>JAODKF010000045.1:11266687-11280847 GCA_026779585.1 Mormyrus proboscirostris | reverse complement strand
TATGTTCAACTGGTCGGTTGAAACAAAATCCTGGTCTGGATTTTTACTTTCTGGACCTGAAATGTCCACCTCTGGTAAAAACACATAAAAGTGACTACACCAGTGAGTAAAGCTTTAAATGATTTAATATATAAATTTCCACTTGTGCTTGTTCACTCAAATCTTGGGCTCTCTCAACTCTGCTGCTACTTTCTAGTGCCGAATTAGTGCCCCGTCGTAGGACATCCACACTCACGTGTACGTCCTGCTGCATTCCCGCACCTCGCACGTGCGGTTGCTCAGTGGTCGCACCATGGCAGCGCAAAGGTGCTCAGCAACAGCGAGGCCGTTGCTGGTGCAGAAGACATGACGGGACTGGTAGCCTGATTGGAGGTGTCAAAGGTCAAAGGTCACATGTGACGCTCACCGTTCATATAGTGCCATTCAATTGTTTGGACACCCCTGCCCTATGAAACGTTTGTTTGTACTATTCTCTACATTTTTGAATAATTATAAAGACATCAAAACTATAACATATCCTTATGGAATTATGATCTAATGAAAAAGTGTTAAACGAAAAAAATAATTTATTGGGGGGGCTCTGTAGATTGAGACGCAGAAGGTTGTTGGTTCAAATCCCTGGGTCAGCAGAGTGATGCTACCATTGGGCCCTTGAGTAAGACCCTTAACCCCAATTGCTCCAAGGACTGGCTGACCCTACTGTCTCCTCTACGCCACTTTCATGAGGGACACTCTATCATTCACCTTTGTAGGCAGCTTGGCATGTCCAAACTTTTGACTGGTACTGAATGTATAAAAAATGTAAAATTTGTCCCAGAATATGCCAAACATTGATCTGTGTCTGGAAATTTACCTGTACCATGAGTTTTCACATGTGCCTGCACATTTAGCTGTGCATGATCTTTACCTGGTCCGCACTCCGAGCTGCATACAGACCAGTGTCCGGAGGTCCATGTGAACGCCACCCGCTGGCTCCCCGGAGAAGGGTACCGTTCATTCTCCACACCAAACTCGTTCTCCTGGATAATTAGCTGAGGCTGGGGAAGGAAAGACAGCAAAGGGGAGACAAAAAGATCAATGAAAAGACAATGTACAAGTACACCAATGATTCTGTGTGTCTCAGGGACCATGTGACTCTCAGCCTGCCAATGGTAATACAGCACGGTGCCAAAAGCGCGGACAGCAGAGGTCAGGTCAGTAACCCCATGTCATTCAGGTGACTACAAGAGTCCTCTCCTCCGTTGCCATCTGGCTTTCTTTATTTATTTTCCTTCCTTCCTTTTTCCAGTCCTGAATTACTCTAATGATGTTGTAATGTATCACAACACATTCATGTAAAGCGCCTTGAGACAACTCTATTGTGAAATGCGCTATATAAAACTAAATTGAATTGAATTGAGTTTTTGACAAATGAGGATGGGTTTCAGCAGAAGAAGCTTCTCCCCCCCATCTTTGTGCACTTCTGAGTTCCTTTGCTCTCCCCAGGCCCCCCCTTCTCCTCATTCCCCCCTTCTCCTCATTCCCTCCTTCTCCTCATTCCCTCCTTCTCCTCATCCACTCCTTCTCCTCATCCCCTCCTTCTTCTCATTCCCTCCTTCTCCTCATCTCCCCTTCTCCTCATCCCCTTGCTCTCCTCTGTCCCCGTCTCTCTCCCGTTTTTACAGCAGTCTGAGAGCAGTATTCCTGCAGCCGTTCCATCCACCTGGCAGACCCCCTCCACGCAGATGTCCCTGCGGCCTGGGTAACACGGGGTGCCGTCCGCCACGGTGGGGCGGTGCTGGAAGAAGAAGTTCTCTCCTCTGGGGATGCAGTTCAGCTCACAGGGGTTGGCAGCTATGGGGATGATCAAACAAAAACATAATATCAGACATAACACCCCTGAACTGCCTTCAATTATATAAATATAATATATGGCCCAGAATTCTGCAAAAACAACTACCTGGTCCCTGTATTAACACCCCTATCCATCATCACATTCTTACCCAGACTGCCTCAGTCTCTGCTCCCCCCCCCTCCATACCTCCATAATATGGCAGCCAGGTGTAGAACTTCCCATCGAAGTCCGTCCCATCAAATTGTGAGCACTGCTCCTCTCTGAAGTCCCTGGACCCCACTGGACACTCCTGCATTGAGCACAGAGAGTCACTTCTAAGAGTGAACAGTCCTTTAGTGCAAGTCATGCACACTAAAACCAAACATGTCAAAATGATCTATAAGTTTTACTTTTCGTAACTAGAATTCTAATTATTACTTTTGTCAGAGGGACAAGTTCTGATATTCATGAAATGATTAGTTAGATTTTAGTGTAAATATAGTAATCTGACTAGAGATTTGCACGGAGACGCACTTGTCTGCCACAGCATTGGGATATACTGTGAACTGTCACTGAGTACGTGTTTGCCTGTGTATGTGTATGTGTGTCTGTGTGTGTGTTTGTGTGTGTGTGTGTGTGTCATACCTGCGTGTTGCATGCGCGGTGATCCTTGGCAGCGCCAACACAGGTGTTTCTTCCATCTTGCCTGTCGGGACAGGGAATGGACACTTGGTCATTCAGATTCAGATTCAGAATACTTTACTGATCCCTGAGGAAATTATGTAATTATATTGTAATTATATACACATTATTTGTAATTATGTGACCCAAATCACCACCACAATTAATGAAGGATCTTGATTAAATCAGAGTAGAGATGAATTTGCAAGGTTTAATCTGTCGCTATCCTAATCTTCAAAATGTGACCAGTCCATATTACAATAACAGGGGTACCAAGTGCTCATTGTCAAAATCCTGTTATTATGCATGCAAAACATAGTAAAATCATGGATAAAAAAGATGGATAATTCATTCTTATTCTGACCGGATATAACTGAAGAATTGGACAAAACAAAACATACAATGTCTGAACATATAATCTGAGCCTATAGTTCCTCCATAACCCTTATACTGCTCCAGAAGAAATTAAGAGACCGCAGAACAATTTTTTGTTTCACTCATATCTTAGTTTATGGCTGTGCGTCTGTGAATAATATACATTTTATTTGCAAACTGCAGTCTGGTTCCTCTCTGTTTCTCATTGATGAAGGGCTTCTTCCTTGCTTTATGGGACCTCAGTCCTGCTTCCAGAAGCCTGATACAAACTGTCCTAGCAGTGCACTTCACACCTGCACTTAATGCTTCCCATTCTTTCTGAAGGTCACCTGATGTCATCCTCTGATTCCTGAGAAACTGTCAGGTAAGTTAACAATCATCTCTAGCATTAGAAAGTTGCTACCACCCTCTACCCGGCTGGATTCTGGTCATTCCCAGTGTCTCCTGTTTCACCTTATTCCTGTGTACTGCAGTCTTAGATACTCTGAGCCTGGACGCATCCTGTGTGTAGCCTTCTGCCAGCAATTCCAGGGTTAAATCAGGTTTTAAAAATGCAGTGGATTTAAAAAGCATATATAAAGTGGTGTCTTAATTTTTTCCAGAACTTTATATTCCAGACCGCAGACTCAAATGGCATTTTTGGTGGTGCATTTTAACACCATTTGCATTAGTTTCCCATAATTCACTTTCAGGAGTTAGCTTTGGGGGGGGGGGGGGGGTGAGGAGCCCACAACCACACCCATGATGTTCTCTTTCCATGCCAGCCATGGAAGCCAGACATCTGCTGCTAAGTGATAAACTCTGGATTTTTTTAATTTCCGCAAATAACTTTACAGCATAACACTCAATTACAGACCACCATATGGAAGACCACAAGTCACAACATCACGCTACAGTCTGACACGTCACAACCTATTGCCCCAGGCCTCCTGGGTGACTATGCTGGATAAAACACCCAATCTCACATCTCGAGATCAGACCATGGTTCAGACCAGCACCAAGTCAACCGAAGGAGTTCAGATCAAGAGTGCCGAGTTCAGGCTGCTTCACAGAAACTGACTGGGAAGCAAACCCAGGCACGAGGAACCACCACTTACATGGGGGGCAGCATGTAGCTCAGTGGGCTAAGCCTGTGTGCCTGTAATCACAAGGCCTCACCATGTCTGTGGCTCCTTGAGCAAGACCCTTAACCCCCAGCTCCCTGGGCGCCCCAACAGGTGGCTGCCCTTCGCGGACAGCTGGCTCTACAAAGAGTAAGCGCACTTTTGCTCAGAACAAAAAACACAATTTAGCATTATAACATGTAAATTAAGAGTAAGACAATAAAAACATAAAAAGATCTCTTCTGTTCTCCAGAAAGTTACTGATGTCTTGTTGGTTGGCTAGATGAACGTTACCTCAGGTGCCAAACCCTCTCTTTGAGGGCAGCTCAACTGTGCCATGTATTTATTACATTTCAGCACCAGCTCATTTAATTAATTATTTTAATTAGTTGGGGGGGGCAATGAGATATTGATTAGCTATAGGAGGTGCACTAGTGGCCAAGTGAAAAAATACATGGGTGTACTGGATGGTTACTCTGGGAAATAAAGGGGTGATTTTAGCAGAGATTTTGGTTAAGCTAACGCACTTTGACAAGCATAATAGCATAGTTTTATATTGTGTTGTATAAAATGTAAGCACTGTAAAAAATGACTAGGACACCAGAAAGACTCCGGTGACGTTGCTCTGTAGCCCAGTCTGCAGGTCTGGAGGTCGCATTAAAACGCAGTTCATGCCAAATGTGAACCAGAACAATGATGATTACATCAGTAAATCTGACTCCTGTACAGAGTATGAAAAGGGGATCTTCTGAATAAAACACTGCATTTATAAGCCGTGTGTTATGAAGGCCTGCGAGCAGCCGCATGTGCCCTCTATGTGCAGTGCAGAATTTAATTTTACACCTCCTTCATACTTAAAGTAAGATAGCTCTGTATTAGTTCGGGGTAGAATATCACTTTAGCAGGGTATAAAAGAAACCTTGACTGAAACGGAGGCTCTATAATGCAATCACATGTACAGCGCTCGCAGAAAGTCTTGGGATGTTTGCTTAACTCAGTAAAAATGTTGCAAATTCATTGCTTTCATAACAAAAGTCCATTGACAAGCAATGTCAACAATATCTGCACATATTTTCTGGCCAGACATTTTCTTTTTATTAAGTGTCATGATTATTTTGACTGACTCAGTTTTTTTTCTTGCCATTTTGCTGTTAATTGTAATTGTAGTCACTGGCTCCCAAAGGGACACTAAACACAACGTTTGGTGTTTTATGTTATTGCAAAGGTGTTACTAATTAAAAAGCCCCCACTGAGACTGTTTGTCAAGGAACTTTTTAACTTAAAGCAGCTCTTTTAGAACTATAATTCGGGTTTCAATAAATTTGCGGTATTTCTACTGAAATAAGCAAGAGTCCTGAGCAGGGATTTCTGTGAGCACTACATTACTGGAAAAATGATGTATTTGGACGACTAAGACGAATGGTGAATGTATATGTGTACAGTACGTCTTGAACACAGGGTATCACCATTTGACGGACCCTCAAACAGGACCATGTGTGCGAGCCTACAGTACCTCTGCACGTTACACTGCCGGGTCCTCTTGGTCACACCGGTGCCACAGCTGCGGCTGCACGCCCCCCAGGACCCCCAGGGACCCCAGGACTCATAGGAGGGGAGGGCCGATGACACACGTGACGGAACACCCAGCTGGACAAGCGGACAACCACACATGTATCACTATAAAGTGGTGGGCGGAGCTTAGTGGGTAACCCCGTTCTCATTAGTTGCTATTTAGTGATAAGTGGGCCAATCCAAGCAGTGACTGGCAGGGTACGATAATCACACACACCACATGCTTCAAGGTCTTGTTTCCGCCATCACCACCTTAAATAGCTTATAAAGTAACATCCATGCAGACATAGTATGTGCATATACTCCATGTATTCATTTTCAATAGTTACCTGTCCATTAAACTATGGAACAATGGGAAAGAGTCCAGCCCACACATCCGAAACACGCAGGAAACACGCTAGAACCGATGCCAGTCCCTCGCATGCACGCGCACACACACACACACACACACACACACACACGCACACGCACACACTCACATGCACATGCACAGACACAGACACACACACACACAGACACAGAAGACACACACACACACACACCCACAGAGACACAGACACAGAAGACACACACACACACACCCACAGAGACACAAAAGACACACACACACACACACACATACACAGAAGACACACACACACACCTACAGTACAGAGACACAGAAGACACACACACACACCCACAGAGACACAGAAGACACAGACACATGCACACGCACAGACACACACACACGCAGACACAGAAGACACATAGACACAGAAGACACACACACACCTACAGTACAGAGACACAGAAGACACACACACACACCCACAGAGACACAGAAGACACAGACACACACACACACACACACGCACAGACACACACACACGCAGACACAGAAGACACACAGACACAGAAGACACACACACACACGCACAGACACAGACACACACACACAAACACACACATGCACAGACACAGACACACACACACCCACAGAGACACAGAAGACACACACACACACACACACACACACACACACACATTGACACACACAGACCTGTACTCATATCTATATGGGGACTGTCCATTAATTTCTATGGGCAAAACCTGAATCTTAACAATGACAACCTTAACCCCTACCCAGCCCTAACATTAACCATAAGTAACCAAATAAAATACATGTCTATTGGCATTTTTAGTGTTTTGATTGCAGTCACAGATTTTTATGGTTCCCGTAATGTTGAAATAACAGGTTTTTATCACATTGTGGGGACATTTGGTCACGCACACATACACACATATACACACACTAAGGGCAACATTTACCGTACTGCGTGTATCCACACTAACAGAGGGATGGTGAACCTCTTATCCCCACAGTGCTAACCACTGAATCATCCACCTCCCCCCCACACACACACCCCCCAAGCCCCCCGTGTAGAAGAAGCCATACACAGCACATAATGCATAAAGGAGGGCTATTCCCAGAGTCACCTGTAATTTTGGGTATTTCATATATTAAAGCATCCCTATATATTTTTCTTCCCGGAGCTGAATAATGTACAGCTGCATCAGAAATGACCTGACTGTCTTATCAAAAGTGCACGTGCAGTGACTGTCAGTATGGGGTTTGCGAAGGTCTCGCTGCATCAGGCCCAGTGGCGTTTTAAACAGCGTGCTGCTCACCTGAAGGGATGGAGCAGGAATGGCCTGCAAAACAGCCAGAGCCAGCAGGATCCTCATGCTTCACTGAAACACAAGCGCCGTCATTACTCACGCTGCGAGAAACGACGGCCGCGGGTGGTGACCTGTCACGACCTGCCTGCTTCCTACCAGGATCTTAGAACATACACACTTTTCTGGTCTTGTGTTCTATAAAAGCTTGACCGATGATTTTGGTCAGGATTTCAGGGCATTTTAGGAATAATTGGCCAAATTGAATAGTTGAAAATGCGTTATTCTTTTTACTCCTGAAATTGGGTATCACGGTAACATCCGTTAATGGTTGTATTGATAATTAAATCTGCAAACTTAGGATTTCCCATGCTGTGGTTCTTGGTTAATGATGGTGTTAGTATAAATGCAACAGACTACAATTCCAAATCATTCTATACAACTGATTCGCACATATTACACTTTTTTACGTGAAGAAAAGACATTTACGAGCATTAAATTACTAGCAATGTAAAGTTACGCATTATCTTTAGCTATCCTGTACAACTATAAAATTCAGCTTGACATTGACAAAAATATTTTATGTTATTTTTAATAGTAATATAAAATTACAGCAACTCTTTAGTTTCATTAATAACAGACCAAAAGGAATTAAAAAAAGAAAGAAAAATGAAAAATACACCTGATAAAAAGAATATTGTTATTGATATTCTGAATAAATAAAGCAGCTGTGGCAGGTTGCGACTTTGTCAAAGAGACAGTATTTTTATGTGGGTAATATGCGAGTATCATCATACCTTGTGCCGTTGAGCTTTCCCTGGATGTTCTCTGACCACCTGGTTCACAGCAAGTATGAACAACGGTTCTGGGTCCCTGGAGTAAGTACTCAGAGACCGCTTCATTGGGCATCAAGTGTCAGGTTACTTTTAACTCCTTCCAGACAACGGAGAAGTTATAGTCATTTAAATAGTACTGTACATTTCCAATGACTGGGGGATATTTGATATATGCAAAAATTGAGTAAGACATATACAGAACACAATTCAATATCCAGAAAATTGTTTATAAGTAAATAAGTAATCTTTATTTATATAGCACCTTTCACAGGCAAAAGCCACAAAGTGCTTCACAACATAGTAAGATAAGTTTATGTCATAATTATATATTTTGATCATTCGTTTCAGATCGTTTTAGGGATTGAAAGTTATGGAAATAGAGATTTGTAACAATACTTCGGATTTTGATGTCAGAGATTCATTGGAAGTCAAATCTACCTGTAGGAATTTTCATAAAAAGCAAACTGATACACTTCTGGCATTGTTATGGAAGCCCAGCTCAGTCTTATATTATCAAAGAGAAATTTGGTGTCCAGGAAGACGCATCTCACTAAGTTGGATGCGAATAAATGCTGAGTTATGCAATTAAACCTGTTTCTTAACATGAAAACGCTACATATATAGTTTCAGATTGAAGCTGTTTGATGGACATACCCTGTATTTCCACCGACAAGCTAATTCTTGCCAGCACCACGTACTAAATAAGCAGTTATGCATAAATGAAGGACAGATAATCATAGTAACAAAGTTATAGATGATTATCGTTTTGCATCTTACATTTGTTATAGCAGAGGGTTGGTGTAATAGACAGTGTGTTTAGATGGCAGGTAATGCTGACGGGCAACTTTATTAGAAAGATCTGCACATCTGCTCAATTATGCAAATATCTAATCGACCAATTGCATGGACGCACCTCTGTGTATCAAATCATGCAGAGGTCAAGAGCTTCAGTTACTGGTCATATCAAACATCAGAATGTGGAAAAATGTGATCTAAGTGACTGTGACTGGTTGACATGGTTGTTTATGCCGAATGGGGTGTGTGACTATTTCAGAAATTGTTAATCTGCTATTTTCACACACAGCAGTCTTTAGAGTTTATAGTGAACGGTATGAAAAACAAAACTCATCCGGTCAGTGGCAGTTCTGTGCATGGGAACGCCTTGTTGTTGAGGGACTGGTCCAAGCTGAAGGCTATGGTAACTCAAATAACTGCTCTTTACAACAGTGGTGAGCAGAAAAGCATCTCTGAATGGACAACACGACTGACATTGAGCTGGTTGGGTTACCACTGCCTAAGACCACATTGGGCTCCACTCCTGTCAGCTAAACACAGGACACTGAGGCTACAGTGACCACAGACTCATAGAAACCAGACGAATGAAACATCACCTGGTTTGATGAATCTCAATTTCTGCTGTGATATGCTGAGGGTCCATGGACCCAACCTACCTTGTATTAACAGATAAGGCTGGTCGCGTTGGTGTTACAATGTGGAGAATGTTACACATTGGGGTAACCAACACCAATCAAGTATTGTTTAAATGCCACAGCGTGAGTATTGAGTACTGAGTATTTTTGCTGACCATGTGCATCCCTTTATGGCCACAATTTACCCATCTTCTACTGGTTACTGCCCGCACCATAGTGTGTCTCAAACTGGTTCCATGAACATGACAATGACTTCCATGTACTTCAATGGCCTCCCCAGTCATCAGACCTGAATCCAACAGAGCACCTTTGAGATGCAGTGAAATTGGAGATTCACGTCATGAGGACGCAGCCAACAAATCTGCAGCAATTATGTGATGCAATCATGTCAACATCTACAAGAATGTCTCAGGGATGTGTCCAGCAGCTCTTTAGTCCATGTTGGATGGTGTTCCTGATAAAGCACATGACCAGTCAGTGTATAAATACATAATGGGCAAATTATGCAAAAAGCATATACATGCATACTTATTTTAGTCATGCGATTAGTTATTATTGACACGAATTTTAAGAACAAATGAACTATTTTCATGCCACATTTTCTCACATCAGAGGCAAAATTTCTGCCATTTGTTAATTTACCATGTTATTCTATCTTACAGGAAGTTGCACCAATTACTTCTCAGCTGCCCGTGCCTTCAAAATAATGATGGATGCCTTTACATAAATACATTGTCATCAATAAATGTTCGTCTCAATACTGGCTTAATTGGCTTGTGTTAAGATAAATGTCATGCTTTTTATTGGATATGCCACCCCCATGGCATTATCAGACAATGCATCTTAATATGAACCAAGGAAAGGCCATGTCTGAGCAAACTGCAGTGTAATTCCAGTTGTTAGGGTATGAAGACAAGATCAGTACAGTAAAACAGTGGTAACAGGCAAAGGCTAAAGAGCAGTGTTTCCCAATCTGGTCCTCAGGGACCCGCAGACAGTACATATCTGAGGACTGTCTGGCCGGGAGCTGGGAGGGAGCTCAAACGTGGACCATCTTTGGGTCCCCCAAGGGCCAGCTTAGGAAACACAGCTAAAGAGAAAAAAATTGTCTAAAGCTGCTTGGCTCTTTCGACGTTTCATCCATAAGGCTGCTTATGTAATCCCTAAAACAACTCCTGTCTGTCACTGAGTATTTGCAGATGAAACCAGACAAATTGGACGTATGAAAATGGATATTACAGGTTTTAGAGGTGAGACGACAATTCCCAGCATCAAGGCTGTATTTAGGAAATTGACGCCACAAATTCCCCGTTCCTTAGTCGGTTTCCTTTGCCCAAAGAAGACTTTTACCACACGCAAACTCATATAGCATCTGCTTTTTTTGGTGAACACAGGCAGTAATTGTGGAGCGCTGCACAAAGTATATAAAAGGATGCGCTTTAATCAAAGTGCTGTTATACTACATCTTCAAGCACGTTCATCCCCAATTCCTCATATTATGTTCATTAATTTACATAAGCAGATTTATACACACGTATCACCTCAGAGGCACATATGAGCAATGTCTAAAATCCCATTCTCCTTTGGAAGAAGTGTACAATATGTTTCTACTTCAGCTTTGTTCAGATGTTTCTTCTGAATTCTTTGGATATGATCATGCAGAAATATTCCCATTCACAAAATACAACTCTTATTGGGAGTCTTGCAGTATCAGATGAGGTCGGATGAAAATAGCAGTATTCAGTTCCTTGTAGGTCCATCAGGCTTACATGTGACCAGGCTTGTAGAGAATCTTGATTATTTGAAAGGAAGTCCACATCTTTACTTTTGAGGGCAGATCTCATTTTTCTGAGAAGCCTTTCCAAGCTCTCATCGCCATTCATTTCGTAGGCGTAGTGCATTAACTCGGCTTGTCTGCTCTCATGACACATTCTAGGTACCAGTGTTTGCTGACTCATTCCAGCAACCCTCTCATCGCCTTTAGGGTGTGCAGTGGGAGAGACAAGGCACAAACGGTTCTCCTGTATTTTTTAAATTCATTCAGAATGACAAAGTCAACTTGGGACCGTAAAAATTCAGAGATACAATCTTATGAAAATTGTCTCCTAAGTGATCTTGTTGTTGTTCAGTCTGTCTAGTTACATCCAAATATAGTACCAGATTCACAGTTTCCAGATCTGCTTGTAAAAAAAACCTCAAAGCCTTAGTCATTACATCTAACCAAAGCTTTAAAAGGAATGCTACACCATCAAACTGAAAAGGGCTGTGATAATTACTTAATTTCACCCATGTTGCTTTACCTACTGTAGCGACCAAAGAACAAAAGCAAATAATTGTGCCTACAGTGCCAGCAATATACTTCATGTTATATTTCCTATGTCAGGTTCTGTTCCAGGTGTTTTGTTCCCATTAACTTCTTTGCTAACTTTGTTTTTTATCTTGAAGTTTTCTTCCCACTTTTACCTAACACTGTCCTTTCACAGTCTCAGAGCTGGCGGTTGAGTTTCTGAGCCTGCCTCTCTTTAGCGTCAAAGGCAAACTTGGTGTCCTGAAGCTGGCCGATGATCTCCTTGGCCTCCTTCATGTCCTGGGCCAGCTGGCCGTACTTTTCCGCCAGCTCCCGGTTCTCACCTCTCAGTTCTGCCACCAGCTGGCTCAGCTCCTCAGCCTGCTGCCCGCAATGTGATTTCAGCTGCTCCATCTCCCGCAGCGTCACTTCCATGCTTTTCACGAGTCCTTCCAGCTTTTCCTTAGACATTCTCCTTTGTTTTCGGGCTAAATGACAGTTGGCTTGAAGTATCGAGCTCTTGAGCTTCAGCAGCAGTGAGTATGGGAGGAAAGAGGGAATATGACTTTCCAGCAAGTCCTTCTGGTGCCTGATCTTGAGAAGCTAACTACTTTATTGCTTTACTTTAATACCTTACCCCCGTCTCCCTGCTGCAGCAGGATCCCTCTTCCAACGCGTATCATCCTTGCTGATTAATCCCCTTACAGGAGCTATCCTGGGAACTACTCATGAAGAAAATCCTAAGCTCCTCTACATACCCTACACCTCTAAAGGTTGAATGAATGACAGATTAACTGCCCAGTTCTTTGCTTGGTAGTGAAACAAAATGCTTACATAATCATCCATCCATCCATCCATCCATCCGTCAATCTTCCAATCTCTTCTGGTCACAGTCACCTGGCCATTCCGGTCATTGACCTGGAACCCATCCCAGGCAGCCACATAGTCCTAATGCTGTCATACACTTTGGGCAGTTTAAGGAGGTCATTCCAGCCAACTGCATGTCTTTGGCCTGTGGGGGTAACTCTCTCTTTCTCTCTCTCTCTCTCTCTCTCTCACACACACACACACACACACACATACACACAGAATAGAGGTTTGATTCGAGCCCCCAACCCTGAAGGTGTGAGATAATGGAACTGGTGGATCTGCCAGAGCATCTGGTTTTATTTATTTATTTGCTATCTCGTTATTCAAATGCTGACAGTCATAAAACCGCGGCCAACTCTCTCCAAGCAAACATGTCGAGTGTGTACACCGTTAGGGAAAAAAGTACCAATTTCTACCTTTGAGGATAAAATTACCCTCTTAAGGTACAGTAATGGACTCTGAGGAACATTTTGTACCATTGGGGGTAGATTAATGTTGTTTGTACCTTGGGAAACAATCCTATACCAGGCCTGTCCCCTTTTTTCTTGAAGTGTACGGTATAAATCCTCTTACAGTTTTTGCTAATTGCTTGAACACGTTTTTCAAAACTTGGCTCATCATGTCAAAACTCTACACACAAGCAAATAAGACAAAATACTGGGAAGTAAACCATTCACATCTATGTCAAACTGAAAATCTGCTATCAAAACCTAACAATCCTTTGTCAAAATGTCACTCTAATGACAAAATGATCCCCACTTGCATCATATAAATACAATTTTAGATCAGCAGCAACACACTATCTCTACTTTATATAAAACACTGAAGACTTTCGTTTGCACTGTTTTTATTCAGTTCCACAGAAGACACGTTTTCACAACAACCAAAAAATGAAATACTCAATACTGTACATTACAGTAGTGTACTTTACAGTACAGTAAATTCAGTTAAAGCAAAAATAAAAAAAAAACAATACACTATTGTAAACACAGAAAACACAACTGCGCGTAAGTAGACTTATGGATCCTGCCGTCTGTTGGGGTCTGGCCACATGATCTCATCAACATCGCAAGCAATGTCTTCTCTCGCTAAGCATCGGGGAAAATATCCCCTTGTGTGCCGGATCCATCCATGGATTGACCTTACCTCAATGTCTCCGCAGGCCTGTTCCATTGCCTGCAGAAGAGGCATGCAGGCATGTAGTTGGCGTTCATATACACGCCATCTCAAAGCGGAAAAAAACTTTTCTATAGGGTTGAGAAATGATGAGAAAGGAGGCAAATACACAATTTCAAATTGATCATGGTTGGTCAACCAGTTCTGGACGAGAGCAGCCCGATGGAAACTAACATTATCCTAGACAACAAACCTGGGCTGCTCTGGGGGCTGTTCCACAAAGTGAGCTTATAAAATCGAGGATTATTTGTAATACCCTCGCTTGAGTTAGCCTAACAGTTCACTTCAGGCTCATTGAGTTCCACGAACAAAATTCAGGTGTATTTAATCTCCGCTAATTCAAGCCAAGCTTGACAAG
>JAODKF010000045.1:11249166-11266587 GCA_026779585.1 Mormyrus proboscirostris | reverse complement strand
GGCTCGTCCAATCATATTCATCAAGCTAAGCTAAGCTTCACAGCTAACCTGCCACGGAGCAGGCTTGTCCAAGAGCACATGTTGACATAGTTACTAAGCGGCGCTTCAGGTTAGCCTCGTTCATGGAACCGAATTTGGAAAAATTCAGCCGGGATTGTCGAAATAAGCCTGGCTTTTGAGTTTAGCTCGCTTTGTGGAACAACCCCCTGGTCTGTCCTGTACAACTGCATCATGAAGTGCATCTAGAAATGTGATTATGTGTTGTGCATTATAGGGACGCAGTTTGGAATGATGGTGGAGTAGCCCTCCAAGACTTATGGTGGCATACAATGTGATACTTCCCCCGCGCTGCCCCGGGACGTGCAAAATTGCCCTTTGGCCAAGTATATTATGTCCCCGTCATCTATTTTTGCTAAGGTTGAATCCAGCCTCGTCAATGTAAATAAATTCACGAGGCTGAGCAGCTCCATCCATGTACAAGATTCTCTGCAACAGAAAATACATGTTATGGATGGCATTACTCAAAACACACAACTACACTACTGCTAACCGCCCCAGCCCACCACACAGGTACCTGTGTAGCTTTCTGAATATATCTATGTGGTACTGATCCAATGGTACATATTCAGCTGTTACTGGACTGCACCCATTCTGCATTGTAAATGTAAAGGACTATAACACTTACCTGTACATATTCATGTCAAAGCCCTTTGACCCTGACACTGTTCCTCCCAAATGGGACACTGTACAATTGCTTCAAGGTCATGTTGTGCTTTACCAAGATGCGTCTGATTCGGTAATGCTTACTCGATTTATGTTGTTGAATACTCTTAAAGTATTTGTTGCTGTAGGTGGTGGAGACGGATCGTATTGTTTGCTCTGACTAGGTTCACAATGGCAAGTTCCTGCTGTTGGGTGAACAGGCATTGGGGTCCACCCCCAGTAGGTCTTCTAGCCATTCTGTAGAAAAATGCAACCACAAATTGTTATTGGTTTGCTTCTTTTTTACAGTACTGTATATACCATACACAGTACTGCATATACTGTACTTTACTGTAAATACCATACACAGTACTGTATATAGTGTACTTTACTGTATATACCATACACAGTACTGCATATACTGTACTCTCCTGTAAATATACACAGTACTGTATATAGTGTACTTTACTGTATATACCATACACAGTACTGCATATACTGTACTTTACTGTGTATACCATACACAGTACTGCATATACTGTACTTTACTGTAAATACCATACACAGTACTGTATATAGTGTACTTTACTGTATATACCATACACAGTACTGCATATACTGTACTCTCCTGTAAATATACACAGTACTGTATATAGTGTACTTTACTGTATATACCATACACAGTACCGAAACATCTCAACACGTTATCATGGTATGTTTCACAAAAGTACCACTTTTGTTCGAAAAGGAGTATTAGCCACCCTGCAATACAGTACATGTGACATGGCAATGTGATATGGTACAGTACTGTAAATATTCTAGATACAGTCTGAGTAGAGAGTTGGAGACATACCCGCGTTCCAGTTGGAATGTCCTTATTGTGGATGAAATGCCTTAGATTAGGGTGGACTCTCCGCCCAGCTTCCCTCATAGTCAGCCCATGGTTGATGACATGGTCCACCAAAGTTGCTCTTATGTCATCAGAAATAATAGTCCTTGCATGGCTTCTTCGACCACGTCCTCCTCTCTCTCTCTCTCTCACTGTGTCTCCCTCTACCTCTGCCTCTAGCTCTCCCGGCCTCCATGCTTGCAAAATTCTCAAAATGGCTCAAGTGAGGCCTTTTTCTAGCTGGCTGATTGGTGTTCAGTTTTGTAAATAAGTGTTTTCAGGTGTATTTTCAATTACCCAATGTGTTTTGTATTTTGAATAGATGTGTTTTCCCAATAGTACCCTGAGATTTCATTTTTAAACGATATGTCTCACGTATGAAATAGTGAGCAGCGTGCAGGAGCAAATGTGTTGCAGAATTGCAACTAAAGTGCAAAGCAGCACTTTAGGGCATTATTACAAATTGTTTAAGGTATAGTAACAAAAACTTCAAGTTATGTTACTTTGGTTTAAGCATGAGTCTACAGTGTTCAAACAATGGGTAAAAACTGCAATCTCCAATATGTTGGTACATGTTGGTACATTTTGAATGGAAACATTGCATATTTATTGACCCTGATACTGGACTGTAAAAATCTGATTGCTGGACATAGTCTGATGAAGATCTGAACACTAAATCACTATGTACAAATGAAGACTAACCTTCACTGCTTCTTGTAGGCAAGGCAGCAGATTTCGCCTTGAGTGTTCCGATACAAAACAGAATCCAATTAGACGCAGCTTTAAGAAGAGCAGCCAGACAACCTGGAGCTTACAAAGCAGTCCATGCTCCAGGAAAGTAACGGCAAAGCAGAAGTAAAAGACACGTATAACTTATAACTAACGCTCATAATAACACAGATGTGATACCCAGTAAATTCACTAAATATAGCTCTGGAATAAATTAAGAGACCACAACAAAATCTTCAGTTTCACTCATTTCTCAGTTTATGGGTATGTGCCTGTGTAAAATATATACTTTTTTCACAAACTCCACCCTGTCTCTTCCCTGCTTCTCAGTGATGAAGACTTCTGCCCTTTCTTATAGGTCTCCAGTCATTCTTCTAGGAACCTGTTATGAATTGTTTTAGCAGTGCACTTCACACCACTTAATACTTACCTTTTTTTAAGGTCACTTCATGTCATCCTCTGTCTCATGAGGCACCGTCGGATAAGTTAAAGGTCATATCTGGCATTAGAAAGTCGCTTCTACCCTCTGCCTGGCTGGTTTCTGGTCACTGCCAGTGTCTCCTGCTTCACCTTGTTCTTGTGTACTGCCGCCTTAGAAACTTTTAGCCTGGAAGCAGCCTGCCTCACAGTGTAGCCTTCTGCCAGCAGAACCATGATTAAACCAGGATTGCCGATTTTTAGAAAAAAAATATATTTAGAGTGGTCTATTAATTTTTTTCCAGAGTTGTAAATATCCAGTAAACCCAGTAAACCCACTAAATATACATGTCACAGGCTTCCTTATATTTTGGTTTGTCATCCAAATTCCAACTAGAACCTCAATTACACTGGAAATCTGTTTATGACCAAGCCAGGCACCAAAATGCTATTTATAACTGACTGTTCTACTTAAATGCATAAAAACATATAAACACTTTCTTTCTGGAATTGTTGTTATAAAAGGACCGAATTAATGGATAACGTTAAAGTAGATTTTCTGTTTTTAAAATTAGTTTTGAACATTTATTAACCATCAACAATTATTTAAGACGCATGTATTACATTCTTAATTTGACTTTACATCTAACAAAATACAAGAGGAAAGCAATTTTTTACAAAAATTCGAAATTTAAAACGTCTCACATTTATTACAGCAGTAAATTGTTGAGAATAGCTTTTCTTTGCAAAAAAAGTCGAGGTTCCTTTAAATTGCCAAATTGCCTTTTTAAAGTAATTCTACCAGTTTTCTATGGGATTGAAGCCTGGCGTCTGATTGGCTCACTTAAACACTTCAATATCATGTTAGACTATGAAATTCCTCTTTATCTTCAGCTTTCTGATGGGGGCGGGGGAACAGGGTTATTTTTTCTCAAAACATCTTGATATCTGCAGCCAGCCAGATGCCCAGCTGAAGAGCAGTGGCCCCAGAGCATGATGCTGCCATCACCGCGCTTCACCAAAGGCATGGGGTCCTTCGCAAGAGACACATCACTTCATGATGTTCTGAAAAATGTTCAGATCCTAGTCTTGGTGATGCCACCTTTTCTGCACATGTAGATGACAGTCTTCACAGTCCTCCATGGCACAACTCTCTCCTGATAGAGCTCTTTCAACAATAAAATCCCATAGATGTTTGTCAGCGGAAACAAGTGTGATTGGCTACCTCTGAACGCTGATTTTGTTATTTTAATTTTGTCCCCTAATAGTCTGTTTCCCTGAAAGGTCACATTAAAAATAGAAAAGTGTGGGACATGACTTATTTTGATTTTGTACGTGTACACTTTTTATATCTGCAACACAACTACATGAATTGTAATACTCTGCAGTGTGGATATGTCTTATTTTTACATTTCCAGGTGTATTATATACATTTTTCACATGTTTTTTTATAGGCATCTTAAAATGGCCAAATCAGACAAACCTAAATTAAAAGTGTCGAGGTTTTAGTCTTTTTTGACAATATCAAAGTACACACAAAATCACATTAACACTGGCAAGATACAGACATTGCAATAGGCAGTTATAAAAGAATGTCAAAAGCCAGCCCACTATAGTGTATTGTATTGTACACATTTTGGAGGCTTTAATATTCAAATATCTTGATATCTTTTCCAGCAGAGACAAACAAGGACTCTATATAAAAAGAACAAATTGAAATTACATTTATTCTTTATCACTCTGACATCATAAAGCTTCTCAAGACAGAGTAGGTAAATATTGACATCAATATGGTTTGCTCTGATACCTAAAAGAAATATTATGCAACCAGAAAACTGTAACACCCTGCTGAAACATAATATATTGAAAATGCCACATCCATTCATAAACTAGGACTATTTGAAGGTAAAATAACCGCTTTAATACTAATGGTTTCTTTTTATTTTACGAGCATATTGGACATATGTTATCAAAAACGTAGCGACTGGTTGCATGGATCATAGCTACAGAGAATCTTAAAATGAATTTCGCTGCCTTTACTAGGGCCAAACAAATCATGCAGGTCACACGCACCCCGGGTTCCGAACATCGAGTTCGGCCATTTCCCATCATGCATTTCTATTTCCGGAGTACCACTTCCTGTACGCCAGTAGCTGTTCCCCGACGTTAGTGTTTGGTGGTCTTTCAGTCGATTAGAAACGATACTTGAAAAGGTCGCCCGTTGCAGTGAATTTGCTTCAACAGCGAGACGTGCAGCGAACAGTAAATATCTAACAGTTATGGTAAGTGTACGGGTGATCCTGCCTCGAAATGTTGTGCCAGAGTGTTTTCATTCAGCGTTCATGAGCGGGCCGGTATGGAGCACATGCGTGTTGGCTGCAATCATTGCTAGATAACACACTCGCTCGTCTTCTTTATGATTGTGTTATCTTATCTGTGTCGTTCATTTGTTCCTAATATAACTGGCATAATATAACGTTAGTATTCGTATTGCATCTAGATAAATCGGCTCCTTGACTGCGTCCAGTCTAACATTTTGGACATTGCTTATGCAAGTCTTGTTAACTGCATATCATATGTAATTGTATGAAAAATAAATGTAGATGGCAAAACAACTGTACAGTGAGACGAATATGTTGTACTGGCCACTTTAAGTGTCTCGCATAAGATGGCGTGTGCAGCTAAGGGTGTATTAAAAGCACGGCAGTCGAGACGTCGTACTAATGTATGCAAACATTTCAGTATTAAATATCAGTATTTAATACTAGGCAAAGGTGAAACCAATGTAGTTTATACAATTTACAAGTACAATACGATCCAGGCTAGTTAGAAGTCGAAGCTACAACCAGACGATGTCTAATCTAATTTTTCTAATACGATCACATACTTTAGATTGGGATAAATGGTCGAATTACAAATTCTAATATGCCACTGGATAATAAAGACAGTAATATGAAACGTCAGCATTTAATAAATATAATATTTGTGTATTGATTAAATGCTGACAGGAACTGAACAAAAGCACTTACCGTACTTCCTTAAATAGTGGCCGGGGCCTTTATTTACCTAAGCCGCAGAAGGCCTTTGTGTAATATTCCCTCTATTACTGCAATACAACGTTAATTAAAATTCTGCATATGAAAGAATCAAACGCCACAGTTGTACCCGGTATGTTTTACAGGATTCAAACTGACACATTTATTGGAAGTAGTTTTGATACAAACTATATAATGGTAGATTACAGTATTGCAAGATTATCAGAATTCATCAGTGCCATGAATGTTGTGTGTATCACCGTCGCGAAAACACGCCCAGGTGTCTCAATATAAAGGCAAAAGATTTCATGACTTACTCCAAACATTAACTTTAGTAGACACTTCTTTTTTACAGCATTACAGCGTATCCTGCTTTACAGTACGAAATCATTCATTTAAAACGAAACAAAAATGCTTAATGATATTTGTCTATCAGATGACAAGACTCGTTGAATCTCGGCTTTTATACGGTAGAACACAGTCTTCATACGAGCATCGGGATGTCTGAGTTTCGGTTTAATTATATGTAAATGCAAGCGTTGTACCTTTGGTTGACTGTTTAGTTGATCCTATAGTTTGCTGTCGTGAGTTTCCAAGGCAGCTCCTTTTTAATAAAGGATTCTGTTGTTACCTTTCTTTCAAGCTGTTGTAATTTTAGTAACACAACCCACGTTTTCCAGTCTCAGGATAAAAGATGGTTTCTGAGCTAAGGGCTCCATTTTCAGCAAATTGTAGCTATAGAAATGTATTTTCTCTTTGAACTTGTACATTACAGTTCTGGTAAGTTTTTAGGGGGAAAATGCCCAGCTGCCATAATTGGCACATTGGCTTTGAGGTTGGGGCTGATGGCGCTGAGGGCTGCACCCAGACTTTTCCCTCATAGCCTCATCCTACCACTCAGCAGAGCAGCAGCGTCTGTCATAGCCACGTCCTCTGCAGCTTGACCCGGACCTCATGTTTTTCTAAAATTACAAAACAGAACTTCTTTGACGAATAAAGTTGTTCCACTAAAACTTGCGTAATTTAAAAACGTCAGTGCATCCCACTGGCTCTTTCTAGCTTTGCTTCCAGTGGGACCATAGCCTGTCCTGGGCCCCATCTCTGTCCATTTTTCTCTATTTAAGCTTTAAAGTTGCGGCTGTGCCTAAAAGACTGCGAAAAAGAAATCTGACTTCAGAAATTGGGCTGGAGTACCTGCTGGGGCAGCTTGCTGACGATTGGACCATCTGCTTATGAGGGCAGACGGTCGGAGGACGTCTGTGATTAATGTCTTGAGTGATCAAGAGTTGAGAATGAAAGCCTTGGGCCACTTCTGTTGAATCACAGCATCTGAATTGCTTTATTCAGGTCATTTGATGACTAGGGGTTATTCTCTAGAAGTCCGCTTGGAGTTTTAAAACGTTGAAGCAAATAATCCAAACCGAAAAGGAGTAGAAAAACATGCCTTTGTGTTTATGGGAATGGCTTCGTCAAATCATGCATCATGGGTTAGCATGCTAAGTAACCCCACACTAACTTGAGCTCTGTCTCACAGTCCCACACAATCCTGCTGGTCCAGCCCACCAAGAGGCCTGAGGGGAGAACATATGCCGATTATGAGTCTGTCAACGAGTGCATGGAAGGTAAGAGGACCAGTCTATTTTACTTTTGTCCTGTGCTGAATTGTCTGTCTAGTGTGTCTAGCAGTTGGCTGCAGGACCTTGGTACCCACACACATTTCCCTTGCTCTCTGAGGTTCTCCATTTAGGGGTGTAATTGGTATAACGTGGCCCCTGAGTCTGCCTTGAGTGAAGGCAGACCTGTCCTTCTTAAGGACTCGAGTACCTTCTGCAGCAGGTGACCAGGCTGCTTTGAACAGCTTGGGATTCTTCCAGATCCGGCGTCTTTGCTCTTTACAACCCTCCGATGGTCTTTGGCCTGAGAAATGCCAGACAAAGGAGTGTCCATCTATGCAGCTGCCTTTCCTGCATGTACTTTGAAGTCCACTAAAAATAACTGGATAAATCCCCCCTTTAACACTGGCTCTCCAGTGCAGTGCATCACTGCAGCAACTGCGGCGTTAAAAATAGCCAAACCCATGGGGGCGGCTTTCGCTTCGTCCCCGAAAGAGAGGGTGACCTATGTTTCCTAACGCTGCTAGGAGTCTGCAAAATGTATGAGGAGCACCTGAAGAGGATGAACCCCAACAGCCCGTCCATCACATACGACATCAGCCAGCTGTTCGACTTCATCGACGACCTGGCTGACCTCAGCTGCCTGGTGTAAGTCTGCCCTGCTTCTTGTCAGTGGAAGGGTTTGGTGTCTGATTCCACACCACTGAGGAATTTACCCGCAGCAGCAACATGCACAAAGCTGTTTCTTGGATAACTTTGAAATTCTGGTGGTAGTATGTTAGCCAGCGTCAAGACGCAGACCTAATAACTTGTAGAATGTTCTCCATTTGGGGTCTGGCTGTGCTTGTCACATTAATGCGGCTTTTTTTCAGCCAATCAAGAACCATTGAACTGCAAGTTGTTTGAAGTCCACTTTTGAAGTCTTGATATGCAGGGTACAACTAGGCTTTAATCATGTTTCTGACCAGATTGTCAGAGAAATGTCAGGACAGACGGGAAAAAGCAAATTTAATTCTTTTGCGGGGTCTCGTCGATTGAAAGACTACGATATCAATGAAGGTGATTCTTTTGAGACGATGTGCTGTACTTTGTGTTCGTTAGTGGCATTGTCCCATGGAAAACGCCCCCTAGTGCACAGGAGGAGAAATGCTGGTGTAAAAGCTAAAGATGTCTCTCATCCTCCTCCTAGGTATCGTGCAGACACCCAGACCTACCAGCCCTACAACAAGGACTGGATCAAGGAGAAGATCTATGTGCTGCTCCGCCGGCAGGCCCAGCAGGCGGGCAAATGAGGGCCTAGCTGTTTGGGGGGGGGGTTTCAATGGCAATAGTGACCACGTTTTTTTTTTTTTTACTTTACTGTCTTTACTGATTTGTTAAGCAGGATTTTTAATGGATGGCCAATTCAGATGTTCTAGTCATGTGAAAAAGTCTGGTTCAACTCAGCAATGTTTCATGCAGGGATATATTTCTGAAATATAACATCCTGGTTGAAAAATGTCAAGTCATCTCCAACATGCTTGACATTGGTCCCCTGAGGTTGAAACTTGTTTTGGGGAGGGCAAAAGCACCATCCCCATTATCATACCGACTGTATATTCAGGAAATTCACCTGTAAGAGCAGCTTGCGGCAGAGGCACCGCTGAACGGGATGCAGGAACTCTTCACACACAGCCTTGACAGTTTTAATTTCTTCTGTTTAAAGACCGGTGTTAACATGCTCTCTGTTTTTTGGTAATTTAAAAATAAACTCTTTAACAGTTCTGTTGGTTTATGACTTTCTGAAGGGGGCAGCATGGGGGTGCAGGGGATAGAGCTGTTACCTCACACCTCTGGGATCAGGGTTCCGTGTATGTGTGGAGTTTGCGTGTTCTCCCTCTTTCATCGTCACATTTCCTCGGGACATTCCAAATTCCACCGTCCAAAGAAAGAAAATGCTGAAGGTAACTGGAATTAACAGATTGCCCATAGGTGTGCCCCATACCGGGCTGTTCCCTGGCTCACACCGATAGACTCCAGGACCCCTCGCAACCCAGAATAGGACACACAGGGTCATAAAATGGATGTATTTATGAACAGTTTAACTGAACTTTTGTAATTTAACGACACATTGATCCCCAGGGGGAGGACTTTTTCGCCTACCCTATGCCCTGACACAGATCAGTGAGAGCAAGCTTGGCAGTGAAGGGCATTCTACATGTCACAGCACCCATGGAGCTGAGGGTTGAGGGCCCACAAACATTTTGTTCTGCAGAAGCTACTTGTGGGCAGTGGTGGCTTGATGGTTGGGGAAGCGAACTCGTAATTGAAAGATTGCAGGCTCAAATGCCCAACCAGCAAGGCACCACCCCCAAGCACTGCTCCCTGGGCACTGAATTAGCTGCCCCTTGCTTGCACATATGGGTTAAATGCAGAGAACACATTTTGTCATTGTGCACTGTGTGCTGTGGTGTGTCAACAATGACAATCACTAAATTCATTCAACCTTCCTGTTACAGGTGCAGAGGCTTAGCTCACCAAGCCCCACACACTGTGAGCTAATTTGAGAGCCACTTGTCTAAACTCAAATGCTGCAAGTCACTGAATTGGGCAATAGGCTGGATATTTCTGATGTAATCGGTTTTCCATTCACAAAAGAGTTCCCAGTAAAGATCCTTGTCTTCAGTTTGCAGTGTTAACATTAAGGTGTCATTGGCTCAGGTTTCTTATCTATACGCATCTCTACGAAGAGTTCTCCTAAGGTGCAAATTTGCTTAAGCTGTGAAACACATTGAACATGGTTTTTGGGAAGTTCTCTCAATAAAATTTGCTTAATAACACAGCTGTTTAATTTAGCTCTTTCAAGAACAGCCCTTTTGTAGTATGACTTTCAGTAAAGTCCTCTGGGATGGGATGAATCATTTGTGTTTTATTTCAGTAGGGCAGGTGACCCTTCTGTTTCTGCATGCTAGTAAATACTTATTGAGCAGGTGGATCATTATTCCTCATACTGTATACCAAAGTTATGGGAGCCACGCTACTAATGGAATGACCACAAGGGGGAGCGGGGGAGCACCGCTAAACCACAGCTGAGCGTCATTCGGGAGATTGATAAAAACTTAGAAAACAGTTTTCTGACCACCACTTTATTCAGTCTCTGTCCCAACAGTTTGCTGTGAAAAAAATAAAAAACAAGGATAGAAAGACCAGTTGTCACAGGTTCACGTGTTCAAGCATGAGAACAAAACACAGGAAGGGACCACGGGTCACACACGGTCCTAAAGGTGGGACTGGAAGCAGCAGGAGTCGGGTCACTCCTCGATCTACCAGCAGGAACCATGCAGGCCAAAGCCATAACGGAAAACGAGGAACGCAGGTCAGATGGACAGATATATTAAAAAGACAGACGGACAAGGAAGGACAGGGCTTGCCCCATGGGCAGGAAGCAGAGCAGGGGCTGGTGTGCAATATAAATTAAACGGGGGACAGAAGACCCTCCCCCCCCCGACCCACCCTCCAAGCCAGCTACTCACTGGGCTCAGGTGTGGGGGGGATTCTGCCTCGACGACAACGTACGATAAAATCTCATTGCAAATCACAGGGCATCAAAAAAGAAAATCTCATAACTCAACATTACATTTACATAAGATTAAAAAAAAAAAAAAGTCTATATACACTTATCCCAGTAATGGTTAGCCTGCACCTTTGGCAGTATTATATACAACTTATTAAATTCATTTTAAAATATAATAAATGCATAAAAATAAAGATTTTGGCATTCTTATCTTTCATCGTGCTCCTTCCCCACTTCTGAAACACTTGTCTGGAAGCTCTGTTTGCCGCAGCACTTCAGCGCCTGCAGTGGGTGGGGCAGCATATTGCACCTCCACCACAAGGGGGCAGTAAAAGCTCAGAGCAAGGCCGAGTGGGAGTTGGTGCTGGCAGAGTTTGTCATCCTCCATGCACAGCTTTGCTGCATGAGGCATCACGACTGAGGGGGTGATGGACATACAAAACACCTGGATGGATACCACACCGTCAAACTCACAGGTCTCCAGATACCACCTGCTGGTTACAGACCTTCACATCCCATTCGGTTTGGGGAGGTACTCAGGCAGGGTGTCGGGGTCCCGCACTCCTGATCCCTTCCCCGCGCCTTCATCGCCTCCTCTCTACATTCTTAGTGGTGCCCAGCCTCACAGCTGGATCTCAAACGTTTTCTGCAGCTCACTGGAGAAGGGGTTTGTGTGCGACGGCGTGGGCCGCTGGCGTGACTGGCCCTCTAGGGCGGCCCACTGGCTGTCGAAGTCGTCAGCCTGGGGCTGGCCCTGGCCGGCCCACATCTCCGCACCGTTGACGGAGGCACTGCCATTGGGGTGCAGCGGGGAGCAGGAGGCTGGCTCGGTGGCGGGGGGTGGGGAGGGCTTGTAGAGGCCACCAGGGGGAGCTGCGATGACGCTGTGCTGGGGGAAGGGCACCGGTTGGACTGGGGGCACGGCCGTGCCGAAGACGTTGGCCACCATCTGGGACGGGGTGATGCCAACGACGGGCACGCTGAGCGCCCCGAATGGGGCCCCGTTGGAAACGGGGTAGGAAGCCGGTGCAGGAATGGAATACACGGGCTGCGGCGGGGGCAGCAAGGGCACGGCTGGCGCCAGAGCGGGCATGAAGGGGACTGCTGGCACGGGTACGTGGTGGGTGGGGGGGGATGGCGTGCCCATGACGGCAGCGGCAGGGGGCTGCTGGGCGCGCACAGACTTGGTCACCTCATCTAGCCAGCGGTCTGCCTCTGACGGGGTCCGTCTGTGGGTATGCAGGGCGGCAGTGCCAGAGCTGGTGGGTGCAGGGGCGCTGGTCAAGTCTCCTCCTGGAGGATGGGGGAATTCAAAGTAAACGCTCATGAGAGTTTTACCTACCAGAAAATGATCTGAGGGCAGAACGACAAGTGATCGTTCTAGATAGATAACCAATCACATTGTAGAGGAGGTGGGACCAAGCAACTGGAGGAGGTGGGACCGAGACATCTGACTGGTTGGCCTCGCCTTCTCTAGTCGCTCTCACCCACCTCCACTACAATCTGATTGGTTATTCTCTGTAGACTAATCATTTTTCATTCGGCCCTCATAACATTTTTGTGCAAGTAAAATTCCCATGAGCAAAGTAAAAAGAACGTGAGCACAACACACACTAAGCCGTAGAGGCAGACAGAGTTCAGTCACGAGGGAAACCCGTGGAAGCCCCAGGGTGCCGTTCCCTTGCTCCTCCTCCAAGGAATGTACACAAGATGTGCACCCGCAGATGCCACCTTCATTCTCCTCAACCAAAAAGATCCTTTAGAGGAACGTACCTCTAACAACTGACCAAAAATCATGGCCCTGTCTAAATCTATCCTTCAGAAGAACTTGACAGACCAGCATCTCCAACTGTCTGAGCCAGTGTGTCCCAATTCAGTTCTCGGGACCCATAATCAGTCCATGTTTTTGCTCTCTCCGAGCTTCCAGAGTTGAGAGCGAGTAAAACCATGGAATGCCTGGGGGTTCCCGAAGACTGGATTGGAAAACTCTGGTCTAAATAGTCAGTCCAAAATAGAGATGCATATGGACAGGTAACCCTGTCGGCTAAGGCCTACCTATGTAGCCCTGGCCCGGGATCCCGGCAGCAGGCCTGGCCCAGGGATTGGTATCTCGTGCTGGCAACGGCGGGGGTAGGCTTGGGGGAGCCGTGCTCAGCATGCTAGTGGTTGGCGGGTTGGAGGCAGGAACAGATCCGTTCACTGCAGAAGGGACCCAGAGAGCTGGATTGAGAGGCACGCTCACTGAGGACAGAGGCCTACTTGCCTGAAGACGGGGCATACCTGGCACAGCCGGAGACTGCGGCGAAGAGGTGGGCTTAGGCATGGGAGCGGAGGAGAAGGGGTCTTCGGGGGGCCCGCTGAACGTGGAGGTGATCTGGGTACACAGGGAGCTAATGCTGTCACCCTCCATCTCCACCTCTGCAAATGGCATGCATGGAGAATTAAGAGTGACTTTCAAATGGATAAGAGGAACAGGAACAACATTCTCTGATCTCCACACATGGCTTGAGAGAGGCCTCTTCTTCACATCCACCTATCCATCCATCCATCCATCCATCCATCCATCCATCACAGGGCCAGTGTGCCAGGAACATCAAGGACCTCAGCTAGATTTCAGTCCATAGCAGGTTGCAGAAACAAAACCAAGACAAAAAAAAAAAAAACAATGCCAGGCATCACTCCATCACCCTTGAATGCTTTTCTCAGTCTATTAAAGCGTGATATTATTCCCAAGCTGAAATAACCTTGTCTGTAGTCTGAAGCCTTTTTTATATACCATAACGCATTACAAAAATGAAAGCAGACATTTCAAACACAAATACATCTCTAGTTATATAAATAAATGTGTATTCAAGGCTGAATTTCCCACATCTCCTTGTGCTGGAGCGTCACAGGGAACAGCAAAGCGGCATAAGAGCCCGGCCAGCTGCCGGCTCCGCCAGGGGCATTCAGCCAGGCTTCCCTGTGTACACGATCACGATAAACGGGTCTCCAGCCAGCTGGTCACCGTCGGATGACGGCCACACGGCCCACGCCCCAATCTCTACGGCACGACGCCTTGGTGCTGGAGGTCGGGTTGCTCACCGGAGCCCTTAACCAGGGGGTCTCCCTTGCGCTGCACGGTGGATGGCAGATCATTCATACGTAGGGACAGCTGGCGCTTGAAAGGAGACGTCTGGCTGAGGGTGGGGAAGGCGCGGTAGGAGCCCTGCCGGGCGAGGGCCTCGGCGGTGGCGTGCCGGCGTGGGATGGCGTGCGGGTTGGTGTCCGTGACAGAGGGGGCCACCGGCGGGGAGGAGGAGGACGGGGGCAGTGCTCCCAAGGTCGCTGCCAGAGGTGCCGTGGTTACGGGGACGGACAGTTCCGCATCGACTGCTCACGGGACAGAGAACAGAAGCAGGGGCTGCTCCGTAAGCTCTGGATTGTGAGGTGCAGCCAGGCCTCTGAGATACACCACATATCAATCTAAGCTCCCTCTGTCATTTGTCCTGCCGCATCTGAGCTAATAAATCACTCAGATTTGAGTGTTGATCTTCCAGTAGCGTGAAAAACACCAATCAGTATGGAGAGCTTAGCATGCACTGAACCCAGCTTACATTTGACCTTATATATACACATATTCTGCCAATAAATACATAAAAGAACACCTAAGACCCCCCCCGACACACACACCTTTTTTGACATCTTGGATCTGCCGTAAGACCTCCTCGCGCTCGGCCTGCTCGGTCGCCGTGGTGACGCGGAAGGAGCCCTCTCGGGTGAAGGTGGTGCGGTTGGCGTCGAAGGTGGCCGTCACTCCACACTCCTTCTCCCGCTTCTGCTTGCGCTCCAAGCAGGAAGCGAAGGCGCAGCCCACCGCATGGCTCAGCCGCTCCCCCTACAAGGAGGACGGAATCAGGTCAGCAGGGAAAGAGGGCGGGCTGCCAGTGAGGGGGTGTGGCTCTGGGTAAAGAGGGCGGGGCTTACAGAGTCTCTGACAGCCATGAAGCAGTGGCAGATCCAGCGGCGCGTGGTCCCATCTCGGCAGATATAGGAGAAGGCCCGCTCGAAGTTGCGGTCCGGAGCACAGAAAGACACTTTCTCTATCGTCTGATCCAGGATCAGGTCCTTACAGAAAGAAGCATGCCTGCTTTAGTTACACTGACCCCTTAGCCATATGATGTGGGGTGCGGTCGTCACACTCCTCGTACATCAGTATAGCTAGGACACATTCCCATACACAGAGGCCCCATGCTGGGCGGGGTGGTGGAACCACAGCCAAGCCAAGCCAAGCCCGTGAATCTCTAGACGTTATTAAACTCATGTAACGGCCACACGTCAGCACGCGGCCTGGCTACCTTCGTCTTTTCGTCGACGACGCGCAGGCCGTCCGCCGACACCCACAGCACGGCCTTCACCGTCTTCTTAGCCGCCTGGGATGACAGAGAGTGAGAGCTCAGAAGGCGGCCGTGGCAGGCATCCCGGCGGCTCCCCCCATGCCGCAAAGGGACTTAAACATTAACCGAGCGTGAGGGAGCTGGATCAGTCGAGGCTCACAAAGCCACAGCGGAAAGTAATCAGGCCAGTAACCTTAAGTAAAAGGGGGGGGGGGCATGTGTGCTGGTTTGACTACTGTCCCAGAGAAACAGAGTCACACCGTGCACACACACACACGTACACAGACCTTCAAATATCACTCCACCGCAGACACGTGCAGGCACACACGTATGTATGCGCGCGCACATGCGAGTTCCCTTCATAATGTAGTCGTAAATCGCACAGCCTTCGCGATACTCACTTTCCACTCCGGCACAATGCACAGCACACAGTGCAGACCGGGAAATGGGTAGAGGGGGGGAAAGAAAAAAAAATAAAAAAAAAAACTGAAAAACAAGCTCACGGAACACTTACTTTCATAAAGAAGCCCTTGAAGAATTTCCTGTCCTGGAGTGACAATGGTGGGGACGTGGGGAGGAACAAGGCAGGAAAATGTTACTGTCAGAGGCTACGGGGAGCCTCGGGGGGTGGGTGGTGGGTGCCGGGGGGCAGGGGGGGTCTAAATCTATGCTTAGAAAGTGATTCGTGTGGGTCTGAGCAAGCAGGTGAAAAATCGAGAGAGTGAGAGCGATCTGCACAATTGCAGTGGAGTGGGGGCCAGTGATGGCAGTAGTTTGTGCGATATCACACTGGGGTTAGTGGAAGGAGCTCAAGCCCCGAAAGCTGGCATTCAAAAAATCACACAACTCCCAGCAGCAGCAATCCTGACGCCCGGCCCGGCCCGCTAGCGAACGGCCCGCATTAATCTCACCGGAAACCTGGAGGCGGCAAGGCTGCAGCTGCGTGTGGCAGGAACCCAGGGGGGGGCGCTAGTGCCCTCAGCCTGGTTCCTGCTGGCTCTGGTGGGTACCACTGAGATTTTACCGTTAAACGCTGCACCTTAAAATCACTTTTTCACACCCTCCTTTTGTTGAGGTTAGTTATTGTGCCTCGAGTCATTTATACTGGCAACATAAGGAGGGGCAAAAATTACCCAGACACACTGGACAGGCAGACAGACATGATTTGTAGGTGTGGTTAGTAAAAATTCGGGGCATGCAAAGTTGCCACACACTTGTCTGCAAAAGGATTGAGATTCAATAAATCACAGAGTCAGGGGGAGGGGAGGAAGGGGGGCACCGTCTTTAACCTGCTCAAAAACAGAACAGACATATAACAGTGACACCGCCGGTGGCACAGACGACGGCATTGTGCTGTGCCATCATCATACAGGCGCGCTGCCTACAGCCACTGCCAGGCTGTAAAACAGCGAGTGTCGCGTCGCCCTGGCAACTGTACACTGCTGTTTATTAAACAGCGGTGAGATTGGAATGTGAATAACTCATTTTTAATCCAAAGTAAAATATCACCATATGGTTACATGTACTCATTCCTTTCAGCGTCACTGATATTTACTTCTGCGTCGGCACATATTGGCCGCCGTATCAATGGGGCTGCTAGTGATCCTGGGAAGGCCGTGAGCCTGTGGAGATGACCCATCTGTAGCGGGCACCAGAACAGCCGTGCCAGCACATGAGGGCTCTGCAGGGCACAGAGAGGAACGCCGCACCTTGCCGTCAGCCATTTTCACTCAGAAAGTGCTGGTTTTTCAATGCGGGGTGAATTAGGCGGCCTGGCCCACAGCTGCCTGCTCAGAATGGGACTGGGCATAGGATCGTAGTGCAGGGCTTCCCTAACACTCATTCTCGTCACCCTTATATTAAAGGAAGTAATGGTAGATTTCTGCATAATATACACATTTACACACCCCTAAACCCAAACCCATAAAAGTCCACATAAAAGTGTCATACACGCCCCTTATCAAGTACTACATGGTGTCCTTCCTCTCTGCATTTTATTGTACCTTGTACTTTCACCTTTAAGGCTGTCCACCACACAGTCACAGGGAGCAGACACTCAGAGACAATCCTAACGAGAGGACTGCCCGGGGGGGGGTGGGGGGGGGGG
>JAODKF010000045.1:11213543-11243338 GCA_026779585.1 Mormyrus proboscirostris | reverse complement strand
GGGTCTGGGGGCTGAGCACACGAAGCTGCGCCTTCCCACCCAGAGCAAAAAGGGTCAGGAGTTTAGAGCCCAACATTTACAAAGTTGCCACGGCAGCAGCCACCCGATTTCCCCTCCGGAAGGCCCCCCACTGCCTGCCGGCACGCAGAAGTAACAGGGGAGGCCCTGAGAAAGTGCTCAGTCATACAAAGCGGAGACATGCCCCAAAAGGGAGACTGGGTCACATGGCCCTCTGTGACTAACAATGCCGAGGTGGCAGTTCACTGCTGCCAGAGCCTAACACATCCTCCTGGAAAAGCCCCCCCCCACCCAGGCTGCGGTTCCACCGCGTCTCCCCAAGTTCGGACTATAACCAAGGACAGAATTCCGCCGGCGGCCATTTCCACAGCACGGCGCTGGTAGGCCCGCCCAGGGGATCGGTCCCAGTTTCCAGCACTGAGGCGGGAGGCTCCTGCCAGGAAAAAGTGAGCAAAGGCTGTGAAGAAAGAGGCGCTAGCGGGCAGCCGGGTGAGAGAGCGCCAACTCCCCGTCTCACTCTCAGCCAGCGTCAGCGCAAAGCACTCAGACTCCCACTTAAGCTGCAAGGCTCCGAACAGAACGTCAAGATCACATTTACTACACACGGACAGCTAAAATACAACTTACAAATCACCGCATTACAACCACAAACACGGAAAAAGCTGCAAGTCTGAGGCTTTTATGACTCTACTTATTATCTAAATACTGAGCAACTAATACTGCCGTTAATTTACGCCACTGTCACTAATCTCACCTCCGATCAGAGGGTGCTTCTCATGGTAACGTACCAAAGTGCATAACTTGAGCAGATAAGCTCAAACACATATACCTTTGAGCTGTCCTACACCACTACTTCGATATGAGGAGGGTTGCTTTACTCACACTTCTCTCACCAGAAAGACAGCAATACTAACACACATAAGGCAGCAAAATCCTGCCCAGCTGGCAGTCACTGTGACAGCCAGGGCCCTCTGACAGCAAGCTGATGAATGAAAAGATTCAAAACAGGCGGCTGCTCCAGCCCAGCGCATCACCAGAGAATACTGTTGCTGCACCAATTACCTACAGGCCGCTACAGCTGCATGCTGACCTCATTTTCGGACTAAGAAGAGAGGGGAAAAAAAAAATGCTGGAACGAAAATCAGATCCTACGTTTGCGACCATCCGGAAACCTCTACCCATGTGCACTGGGCCTGTCGAGTGCCATCTCCTCCCCGCTCAGACAAGAGACTCCCACTCCCCATATGCCCCCAGGCTTTTCAGGAAAGGGGCAGCAGAAAAGTGCCTCCGTTGCAGACAGGACGCATACTCGGCAGTGCAGTGCCGTCAGGGAGGCAGATCAGGTGACTGCGGACGCTTCCAAGGACAAAAGGAACAGAGAGGCACCAGTCTGTGACGCTGAGCCCTCCACTGAGATGGAGGACCCCCCAGCCACATATCTACATCAGCTTGCACAGGCCGCTGAATGTTAAAGCAAGCTTGTTTCCGCTTCTGCTCACAACATGGCTTCCAGCCACTTCCAAGACCACCGACTGTCACTCGAAGCACCGGTTTCACTGTCACGGGCATGTAAACACAGACACACGTAGGTGCTACATCTCTTTACATTCTGGATGCACGCAGGTGGGCCTCAGTTTACCACAACGTTTCAATATGTCCTCCATTTATAAGAGGGTGACAGAAACTTTCCGTATCTCAAAGGGAGACGGCGGGTAGGCAGGTGGGGAGACAGACCGACCAGTGAAGCAATCTGGACCGCGTGACAGTCTCCAGAAAACTGCACAGTGGCAAGAGTTTCTCTGAAGAGATTTAGCAAGAAATCCTCTCCTCTCCCATTGCGAAATCTCACCAAGGTAAACCACAAGAATCAGTTTCCATTATCGAAAGAGTGATCAAGTGTGATAGGACAGAAACGTTTCCTCCCTGCCCTACACCTCAGCAACCACCTTTGTCCTGCCACTACAACAGCATAACCGGCTGTTGCCATACAGGAGAAAATCTGTATCTGGTAGATCTGTGGTCATAAAATTCCCTTTCGGTTTTCAGTAAAACTTTGTATCAAGGACACAAGTTCAACCAAATTACCTCTTTCAGGGCACATTTGTCCCACGGGACCTTGGAACACAGTTTCAATTACACCGTCTAGAACTCCTAATATTGTACCTAATAACAAATACTTACCAGCATAAGTCAGCTTTTCTGCTTTTAAGCCAAACCCATTACAATCCAGTTTCACCTCATTCAGCGTTGTTCTTGCACAGCGAAACAGCGCACAAACAGAAATTGAAAACCACACACGTCACTGGGCTTTCTTTCATATAGGCGTTTCAGATCGGAAATACATTTCTGTAGGACAAGGGTCACATACTGTGTACTATTCTGAAAGTAAGTCAAGCAAAAACACAAGCTAATCATAAATACATGTGCATCTCCAGCAGCCTCAGGCTTGGGACACGCGGCGCACAATTTACAAACAAACAAAGTCTCACTATGGTTGTGGAAAGTGGGCTTTTCACCTTACGTTAATGACAAACACATGAAACGCATCTTAGAAGTAGTTTAGCCATAAAGTAATGCTGGCAGGTGTGCCATCCATCCATGACACAAAAGTGGGGTCCCGTCCACACAGCTAGCAGATCAGCATGAGGACATCACGGCTGAGCCAGAGCACCCATCATTAAGATGGTAAGCTTCCCAAAGCTGGACAGTGACGAAAGCATACATCCTCCACTCCACTCCTCTCAGCCCAACCGACAGGCCCACGCAGTGCGAGCGTCGGCAGGATCCAGCAAGCGGAGCAATCACACCCGCGGACGGGAGCGGCCCGCAACCTCGGAAGGTCGCATCCGGTAGATGTGGGACTCACCAGGGGTGGGGGCGGGGGCGACAGAAAGCCCCCCATGGTTGTGCTGGGCACGGAGGCTGAGTCACGCCTTATTCATGGCCAAGGCAAAGCCTCTGCAATATGCTCAGGACAACGAGAGAGAGAGAGAGAGAGAGAGAGAGCAAGAAGGAGACAGCTGCCAAGGCCAGCTCTTATTCCTGGCCCTACTGGCCAGTGAAATAAGCCTGATCTGCATTTCGGGCCTGAATAATGAAACAAAGCAATCAGCCATCGTGGGCAGCTTTCTAATCACAGGCTCCAATAACACGCAGCATCAAAAAGCAGTAAAGGCTTCAAAGCAGGGCTGAACCAACTAATCAGTAATGACCATAATCATTAAGAAAATTAATTGATGAATTTGGTCAATGACTGGTTGCAGTGTTGCAGTTTTTTTGTGTAAATTGTGTATAATGACATCACCGCCTAGCAATGTTACTGTTGAAATGTCCAGTCCAGTTCATATTTCACTTTCCCACATGCTGTTATGGCTACGCATGGTTCTGCATACATGCTCTTGCATATATAGATTTCTCAGTGAACACAGATGGCTTGTCAGCGCTTGTGTACAGCAATGACATTCCACCAGACCAACAGAGGACAGATGTATCACAAACACATATACAAAGCAATGCAATAAAATGGGTCAACTTTAATGAACAGGCTTTAAATCGTTACTAAGCTTGGGCAGTATAAGGGTAATACAGCATATCGTTGTATTTTGAAATAGCGCTAAAATTAGCCGAGACCCCCATGGCGAATTTAATCGCAAAGAATTCAAAACAGCAGAACAGCGCTAAAAATGAAGTTTAAATCAGAAGTACAATAGTTAACAAGCAAAATGTGGTAGAAAACAGCGGGTCGTTGTTACTATAACGCCGCCATTTTAGGGATTCTCAACACTGAGAGAAGTTATTACAGTTGTGACGTAAATACCACATTTGCACTATTATTTAAACCCTACATTTTGGCCTACAGCTGAACCAATCCCACTTTTTCAGTGCCATGAATACAATCCTGATACCTGAAGACCGATGTGAGTATGGATCTGATACCAGAGCACTTTTTTTAAAACTAGTAAATACAAATGGAAAAAAATTTATGCCAAAACACTTTGTAAATTAGGTTACTAGAAACACACATAATTCACTCTTCCACATTGATTGGATCTTAAGCGTTTGAAGCACTCACAGTTCAATATGAATATCTTCCAAGTGAGGACACGCAACTGGCGAATGCCGAAATGACCCACAATTTCTCTCACTGGCAAAAAGTGTCACTTAAGCGGTTTTCAGACTGAACGTGGAACGCGCTGTGCTCGCCCCGGGGTTTGTGCATCCTTTCGGGGAAAAAAAAAAAACAGCAAGTTGTGCTCACTGCTCTGTGACAGCACCAGGGTGCAGCACAAAAAGTAGCCGCCGTTTTCAAAATTCACTCCTGTCACTCCGTTGTTGCCCCGGTTCACGGTCAATCAGTGATGACATACATTTCATATGCTAAAAGATAAGCTTGTGTCATATAGCTCTGGGAACAGTACAAGTACCTCCTACATTTTGATTTCTGTGCACGGCTTGGTACCTTGTTCGTATTGGTCATGCAAAGACACAAACAGCGGCGTGAACATAAGCTCCCCGAACGGTGCGCGGCATCACCTTCGCATTGCGCTTCGCTCGACACAGCGGAAAACCGTTGACGCTTTGGAATGCATTGAATATAATGGGTTTCAGAGGTCACCACAGCGCTGCGTTGCTGCGTTCAATCTGAAAACCCTCATACACCTCGTTGCGATAGCAGCCTCTCGTGTATCGCTAGCTGTAGCGAGTGCACTGAACAGTCCAACCTAGCGACTCCCAAATCATACATTGCTATTTTTCATATCACTCATGTAGTCTCACACAATGTGTGGGCTTTGTTTAGTGAGATTTTTGCTACTACAATATTTGCCGTGTCGCTAGTTGTTTGAAGCGCAAGATACTTACAGATCGTCACTCTTATCTGATGTTCTTAAGCTCCTCCTACTGCAAAGGTTACGCACATGCCGTCACAGCGGGCGGAGGTCACTGCGCTCGTGCATAGCGAGTGACAAATAAGCGAGTGGCAGCGTTAGTATTCAGCCTGAATGCTGCAAAAACACATCTAAAATGGGAAAGAAGTGTCATGTGATTGATTGTACAAAAATCGATTTAACAAGAAATAGGAGTTATCTTTTGACAGACTGCTAAAAATGAAATAAGCGAATATCGGATGTGGAACGGTCATATATGGCCAATACCTGATCTGTCTAATTAGATATGGATTGGTGCTGATACTGATCCCAAATATTGGATCGGTGCACCTCTATTTTGGCCAAACTAATCGATTTGTTGATTGGCTGATCTCACGATTAATCGATTATCAAAATAATTTTTCTTGCAGCCCTTCTTCAAACAGTTACTTAGTTATTTGTCATCAATAGACCAATGACTGTCCTCTGCAAGAGGCAGGTGAACTGTAGATAGGATGAAGCCCAACCCAGGACTTTGGCTTCCTGCGACGCAACTTCTGACCCAACCTGTCCTATAGGAGAGACGCAGCCAGCAACGTATGGAGTTCCACCTGCTTCTTAACAGGAACCATACTGTACACAGTGTGAGAGAGTCCAGAAAAAACACGCACAGAACTAAGACTATAGCTAATCACACTACAGATGGTGCAAAAAGCATCTCCAACTCAGAAGTTCCCTCATTTAAATATATAAAACCATGTTAAAAGTCCCACTGCAGTGAAACACATATCATACCAGTATCAGAAGTAATATACGTATAGCAGGCACTTTATTGATCACCACCCCCAAGTAGGACCCCATTTTTAACTCCAAAACCGATTCTAAGGTAGACAAGTTCATTGATACCTTTCTGCACATAAATGTTGTACTGAACAGTTATTTTTTTGCATTCGTGGCCTGTCAACTGTCAAACGATTTTGGCTAATCTCAACTGATCTCTATTATTAACAAGGTGTTTTGGCAACATAACAGTTACTTAATGGATATTTATTACACCATTCTCTCTAACCCCAGGAGGGTGGCTTTTTCTGACATGATGGAACTACTGTGTATTGCACTGACAATTCCACCTCATTTCATATCACTTACACCATACTATCTGTTCTAATGCTCAGCTGCAAAGTAGCTTCTTGACCTTGTCCGTATGCTGTATGAATTCAGTTGCAGCCAGATAATTTGCCATTTGTGTTAAAGAGCAGAACCTGACCAAGTGGCCACAGAGTAGTTCTGATATTCAGCTGAATTCTGAAGCTCAGCAATGGATGAGAGATGATTCATGACTGAGAATGCACAAAAAGCCTAAGGTTTAAAAGAAGATGGTCAATGACGCTCAACACAACGGCATGGTAAACACAGATACACGGCAAACGTTCTCAGCCAACCTAAGGTACGCAAATGAGGAGGGCAGCCATCAGCAAACAGAATTTGGAGAGAGCGGTGTCGCAGGAAAGCATGGAGGTTCTGCCAGGTGGGGCCCGGTCCAAGCCGCAGCCTGCGCGGGGCCCACAGGCGGGACCAGCAGGGACCGCACTTGCATGCTCCATTTCCATTCAGCGGAAAATCTGCTTCTGCGGCTAATGGCTGGTTCTGCCTCCCGAGCCCTCCGCGCGAGCACGGTGGGTGCAGTGCAGGCCCCAGCACACTTCAAATCGGACATGTCTTTCAGAACCCAGACCCCATCATTACCGGCTTCATTTATAAAATCGGGCTATAACGTAATATTGCTTTTGTGTGGGCCCTTAAATATTGCCAGGAATGACTTTCAAATCAGATATTTAAACAAGATGCAAATGCCTTTTGGCTTATGGTGCATTATTACAGCAGTAATTTAATACATCACGTACATGCAGTTACACCCCAGATATCGACCCCACATATTACCCGATCCACTCCTGTCTTGCTCTGGCCAGTACTTGATAAAGAAAGAAAACTACACATTTTGCAGAAGAAGACTGAATACACAGATTTTTCACTTGTTTTCTAGCTCCCGACCTTTAAGAAAAGCTATTCAAACAAAAGGGAAAGAATGTCCTGATACAAGCCACCCACTTATGACCCAGCACTGCCCATCGCAGTCATCTCACTCTACAAGCATACAGGGTGAGCAGTCATCTCACTCTACAAGCATACAGGGTGAACGAATGGATTGTAGGCTGATGAAATGCAGTGCAGTAAAAAGTCCCGGGGAGGACGGGGGGGGGGGGACACGGGACATCACAGTTAAGCTACTTTGAAATCCAAAGCTAAATTTCAAAAGGACTTCTGCACAAGTGTCACACGCGAGTCCCTCCCCCGCATATAACAGAGCCCCATTCACCTGTTTCTGGCACTCAGCCAGAAGTTTTGAGTCTTCCCACAGGCGACCACAAGCAAATGGCAGCGCTGGAAGAGCAGAGTCGCCAAAGAAATGACTAACTCCAACCCTAAAGTGAACTAAAGACGTGAAGCAGAGCTACTTTAACAGCAAGTGACAAACCATGACACACACTGCTGCAGATCTGCGATACATGGGAAGATCTCAGCATGATACGCTGGGATCTGGGGCAATGGAAAAAGTGGAACGATGGACCTGTCGATGATGTAACTTAATTTTGCATAATCAGAGTTCATTAAGGAAAATATAATGAAGCAATGCAGCAACGATTTCATAATGCGACACACGGGGCTGATTAGTAACATGAGCTTGAATCACAAACAATCAAACTGGGTTCATTTACATAGAGAGCTGTGGCCAGGCAAAAACCCAAGCAGATACAACATTAAAGGATGCGAAGCAAGTCATAATGAAGAATACCATGATGCTGGGTACGCCTTTCTATTTGGAACACAAATGAAGATATCATCAGATACTAATACTTGATACTACCGCTGAACTCATTTAACATATGCGGAAAATAAGAACATCAAGAATTCCAATTTTTTACAAGTCATTTTTTGCAATCACTGCTCATTATGCAAATCTTAATGAGTTTGCTCTCCTTACAGAAATGGTGTCCATGGAGAAATGATAATACTTTATACATAGCCTGAATATTCACAGTGTACCGATCGCTTTCGAGGCTACCCGCCCCTGTCGGGTTAAAGAGTACTCCGCTTTCTGGGTGCCATAAAGGTCGATTTGAGCTTGAAGAGACCTCACGGCGACGTATCGAGGTCTTCATTTCCTCTTGGTTTGTAACATTTTAGATAAACGTTCATGAATGAGGATGGTGGGTAGAAGCAGTAGCTTGAAGGTTTTGTGAAAATAATCCTTTGAAAACTGTTCATGAATACAGCCCTTAAGGCAGACGTGAGAAAACAAGCCCCTGGTAAAATAATACTGAAATAACTTACAGTAATGTGTTCACAATAGAACACGTCCCCTACTTTCTATAATTTATTCTTGGCCTTCGAAATAAATATTGACATGGCAATTTAAGCTTACCAACACATGAAACTGGACCCGTTTCAGATAATCATCCCCCCCAATATTTCAGTATTGCATGACCACAGACACCGTTTTCATGTTCAAGAGAATTATTTCAGTTGGTCTTTCCCTTTTCAAAAGATTTCCCTCACATCAGCAGGTGCATCACTACTGCCATTTTCTGCTTGGTTTTACAATATATGAAGACAGTGCAATAAATCAAACTAGTTGTTAGAGGAAGTCTACTTTTATCTTGATGCACCCAGCTGTCTACGATGGTAATGCATTCAAGAAAACAGAATGTTAATTTCTTATGTTACATTGTATATAATATATCCTGATTGTGTATCAATATTTTAAATGCTGAAAAATAAAATTCATTTTGAAAAAGGAGGCATCCAAAGAGCATCAAAAAACAAACAATCTGCTCACAACTCACAATTTTAACCATGTAAAAAAAGAACCACATTGTACATAAAGAGAAACAAATAATCACTCAGCAGGGTTTTAGTTTCAGTTATTTTCTGGCTAACAGTTTTCTCTCATATCCCACTTATTCAAGTATTTCGGCTGGAATTTGCTTCTTAACAATGAGGCAGTTCAGGTATGTTGGCAACTCCCAACCGCCCTCTGTATAATCGTATGACCTCCATACTTTGCTCGTGCTTCCAGAACTAAGCAACCAGGCAGAAGAAATCAGTCTGGATAAGCAGTTACTGAAAATGTATGCTTGGAGAAGAGTTAGGGACAAAACGTACACAGAGAACTTAACGATCTACCGCTTTCAAATTGAAATTGATTTAAAACGGGACGATTAGCAAATCGCAAAGGCTGGGATTTAGGATATGCATTATACAGTGCGTCTGACCCAGGGTTTAAAACCATTCTGAGAACAGTTTTACAAATATGTGCCTTCACTCCTCGTGTGCCAGTCATGCTCACCAAACTGAAGCGGCCCAGGGTGTCTGTGTATAGGCCCACAAACATGTGAAACCCAAGGAAAGCATTACATTTGCGGTGACAAAGAAGTACTGATTCCGCTGCTGAGCTATAAGTGCATTACCTACCTATTTCATGGTCAGATTGTTTACAGAAAGGTCCCATTATCAGGGGGTCCAAGCAGCATTAGCTGCAGGATCCCAACTGTTTTTTTTGTTACGGGAATTGTTTTATTTTTATTACTTTAAGTTAACAGTTACAACTTTTATGATAGTCATTCTATTTTTTATTGTATTTTGAAGCAATTCATATCCAAGTTCTCATCCTTGCATTAGAATACAGATCATAATATTTTGATGAGAACTCATGTGAGGCATCAGTGGCAGTGGTGGCTTAAAGGTTAAGGATGCGCACTTGTAATTGAAAGACTGCAGGTTCAAATCCCCGACCAGCAAGGTACCGCTCCCAAGCACTGCTCCCCAGGCACTGAATTAGCTGCCCCCTGTTATGTCACATACTGTATGGGTTAAATACAGGACACATTTCATTGTTGTGCACTGTGGTGTGTCAACAATGACAATTAATAACTAAATTCTAGCTCAATTATGTTTTTAATCTATTACACACTGAATACTGAACTGAAGCTTGAATTCTAAAAAAAAAAAAAGTTAATTGCAAATCACATCAAAATGTCAATGTCAAAAATATCTCCCAAATTGTTTGACCCTACATACACACATCACGTCACGTCAATATGCTAATTGAGCAAAGCAGCAGTACAAGCTTTTAGCACAATCCTGCATGTGTGCAAACTTGCATCAGCTACAAAACTCCTCCTTTCACTTGCTGTCAAAACTCTTGTAACATGTTTAACACCCACATAGACACTTACATACTGCATACATTATGCATAGAAAAAGCAGAGTAAGCCGGCTCCGACAGTCATGAGCTGGGTACAATTTTGGAGGCCATTTCCTCCAAAGAGCAGTGATTGCGAAAAATGACTTGTTGTCGATGTTCTTATTTTCTGCATATGTTAAATGAGTTCAGTGGATCTCATGTGATATCATGTACAAAAAAAAGTTAAAGGCTGAAGAAGCTACTTGTGCATACATATTCCCTTTTTCAGAAAAAGAAATATTACTCTGAAATTAGAAGAGAAACTGAAAATTGCGGCTGAACAGGTGACAGTTACGAGATCAATTGACATGATTTCATAAAAGCATCAATACATACACGACGGCTAGAATAATACTAAGCTTAATTTAACATTCATTTAACATTTCATGTGTATGAGACCAATGACTCATTTCAATTAATGGACAATTCAGTTAAACTATTTCGTAATTTGTGTTCATTTGAGAACAAACCCCCCCAAATAACAAGGACCAATTTTACCTTTTAGCAGCACAAATAAACATAGATTTGTGTGCGCCTTTTAAACAAATTAGGTATTAGTGTACAGAAAAGGTAAACTGTAATAACGGAGGGCACTAACCCTTTAAATGTATTCTAAGCCTTATCCTGGAATGCCTCCATTAGTAATAAAGGAAAAAAAGAATTAAAAAAAAAAAAAACAGGCTAAAAGCACAAATTTTGAAACACTACATGCTAAATTCCTCAAGTGACAATTGTGTATAAACATTTACTAGTTCTAGTTAAATGCAGAAACAAGTTAAACATTAATGAGAAAACTTAAACATACATTTTTCTGACCTTAAACACCGCTCTTCTGAAGGCTTGTCTCTCGTGTATTAATATTTGTTCTTTAACTTGAATGGTTTTCAGTTGGAATTTTCAAACTACATTTGTGATAATGAAATTAAATCAGTTGTAACATTAGATACTGCCATTCAACTATGGTACAAATGCACGCACAATTTTACCTCTTGTCGCAAAGACCAGAGTAAAGCTGAAGACATTGTGAAAGCGGTCTCTTGTAACACCAACTGCACTACAGCAAACGTGGTAACCATGTAGTCAAGCAGGGAATTTTCTTGAATCCTCCAAAAGTAGATCTGAGATAGATTTTAACATGCAAAGTATACTTACATGTGTTCTCCATTACTTTTGGGTTACATTCAAACCCTTACAGCAAAACAGTGATGAGGGCATGCCTATTACATTTCTGCCCCACCTGACACAGACTGCGGCAGCAATGCGATACAGCACTAAGTGGATTTCCGTCATGCAGGCAAAACCCTTTAATGCTTTAAAAGCAAGTCCACATTTACAGGTCTTTAATCAGCCTCACATGAAAGTGCACAGATGACTGACCAGGTCTGTATTGTGCAAACATAGACAGAATTTAACAAGCATTTCAGTGGAAATTTAAAATGGTTTCACTGACCTTTTTTAAAAAAAAAAAAAAGGATTTTTGTCATGTACGCCGCCACCCCCAGACAGAAATAGCTTTCACAACACACATTACTAGAATATCACAGTTACTGTATAATTTGATCACTCATTCTTCTAAGTAGGTGAGAAGCATTTTTGCCTCGTCATATAGTGCTATTCTGACTAATATCTCGCTGGCTGCCCTGCATATGAGCCTTGATGGCCAGTTACAACTACAGCGGGTTCCTGTATCAAACTGCAGACACCCCGGGGCATACCATTCATCATCACTGTTACCTTTGCTTGACAGGAAGCGATGATTTGAGCATGAATAAAGTATGACTCAGTTTTCCCCGGCGGCTCTTGTATCATCACACAGACCGATGATGTCCACCTGACATGTAGAGGGCTGTATGTCTGAGAGGATGCCAACATGCATGCATTTCATTCAGGAATACAGGTATGGAACACTGCTACTACTGATCAGACCCCTTTCAAAGTGCCGAGTGGTTACATAGGCAAGCAGGAACTTCATTAAATAACACCGCACTAATGAATTTCACATTATAAAGTACCAAAATAAACACACAGTTAAGCTACAACTCAACTGCAAGCATAAACTCGAGTGTCCCAGTATCATTAAGCAAATGATATGAGGATTGCTACAAGTACACAACCTTATCACGCTGGTCCATATTTATTACCCCAGTAGCATTTCCTGCATTTGCTACTGGGGATGCGATTACTCCATTTTGCCCACATTCTGGAAATGACGCTGTAGTAGAGAAAACCACAGTCCAAAGTTTTACACTCCTGCAGCATGTTCCATTTGGACCAGCTGATAAAACATGCTAGTCAAGCAAATGATTAGTAAATTCCAAAGATTCCATATTGCAGCATGTTTATGCAAATATGCCATATAAAACATACTGAATCAGCACATAAATCAGCTCTGTAAAATGACGGAGAGTCCCTTGGCTTCCAGATAAGAGCCAGGCCTCTTCTGTTCAGTCACAAAATGCTGCTGCTGCATTTTACATCAGCTGTGCATTATATTCTGAACAGCGACAGTATGGGGGCTCAGGGCTCAGATACAGATTTCTTGACGTTCATAACGGATCTGCGTATGTAAGAGTACTTAATGTGGAGCAGAGACCCCACCCAACTGTCAGGTGGACGAGAACCAATATGAACATTAACAAATGTTCCTTTCATGCTACTACACTTCTCTACAATCCATTATCCTCATGATGAGACTAAAAGCTAAAAGGTTCACTTTTCACGCGGCAGCAATATGGAGCCTCACTTAAGCCAAAGGACGCATGTGCAAGGTTGATGTCAAAAACACTAAACGTGCCATGATTGCACTGTAAACTGTTGGAGAAACCTAGTGCATGCGGCTGTGATAATGGTGTCAATAAACGAAAGGTGATCTGTTTAACTCTTCAACAAAGAGGTGTCTCCTCGTTTCCCAGATGCCCAGCTTCCACACTGATGAGCCCGTTTAGGCTCTCCAATTACAGAGTTTAGGGTAGCCTACATAATTTGTTTTAATTAAATACCATCATATACCATATACTGGGGTAAAATGTCTACAAGGTATGACTGTATGAAAAAGTAAATAGATATCGCCCAAACCTACGACCCAACATTTCTCAGACAATCAACAATTAGCCTTATCATTCAGGCAAAAAAAAAACCCTCATTCTGTGGGCCAGTTTACATTGTACATTTCACAGACCAGTAAAACAGGGGGGGGGCGGGGGGGTGCTGGCACAACAAATGGCGATTTCTTAAGTTTAACAGTTTCCATTTTTTCCCCAGATGTTTTGGAAATTAACCAACGCTTCCTCAAAACCTACCACGGTCCATGGCCAGGTGGAGGACTGTCTATGGAACGAAGGGTTTAGATCCCCAACTCTAGATCGACTAAAAAGATACAAGTGCAATCACTGATTAATTTTTCAGTTAATAACCAAGAATATGTATCATTCATTTATTAGTGGGTCAGAAATCACCACTGCTTACATAAAAAAAGACACACACACACACACACACAAGAAAATAAATGAAAATTTAATCCAGCTCATATTTTACAATGTATCTGGGGACAAGAGAAATATCCACCAGAACATGGTTAAGGGGTATAATATACAAACACAAAAGTAAATATATACAAAATGCTTCATACAATATACCCACAAAGTGCATTTTCTAAATAAACCCTTATTTCCAAAGCGGATCTTTCCCAAAACATAAAATAAATAATTCCCCAATGGCCATAATTAATGTTTTTTAAAGGGTTGCATGTCAATCATGAATGAACGCTCAGCCCAAATCACACCCATGGAAATTTTAGCAGGCAAAATCCAAGATAACGTTCCAATTCAGTGACTCACTATTAATAACTACCCCCTCCCCCCCGTTTTTTTTTTTAAATCAGCACGACACACCCTTGATGACATCAGAAACAAGAAACACGACATAGCCATGACTAAAGCCAGAGGTAATCAGCCAAAATTGTTCAAATAATATCAGAAGCATGAAAATTGTTGACCACAGGTCAAGGTCAGGTCATAAGCTACCCATGATGTTGACCTCAACTGGTAGGACAATTAGTAATCATATCACTCTTCATGGTTGCCAATGCATCTCTATACATCTCTTACATACATCTCAAAAATGAGGACCTTCCAATGGAACCGTACAGTAATACTCGAGTGTCAAAATGTTGCTTAAAAAATAGATATTTAAAGTCTTTAAAAATCAAGAGGAAAAACTAGAAGCCTGCGAGGTTACATGCTACTTGAATACAGTTTCATCACCCAAACCAAAGTTATCCTCGATTTTTGTAGGGCGGCAATTGCCATGGGTCTTTCTCGCATTAAACGATCTTGCGGCGTCTTAATTCTTTGATGGGTATTCAAAACCCTCCTAAAAAGATTAATACCGACACGTCCTTTTCCTCATTCCTCACATATGACGTTAAAGGTGTACTTCGCAAGTGTTCATTCTGACAGCGAGAAATTTCCTGTTACACTTTTGCAAGCCAAACTAGCTACTGGTTATATGCTGCTACGCCCCAGGTATCGAGGCTAAAGACCGCATTTTATCATGTTCCAACCAGACAGCGCCAAAGTAAAAGATCAACGGTCATAGCAGCGCTCGGAAAGCAAATCAGGCGAAGCTAATCCAGAGAAATGCCGAGTGTTACGGGCATCTTGGACGAGCCTTCCTCGTTATCCCGGCCGGCTAGCCGCGCTATCCTCCCCCTACCTAGCGCAGGTCGTCGACAGTTCAGAGAGTCACCCTGCTAAACAGCTAACTGACGACAACTGACTATTTCAACATTTCTTTAAGCCAAATACCATCCTGCCAACTTATAAGTGCAGTAGCTAGCATGCCCTAGTTGGTATATAGCAAGTAGCCAAGGCTATTACCTAACAAAATGTCCACTCGTACTGCTAGCTAATATGTTATATCTAACTAGGTCCTTCCTACTACTACCATTTTAACTTTAGCCTGCTTTGTTAGCTGAAATAAATACCTTGGCAGTTAACCTAGCTATACTGCTAATTAGTTCTTCTCTAAACGAAGCACACAGCCGGTTAGAAAAAATAATTCACGGGCAACTGCCAAAGTACTCCTTACCTTAATAGCCCGGGACCGTAGACACACGTTGTATTCGCCAAAAAAACAAAAACGCAAAATGTTTTAAATTCCTGGAAGTCTATATATGTCCAAGCAGCATTGCGTAAACCTAAGTCAACGTTATCGAAACCCGGTCGTCTTACCTGCACCTAAGCTACGCCTACCCTTCATTCCGCCTAGCCCCGCCCCCAGTTTCCCCTCGGCTGGTCTTAACATCCTCCGATTGGAGGAATCCCTCTGCGTATTTAATTTACAAAGTTGCTATTGGTGAAAAGGTTTGAGTGACAAATGATCAGACGATGGGGGCGGGCAGGAAGAAGTGAACCGACAACGCTTTGGAACTGGCAAAATGAGCTTTAAATATGAGGAGAGTTTGCGGTATTTAGGTATCTTAGTACTTGTCATTGTCACTATGTAACCGAATTTTGAAACGAAAGTACATTCCAAAATAAAAACCCGTTTTAAATGACTGGTTGTGCATTTCAATGTGAAATTAAAAGTATTTCAAAGTGTTGCCTTGCAGAATAACAGTTGTAACTATAATTATTTGGACAGCTAGTATCATAGCTGTTTAGGCGTAGCCGCAGTAAACTGCTTAGTAGCACGGTATGTTTTTATTTCAAAACTTTATGTCACTTGTCTAAGAAATGAAAAGAAAGAGTAGAAAGCCTCATTCGCTGTATATAAAAGTAAACAGGAAAAGACCAAACAATGTTAAACTTATGTAACACCTAGCAGTCTATTTTTCTGCTACTATAAATTAGCCGGTCCCTCGAAGTCACACTGGTCAATCGAAGAGACATACCCATGTTAAAATTGGACATGCAGGTTCTTATTCTATATGTGCCTGCTAGTCTGATAAGGACACAGTACACGAAGAAGGACAAACCGAACAATCACGTTATTTCTTGTAGGATTTTCATTCTGATTCTCCATGGCTGCTGCTTGCATTTTTTGTTAGTAATGTACCTATGATGCATTATATTTTTGACAGAATAGAAAATTGTGACACCATGCAGGTTCCTTAGCAACCCCACTCTTGCTTTCAAAGCTACATTTTTAGGTTGGATTTTCCCAGGACCGTGAGATGATTGACAATGTGCTGGCAAAGTGGTTTCATCATGTGCCTAGCAACAGGCATAGCAACTGTATCTTTGCATCAACACATTCAGAATATCAATCAATTAATCTTTGACAATGAAACATGGCCTCCAGTCTTTAAAATTGAAAGTAGCTTTTCGCAAATCTTACTGAGATTCATAGTATTTGTAATTAATTACAAATTTTCTCCTAATGTCAAAACCCTATTGAAGCTTCAATCCAATTAAACCTTGTTAATAGTATATGAGAATTGTACATTGTCTACCAATATATACAAAATAATATAATAATATGGCTACAGCACAGACAATGGTTATGAAGACGGAAAATATTTGAATTTGAAACTGAATTTGCCTCTAATCAGGTTCTAAAAGGTTACCATAGCAATGTCTACTCATCCGAACCTTATCTTAATCCTGTATATAACAATACCCTCCAAGCCTAGAAAATTTTAAACATTTCACTAGATCCCGACATTTTTAAAAATGCAACTGGTTATTGTTAAGTGTTAATGTTGGCACTAACACAACAGGAGATTTGCCATTTTTCATCTGGTAAATGTATTAAATTATACATAGTAATTGTATTCTAACCACTATCATTGGCATGGCATCATAATCAATAAGTGGAAACCCTTATGTGTTTTTGTGTTCTGTATAGGAATTGAATTTCTATAAATGCTCCACAACAATTGAAATGTTATTTGTGATTTAACGATTTGTGTAACCATGACTTTCCTTGAGAAGTGATTCTAGGTAAGTAACATCCCTAAATAAATACTGAGTAAGTGGCTTCAGAAAGGAACCTCAAGTAATACAGAAAATATGTCAAAGACCTCAGAGTAGAAGCCTGGATTGGTTGTGTACTTGTTTTCACACTTCAGATTTTCTCCTTGCAAAGAAGTGACCACAGTGCTGTTGTCGTGAGGGACACTGCCTGTCTCCCTGCATGATCTGCAGCAGATCGAAGCAAAAGACTAACGTCCAGCCTGAATTTCAGCTATTGCCATCCAAGAGTAGACCATCGTAACAGATACAGGCCAAGCATGTGCTGCATACTTGGCATTCCAGTTATGAGTTCAGAGAGGCATGTGTGTCATCCCCCTCCTGCCTGCTGTCTGGTGTTTTCAATAGAGAAACACTCACGCATACACACACACACACACACACACACACACACACAGGTTTGTAATTAGATTTTTTTTGTGGGGACTCTCCATTCATTTCTATTAGGAAAACTCTAATGCCAACATGACGACCTTAACCCCCACCCAGCCCTTACCTTAACCACAAGTAACTAAACAAAATATGAGACTTTTGACATTTTTGTTACTTTTTTGATTGCATTCACAGATCTTTGTGGGGACCTGATAAATGGTTCCCGCAACATCAAAATAACAGGTTTTTATTATCATTTTATTATTATTGTACTGAAAATGATCCACACATGCGCATACACAAACAGTGCTCACTGGGACCCTGATACCCCATTTCAAACAGGTTCACTGGTACCGTGTTCCTTCCATCTCTGCTGCAGCTCTTCATCAGGGCAATTAAATATTAGCCAGAGGTTGGACTAGCAGTGTAAGTATATAACAGAGCAGAGAACTCAAGCTGAGCCCGGACTACCGAGTGCTGAAATCCTGAGGAAAGGACACTTTCTCACAAATATTATGAAATAAGGATTTGGTCATTAAACTATCATTTAAAAATCCAGTTAGCAAATGACTTTCACTCAGAACACAGAGTAATGTGATTTCCTGCCATCCTCATTCATTAAATTAGGTAATAGGGAGGGCTTAAGTTGAACAAAAGGCCCTTTGTAGTATAATAAATCTGGAAGCCATTTTCTGAAAACCTTCAGGCGGGTAATTTACTAGAAGAAAAAATCATCTAACGGCAACAAACATCTCAATCTCCATTTATATAATCTGCAAAACTCCTGCCTGCTGTAGCTGTTACTTCTGGTGCAAGACCTTAATTGAGAAATCCCCGCTGACATTTTCCCAGCTTCGTAGTCTGACGGATTAACGGCGTGACCATCATTGTTTTACGGAACCGGTTCAGCTTCTTACCTCAGACCAACCTCATTTTCGTAACTTGACTTCTTTATACTTTTATGATTGCTGCAATAACTTTTCACAACTTTTCCTTTGTGTAGGTTGAACACATTAAAAAAAAACCCTTACTATAACCAAATAATACCACTACTATTACTACTACTACAACTACTACTACTACTACTACTAATAATAATAATAATAATAATAATAAGTTTTATTTATATAGCACCTTGAAGAGACTTAAGGACGCTTCACAATACAAACATGTCATATAATATAATCTCATCTACCCAGGACCAGCTCTGGGTGTTGTGGTGCCTCAGGCAAAATCCTGCTAAGCAGTGCCTTTCTCCCAGCCCCCCCCCCCCCCTCCCTTTTGTTTCCAAATCCGCACTCTTATAATCACTAAAATGGTATGATGGCAGACAAAAATAATACATTAATTCATTTAATTTCAGAAACTTTGTTTTAAGAATGGCCTGTAATGATAGGCATCCCATCCAGGGTGTATCTCAGACTTGTGTTCTGTACTGCTTGGGACTGGTGTCCACGCCTTTTTTATGTTAAGGCAAGAGTCATGATTTATCACATGTGAATTATTTACCTTGACATACCAATGGCGCCAGGAATTCTCAGGAAAGCGTTGGCAGGCCTCTCTCGCTGAGCTGCCGTGACGTACGTCTTGTGTCGTGCAGCTTTGGATTCTTGTTCACACCAAGCTGACTGGATGAAGGGGGCAGAATTCACAGCTTATCTACTCCATATAAACAGAAATGTCATTGTTTATGGCATCGAAGATGTTGTTTACCACCCTCGAGACATTCAGATGACAAAAAAAAAACCCAGATTGCTTCAGTAGCTGAAGGGAAACATGTGCAAAGATGTTTCCTGCTTGTGGCAGCGACCTGACTCTTGCATCTTTATAATGTAGACACTGCGCTCACGCACATGCACCGGGGACCCTAGCAGCATGTGTCACAGTCAGGAATTTGTAATACATATGCACATTTGGCTATATGAAGAGGTGCTTAGGAATGCAATTTAATGATTAAGTTACGCTCTCCTGAACTTCGAAAAAATCATCTCTGCAGTGCTGTTGAGACCGACCTCAGCTCATTTTAGAATGGGCTCTTGAGAAGTGTTGATTGTTTGCGGGTTAAATTTGCCGTGTCTGAGCTGTATGAAGTGCTCAGCAAAACCACCTTACAGCAGACAGAACTGCTCCGTCCTCATATGTATTCCGCTGCCTGCCTTTATAACACAGTAAGTGTTCAGGGTTAATACGTTCGTCAGTGTTACAGTGGAGAAAACTCTCCTGGGATTTAATCCCAGGAGGCCTTCATGCTAACAATACGCGCCCTTCATTACAGGAGCCCTAATGTTTTAAATAATATTTTAGGCATCAATGATTATCTAATTTTCCTATCCAAAAATCCAGTCGCTCCCTTTATAATTAGTCTCAATTCCTGATATGTTTCAGTTTCAGTTGTTGTTTGCAAATTTAAATTACATGTATGGTGAATAAGAATCTTATGAAACACGAGACCTTTTATCTATAATATTAATACAGGGTCTGTTTGTTAACGGCATGATTGCAATTATAAAAATAAATAAACAAACAAACAAATGCACAGTATTCATATAGCAGGATTGGTGTAACCACAATCAGTACCAATCTGAAGTCACTTTGTTTTCTAAATGACTCTATATGCTCAGGCTGATTTTATATTAATGAAACTACCATGCCCCCTTCTGTTATATATGTGTATTGCAAGTAGGCAGTGAAAGGCTTCCTTCGCAAATTTTGACCTTTACTCCACGACAGTGACTACTACATACATAATTAAAGGTTAATTACAATTTCCTGTACCGCAAATGAAAGTACAGTGATAAGCAAGAAGTAAACCAGGCTCCTTCTATGACAGGCAGACACAAGAGACATAGCAATGATTGTTGTCTAGACCACAGAAAAGTGCAACAGCAGAACACAGATTCACCTGCCTCTACTAACCGCTTATCCAGCACAGGGTGGGGGTGGACAGGGAGTCTGTCCCAGATGACAGAGGAGACGAGGCAGGGGACACCCGTAAAGGGATGTATGTCCATTACAATTCACACACTCACTCACAACGGGCTGACAGGCAAGGAAGGGATCCTGACTGAATGTCATCAGAGTATCTTCTACTAAAATATCTAAACGGCCTGACATAGAGGTGTCTCAGAATTTAATAAATTCATGCATGGACACAACCTGATGCACCTGCATGCTGCACTTTCATGACCTGCTGGTGATTCGCAGTGTTCAGGGCTAACAGTACTGATCATTAGTGCCGATGATCTAAAGTGCAGCACTGCAATCATTAACCAACTGAATAGACTTTCTTTCTGGCAGAATTCCGTTGTTGCCCTTACAGTATTTGTCACTGAATGTTTCTGTTATTATAGCTGTTTACCCAACAGAAATACCCCTATTCCAGTAAAAAGTCACCAACGATTGTGTAGCTGAAGAGAATCTCAAGAAACAAAAAGAAAAGAATAAAGTTTTTAAAGATTTTGGAGCAGTTGCCGTACTGTCTGAATCTCTCACTGTCACATCTGTCCTTTTGAAAGTCCTTTCCTAAGTGGCTGGAGCCAGCTGTGCACAACTGGGGTGTGGTGTTTTCACATCCTTCCTCCTGTCGCACGGTCTATGGTATTTTGGTATTAACTTCGGGTATCCTAACATTTTTCTGACAAAATATCTCCTGCGTCTATCCCCCTGCTCACGCCGTGAGCTCAACTCGGCAAGAATTCATGCTGAAACTCCATACGGAGGCCGCAGGGGGAGTCGAGGCTGTCAGAGTAAGCTAACAGAGTACAGAACGCCGATACTGCTGGGCTGTTTTGCTGCACCCCACCCCACGCACGCATAGATACATGCAGAGTACTTGTAAGGCAGCCATTTGCTTTGCGAAAAAGAAGACACTGGGAGTAGGACACAAAGAGAGGCATCAAAGCCAGAGGAAGTATGGTTACCCTAGTCCAGTGTTTCCCAATCCACTCCTCAGGGACCCAGAGACAGTCCTACCAGGAACTGGGAGGGAGCAAAAACGTGGACTGTCTGGCAGGGAACTTAGAGGAAGCAAAAATGTGGACTATGGGTCCACAAGAATCCGGATTGAAAACTACATACGTAGTATTTGGGAGCTACTACCCAGTCTCTCTAAAACATTTGAATCTTTTTGCAAAGTGGATAGATCTTTTACAGGGAATGTGACTGTTGTACAGATTTGGCAGCTGAATTTGTACACTGTTAGCAGTATAATTATCAGTGCCACTCGTTTGCTTTTCTTCTCTCCACGCTATCTCCACTGGAATGTCAGTTCCAAGGCCTTCAAACCTGCAGAAAGACCACATTCTGAACTTCAGGCCATCAGTGTCTGTCCTAACAATCGACTGAACTTTCTACCCCGAACATTTCTTCTGCCTGCCTGTGCAGATGCGATCGTTCTCACCTCTCTCTCATGCATCAGTTCATGCGTCATGCATTGTCTCTCTTACAGTTCATCAGCTTTCTATGTATATTTAACACAATTTTTTCATGGGAAAATAATAGCAATTTGAAGAGCCTCTCGTGTTTCTAAACAGGGAATCTGGATTCATACTGCATTGTGGGTCAGTGTTTTAACAATATACTAATGAGTTTGCACAGTACAAATAACCATTAAAAACACTCAAAGGGATGGCCTGAGAGAAAAAAAAACTTAATTACCCATAATTACCACTATAAAACTAAATACTCCTCCTTAAAATATTGACCTAAATTAAAATACAAAATAAAAAAGTAATAGAAATTAACAACTTCATTAATGTGTACTTTGAAAGTTTGCATAATATAACTTGGGAGGGGGGGGTGACTGAAGAGAGAGTTTTTTTTAAGCACATCCCTCCCCTCTCTTTAAGAAGACTATATTTAGGTCTGGCATGGGGAGGGCGTGGGTGAAAGGGTGAGTGTGTATGCATGCGGGTCTTAGATCAGCACATGCAGGAACTGAAATTAAGCAAAGGGGAACTAGATTGGTTTGTGAAATACATGTGGACAGAAATGGGACAACATGGCTGGTTTGGATCTGTTGTGGGTTCTTGAAAAACAAATCTGAGCAGGGTCAGTGGCGTACTGGGACCTTCTCTTGGGAAAAGGTGGGAGGTCTGGGGTCGAGGGTGGACTAACACGTATTAGGGGTTGCCAGATCCCCTCTTTCCAAGCTGCTTTTACTGTTGAGTCGCTTCTCTTGTTTTCCGTATTTTAGGCATCATATTATTGTAACAATCCAGCGATACAATGCTGAAAGGAAAAAAACTTGTAGAAAAGAAGGAGGAAGAAAAGAAAGACAAGGAAGGAGGGAAGATGGCCTTAAAGGTGACAACTCCTAGATCGATTTCAGTCCCAACCGAGGCAGCTCCCATGCCAAATAAGGTGGGCTTTCCATCTGCCACACCCGGAAGCATCTACAGCGCCATCTTGAATCGCAATCATGCCGTCATCGACGCAAAACGCCTGAAAAACTTCATTGAGCTGCGGGACAAGTATTTTAACAAGAAAGTCCTATTCGAAGACCCTCTTTTTCCTGCAGATGACTCATCTCTCTTCTATTCTGGTCAATTCCCCATCAAGTTTGAATGGAAGCGCCCACCAGTGAGTATCTGTCGGCTACCATTAGGTGGCGCTATACATTCCAAAGGCCTGGAAGCTCTGACCTGGACCTTATCAAGGAGACGGTACAAAAAAAATAATAATTTTGTTACATTAAAAGGAATATGCTCTGCATCAGTATGGTTCGGTAAGAAGTTCCTCCTATTTGTTGGCAGTGTCAGATTAGATAGTTCCAGTAGTACAAGATCATCACAATGTGTAGATATCTTTCGCTGAATGAATCTCTCTCTGACCATATTAAGCTCCGCCCATGTTAAATTCAGCATTTAAGTCAGACCAAAGGTTAGTTAACTTTTTTGTATTGGCCAGGTTGTTTATTGCTGTATAAACAGTCATCTACAGGTTCATGTGTTCAGTTTACTTCTGATTTAAGGCATTGATATGGCATGTCTTTCACATTTTAAATCAGTTACTAAATTAGTTTGAATATTTGAATAAATGTATTAGATTTTTGGGGTAGTATGGGGTAGTATGGAGTTAGCAGTGTTGCCTCAAACCTCAGGCTTCAAGGCCCCCAGGGTTGCCATGCGTGTGGAGTTGGTATGTTCTCCCTGTGTTTTCATGGGGTTTCCTCTGGATGCTCCAATTCCCTTCCCACAGCCCCAAAACATGCTAATGTGAATTAGAGTTACAAAATTGCCCGCAGGTGTGATTATGCGAGCGAATGGTGAATGTGCCCTGCGATGGGTTGGTGCCCCATCCTGGGTTGTTCCCTGCCTTGTGCCCATAAGCTCCAGACCCTGAATAGCATAAGCAGTCACAGAAGACGGATGGATGATATTACATCTTCTCATAATGTCACTCATGCATACTTGTCGTATTTACAAACTTCGCCTTGTACTGTACATAGTGTGCCAGATATCTAACGGATTCCGAAACAATTGCTTGGGTGAATCGATGGTCCAAGTTGCAACCGCACCAAAAAATTGAGAGGTTTCTTTCCATAGGATTAAACTCCTATGGTTCTGCTGAGATGGCTCAACTAGGAGCTCCATTGAGAAGAGGTTTAAAAGGCCTGAAAGCCTTCTGCTGAGGCAGTGCATCGTACAGCCTGCCTGTTACGCAGAACACACTGCTCCCTCTTTGTGTGGTCCAACAATGCAGATGGTGAAAATGCGTAACCACCCATACTGTCCAGGGGGCCTGGGGGTCCCAGGATCATTGTTCGAGGACCAATTGCCATCCAGCAAATGGTTGATTTTCATGTGTTCTGCCAAACACCGCCCACCTCGCCCAAGGCCACGGTATGACAAGAAAGGTGTTACATCATTGAAAAATGTGGCCAATCACAGGTTAGTCATTTGGCTATATGCCAGGATGTTTAGGCCTGTTAATGTATAGTAGAGATAGCAAACACCAACAAAGGCTAAAAAAAGACAAGACATAATGTCCTACACAACGTCTGGCTTCTTCTGCGACCGGCTGATCAGGGAAAGGGAGCGAAGGGATGGGGAAGGTTCCGTCAGCAAACCCCTACGCTTCAGCGGCCAGGACTTTGCCACCATTAAGCGGGAGAGCCTCCAGAAGAAAGCGCTGTTTGAGGATGACGTCTTCCCAGCCACTGTGGATTCCTTAGGTTTCAAGGAGCTAGGACAAAAGTCAAACAAAGTGAAGAACATTGTCTGGAAGAGGCCTCAGGTAGGAGAGGGAAAGGGGCATGGCGAGATCCTGGAGGCCGGTGTACACGTAGAGAGGGCAATAGGCAGATGGAGGCTATGGAACATGGAAGCTCCATTCCCAACCTAGAACTTTGACAGGTGCTGAGGAAGAGCAGAGTAAAAAGGTACAACCATGACCCCTGAGGTGGTGTTTCAGTTATAAAGCCTGAACAGTTGATGTAGAATGCAGAGACTTTTTTAAAGCATGGCTGAAAAGCGTTGTTTTAGCAGGAGATCGGGTTGGTTTGAAGAGATTTGAATTCTGAAGCTTCAGTTTTGTAGTGGTCAAGCAATGAGGAAATTGTGTGATGTAATGCTGGTATGGGGAATGAATGGCAGGTATACAAAATGCCAGGGTCTGTTGGCAAACTTGGCCAGAAAGGAGATTTTATGAGAATGTCTGCAAAAGTGTGATGCAAAACTAACATACATGGATAATGAAATGAATACATACTTGAATGGATAACTGACTGGTGGATACAGTGGTTAGCAAGACTTCGAACCAACCGGCTCGCAAAGCTGCTTGAAGTTCCAGGCAGTTAATTTAGGTTTCCATTCAAAGCTACACTGGTGAAGTGAAACCAGGCTCATTCAGTAACTCTGAAACTAATAGAGCTGTCAGCGTTAAAATAAAATTACAGATCAATGTCAAGACTGAGAAGCTATTAACAAGTGAAAGAAATTACTTACCATATTGACAAAAGATAATGGTTTCTGTAAAAATAACTCTTAGAACTAAGCATGAAATCTTTTATTGTAAGCTTTTTTGATTCTTCAAAGAATAAATTCTAATCCACAAATGTATACATACAGAAATTATTTTTATTTTAATATTTAATATTGAAATAACAAAAACATAACCGATCGGTATCTGTCACAGCTGACCTGAGTTCAGTGGGGAATGGGAAGAATCAGCCAGGGGTGCCACCTGGCCACCTGTGGGTCACATGACTGGGCTATTCTTCAGTTGGGTATATGTTTTCTTAACTACAATTTATAATTATGTTTATATATCAGAAATTGCAATAACAAATACAAAAAGGGGGAAAGATATTTGCAAAACACATTCATGAATAATAGTAGTATATTTATAATAATTTTTATTAACACCTGGCATCATCAAACTGTCCATACACAGACAGACGTGTCCATGACAGGACCCTTCTGTGTCCGGAGTAAAAAAATATATATATAGGTTACATCTTTGGGTATTATGTCTAAGGTACAAGTTGCATTTTGATTGAAATATCCACAAGACTTGGTGTTGACCTGGCCTGATATTAAACTGGTTTTCTGGGAATGTGAAATTTATTTTTAGCAGGTACGCGTTCACCATTTGGTAACTGGAAATTTATTTAAAACGTATTGAGTTACAGCCAGCAAGAAGCAGTTCAGCTGGCTGGCAGACTCAAAACTATAAAGAGGTCACAGAGTCTGAAGCAATGTTTTCTGGTTAAAACCTGAAGGATGATGTCGGCATCTACATTATGTTGTGCTGTAGTTGGTGATGTTAGGTTCTAGGTCACCGACACGTCACAGATCATTTGGTGTCTCACAGATCCAGGTCAAGTAAATGGAAATGATACTTTCTTGTGATGTGAGCTATTGTAATTCAAGACGAGTGACACATAAACTTGAGTTCAATGCAGGGGGCTGAGACACACTCCGCTATCGCCAGTAGGTGCAAACTCACAGCTCGACTCTGAAAATAAACCCCAGTCATGTCCATCAACGTCCTTAGAATGAACCTTCGGCATTAATGCATTAGGAAATTTAAGGTTTGGTATTTGTACCTGTCAATGCGATAAGAAGCGTCGGTTCACAAGTTAATGTTAACACACAACCCACCGCGCACGGCAGCTGTCTGGAGTGTGTCAACTTGCAGGGAGTAAAAGTCAACAGCAGATACGAAAAAGATCCGAATGCAGTCAGCTGTCGCTTGGGCACCTGGCATGGGTCACTAAAAGTTATACTGTTGATTGCCTGCGAGGCATCTGTGTCCGGCAATACTGTTTCTCTGAAAACACATGCAGGAATAATATTCTAATGCGCAGCTCAGACATAGGACAGTCTCTTTTTTTAAATGAGATATTTAAAAAACAGACTTCAGCTGAGTGGTATTTAGGATCATCAATAGGTCAAGTGAACAAGTAAGATTGCAGCTAACGGACAAGAAATGTATCGTTTAATTTTCAGAACAACCTTTTATGAAGCTATACCGCTCCCTTTTTGCTTAATATTGATCATCACCTGACTATACAGTCAATCTTGGCTTATTAAGGATGTATCAGCTCATTCATACTGCCATTAAACACTGCACATCCCTTAGGGATCGTCAATCATTAACCAGCCAGATCAGTTACCAGGGCAGCCTACAGTTCTAACTTGAACAGAGAAGAGACTCCCATAATTCTGTTCTTCGCTGTACAGGAGATCTGCGAAAACCCACAGTTCATCGTTGGAGGAGCCAACCGAACAGACATCTGCCAAGGAGATCTGGGTGAGAATCATTCATAGATACTGTCACATCTAGGCACAAGCATGTTAGATGGAGACCTGAGCACTTTAGCAAGGTTGGACTTATCTGAGTTCATATGCACCGTTAAGTTGCCTGTCTATGGCCACAATAACTTTAGTCAGTTTCTCAATGAACATGAACCAGTACAAGATATCTGCTGAACAGAGGTGCAGACTGAGCATCACATCCAGACACTCAGAGAATCTCAGCATGGCCTTAAAATCAGATCCACCAATGATAAAGAATGGTAGCAGTCTGTCAACCAATGAGCAGTGTTATACCATCTACTGCTGTCTGGGTGTAACTATGAACTTAGGCCCATATTTCTATGGTCAAGCTAACTGCATTATCTGCCAGGAGAGTACAGATTCATATTTGGAATCTTGGCTGTCTTAGCAACCAGGACTTGCTGAGTGTGAATGAACCAAAAAGTGTGGTGATTCCCAGGGGCTGTAAAAGCTATGTGGGTGGGGGGGGGGGGCTAAGGGAGAACCAGTGGGAACATATGGACCAATCAGAAAGCATCAAGTGATGAAAGTTCAGGCAGGCTGACAAAGTAGAACAGTTAACTGCACACTGCCTTGATAAAAAAAATAAATCTGCAGGTATCTCGATGAAAGGCTGCTATGGCATCCGGATCATCTAATAAAGTTTCCTGAAAAAGAGCAGCACACCAGGCGAAGACAGGCAGCAGCTGCATTGACTCGCATCTAGTTGACATCGCGTGTCGTTGTCGGATCGTAGATGTCATACCCTCATACGCCCGCGGAGGTCCAAAAAAAGTCGAAAGACAGAAACAGCTGTGGCCTCAAGTTTGCCTATCAAAAAAAAACAAGGAAGGGACAGGAGTAACTGAGCCACATGGGCAAAGCCCTGGAATGAAAGGGGCTCGCTGCCTGCAAGGATGCATGGATAGCGGAGGTCACAAGATACAGGGAGGGTCGACATTCCTGAACTTTCTGTTGAGGGCAGGAGTGAGGGGTGTAACTCCAGCCGTTCGATGTGTGACCACAAGGCACCTGCACACAGAGCTGTTAATGACGACAAATACCCACCAGGGAACTGTAAACTCCATTTCTGACACATTGCATGATTGCTCAGAAACTAGCAACGATGTGCAGCAGCAAGCCTGGACTTGGATCTAAGAGGATTACACGCTTTGTCAGGCATGCATCTATGGGGCCTGGTTTTATCCAAGTAGACAAGGGGTCTCCAACTCTGGTCCTGGAGAGATACTATCCAGTAGGTTTTCTATTCTACCTGAAGCCAGTTTACACTGAACATGGGGTGAAATGGTCATCCAGTATGGCTCCTACTGATTTCTGCAGGTGACTGTTGGCTACTGGCGGCCATTGCATGCTTGACGCTTAATGAGAAGCTTCTATATAGAGTCATCCCCCCGGAGCAGAGCTTCACTGAAAACTACGCCGGCATTTTCCACTTCCAGGTGAGAACTGCGAACAAGCTTCTGCTTTATTATTTAATTGGGAACAAAGCAAAATAAAGTTTCCTCCTGACATTTTCTGTCATCGCTCAATTCTACGTTTGGTTTCTCCCGGGCTGGGTGCCGTAGTTCTGGCGCTATGGCGATTGGGTTGATGTAGTCGTGGACGACCGGATTCCCACATTCAACAACCAGCCGGTCTTCACCAAGTCAGCAGTGAGGAATGAGTTTTGGAGCGCCCTACTGGAGAAGGCCTATGCCAAGTGAGTGGGATGCAATGTGACCTCTATAAATGCACCAGTGGAAATGCCTACTGCAGCACATTGTCACAGTGTCCTGAAAAACTCCCTCTGTCTCCAAAGCCTCCTATTCTCCTGTCATATCCTGCACTCCTTCCTGTTTCTAAGGGCCTCATTTTATGCTGAAAAGTTTGGCATTTAAATGCCATCGAATGCAAGCAGACTCTTTTGCATTTGCCTCCAGTCATGATGAATTGCTCAACGTGCTAAAATTGAGAAAGCTGAATTTCTCTTTACTTAATTCCAGTGTGGCCACATTCTGTATGTCCACATAGCTGCATATGTATTTTAAAGTGGCCATGCCCTTTTTTGTGAAGGAGACAAAGGGACACTGACAACAGCAAAGCTAAAAAAAAACAGAAAAATTAAAGGAGATATTCTCCCAAGCGTCATTTGTACTGGTTCATCGATATGGTCCATTTCTTAATGAAAATATTGGAAAGACATTAACATATGTACTGACATACCACATATTGATGTGGTTTAATATTTAATATTAATTTTATCTCAAAACTATAGCGCACATAGTACTTTCTGCTTTTTGGAATATAGCTCTGCTTGAACAATAACATGTTACACAACATAAGAGAAACAGCATGTTAACTTAACAATACACAAAATAAGAAAACAATGCATGTGAAAAACACATACAGAGTTGTAAGTCTTACCTGTTTCTAAGGGCCTCATTTTATGCTGAAAAGTTTGGCATTTAAATGCCATCGAATGCAAGCAGACTCTTTTGCA
>JAODKF010000045.1:11184161-11213487 GCA_026779585.1 Mormyrus proboscirostris | reverse complement strand
GGGGGGGCATGTACAAGCAGAGGGCAACTCAGCGGCTCAGTGGGCAGCACTGGGATTTGAATCCTGCCTCGGCTCAGTCTCTGTAGGGCTTGTAGGTTTCCTCCGGATACTCCAACTTCCCCTCCCGCAGTCTAAAGACACTCAGTGTCATGTGACCGATGGTGGTACCTTGTGCTGCTTGCAAAAGGCTCCAGGCCTCCCTATGATCCTGTTCAGGCATCGGTGTAAATTACAGGGGGGGGGGGGGTTGCTGTAAAAATCCCCATAATCCAAACCCAGCCGATACAACCCCGGGAACCTCCTGAAATGGGTAGGGATCTTCGAGAGACGGACGGGTGTACTAGCACTCGGATGTGAAATCGAGTTAACAGCATAGTCTGCACTCATCACCGCTTCACCCCGGGTCCAGGCTGCATGGCTCCTACGAGGCCCTCAAGGGTGGGAACACCACCGAAGCCATGGAGGACTTCACTGGCGGGGTGACCGAGTTTTACGACATGAAGGATGCACCCAAGGAGCTGTATAAGATCATGAAGAAAGCCTTGGAGAGGGGGTCTCTCATGGGATGCTCCATCGACGTGAGTGTTTGCCACAAATCTCTCCAAGCTGATGGACAGGCGGGTCTCCGCGGGCTTATGGTAAAACTACAGACCTGTAGCTTTTGCCGTGGGTGAAGGTGAAAGGGTTTTGATATTTCCCAGCTTAATGCTAATAGTTTTCATTCTGCTATGTTTGAATAAGGGTCTCATTTTTCATGTCACAAATAAGAGTTCTTGCTGTAATCGAAGTCCTGTTTTTCACTTTCGTCTTCGTCTTTGAGTCTTGGGTTTTCGTTTATTTCTTGTACCTTTTTAAAGCTGTATCTACTAATCCTACATTCTGACTCTAACTGCGAGTCTCCATCATCTGTCGTGTCTCTATCCTGCTGGCGTGAAGGATACCTTGGGATACTCCCCCCCCCCAGACGTGCTGGGCCCTATTATCGATAAGATGATCACAGATGCACAAAAGAGCAAGCTGGGGGACACCTCGGGTGTGGTTGGTACCGATCCGATTGGCTGAGGCCCTTTGAGGGAGCTTGCATCATCTTGGCTGTCCTGCTCTTACTCACCTGGATGGCGTCTTGTACCTCAGCTTCTCACAGAGGAGGCATAAGTGAGCCTGAGGGCAACAGCTGAAATTAATGTATTCTGATTTGTTGTTGGGGAGCATGTGCACTGACTTGAGTAACTAATCTTTCCCGTGGTCACGGAAGGTTAGTACTGCATGCCCCTTGGCTCTGTGCCATTCAGTTTAATTTAGTAGCCCGTTCTATGTTATAACGGGACAGGTACTGGCTGATTTCAAGTTTTTATGTTGCTCGACATATTTTATAGGCACAAATGATGGTTAAGCAACCTGAAGCTGCTCACCTGCTTTCTCCTCAAAAGTTCAGCAGAACTGTAGCCCTACTCAGCAGCCTTTAAGAGCACCCTTGCTGCATGTTGAATGTCTGTGATGTCACAGGATGTGACAGGATGTGATGTCACAGCCATCAGCTACACATAACCACTGCCAGTGAACTCATGTCTTTTTTCATTTCTTGGTCTTTCAGGCTTTAGTACCAGTCCGGTTAGAGACCCGGACGGCCACTGGACTCGTCAAGGGCCACGCCTACTCTGTGACAGGAGTGGAGGAGGTGAGGATATGTCATTGACATGGACCCAGATCACACAGGTGCAGGGAGGGTAGGGCAGGTGACTGTAATTCACCAGCGACTTTACACATAAAGCAATGCATGATGTTTTATTTATGTCGTTTTTTTCATCCAGTTTTTTGGTAACCTGTTCAATAGTATGAACGACTATCTTTTGTTAGTGACTTTAAGACACTTAAGTCAGAGGAGAACAAACAAATGCTTCAGCCTGATAAAAAATTAAACACAGGTTAATGGGTTGATTCAAGCGCCGCCACACTGATATATTGCCATATGGCCGTGTTAGGAAAAGTGCCGTGCTAATAGGTCCAGTGTGTTCCATACAGTGTACAAAGTCACTGCAGAAGCAGCCCAGGATACGCTTGGTGCGGATCCGGAACCCGTGGGGTCAGGTGGAGTGGAACGGACCATGGAGTGACAAGTGAGTGGCTCCATCCTGCAGACGTCACACCTATGGGGACCAATCAGCCAAGAAAGTCTGCAATCAAATAGAGTGAAATACTCTATGGTGTTTATGCTGCAAATTTGTACACAGGATTTTGTAAGAAATTAAGTACACAAGCAAGTAAAATGCTTCTTGAAAACAATCTTGGTCTACATATAGATAGTTCTCAATATACAGACATGGTTACTTTTCAGCTACTTTTCAGCAGTCGATGGTAAAATGGCAACGTTTGTTATAAGCATTTGTGTTGCTTGTCAAAGCGTGATTTCAAGTAGCTTTACGTGAATCCCTCTCCCCCCCTTGTAGCTCAAAGGAGTGGGCATCTATCGCCAAGGCAGAGAAAGAGAAGCTTCAGCAACAAAATGCTGAAGATGGAGAGTTCTGGTGAGAGCCAGCTGGCAGCATACCTGTGTTTGACCTGTCTCAAAGCGAAACAGATGTACCCATTGATACAAGTTTAATAGCCATACTCACTCCAGACATGCCTGAAGTTATTCCTTTTTTTAGAATCCTACATCTGTTGAGATTTTTACAAAGTCTTTTCCCATGTTTTCTGCCTCTCTTCTACCCAGGATGTCCTTTGACGACTTCAAGAGGAACTTCACTAAGATCGAGATCTGCAACCTCACTCCCGACACGCTTCAGGATGACAAGATCCACAAGTGGACAGTGTCAGTGAACGAGGGCCGCTGGGTGCGCGGCTGCTCTGCTGGGGGATGTCGAAATTTCCCAGGTGGGCAGCCCGCAAATCCAAATCAGGTGGAAAGAGATCACTGACACCAAGACTGATACCAGGACTGATACCAAGACCAAGACGCCTTCACTCTGGATTAAATTTGTGATTCATGGAATCATGGGCTAGAAAACTATTAGGTTCAACCAAGGGTGTAACTTTGGATTAAACATTGCAGGGCGTTGAGGTGTCCACCCATTTGGTGGTTATTTGGGGGGGGGGGGGCGTGTATTGCCTGGTTTTGATTATTGGGGAGGTTATAACTTCCCCCAGCCCTAGTTTTTTAATCCTAAAAGTAGTATTTTTAAAAGTAAAACAAAAATCGTCCAAGTCTACCATTTAAACATTTTAATGATGGTACAGTTACAAAGAAGTCAATGAAGCCGATAATTCAAGTGACTCAAATAATAAACTGATACAGAATAACATCAGTGCTCAGAAACAGTATATTCTAAATGTTATTGACCTTGATGTCAACAGAGCAGTACAACATGAATAGACTCATAGCACTTTTGGGGAAATCCCTGTGCCACTACCTGCAGACACATTCTGGACAAACCCCCAGTACCGACTGCGTCTGCTGGAGGAGGACGACGACCCCGACGACAACGAGGTGGCCTGCACCGTCGTGGTGGCTCTGATGCAGAAGAACCGCAGGAAGGAGCGCAAGATGGGGGCCAGCCTCTTCACTATTGGCTTTTCCATCTATGAGGTGTTTAACACGGTTCTGGACTTCTCAGGTCGTACGGAACATGGACCATATTGACCATGGTGTTTCCTCGGGAATGAAAACACCGATTTCCCATCCGAATACATCGAACAATAGTATTGCGGCACTGCAACAAGTCCATGCTCGATAATGGCCTGTTTTCTCTTCTTTGTGTTTCCTGCAGGTCCCTCAAGAGGTATGGTGGTGTGAACCTCCTTCAAAGACATCCGACGAAGCTTTAGGTCATGACTGAGTTGAACAAGTCTCCAGTTCCCTGCAGTGTGAAGCATTTATATCTACTGCTACATTCCTGTCTCTTCTTTCAGCTGGCTTCTTTGGTCTATCTGCAGATTGTCAGCATGTGATGTTTCCTTCGTATAATACCTAAACATTTTAAAACATTCATTGGTCTGAACTTTTACATACAGAAATAGCTTCCGGTTAAGTAAACGTGCATAAAAGTGTCACTACGCCTTGACTTTCCGTGTTGAGCATTTGTATTAGTTTTCATCTCTCCCGAAAGTCACAGTAGATTGTCAGATGGACCAACACTTTAGCTTTCTCTGTGTATCTCTGCATTAGATGCACGGCAACACGCAACACATGCCAAAGGACTTCTTCCTCTACAACGCCTCCAAGGCGCGCTGCAAATCCTACATCAACCTGCGGGAGGTGACGGAGCGCTTCCGCCTTCCCCCGGGGGAGTACATCATTGTCCCCTCCACCTACGAGCCCCACCAGGAGGGAGAGTTCATCCTCAGGGTCTTCTCAGAGAAGAACAACTTGTCCGAGTAAGTAGGCTGAGCGAGTTGGGGACGGGGGCTGTGCGTAGGAGGCGCGGAGGCAGTGGGGATGGGGGGGGATTAATTATGTCAGTGACGTCCCCTCCTTAAAAAGATCAGATAAATATTCTTGACGATTTACCGTCTTTGGCAAATGCTATATAATAGCCAGGTATACAGTTGATGCATAAGGCATTTCACTGCTCACTACAACTAAGAGAGCTTCATGACAGATATACTTATTTGAGTTATTTGAGGTATTGACACAATACAAGTGGGCCTATTCAGTAATGGTGCTTTTCCACTGGCATACAGGAAGTAGGCTGTACCTGAGCAATACCATGGAGAGTGACTAGTTACGGTACAGTTCCAGCTTGCTTTGGTTTTCCACTGCGGAGGGGCCGGCTCAGCTGGGTTTGGAGAGCGACAGCGATGTAAAACCGAAGAAACGCATATTTACTGTTCACACTGTGTACATAATGATTTGCAATATGCTAAACTCTGCTAGCAAGTCTGTGGGAACCGTCATGTTATGAAAGTATCGACCGCTGGCGTAATTAACATTTTCTTGCGTAAATTCGCATTGCGAATCTATTCTGTTCAGTTGATCGATAGCACTTTTTTAATCAAGCTGCTAGAAATGTTCAAGTTCCGAGTTACAGGGAATGCATTGATACATCGCGATGTGCAACATCACTAATTATGAACAATATAAAATATGCCTTCAGATAATCTATGCATATCAATGCAAATCAATGGTATCTCTGAGCATTTTAATCAATCAGATGGTGGTGAAGCCAACAGCTCAGTCTGGTCAGTTTGGCTCACATAATTTACGACGGTCGGTGTGTTCAGTTCTCGGTGGCAGTGGAAAAGTGCCCATGCCCAGTGATGAGTTTCACAATAGATGTCTGATATCAGATGATCGGGTGTAAAGATCTTATGAGTTTTTATGTGCTTGTGAAGAGCAAGTGAAAAAGGGTTATACATGTAGTATCTGATGATCCATTTCCTCAAAGTTAGACACGACATATGGATGTTCATCTCTAGTGTGTGTTCATTTAGGGCAACACAAGGTACACATAATCTTCCTGGTTGCTCTTTGCCTTGTAATCACAAGGCTTATACCTCTTTATGGTTAAGCATGTTTATATAACGCCTTAGAGGATTTAAGGGGCTTGGAAAACAGCAAAAGAAAATCACCCTATCAATTGCTGAATTTGCACAGTCATTTCCTTTTAAAGCGATTACAGCAACTCCCCAGACCTCAAAGCAGAGGGTGAGAGTTTGGCTTATGTTACCTCTATGATTGCGATCATTGTAAAGATGATCAGAATTAGATGTCTTGGATCCGCCTCCTCTACAATCTGATTAGTTATCTCTCTTATCTTTCCTCCTGCCCTCAGAACATTTTTGTGCAAATAAAAGTACCTCGAGTCATTGTAAAACTCACATCTAGGAACACTCAAAGGGCTCAGTTTCTGCTAGTCAGAACCGGGGACTGTGTAAGGTCCCTTCAGTATCTGCATGATGCTAATCCTTGTGTTATGAAGCCCAGAAGAAGAAGTTCAGCTCTGCAGAACATTTCACAAGAGTATCTGCGCGTGAGATAGGCTGCTTCCCCTTTTGTTCTGTTTAGAGGGCACAGAGCACAATGAGGAGGAGGAAGAATGAAATCCTGACCAAAAATAACACAAGAAGGTCACGCTAACACAAGCCGCCCTCAGTAGTGTACATGTGTAACAATTTCAACACTCAGATTTTACTCAACACTTACTTAGTGGACAAGATCACATATGGCCGTACTGCACGAGAAGGGAGGAGTCAACATCTAGAACCATGTTAATATTCCATGTTCATTTTCACAGAAAAGTACTATTCAATAGTAAGACACAATAAGCAAGAATATAAGAATATAAATAGCACAGAGAAATTATATTAAAGCCCCTCTAAGATGCTATGATGACAAAAAAATGCTCCGATCTTCATCAAATTTCATTTTCTGAACTTACAATGATGGCAATTCCACACATCGTTATCAGTTATGCAGACTCAAGAGGTCTGAAACCTCACAGAGATCCTCACAAATTCAAGGCCGTGTGCCAATGTATTTATAGAAAAACGTGGGGAAGAAGGGAGTGATGTTTTTTCGGGTTCGGAGCTGAATTCGTTGGGCCTGCTCCTAGCGTGACTAACTATTTCAGTGCTGCCATGGTAACTGCCGCTTTCTTGGTTTCTATTTAGGGAGATAGAGCACCAGATCGAGGCCAACAAACCGGAGGTGAGTGCCTCTCTTTTCCCAACAGCCTGCCCCCATCTTCCCGTCTCTCTCAACTCACCAGTCATGCTCTCCTCATTCAAAATGCTGGGATGCTGTTACAGATTTTGGGCATTCAACCCAGACCAATCTGATTATGTTTGAAAATCTTTAGGCCCTTGGAATTGCCCTAACTCCCCCCCCCACGGCACCCCTGCCAACAAACCCTCACTCATCAGCAGCCTTCACACAATAGAAAACAGGCTCTTTCAAAAGTCAATTAAATTCACTGTCATTGCCAGTTCAGTAACCACCCTGTGCCCTCTCCATTGTTAAATTCTGTTTTATTTCCCTTGGCATTCCTCAGCCAGAGAAGAAAAAGAAGAAACGGAAGGTAACGGCCTCAGGCATGCTGGGATATGCTTCTCATCCCATCTACCTTACAACAAATGAAAGCTAGAATAACATTAGAGCCGACGGCAGCTTGTGACACTGGGATGTAAGACTGGGTATAGGACCAAGTGGCATTTAACACGGTTGGAAAAAAAAGAACAGAATAATAATACAGTAGAATAAGTTAAGCGAAAAACGTTATCTGATCTTCCCCAGGTGTCTGGATAATGCATGCATTCTATGTTTAACTATACAGTGAGTTAAAATGTGCAGGCCGTCTAGTTGATTGTTGGTTCACCCAGAATTCCTCTCTGTCTTCACTCCCTTCGAACGACCCCGTGGCTGTCCGCTCCCACTGTGACCCAATCTGGCGCAGCCCATCGTTTTCGTGTCAGACATAGCGAATGCCAACAAGGAGATTGAGCAGGAGGAGTATGAGGAGGAGAGTAAGAAACAAAAGGAGGAAGTGAAAAAGGTTGCTGTCCTCTCTTTGAACGGGGGGGTGGGGAAGGTGCAGCATGGAAGGCAGGGTGTGGGGAAAGAGTCCCAGCTTAGGGGTCAAATGTAACCCCACGGGATCACAGGAACCCACAGATCCACGTTTAGTGTGTCAGCTTTTAAAGGTCAAACCCAAGGTTAAGAGAAGCCCCTGGAGGTTTTATGGGAATCCAGCTACCAACATGTAAAGAGAAGAGGCACGGTTATGGCTTTGGGCCGACGTTTGGTGCTGGTCTGTCGAGTAGTGAGGGTTTCTATGTCAGTGATCTGGACCACCATGGTGGCACCTTCATCTCCACCATCCCCACCCCAGCTCCAGTATCACCTTCAAGCACTGGATGCATGGCTTGCGGTGAAGGATTTGATGTGTCTTCTTCTGGCCTTGTTGGTTTTCAATTAACTTTTGTTTGGGCAAGATAGCAGCCGTTGCTGCCATCGCATGGATTTGAAGGTCCTTGAAGAGGTCCTGTATGGAACGGTCTTGAAATGGCTGATTTGAGCTCATCTGACTTCCATGAATAAGTGCCAGTTAATTCAGAGTCCTGCTTTCAGTACAATGGAGGTTGACAAGCCTGCAGTAGGATTTCCCTCCCAGTCTCCTCCTGTCCTGCATTCCCATACAGTTTGTGACTGAATGATTGCCTTAATACATTAGATCAGTGTTTCCCAGTCCAGTCCTCAGAGACCCTTAGCCGGTCCACATTTTTTCTCCCTCCCAGCACATGGTAAAAACATGGACTCTCACTGGATCCCTTAGGACCGGATTGGGAAACCCAGCATTAGATTACTGATAGAGCATTTAACACCATTGGCTCTGGTGGCAAGTGTGTTAGGTGTTATCTCCAGTTAATCCTGCTTCTCTGGTCTCAGCCTGGGTTCACTGGGGATAATAATGGCATCCCCAGCATAGGTTTAATACTATTTTAATATTTCTTACACTGTTAGAGGCTTTCTTCAACAGTTTCAACTTTATATTGCTAATGCAGAATTAGCCAAGTACAGAAAGGTTACCTTCTGCTAGCCTGGGGTTATTATGTGCATGACGGGTGCACGCAGGTTCCGCTTTAACATCTCAGCAAACTAGAATACCTAACGAGAACGGTCCTCATACCGGACATCTCTGACTGGCCTCTTTCCCGCCATCTCACAGCCAGCACCAGCCACCACAGAGAGCGAGGAGGATAAGCAGTTCCACGGCATCTTCCAACAGATCGCTGGGGATGTGAGTACTGGGAGCACTGGTGGGATTGGGTACTACTCACTAAGTCACCTGGACAATTGGCAGTTCTGTTCATATGAACCGCATAAATGGATGCCAGATAAGCGCAATGGTTCTGCGTTGGTCAGTTTTCTGAAGTTACGCACGAACGAGACGTCACCTACACCCTGCAGCTCGCCGCCGAGCTAACCCAGAGTTCTCCCTCACTGCAGGACATGGAGATCACGTCCACTGAGCTCAAGAACGTCCTGAACAAAGCCATTGGCAAACGTGAGTGCGCTTCTTATCTTTGATCTTGCTTCTTCCGGACAGCCTACTGTCCCACCCCTTTCTACTACCCCTGTCACCCACCCCCCCTCTCTGTTCTCCTCCCTCCCCAACAGACAAGGAGCTGAAGACCATGGGCTTCTGCCTGGAGAGTTGCAGGAGTATGATTGCCCTCATGGATGTATCCTGCCCGCAATAGCATCACTGTACTCGCATACACACCCTGAAAAGGATGCTGTCCTCAGTCAATCATATTACACACAATCAACAAAGTTAGTAATAATCTCCATGGATATGCTCGATCTTTCTAATGACTAAAACAAAACAGCTTATTAAATGTTGGTAAAATCTCACGCTATCACTATCACTTATACAGTAAACATTTGGAGTCAGTTGGGAGACGTGTACCTTCTTTAACTAGGCCTGAACAGACAGATGGGTCAGGCAAACTAAACTTTGATGAGTTCAAACACCTGTGGAACAAGATCAAGCAGTGGCAGGTGGGTGAAGTTACACTTCAGAGGCTTCATGTATATATGTCAAAAGTTTTTGCACACACTGATACATTCTACATTTGAATGTTACTCAGTTTAATTTACTAAAATATGCAGAAACCCCTTTGCTAACAAATAAATTTACAGTATGTTCACCATTTGAGTACCTATATTAGCAATGCGTCATATCTTTGATTCTTTAGCAGTTACAACAGCAAAGAAAAACTGACGCGTTCTTTTCTACAAGGGACATTAAATACTGCTTTGAATTATTGCATTTAAAGTTAAAGGACAGACTAGAGTTTGACTATGCCATCACGACGCACCCAGTTAATAGGATGTCAGACGTGCACTGTTACATTCTCTTTCCATGTTGTTTTATTTGATTTATATTTTCATTTACAGTTGTTCACTGAACTTTCCAGTGTTTAACAAGAATAAAAAATCTGCAGTTTATGAAATAAATGGAAACGTAAAAACCTGTAATGTGCAAAAACTTTTGAATGGTCATGTATATAGTAACGAATTGGGCGCTCTTAGCTTAACTTGATATGCTAGCTGCTTTCTAGGTACACATTCTCAGTTTGGTGAAGGACACTAGTATCTGCGGTCATCTGTGATGTGGTCTACATGCAGGGGATCTTCAAGCGGCACGACTTTGACAAGTCTGGCACCATAAACAGCTATGACATGAGGAACGCTGTCAATGACGCAGGTTAGAGACTCAGTTCACAATCCATTTGTCCGGTGTTGTCCATTTAAATTATCGCGAGCCCTCTAGTGAACCATTTGAGTACCACATTTTTCATTCACATTTCCTTGCGTCTTATGTCCTACATAGGCTTCCATCTCAGCAATCAACTGTACGACATCATCACCATGCGCTATGCCAACGACAGCATGAAGATTGACTTCGACAGCTACATCTGCTGCCTGGTGCGGCTCGAGGGCATGTTCAGTAAGTCATCATCATCTCATAATGCAGGACATGTGGGAGAACAGCAGCACACGAATGTATATATGTTACGAATTGGGAATTCAGCATGTTTGGGGGAGTCGGCTCTCAGATTGGAATATGTTTTGTGCCCTGGCGGCTGACACATGGGGTTTCCTTTGAAGGGGCCTTCCACGCTTTCGACAAAGACGGAGACGGTCTGATCAAGCTCAACGTACTGGAGGTAAAACCACTCACCTTTAACTGATTCGCATACGTACAGCAATGGGAGAGGATAAGGACAAGCAGTAGATTCACTTGATCCTTGGGGATCCTAAGATAGTCACTGTTTTTGCTCCCTCAGGACTGTCGGGGGGGGGGCTGGCTGGGGGTCCCTGAGGACCGGGTTGGGAAACGCTACTCTAACCTGACGTGTGTGTGTGTGTGTGTGTCCCCATGTATAGTGGCTTCAGCTAACCATGTACGCCTAGAGATGAATCCTCAATGCCGAGTGGGGCCTCCTCTACACTGCAATATGAAGGCCCGACCACACCAGGAGTTACCTCAGCGGTCACCCCAAAGAATTCTGCTCTACCCGACATTAACCGCCAGCTTCCTACCCACACACTCTCAATATACCTCATGGACGAAGGCAGTTCTCTCTCTCTCCGTACTGGGCACTCCAGGAGCAGCCAACGTTTTAACTCACAGCACAGATCCCTTCCTCGGTTCACCAACACTGAGACAGGCTCATTCCTCAAAGGTGGGACTTGTCTTTCATCTCAACTAAAGTGCACCAATGGAACTCTCAGGCACAATCCAAAAAAAATACAGTTTGGAAAGCGTTAGGTGTCACCTCATTGGGCAGATATAGAGGATGTAGGTCACACGGCTGGCAATCAAATTAGGCTTTTTGGAAGATGGGATTAAGTTAAGTTCTCTATATACATATGGTGTGAATGTTTTTGTAGTGCAATCCTGAAGCTGCATTTTAAAGAAACACTTGTTTGAATTTCTTCGAATCATATCAAACTAGGTTGTTCCGTATTTAGTACATAAATTCCTAGAGCACCAATGAGACATTTACTGACACTTTGCAATTGTCTCGTTTGAACAGCAATGTTGTAGTCTTAACGGATGCCATTTCACTTTTTTTTTTGTTTTGAAAGCCTGTTAATTTGAACAATACCGATCTCAGGTTCTCACGCACACTTTCTCACTAATCACCAAGCCATGTCGATTCATTCGACGGAAAAGGTTCTCGAGCGCATGCAGGAACACAACGAAACACAGCGAATGTCAATTTGAAAATAAACAATTCAAAAATTTATTTTTGTCTGTCACTCATACTCCTTATAAAATGTTTAAAGACAAGAACAATGGGCTCCACAGAAGGTGTAGGTGTGCCCAAAAAGCAGGGGAAAGGGGCCACCCTCCTCGCCACGGACCAAAAACACAATCAGCGGTAGCCACAACAATGGAGTCCCTACAGAGACGCCACAGCTGTGGCTAGTTCAGATGGACTGATGCACTGTACGAAGGTAACTGGCTGGATCGAGACGGCAGAGCGGGAAGGGGGGGGGGGCAGCTGGATTACAGTGTACATGTGTATGTGAACGCCCAGCAGTCTGAGCAAACCCCACTTCAAAGTCTCTATGCATCCTTGCCGTGTTGATAGTTGCCAATTCCCCGTCACACCACACTGCTGTCAAACTTCCACTTAAAAACATCACTCTGTCCCCACAAAACAAATCAGTCACAAGTGTGTACACACTCATACAACCTACTGAGAGAAAGACCTGCAATAGAGAGCATCCTTTCAGCAGTAGCATAATCAGGATTTAAAAGCATGCGAAAACATGTCATGCTTACTCTGGTAAAATTTAAATCCAAATCAAATACGCATGAACTAAATGCTGAAAACAAGTTTTCAGCCCAGAAGTAGAGACAAAAAGAGGACTGTGATCAATGCAGTGATACGTGACTCTGGAACATTCCACCATCTTCTGGACGACACGCTGACCTTTCTGTATCACTAGGGGATTCTTAAATACTGTACTGCATAAGGCCGTTTCATTGTTACGCTGATGTGATACTTCTGCTTGGAGAAGAAGTGTGTTACATGACAGATTTTTTTATATATATATAGTCAATGTTGAAAGGCATCCCCTTCTTGGGGATTTACGTCTGAGATGAGCACACAAGGGATGCCCCACAGTTAGTCCAGTTGTGGCCCAGCAGATGCTGATACGTTGCTTAGTGGTCCAGAGTGACTTAGGCCCACAAAAACACCATACAACACGGGAGTGCACCTCCAAGTTTATGTCCACCCCCCCACCCCCAATTTGCTTAGCATCTCGTCGACATCTTCGGGGGGTGGGGTGAGATGGGAGGTGGGTCAGTAAAGTTTTGGCAGCTAAGCAGAAGGTAGAAAGGTTCACAAATAAAAGTCACCAGCCCAGGTGGCATGTGGGTAAGGACCTGGGGGGGACTGTGACCCCAACATCGTTTCACTTCAACGGAGGCCAACTACAGACAGACAATCAGGCCCCCCTCAGCTGCCTAGGGCTCCGGGCTGCTGTCCTCCTCAGCGTGCTTTTGTATGTGCAGGGGGATTTCCTGCAGGGACAGAGAAGCAGAATCAGCCTCACACTCAAACGCACAGGCAAATGGGAGCAGTGTGCCAAATATCCTTTAAACCAGGGCATTTCAATCTGGGGGGCATATGATGGCATATTCACCCAATTCACACAATTTTCAAAACATCAAAAATATTTAAGGGACCCACCCCTAAAACAAAATAAAAGCCCCAACCACATTAGAGGTTGGGTGTTCTGTGCTCCTTCCTCTGCATTTAACCCATATGTAACATAGGAGGCGGCTAATTCAGCACCCGGGGAGCAGCGTTTTGGGGCAGTACCTTGCTAGACGGGGATTTGAACCTGCAATCTTTCAATTACAAGTGCACTTCCCTAACCATTAAGCCACCACTAACACTAAACAGGAGGTACCAGTACAGCCAGGAACACACATAACTGGTGCTGAAGTACACACTCCCCAAAGTGACGTGCGATGTGATACCTTGTAGCAACTGCGTAAACGCACAAGAAATTGCTGCACGCATTGCTTTATCTGGCAAAAGTGTCCTTCCATTCCAGTTATGAGCATACCTGAGTATAGCCTCTAGATACCAACATCCTTACTAGAATCGTGCACAGTTTGGTTTTTTCCATACCGGTGCTATGGTGATATTTTTAAAATTGTGCCTGTGTCTACATGGTGCCTGAACCGGTACTGAACAAAAAATAAGGCAAAAATCAAAGACCAACAACATTAAAGAATGCCTTTATATTCCTGGGGCAAATTCCGAACTGAGTATATTAACCTGGCACCTTAAATTTGAATAAAAATAAATTTGACATGTTCTCCTCTTTACACACAATCGCCTTCAAATATCGCTGTCAGAATCATTTCGAATGAAATAAAGCCTAAATATAAATGTTTATATGTGGCTGTTAAACTGCGTTTAAGGTGTCTAACGCTAGTTAGTAGCAGTCTGCTGACATTAGAGCAAGTGTAACGTTAAGTTACGACGGCACGTGAGGTGCACTGATGCTTCCCTTGCCTGAGCACTACAGGGTAAATAAGCTCACTCTACAAGAGCAGAGTGAGGGAGGCGTAAAGACAATTTCCCCACAGGGATCAATGAAGTATCAATTATTATTATTACTACTATTATTGCAAATCGACAGCTCAGGCATTTAAGACACCCCGAAACCTGCACTGCAATACAGTTCGGTACATGCCCATCGCGGCACTGGAACAGAGTTTCTGTACTCAAGCCTTATTTTTGCACTTTTGGTCTGACGTTTATTAGACAGGTCAACATGCTGCTGTGAATCGGTCGGCTGGCTGTTCGCCGTCCCCAGCCGTCGGGCAATGGGGGGGGGGGCGGCAACGTACCCGGTTCGAGCCGTTCCGTGAGGTGAAGAAGGCCTCGCAGCTCCTCCAGCGGCACTTCAGGGTCCGGAGGGTGGGGTTGGCGTGGTCCGTGAGGAGGTGCTGTTGCAGGTGGGCCATCACACCGAAGATCAGCGAGCATCCATGCCACTGTAGGAGGGAGGGTATTTTGTAATCCACCCAGTTTGGCCCTGACTCGGAACTAGCATTCTTCAGGAAGGAAAATAGTTTTTCCCAACTATGCTGGATTTATTTGCACATGTAAATTATTTAATGACTCCGCCTTCAGCACTGCAATGACTGTCCTGTCATGAACTTTGCACCACGAGTCCAGGAGGATCATTACTAGTTTCACTGCTTGTCTGGCTGGGATGACAAAGCTTTACCTGACCTAAAAAAATGACTATCGCCATGCTAATTGCTAACCGTCTGTACAGCTTAAGTAGAGGCGTGACTCGTTAGCCGACTGTCCAATCAGCTGTCCTTACAGGACCAGCCACGTTCGGAGCAACTGAACCAAGCGGGTGTCCTTACCCAGCAGCGGTAGTTTTGCATTAGGTTGAGCCTGACAGCCTGGACACTCCCATCGTAGCAGCCTGTGTAAATCTAGGCCGCGGACATGGAGACAGAGTGACTGTGCGTTAACGCCAGCTGGCCACCTTGAACAGCTCGCATTAAGCGCTCACTGGAACTCGCTGGACCCTAAGGTAGGCGTTTCTGCTCACCATGCTCTTGTGGATGCTCATGCATATGACCATGTCTGCGTGACCACCGTACACCTGAAGCCGGTCATGGGACTGGGGGGGGGAGGGGAGCAGAAAGGCAGGCTTAATCAACACACTGGGGGGGGGGGCACAGTAAGGCCACGGCGCGGGAGGGGGGACCGACCTGTAGCTCGTAGACACGCACCAGCCTGTCCAGGCAGGCTGTTATCATCACCTTGCCCAGGATGGCTACCACAGTAACAGCGTGGCTATGCCCCTTATAGATGCGTTTCAGCTCCCCTGTCTGCAGGCGACAATTCGGGGCCGAGGAGGGCGGAGACAAAGAGACACAGAAACAGAGAGCTGAATGAGGTAAGCGAAGGGGTACAGGACCAGCAGGGTGGCGCCGAGGTGGAGGCGAGGGCACTCACGTGGATGTTATGGGCATGGACAGACTGGTCGCTGGAGCCGCTGAAGACGAGGTCGTTCACCACCTGTGCAGGAAGATGTGTGGGTCAGATGTTCCACTAGGGGGCGCCACAGAGCAGAGGCAGAAAAGGTGAACCTACCTTCATACAGAGCACCGTCTTGGTGTGGCCCTTGAGTGTGCGCAGCAGCAAGCCGTTCCTGGCGTCCCGCACGCTGATGGTGCTGTCATAGGAGCCCACCAGCAGGAGGCGCCGTGCCCCTTCCTGCGTGGACGCCAGGCAGCTCACTGCACGCGGCCCGTGGCACTCGAATACATCCAGCTGCTGGTTTTTCTGCGGGTGACAATTAAACTCTTAAAAGAGGTTTTATAGAAGATTCTGGGGAATATGAGCCCTGTGCCAGGTCAGGGGTTAAGCGGTGTCAGTAGGGCGACCTCAGGGATTGGGATTGGGCCCTTGAGCTCCTGTGCTTACAGGGGAGGGGCTGGCACTGCATGTTGCCCCCATTGTGTTTCTTATCTATTAATAGTATTTATTGAGCTGCCCCCTCGGCATTTGAGGCAGGCATGAGCCCCACAACCACCCACAACAAATCCAAGAGTCAATTAAGATGTAGGCGGCGTAAACCTGAACTGAAATGGTGCTCACCTTTAGGCTGAAGCTGACCACAGAGCCATTGGCCAGGCCCGCGTAGAGAATCTTCCAGCGGCTATGCAGGCACAAGACCCGATCCAGCATGCAGAACTGCTGCACACACTGCCGGCTCTGTGGACAGGAAGGGGAGGCGGTGGGAGATTGGGAGGAGAGAGAGAATGCACAGGCTATAGGACCAAAGACGTTCAAGCCTAGAGACAGAACGTTCCTCTTCAAGAGGCGATTATCCACACAGTTCTGCCAGGCAGGCACGTGCTGGGCCGACGGCTCTACCTTGAGACTGTAGCAGCGGATGGTGTGGTCACTGGAACCCGTGTACAGGCAGGACTGCATACCCGGGCCGGACGACACCAGCAAGCAGTTGACCTTGGCGCCGTGGCCTTCGAATACAGCCGTGCACTGGCGAGTCTACAGGCGACACGCCGGCGTCAGGAACCGTGCGGGTCAAAGAACAGAGCACCGGGTCCGAGATTAGACCAAGCCGGGTCGACACCCACCACTAAACTGAAGGCACGTGCTGTCTGGTCCTCGGAGCAGGTGTACAGGCACCCCCCGTGGATCTGCAAGCCAGTGACGGCCGCCTGGTGGCCCTGGAAAGAGCCCTCAGACGGCTCCTGCTTGCTCTCCAAGGAAACATGGACTGCAGACACACACAAACATACATATGTGTCACAGACAGAAGCACGACCCTCACATATGTGACATCATCTGAAGGTCCTAACTAAGGAAAAACAGGACTTGAGAACAGCAAGTATAGTCTGAGAGATACAAGCAGAAACATGGTGTCCTCTAGAGAGGACGAAAATGAACTGCAGAATCTCAGGAGGATATGGAAAGGTTTTCTTGCATTATTTACTAGTAGGAGCATAAAACGCCGTAAGAGGAAATGCCCTGAGGGACGGATTAGCGGATGACATGGTACGAAAATGTGATGCAACAGACTTGAGATCTGCTGATACACACAGCTGCCACTGCATTTCAGCAGCCCTTAATGAGGCAGGGGCCCCTGAGAGTGAGTAAGGCACTTACACTGCGAACTCTGCTCACCACCCCCCGCAGATGACCGGGTTTTTCTGTGGCGACAGAAAGGACAGGGGTCAGAGAGATATTTCCGGCTTGCAAACCCAGTCGGTGACACTGCCGATGATGCGTTTGCGCCCTCTGAAGGCCGGCCAGTCTATGCGCGTATGACTTGCGATGGGCCATAAATGAACGCAAACCATCATCACCGTCAATGAACCACATGGGGGCACCACCAGTCCCGGGCCTGACCTGCAGGGCGCCTCCGTTTTGATGGCGGGGGCCAGCTCGCTGGTGGAGCTGACCTCGTCGCAGGCTAGTCTCCTCTGCTTGGCTTTCCTCAAGATCAGAGGTGTGGGAGCAGCAGGGGGCGAGTGGGCGGGTTCCTCGCACTCCTCCTCCTCCTCCTCCTGTTCAGAGGAGTCGAGGGAGATGACCTCGCAGGGCGGAGCTTCCGGATTATCTATGATGGCCAGGGAGGAGGAGGAGTCGCTGTTGGCCCCTCCCAGAGGGAGCTCCGAGGGACCTGGTTTCCCCGCCTCCTCATCCTGTTCCTGCTCCTTTGGCCTCCTCTTGGTTTTGTTCGGGTGTTCGGAGGTCTCCCGGTCCGTGTCGCTCTCCGTACTCCCTGCGTGTTTCTCACACTGTGCCATCCTCCTCCTCTTTTTCAGGAGTTTCTTCTTCTTGGAGCCCGGAGAGGAGGTGGGGAGAGTACCGGGATGCGGGGATTCGCTTCCAGAGCCTCTGGCAGCAGGACACTCAGCGTGGGTCGCAGCAGCCTGGTCAGACCTCGCCTCCGCTTGGGCCTCGGTGGTGAGCATCCCAGGAGAAGCCAGCGGCTCCCCAGCAGAATCCCTACAAGCTGCCCCACTGAGCCCCTCCCTCGACCCACCAGTGGACGGAGAACTGTGCACAGGGGGCTCTGTAGGTGGGAGGAACAGAAAAACAACGGTGATTAAAAAAAGAAAAACTTACCACAGCGATGCAAAAACGTTAGCGTGTAAGGGACAGGGAGCTCAGACCCGTGTGGGGGGAGGAGCCGGCAGGGTGGGGCACCGGAGTACACAGTCCTGAGGTGGTGCCGTCAATGGCACCTGGACTCGTGTGGCTGGGAGAAAGGGACTCTTGCTTGATTGACGAGAGCCCTTTCAGGGCAAACACGCTGGCCGCAGGTGAGGCGGAGGACAGAGAGACAGACGGCGGGGAGAGGGCAGCTAGAGGCGGCTGGCTGGGCAGAGCAGATGAATCAGCAGGGGGCGCCCCAGAGGCCTCTGCCGTTCCATTAGGACTGGCCCCATTCTCATAATTGTCTAGAAAACAAGGTTGGAAAAGTAAGAGTCAAATGCCAGATCTCAAACAATAAAAAAAGTCCGTGTGTGTAACAGTGCCAAGGAGTCAATGCATGACGGTCACACCCACTGTACGCTCACCATCACATTCACTTTCAGTCACACCCCACTGTATGCTCACTGTCAACCTCATTGTATACTCGTAGTCATCTTCACTTTCACGGTTATCCCCTCTGTACGCTCACCATCACCCCACCCTAAGAGCACACACAGTCACAGACGGCCGCAGAATTCGTTCACTGTCACTAATTTTATGGGCGAACTTTGGTGGGACCAACCTTGCATGCCCTGCAGGATTTCAATGCGCTTCGCCCGCAGCGAGTTCATTTCTGTGGTGATCTGGAAGGATTTGAAGGTCATAGCACTGACATGCTTAAAAACACACCCAGACATTTAAGGACAGTGAAGGGAACCTCCAAATCTACGATGGATGAGTTTAGCACATGTTACCCACCCAGTGAGAGTGTTGAAGCCTCTGAGAAACGCCCAAACAAAAACTACAGGGGAAGGACATGCTCTCAGAAGGAGCCTTTCAATCAAATGAGACCTACAGCAGCTCTACTTGTTATTCTACAAAATGACTCTGCTCTAAGGGTCAAATGCTAACCAATCAGAAGAGGCTACAGAAATCCCAGCAAACTGGTACAACAGTAATACACTTTGGCATAATTTTAAAATAGGATGATAACGAAGTTCCTCAAATGATGCGGCAGACTGGGACGGGAAGATGCTTCACGTCGGCGACCCAGAAAATTGCCGGCAGCTCACCTGCTGCTTGACCATTAGGAGGCGCTGCACCTCCATGTATGCTGCCTGCAGGGCCATGCGAGCCTGAACTAGGCCGTCTTCTAGGGTCTGCAGGGAGCTGTTGAGCTCCTCCTCCCGCAGGGAGAGGGTCAGCAGCTCGTCCACTGGTGTGCGCTCTGAGGCCCCGTTACCACGACACCAAAAACAAACAAACAACAATCATCAACACGGACTGCCAGCACCAGGTCACATGTCCGTGAGGCAACATGCCAAATAAGGAAGCATTCCCCAACCATATTTGCAAAATAAAAAATCCCGTTAAGTGCATAACTTCGAGCAAGGCTTAGTCACCATTATAATTGAACACTGCATATGTAAATAGCCTTTAAGAGCTAAACGGACTCACCTTTAACTTTATTCTTCTTTGTAACCTTTTTTGAGACTGTCGATGTCACATCCTGTCCAAAAAGAAATGAAAGGGGAACATGAACACACCAGAAGCTTTGGGTGCCTCAGGTTCATGGGCTCTCACTCTACAGATGCCCACCGTTCCGCCACTCTCTCCCCCGTGGGAACAGTCCTGCTCCGTTCCCGAAACTGTCCCAGCATCCTCTTCCACAGAGTTCTCCGGGTTGCCCGCTGGCCTGACGCCCCATTGAGAGACACCCTTCTGACAGCTTTCTGCTTGAGGCTCGGAGGGTAAGGGGCTTCCACTGACCCAGGGAACAGTCCTGGGCTCCCCAGAGTTCAAATGGAGGCTCTTCCTGGGAGGTTCCCTCAGGACACCCTCCGTGGCCAGTGGGAAATTGAGGGCCCTGTCGCCACTCGCCACGTTACTCTCCGACAGGCTGCGTTTCCGGGATGAAGGCCCAGGGACAGCAGCGTGCGCCTCGTCCAGTGCCTCCCAGTGAAAGCCCTCTGAGAGAGGAGGCTCCTCCAGGCTGTGAACTTCCGGGTCAGAGGGCACCGGAGCCACCATCTCAATTCCAAACCTAGAAAAGGTGAAAAGGCAGACATCTTTGCTTACAAACACGCCGTTTCCAATGTGAAATGCGCCAAACGTTCGGACAAGTGATTATGGGCCACAGACTGAACAAACAGTGCCGCAAAACTCACAAAACATGGTGCATTAAAAGCAAAGGGAGTAGCAAATACATCAATACAATCAACAATATGGGAACCAACAGCTTGGAAATGACATAGACAAATATGGCCGCTTCTGCAGCATATGCTCAAGACGACCCAGCTGAGACAAAGTATCGCACCATCGGTATGAAGGCGATTGCCCGCTTTGCCCCGCATATACCAAGCTAAGTGCATTAACCAAAGGCTACATCGTTTCTGCAAACAATGGGTGGCAACTCACCTGGGCATGCCCCTCCCCAGGCCCTGCTTCTTCTTGCTGACTTCCTGGTACACCTGGTCCCAGTTGACGCTCCGCCGGGAGCTGGAGGAGCTGATCAGCTGCCTCAGCGTTGGCTTCAGGCTCGAATCCTTCTCCGCCATAGGCCTCCGCTGGCCGTCGATGTTGCGGATCCGGCGTGCGATGTTCAGGTTAGGCTCGTGAGTCCCCGCCTTGCTCATGTGACGGGACAGGTCTCGTTTGAGGGACGCAGGCAGATCCAGTTTGCTCAGGCTGGGCAGACGGGGCGCGGCCGTCGTGGGGGCGTCCTTCAGCGCGTCGCTGTCAGAGCTGAGCCCCTCCTCCGTCATGGACTCTCTTACCCCTTGCTCGACGGCCGCTTCTGATGTTTCTGCCTCCCGGCCCCTCCCCTCCCCCGCTTCCGTGTTCAGCCCCTCCACCCCTCCCTCCGGTGCCACAGGAACGGCGCCTTGGGAAGCCTCGCTGGTGGATGTACTTATCTGGACTGACTGCACGGACGAGGCGTGGGGAGATGTTGGTTTGGTGTCCTCGCTGGATGTCTGAACCTGAATGCTACTTTGTGGATGCTGGCCAGCCTCGTCCGGTTGGGTCCCCATGCTTTTCAAACCCGCAGATGTACCAGGATTGCTTTTCATACTGGGCTGCACGGTCCAGTGGTGCCCCGTTGTGTGTGGCTTGGGGATTAAGGCATCACCCGTCTCCCCATCGTCCCCAAGAGCCTTCCTGGCCTTCCACATCATCGCCTGAAGCTGTTTGTCCTGCTCATGTGGAGACCGGCAAAATGACTCACAGCTGTTGGCCTTACCCCTGCTTTGGCCAAACTTGGGGAGCTTCTCTGGCCCAGACGCTAGCTGAGCCCGTTGCCTCCCATCGCGGCGCTGGTAGCCTTCCAACATGCTTTCCTTGGTGGTGAGCTGGAATCTGCACGACATGGGCAGCTGATCGTCGGTGAAGTCGATGTCCATCTCTGTTGAGTTCATGTTGCTCCACTGCCTGTGCTGTTTGCCAGGGTATGACCCAAAAATCTGTTCACCTGGGCTGAAAGCGTAGCTTTGGTGTTGCCACTTTTTTCCTCTCCGTTTACCCCTATGCCCAAAACCCCGGGCTGGCCAATTTGGGAAGCCTGGCATCCCACCTGGGGGGAATTCCTGGCTGGGGTGCCTGTTCCCCGACCCCTGAGGAGCCCCTTCATCATGATGCGTCCCGGGGCCACCCCTTTGAGGAGGAAATGGTCCCAACTGCCAGTGGGGTGTGCCACGGCCCATCTGCATTGGATGAAACAAGGGGTAGCCCCCTCTATGTGGTCCCCTGAAGTGCTGGAACGCGGGGGCCCTCTCCGACCAGAATAGCTGCTTCTGTCGCCTGTTCTCCTCCGATTGGGCGGCCGCCTCCTCTTCTTTCCTGATCGGAGAGGATGAGGTCAGACGAGGCCTGACTGGCCAGTACGACATAACTACTCTGAGATCCATACTCTCCATGTCAGCATTTATCAAACTGGTCCTCAGGAATCTCCAAAAACTCCACTGGGAGATGGGAGGGAGCAGAAACTCTAGGGGTCCCTGACAACCGGGATGAGAAACACTGCTCTATGTGATTCTGACTGGGACACAGAATTTTGCTCTTTTATTTTAGCTTATTCATGCTGTTGCACCATTTTGATACTGCTATCTGTAATATTATTGTGCCATGCCAGTGAGGCTCCTATGGGAGTATACAACTGATTGCTCACAGGCAAATTTGGCCATAAGGACACCAGACTCCATAATCGCCCGAAGCTGTTTGTCCCACCTTAGATGGCAAATCACTCGAAAACTTACTTAGTGTTGGCTAAACAACGAATTCTGAAGGAAAGTAAGAAAAATATCTTGTTAGTGAGCTTGAAATAATTGTAAATTAGTTAAAATTTAGCAATTTACCACTAGTAACCTTCTGCTCATGGACCAGGTTAATGGTCCCGCTTGAGTTAGAGTTGCTGGATACACTGGTACGGTTCGGGAGTGAGCCACAGAGCAGGGTGTTTATCGTATCAAGTGTGAGTGGACACCCGAAGCGGCGCATGCCGTCGCCCCACCTGCGCTGTTTCTCAAGGTGTTCCAGCTCCGCATCGAAGTACTCCTCATCCGACTTGAGTCCGTCGCCCTGCTCCTGCTGTGCCACCCGAAACTTATGCAAGGGGCTGGAGATGTGGCTGGCGTAGCCGGTCAGGCCCACCACCGAAATCTGGCAAACCCTACACTCGTGGTCGCAGTCCCTGTGGTGGAGGCGAACGTTGGGTCTGTCAAATGCAGCAACTAAAGAGCCCTGACTGCAAATACATATTCTTAAAGCTGTTCTTTGTGGTGTAAGTAAATCCAACAACAGGAGTCTTTTAATCGTAACAGATCCCTGTGGGTGGATTAGGGTGACCACCTAATCCACGTCAGGAGGGACACTGTGAGCTACTTCAAGTTTAACAATTTGCTCAAATTGTTTGGTTCGTCTTGTGCAAAACTAGTCTGTTTCCTTGATTGGAAGACTCATCCAGCTGTTTCTCATTAACATTAATGACACATGCATGATTATAGGAGACTGACCAATCAGCACACAGCAAGAATTCAGTTCTTAAGTGAAATCTGGGTCCATTTAATTAAAATATCTGAAACGATAGTTCACAGACCCTGCCCTAGCCCATAATAACTCTCCTGACATGGATTAGGTCAGGGCTAGCCAATCTTTTCCGCAAAGGGCCGGTGTGTATGCAGGTTTTTGGGATAACCTGTAGGTCAGATGTTCATACCCAGGTGTGAGGAATCTTCAGACAATCAGTCCTTTAATTAGTAATCTAATTAGGGAGTTGCAGCGAAAACCCACATATACACCGGCCCTTTGCGGATAACATTGGCTACCCATGGATTAGCTGGTCACCCTACTGTGGATGGAGGGAGGAGCTTGCAGAGGAACCTTCGCAGGATTGTCACTCACCGGCCCTTAATGTTCTCCAGCTCGCGATGGTGGAGCATGCTCCGCAAGTGCTCCTCCATCTCCTGGAAAGAGGGGGCACAACGCCAGTGTGAATGCTAGGTGGGGGGGACGCAATGACTAAAACAGGATCTAGCAGTAAGTGCTCAGAGTACAGACGTCGCCTCCTCTCATTGGCTGGGGAGCAGGACACCTGGCTGTACGCAGCACCCCGGCTCTGGGTCTGGATCCTCACCTGTTTTGTGCTGTGTGTCGTATGACACAGGATGCATCTCCTCTCTCTCCCCATGTCGGCCACTGAGGTGGAGCATCAGGCCATCACTGAAAGAAGATTCACAGAAAAATGTGATTAATAAAGAATACGTAAAGAAAAAAATCGCTCCTGGCCGTAGCATATCTGTGGCATATGAGGGGTACTCGGGTATCCATTTACGTGATCATACTTCCACACAGCATATTTGTTCTTTTTTAAGTTGCTTTACATAAATAATTCTTAAGAGCACTTCAAAAAGATTTTGAGGAATACGAAAAAATTATTTTGGACAGACAATTAAGTCGAAAATATTGGCAAATCATTAACTGATATGTTATGGACTACAAGGAAATAAAACATTATGAACGGCTTTCAAATCCTGCTGATGAGATCGAGGCAGTAAATATGCATGCAACCCCCTCATTCGCTTAGTTCCATTTCCAAAGACATTATCCATCATTGTAAGGACCGAATCTCTCCACCATACTTTTACATATTGTTATCTTGGTATCAACACAGTAATTCACATCTACAGGTACACAGAAACAGCAATGAAAACATTACATCTGACGTGTGGTACTGCTACAGCAGTCATGGAAATTACGCCAGAAAAATGTCATAAGCAATTAAAAATATTTAGCAAATATCAAAACTAAAAGTCTGATAAGGCTGATTTTAAAACTCCAGGTAACGTACTTCTTGAAAAACCTGAAAAATTGTGACAAAACAAAATGCCGTACATTGCCAACGCTATCTGTATCTTTGGGGGAGATGCTTCAATCAACATTTGTGTGCCAGGTTGCATTTTATAATAGTAAATAAGTGATACGTAATATTCATACTTACTACACGCTACATCGGCATAAAAATCGCTTTATTCACCCCTTTTATTAGCAAAATATAAACTTCACCGCCCAACGACCTTCGCAACTGTTGGCGCAGTAATTGTGTAGCTTCAACTTTCGTATCATTACAGGGTCTGTCCGAGAACATGCACAATAGCAACCCCCAAAACAGAAAACACGGGTACAGCTTACTTTAAAAGTTTATACGAACCACTTACATGTGTTACAAGGCAAATGCACAGGGAGCCAAATCAGCTTGCTAGTAATAAGCATGCCTTCGCTGCTCGATATTGTCTTAAGTATATTTATGTTTCTTAAAAACGCGCCGTAGTAGATTTTGCGAAGTTCTGCACATTTTACTAACAGGATAGCATACTTATTTTCTTGGTTTATCCTGTTTACAGTTCCAATCCCCTTACACTACACGTGCGTTCAATATACACCATGTCCGTAGATGGTACAGTTTGAGTTCTCCTTATCCTGTATGACGTCACAGGCGGGCACGTCGCAATATGATGACGTTTAAAACGCGTCCATTTTATTTATTTTTTTTCCTGAAAAACTGATGTAGTCCGGTCCGTACTACATCGTCTTCAATATTTTCATTATTTTTTTTTTAGCAGATTAAATATTTCGCTAATACCATTAACCACCAATATCTCAGGAGTGTTCACAGTTATGATCTTAAAGTACGATTTTATTAGTCAGTGCACGCATTTTACCATAACCTTATGAATTTTTGTGTGTTTAAGTAATACACTCAGGCACAGGTTAAATTGCATGAACTGTAGCTAAATTATGTTTATCGAGGGAAAGATTCATAAGTATAGCGATTGGATTACAAAAAATTTAGTAAAATATGTTAAAAATATCAAGCTCATGAGAGCTGACTGATACTGGAAGCTGTGCAACGCGCATCGCTTTTTTGCAGCCTCGGTCTACTGGAGTAAACGCCTCTTAGAATCGCAACGTGACTAAGGCCGCCTTGGCGGAAGTGCACTGCTTGGTTATATATTTATTTGGATCGTTGTAATAACCACTGAGGGTATTATTATACCATTTGCTTTTTATAATAACGCAGGAAACGGGAGAATAATGTGCACCGACTGCGTACAGAAAGAGTATCCTGATAGGGTAAGTCTTTTGATCACTGCTAAAAGTATGCGTGCAGTTTAAGGAAGAGGCTTGACACTGAAACTCTTACGGATGTTGTATATTCCGTAATCATCGCACGTGTAAAGAAACAACCAGCTATGTACTATGTGCAGTGAGTAAAATGGAGTTTCAGTAGTATGAGCAATCTGCTTGCTCGATCGAACCTATGATCAAACGGAACACCAGGTTAAGGTATCCTCGCGGTTGCGTATCATATGAGAATATGCGTCAGTTCATTAAAGGAGGGAATACTGTACGTTGTTCAAATAGTTCCACCCAAGCCTAAGTAGCTGCATCCAGGAAAAAGGTATTAAGTTGGTGCCTGGGAATTACGTACGTTAAGAAAGCACGTGTAGACATTATTTAGCCACTTATATTTATAGCTTTGCTTATTTGTATAATCTTTTTTCCCCATAGCAATTTAATTATGGCATGTACGTATTCTGTGCAATATTTATTTAATCTCTTTCTTGGCCTTTAAATGTGGTTTTCTTATCAAACATCCAGGTTATTAAGCGATGTTTCCTTATTATATGTTGCCTTATTTAGCTTGATTTGGTGTGCCCTTCATTTCAACTTGCTGGGAATACCTCATCTTTATAGTAGCGATATTAGGACTTCTCAGGGACGGGTGAATTGTTTTTGTAAGTTTATAATTGTTGTGCAGCTGATGAGACGTTGAAACGTGTTTCGGCAGAATCAGGCTTGCCAGCTCTGACACATCTGGCGTGACCCTCACACTTTCAAACTCAAGAAGTCTTACGGCAAATCTATATTATTCCATTATAAACCAAAAATTAGCTACGTCAAAATCGTTGGGGTAGTTTGCAAACCTTACAGACTATTTACAAGGTAATAAAACTTTTACATAAATGTTAATGCGTGTGAATGTCTTAATTTAAAAATCTCACTCCAGCCAGCTGACACAAGTTGGGAACCCTGCAGAATAATGGCCAAATCAGGCATAAGTTCGCGACAATGAACATGCTCATTATTTGGTTGGCGTCTCACCAGTAGACCTTGTGTATAATGGAAAGGAATATCTGTACAAGTTATCTGCTGTGAACAGTGAACCTTTACATTCACTAATGTAGCCTGCTGGTTGCTGAGATTTTGTGCTTTTGCAGGGAAACACATGTCTGGAAGATGGCTCTTACCTGATGAACTACGTTGGCTGTGCCAAGTGCCACAAGCGTGACTTTGTGCTGGTCAGCAACAAGGCCACCGAGGATGAGGATGGAGAGGAGATCGTCACATATGACCGTAGGTGACCTTACCTGTCATTTTAGGTACACTACACGTGGTAATTGGTACCTCTTTTGAAATGTCTTTCTTGTATAGATGTGTGCAAAAATTGTGACCACATCATAGCCAGGCACGAGTACACTTTCTCCGTCGTGGATGATTACCAGGTGAAGCCCCCCTCCTTATTTTTTCTGTCCTCAGGAAGTAAGGATTTTTAACAAATCAGCTGAAATCAGTAGTATTCAATACAATGCTTTGTATATGCAAAACAGAGCACTTCCATGTTGCTCCGTGTAATTTTTTTTCTTCTCTGATTGCGATCTCCAGGAATATACCATGTTGTGTCTCCTGTGTGGTAAGGCTGAAGACTCCATCAGCGTTCTGCCGGATGACCCAAGACAGAGCGCACCCTTGTTTTAGAAGATAATGGACACAGCTCTAATCTTGTATACCATTAGGATGTAGGACATCGGAACCAACCATTATAGAACAAAGAGTCAAGCACACATCTTGGGTAAAGTTACAAAAGAGCATAAGCAGTTTACACTTGAAGAGTGAATGGATATCCCTGAATGAATATTTAAATGGAAAACTGTATGGTTTGTGATATAACATTGTCCATTTGCATTGTACATGCCATTTAGGAAATGATTAAACTCCTTTACCCAGCTGAATTTGTACAGGGAAGTGTTGAATCACTGGTTTTCTTTATCTGGGGGGCCAGTAGGGGCATGAACACCCTGGCAGATTCTGGAAGATCGGCAGTACTTTACAGCGGTCCATAAATTTGTAAAATTATGAATTTTATCAGGCAGGGGGAGCAGAATTTTTGGCTATGCCCCTGGATATCCCTGCTGACCCCATGTATATGTAGGGTGAGGTTCAGTGGTAATGTGACACATACAGAGGTATAGGTTCCCATGTGTTGATTGGACAGTAACTGAAAATAGTATTTTAGAAGTTTCCATAGAGCTGTTAACCATTTCTTCTACACTTCGGCGTATTCGGTGTAGGAAAAATTAGCTCAAGTAATTTTAACGTCTCCACCCAAGTGTAGGGTGAAATTGTACAAAAATGCTTGCATTTTTTTTCTAAGTAACACTATAATAACATGAGGGCCAATACACTCAACATAAACAACAAACACAAAATAACAGAATAGATCCAAACAATGTAATGTGAAAATGCAGTGAACAGATTTAAATGAGTATCCTTAAAAGGGAAATACTGTTCTGCAAAGCAAGCACAGTTTGTGGAAACCCGACCCTAAAGTCATACAGCAGGTTAACAGAACAGCTTAGGTTGTTAGAATAAGAGGAAGCTGGTTTATTTGGTTGCAGAGTGGGGGGGGGGGGAGTCTTGGCAGTTGGTTGCAGAGGCTGATGAGCTGACAGGATGATGGCACTCAGGAAGGCATGGCGTTTGGAGCAGTTGTCGGAGTGAAGCCCCTTGGGATTCTCTCTCCTTGTGAAGCGTTACGGTGGAAGGCTTCTGTCTTGGGGTTGATAGCAGACCCACTAAGATACCTGGTTACGTTATTTAACTTTCACGATTCCTCTAGGATAACCAAAAGAGCATTTATGCAGGGGTAGCTATATATATATATTTATCCATTTCGACATAATGGTTCAAGTGAGAAGGGTAAAATAGGTGAAGCATGGTTAAGGGTGGCAGACAAAACACCAAGATTGTCTAAGGACACAAACAAGCATAACCTATATGGATATTGAAACTAGCAATAATAAGTAAAGACATATACAAGGCACACACAGGCCAAACTGGAGAGAACTTTCTTCAAAGTATTGGTTGAGTCTGTGGTTTGTAAGACGAGATGGAAAATGGGGGGGGTTGTGTGCCAAGTTGAGGGGCCCCTATCCTTGAAGTCCACTCTGCTGTCTGTAGGTCCTTAAATCTTTGAGCCATTGAAGTTAGAATGCGGGCCTCCCTTGTGATGTGGGCTTGGGGTCACTAACCCCCTCTTGTGCCTCGAGTACCTCTCACACCAGGCTGGGCCTTATCTCAGGCGACCTGGAATCTCAGCCTTGTCATATGCGTGTCTGTGATCCTACATAGGTAATCGCTTAATGCAAAGGGGGTAACCAGCCGACTGGAGAGAATCTTAAAGAATAAAGATCCACAGGTCTTCATTTCCATTGCAAAATGGTTTTGTATTTAGTTTAATCCATACATATATATA
>JAODKF010000045.1:11161925-11180523 GCA_026779585.1 Mormyrus proboscirostris | reverse complement strand
GGGGGCGGGGGCATGAAGCCCTGAGTGATGACCGAGGGGCCGCATTTCAATCTGCTGCAGGAAAGGTGGAACTCTGGTGGTCACAGTGTCCCATGTCCTGTTTAGTCACTTTTCAATGTTAAGCATGTTTCAAATGAACTGCAGGAAGTTCTGTAACAACTGCAGCGCTGAGCAGAGCAGAGGAAAGCCACTGACGGCAAAAACAAACGCAAACCAAGCCTGACGTCAAGCAGGGTCTAATTACTGTAAACAGGGTTGGGACGTGGCCTTTCCTTCCTACTCACAGCAGATGAGTCAACGACCTGACGGAGTTAGTAAATGGAGGACAGGCCCTTTAGGCAAGGCTAAGCTGCAGGGGCGGCTACTGGGGGGCCAGAAAGGGGGGAGAATGAGCAGCAGTGGGGGAAAAAAACTCTTGTCTGATGAATGATCTGGAATGTAATGGGTGCTCACCCAGGTGCACAGGAACATTGCACTGGCTAAGGTCAGTTAGATAAAGAGCTAATATTGACACGCGGCTTTTATATAACCAAGTACTGGAGATGGGGGCACTGCCTTTTAAAAATCTGAGGCCGTCTCTAGTCAGCTAGATCCACTGTGTTACGAGGGGGCAGCTTAGAGCCTCAGCGATCCGTGCCGATTGGGAGATCCTCTATTGCTAACCCGTGGCCGACAGAGATGGCCGACAGAAATACAATCACAGCTTTCACAAGATAATAACGTATACATAAACTAGCACTTAATGGATGAGAATCTGTCTAACAGGATATCAAGATGCACCACCACCATCCAAGGGAATAAGAAGAGCCATAACTGGAGCTAGTCAATTACTGGAGCTAGACACAAACCAAACCTGACTGATGGGTGCACTGAATAAGGACTGGACAAAATGAGGTTTCAGACTGATGAGGTTAGGAGCCATAAACTGTGATTACCCTAACCCAGAGCAGGGCGACACTGCATGGTGATTAGCCAGGCAGAGCCAGCGAGCAGGGCTGCCCCACCCACATCTGATCTGTGCCATCCCACACAGAGGCAGCAGGAAGAGAGGAGAGACAAAAGTGGGAAGTGAGAAAAGGCCAAAAGGGGAAATCAGTCTTATGAAAGTAAACAGGGCCTTCATTCACATCATCATTTTGCAATTAAGCCATCCCTCAGCGGAACGAGGCAAATATTAGAAAAACGTATTAGCGTGTACAGAAAAGAAAAATCGATGGAAGAGACATACCTCATCTGTCAGCTGATTGGCCCTCAGGGTCATCTCCTCCATATCGTCCATGCTTGTGTTATAGGTGTGTGGGGGAACCGACCCAGAGCACAATAATCAGGAGCTTCTGCGGCTGGACAGAAATCACATGTCAGTGGGCCATGTACATCTGTACTCGTCCTGAAGTAGACCTTCCGTGTTGAAGTCCCAGGGAAATCAGCACACATTTACCACAGGACACTGACCTGCAGCAAAAACCGCTAGTGTGAATGGGCTGCAAGCAGATGTTACAGTCCAGTCATTGAACCTTTTCAGACTGGGTTGTGCGCTAAATGAGATTTGAGATCAGGAATCGCTAAATTTTTAAATCCCTGGTAGTCCTTTGAGCAGGAATAACCATGGTATTTATATTGCTACTTACAAGTACACCAAAACATTCCGATCACACTTTTTGTGCCCAGCTATAACCATTTTGCTGTCACACTGTGTATGTATCCAGTAATATCACTTCTTTATATTTCGTACACTTGTAATTCGCTGATATAACGTTATTTTGTGTGACCATATTCAGTGGAATGAATATGACTGGCATCATCATAATACTGTACTTAACTTGATCTCTTTAACACGATCCGAGTATTCTATTAGCATGACTGACAATGAACCAAGATGCCGGCGAGAGGCAATTCCTACTATAAATCAGGCTTTAAGCGTACACGTCCTAGCAGCAAAGCATCAACATGATCAACTACTCGTTCGTTTGGTGGTCGAAACAGAAAAGACAAATAGAAACAAACTTTAGGTTCTGGTCCAGTTTAAACAGAAAGGCTAGAAAATTTCCAAAAATTCACATTTGGTTCCATATTTTTATTGACGAAAATCCTCAGAAAATTGTCATTCAGTGTTAAAAAAGTTCCTACAGAAAATTTTGCCACCTTGACTTCACTCTTCACCTTGCTTGTCCTCTGTACCAGGTATGGTACTTTTGGTACTTTTGGTACAGTCAAATACGTACCATAAACATGGTACTTTGTTGTGTTGGATTTCCGCTGGTGTAAAAACTGGTGCTGGCAGTGAATGACATCTGAACACAAGCTTCCACTGCTATTGAGTATCAAGCATTTTCATCCTTGCTGTATTGCTAGGTGATAAAAAAAAAAAAAGCTTGATTTTCTCCTTGAGGAAAAATAAAAAATGACGATAATGATAAACGCAGGCTATAAAATTTGATCAAACTATTTGCCCTGTACTAGACAAGTCATTGTAACAGAAAATGCCTGCGACCCATCATGCAGCACTTAGGCTTGGCGCAACGCCAGCACAACGTAGCAAATTTGCCCATTCCGCACGAAGAAGCAATGTTGTAAACATTAGCAACATGGTCACGTACGTGAGAAAAGATGACGGGCGACCAGGACATCCTGATGAGTGAAGCACAAGCACAAGTGGAACATGTGTTAATATCTCAGGTAGAATTTAATACCAAAAAGGCACAAGTCATCAAAAGTGTGATCAAAGCGAGATAAAGCCAGTCTGCAAGATACGCCACCAACAGATCCCAACAAATACTGGTAATACAACAAACCTGTTTCACCACCTTCAGAAACACCATCCAATCGTACAAGCCGATTGCCAAAATGAACCCGAGTGATGTAAAATAATGCAAGAAAATCAGAGCCTTTCAGCTCCCGGACTTCACAGCTCATCAGTACAGAAGGAGCGGAGGGAGGAACACCAGCCAAAAAGCACAAGACGACACCGAGTAGCTTTTTCAAGAATCTTCATTTTGCTGCAGCAGCTGGACTCACAGACCAAGTAATGGTATGTTAAGTCATCTGAAGTTGAACTCGAAAACGACCTCCAAGCTCCTTGTCTGGGCAGTGAGAGCAGTGCTCAGGAATGGCATAAAGTCATCGCAACTGCCTTTGCTAAAGTGAACCTCCTGGTTACCTTTGTTAGCTTTGCATCCCTGCCACCAGTTCACCATCAGAAATGGTTTTAGTACGGGACAGGGCTGGGCGATATCATATCGATATTATATCGTGCATGCGCAATAATCACCAGGGCTTCAGATAACAGACGAAGCATTTGGCCGGACGCCAGTTTCTCGGTGCTATATGAACATTTATCTACGCCCACAATTTAAGCAGTTTAGTAGTATGGATAAAATATTAATGAGGCTTTGTATGATGCCCAAATGTCATTATTAGTATTAATACGGCATATCTTATGTTTAATAAATGTGTCGGACTTTGAACTGCGAAAAGTACCACCACATCACCGACATCTTTTTACCTTGCTTGTCCACAAGATCTCCTCTTTTAAAAGATGTCGTGGCTGCTCTTCTTCACCACAAATTCAGTGCATACTGCACTGAGGTATACCAAACCGTAGTATACTAAAACAGTATTATGTGGTGTGCTCCGCTAATCGAATCTAAACAACAAAGTTTACACAGATTACTAACTTTTGGGTATCATAAAACGCATCTCAATATTTAAGCCATACTACTAATCTTCTTTAAAAATCATGGACGTAAATAACCGTCCATAAATCACTGAAAAGCTGGCGTCCGGCCAAATGCTTCGTCTGTCATCTGTAGCCCTGGTGATTATTGCGCATGCACAATATAATATTGATATGATATCGCCCAGCCCTACAATAGGATACAACATGGTTACCTGCAACAGAGCATCAGCCAAACCAGAGGCAGTGAACAGGCTAGTGCTCTTAACAAAAAACTCAAAAAATGCAAAAACAAACATGTGCTTCATTTACGCAACAGGAAGAAAGAACAAAGAGATAGAGAATAAAGGCTGATATTTCTTGCTAGCAGCAATGCAGACTTGGTTTTCATTGTTATCTTTGCACTGTTAAGTCATTTTGAACACTATTTTTTGTACATTATTATATTGCATTGTTAATTGAGCTACTATATGTGCAGTTATTTTGAATAACTTCATAATTCTTAAGGCAATTTTGTATGTATACAGTGTTTGTGCCATTTGTTGAAAACAAATCTTTTGTTTATTAATATTGTTTAAGTTGTTCATTCAGTTTGCATTGGGATACTCTAGAAACTATTATGGTTATTGAAAACTGATGCAGAAAAATGTGACAATATTTTACCTTGCTGTTTAAAATCACTCATAGAGGGATGCGAGATATTTTTGAACCCCTTTGAAATAAAACATTGCAATATAAAAATTTTTTCCAAAACCGTGCAGCCCTATAATAATATACAAAATACTATTTTATTTGTCATGCTATCCCAATTTTGTATCTGTTCTTCAACCAGATCACAATTAAAGCTTGGCTCTCTTCATTTGTCAACACATCCATCATTTCATATTTTTTGTGCTCCCCCCCCCCGCTAGACCCAAAAGTACCAAAAAAGTTCCTCAGCTGGTTTGGTAGTTTGGGGATTGGAACTTCTGGTACATGTACGCTGCCGGAATTGAATGGAAAAAGGAGAAACACCAAAGAGTATGGTACTGGGCACAGTGGAAAAGCACCCTTACCGTTTGCCGCCCTCAGAGTGACTGAGGATTATGTCATAACTGGAAAAACAGGTAGTTCCCCTTGCTTGCAATGTTAATTATTTAAACACAATATAGGAATGCAGACCTAACATCTGGATACATGTATAGAAGATAAGCAACCACTAAGACAAAAAGGATTATGAAACGTTTACAGGGAAAATATCCCTTCATGTAGTACCACGGTCGCCAGCTCACGCATCTGCCGTGTCGTTCACACTTTCAAACTCACGCAAGAAATCTTACAGTAACATACATATCATCACATTTTAAACCTGGAACTAGCTACATCAAAAGCCTTGGGGTGGTTTGCAAACCCTATGGACTATTCACAAGGTAATAAAACTGTTACATACATGTAAATGCATGAGCAGCCTTGTCTCAAATTGAATATCTCACGCCAGCCAGCTGACCGAAGCTGGCAACCCTGGCAGTACCCTTCAAAACAAGCCCTCGTAAGGTATGTTGTCACACTGTTTTTTGTAAAACAAGATGAAAATTTTTTTTTGGGAAAACAAAAGCTGATACAGATGCGAGAATAGAGAGGATAACGCCGCCACAGTGAGTCCGGTGGTCAGGAGGAGATGCATACAGGCAAAGGCAGAGTGACGACACTCACTGGCAGATGCCACAGTGCCACCCATACAAAACTCCATATGTCAAAATAAAGAACGGAAGAGTTTCTAGGCAACTAGCTCCAAGATGACGGAAACCCTCAGACAATCAGACAGCTGTAGGCCAGGCCTGTGTCAGCCTCTCGCTGTCAGTGACAGATTAAGCCCCTTGCCACCGCCCTAGACGAGTCAGCAGACACAGAGCGGAGCTGGGTGACAGCTCACAGTGACACAGTGCCCAGTGTGGAATCTCCTGATACGCTTTCCTGTTTTTGCAGGGAACCTGAGCCCTTAGTTTCCTGACCAGGGGAGAGGGGGCATTTCACTCTGTTTCAGTTTTCATAGGAAAGGCTGAGTTTTGATATTGCTTTTTCCTGTTTTTGATCAAATCAGTTTCCTCCTGGCCCGCATGAATTCTTTAACGAACCCTTAACTAAACAATCCAACCATCAACTGGAAATATTGTAATTTTCCAATTCAAGTTGTTGTACTTTACTTTTCCCGGACGCAGAGCCCGGGACAAATATAACCGCGTATCATCTCCTCATACTTATCTGATGCAATTCTTTTTATCAATATAAATGAAAACGAAACCATATGGCATTTGGGGGAGTACAGCGCTGCAAAGGCACTGGCGCGTTGTGGACTAGCAGGCACTTGTCTGGAAAGCACAGAAACGAAGGTGGGGCGCTGCCACTCAATATGGAGCGAGCGGAGCGTCCCGCAGACGCCAATGCGCCCAAAGGAAGCTGAGATGGTCTAATACCACGTCCCACACATCCTCAGCCGCCCTCTCTGCACTTCGAAAAGCCCCCTAAAGAACTGCTCTTATAGCACTGTCAAGTAATAACCACTAAATGGAAAAAAAGATCGAAATTCGTAATGAAATCATACAATTCTTAACATCTAGGTAACCGGCTTCGTTTATAAATACTACATTATTGTGTAAAAACGAAACATTAAAGTCACTGTTACTTAGCATAAGCCGGTTTCTCTACTTTACTGTCTTCGCCTCCCGTCATCGGCGAACATGCAAGTAAAAGAACCTAGAAGTACTCCATCACCTTATGGTACACATTTGATTTGAAAAGTATAAATATTTACCGTGAAGTACGTGTAGAAACAGTAACATAAACCATGACAATTTAGCTTCCTAATTCTATATGTAGGACAGCTTCGCCTTCGTGTCGGTTATTTGTGGCGGATAAACTACCTGTAACAAAACACCCGTCAGCAAGGACTCCAGCGAAGAAACCTTTAAGCGCAAATTCTGCTTTTACGCCAATAACATATCAGGTTCCACTGTTTTACAATGAACTTCAAACAAACAACGAAATTCAGAAGCGCCACAAAGTACTTACTGTGACTCCAAGTTAAATATCGCCAGAACAGCCCAATTTCAAAACTTGAGAACTTCCGAGCTCAGATACGCAAAACTGCAAATTCCTTCAATCAAGCGCACAGCGCGCATGACCCTCATTCTTCTTCGACCTGTTTCGACGGCGGAGTGTACATTGGAGTGCTTCCTCGATACTGCCACCTGCAGGATTGGAGTGAAGAGGCATATATGACTAAACCACGGCTAAAAGTAAAACTGTATTTGCATTTACTAAGTAGATTCAGCTGTCACGCCGCCCTGTTTCTGGTGGATGTTTTGTCACTATATGACATATCAGAGATTCTTTTCAGGTTACACTTATACTGCAAAATAATTCAAAAATAACCTGACGTGTTTTCTTTTTTAAAGAACACACATAAGTATTTTCTACAAGACGTAAGAACTATAGATCTGTGGCTCACAATGTATGGGTATGTAAGGAATATTTATAGAAGAGTTCCTCAATCTCGAGCTTGGGGTAGAATCCAACAAAGTTTGCAGATTTGCCTTCTTAAACACATATTAATCAAATTTCCTGAATTAGTAGGCGTGTTTGAACAGAAAAATCTGCATACTGTGCGATACTAAATTCTTCCACGCTTGAATGTGAACAAAACGGAACACCATAATAAAAAGAATGATTAAATATATACACTAAAAAATAGCACCATGATAGATGCAAAATCATTCTGACTGAGCGCAGGGGTGCAAGAAGAGGGGGGACCCAATAGTTACACTTTAATGGGGCCCAAAATGTCTATTAGTGCCCCTGACTGGATGTACTGCAGCTGGCCAGAGGGCCCCCTGTAAGCTGCGAGTGTTTTACCAGGTCACACACGCACATCATGGATATGACTGCAAAATGAAAGGATTATTATTATTATAGTCTCTGAACGCAGAAACCTTGCTTACTCAACAAAGAAACTAAAGGTCCCACAGACAGTGGTGTGCAGCTATGTGGCACAGGACTCCATGCCTGTGATCAGAAGGGTCCCAATTCATTGCTGTGGCTGGTAGAGTGATTTCAGCACTGGGCCCTTGACCCCCAGAACAATGGCTGATCAAAAAACAAAAGCATCTGCTAAAAATGCAAATATAATGGTGTCATTACAGAGACATATTCATGGAGATAAAGCAGGACCAGGACTGAAAATAGATATACAGTATATTACCCTGCATTCAGACTACTCATTTCCCAAGGCTGATTAATCATTAGTCATAATATTATTCATTCCTACGTATTTGCATAAAATAGGTAATATAAATATATATCCCTGTGTAGCACTTTTACACGATACAGCAAATGTGACAAAATAGTTCCCTATATATTGAGAGACGATACCAGGAATGGATGCAGTGGTTTTGTTTAATTTCCTGCTGTATCTCAGTTCAAACAGGTTTTTCCTTCTTTTGAATGAAACGGGAGACCATTGTCTCACACGACTTGAGTCCATGTTCAATCGGCTTCAATCGCCCACACACTGCAACATGATAAACGGCCTGAGCTGTTCACCGTTAAAATACAAATTCCTATGAATATGTCTAGGCAGGGACATTTACTGAGCATGACTATAAGAAATGTGAATCGGTGAAGTATGAGTCGGTCTAAGGCTAGCAATTGGCTGGAGCCACGGGGGCGGCGTTGAGGTTCTCGCCTACGAGGCATCGCGGTACACTGGCCGCGGTTGATGAGAGAGGGTCCCTTTGCTAGCCGGAGGAGGATCGCGACTGCTGGGAGCATTTGCGGGGCTGATCTGTGACGTACAGAAGGACAGATGCCCACTGTGACCATGACGAGCACAAGCTGAACGTTCCCCTTTTCTTTAAGGTTCCAGTTAGTTTGATTCAGTCATGCCAAATATAAAATAAATCATCTATCACTCGGCAGCCGGTGAAAAGCCGACGCCTCGCCGCCATGGGAATGCACAACACGTAAAGGATTTTTTTTTGGTTGTTGTTGTTTACCGCACCCGGCAATCGGATCATAAAAAACCGACAAAGGTAGGAATGGCCAGCGGCCAGGAAAACGCTGCGTGACGACAAATGTGGATCCTCCCGGGGCTAAACGAGTTAGGCGACGTGCAGCCCGGCGCCTAGTTAGCCGGGATTAGCCTTAGCATGCCGGGGGGTGTAGGGCGCTGCAGCGGGGATGCGCTGCGGATTCGGCGGCCGGCGCGATCCGTCTCAGCGCTGCGGGTTTGCGGGAGATCCTCCCGAAATTAGCTGGCCAGGGGGGGCGAGTAGTTCCACAAAGCTGGCTTCAGCGTCAGTAATGTGGCCTGATAAGTCGCAGTCTCTCCAGATGAAAAACGTAGCAGTCCGGATTGCAGTGCGAAGAAGTCCGGATTGCATGGATGGATCATGTCGGCTAAACGTGGGAATAACAGGTTACAGGCTGGTTTAAAAGTGCGTAGCTCGCCATCTGATCTGGGGTCTCGTTTTAAAAAACCGGAACACGGGGCAGTTTTATGAAAAACATGAAAAGATTCATTGATGGCATCAGTAGGCTCTCACTCTCGAACCCTTTTGCCCGGTACAAGTGCAATTTCTAGAGTGTTGATGCAGGGTGGATAACTGTCTACCCGGGTTATGTGATAGAATGGCAGAGGATGTAAGTGATGTCCTAGTGATGAGGAGGAACTGATTTGTGCCTTTGTGACAGCAGGTATACAACCATTTTACTGATCCCACAGTGGGACATCAGTCTTCAATCAATGCTAACTCACCGCATTCTGTCAGGATGGGCATCCTGATCAGCATCTCCCCATAGTTACAGAAGAAATCCAGTAAGATAGGCTAATAATAATGACAACAATAATAATTACAAAGATAATTTGAATAAAGAATTAGAAAATAACTTTTTCAGTAAAAATGGCAGCCTTCCTCTGTTCATTGTTGTCATTATATGGGAATTGGACTTTACCCCTGTCTTTTTACCCCGTGTAATCATTAATTTTCCCCATAACCATAATATATTTTCATGTTCCCACGCCATGCATTGCCAGACCGCGCTGTTAGTTAGACCAGGAGGCGATGCTGCTCTGGACAGTCCTCAAGTCAGTATCAGCAAAAACAAGGCCCAGTTCCCAGACCCAGCACCAAAGACACCCCTGTCACCCCTGGTACCTGCAAGGACGTGCACTGCACGCTGGCGGTGAAGCTCAGGGGACATTTGAAATGTCAGAAGGCCCATCCTCCAGCTGTTAAGATGTAATAAGGTTACGGTGGATAGACGGCGGCATTGATGTGTAGCACCAAAGGGGAGCTGTGCACGGCTGCAGAGTTTTGCATTTATGGCCGCACCTGCATTTCAGCAAGTCGGGAAATGGCGTTAAAAGCCTAGACGGAGTCGGGCAGCGTCCACATGAACTGGCTATGCTGTGTGTATCACCTTGTGGTGCTGGGGCGCGTTAGGGTTTAAGCTTAGTGGTTATCGGCTCAAGTCCCAAGAGATGTTATATTTTTAAGTCATATAGTGAAATGTGCAAAAAAGAAAGCAAATAGTTATAGAAAAGTTCGGTAACAATTGACAGGACCCAAATACTGAAGTCCAAATCATGAACAGATATAGTCGCTACTTAGGATGAAGGATGTGTCATGATTCATTAATAATGTATAAATATGACATCAATATTTCACTTGTTATTACTTTCTCCTTCAATAGTTCCTTCAGTAGTTCAGCAAGATTTACAGAACTAACTGATATAACAACACACATAGTGATTGCTTGGCATGAATTATCTGTCAGAATTAATGAATGATGACCAAGCATGAGATCAGTAAGTAACTAATACTTAGTTTGTGGTTATTTAATACATAGGTAAAGGCATAATACTACGGTATTTGTGTCCCCCCAAGTGTTACCAACACTTCAGTTGGTTCCTTTGGGTAAAAGCTGTAATGATGATTATAAAATTGAAATGATTATGATAATGAACCGATCTGACCCATGATCACGTCTAGAACCCAGAAGTTGATAATGGAATTCAGTTCAGCACAGGACAGTTTTCATCACGTCCCATTTCTCAGTAAACAATTAAAGTCTTAATAAAAATAACATCGCCCTGTTGGGCAATTTATTTGTGGGCTACATTTCAATTCACAGCTGGCATCTGCGTCGCAAAAACCTGGGTGGGGTAATTTTTTTCTGTTTTACCGAAACAGTGACTAATATTCCCAATACATCCTGGTACACAACAAAAGCCACACCCACCAAGAGTATGAATGGACACACCCCCTGCAGACTGCATGTTTGGCTGTGTTGTGTTGTACCAGCTGTTTTTCAAGTCGTCCTGTCCCTGATCATCAGGTCTTCCTATTGCCTGGAGCCTTAAGAACACCCTTCGTTGTTTGACCTGTTCTCAGACACCAGTGAAATAGGAACGGTCAGAAGAGAGGCAGTTCTAGTCTGAGAGCTTTGGGACAGTCACTTGCTGGGAAGCTGTACTGGGAAAGTTGGCAGCCACATGTCAAGGCTTTTCCTTTGTTGATTGGCCTGGTGTCCATATTTTACATCGAAACGGTGGTGGTGTCTTGTCTCATCACAGCTGCCAGTAGTCCCTTGCCCCTGTAAAATCTGGGTCCTGCTACACAGCTTTGAATTAAATTCTCACCTTCAAGTTAGGAAATGAAAGAAAACCATGTGATCTTCAGCATTACTTGGTTAAATGTACTAAGATAGCGGTGGATGAGTCACCTTAGCCTTCGGTTACCTTAAGTAGGTATGGAGTTTCTTGGGAACGTCTCAAATGAAAGAAAATCCCATTGAAGACTATAAATATCTCCTCCGACATGCATGGGATCTTGGAAAATTAGTATTTTTAAGTATATTATTTGCTTTTTTCCAGAGTAATGTACAAGTGAGGGTCGGAGAGAACACGGTCAGTAGGGGTCTTTGGGGCCGTTGGGGTTAATGGCTCAAAAATGACTTGATTACTGAACAGGTAATGGGGTCAAACCATAAATCCCTGATTTACACACTGCTCCACAATGATGGCTTCAACAAGGCATAATGAAGTCAGCCTCAGTGCAGCAAGGGGAGAAGCCTGTGGCTGTCTGTCCTCAGTGTGCGTGTTTGCAGTACCTGGGGGCAGTCACACATACACTGCTGCCTCCCTGCATCCCGCTGGATAAGGGGTTTAAAATGGAAAGGCGCTCCGCTTCTGGTCTGATTGGTCATCGGTTGAATCCCACTATCTTGGGTCAAACTGGTGCTGGGAGGTGCGGACCTCTTCCTGCACAGTGTAAAAAGAGAAGAATCGCAAGCCATCTGGGGTTACCGGGTGTGATCGTCCCCCTGTTGGTACGAGAGGCTGCAGACCGACTCTTTTTTCCCGTCAAGCGCTGCTGTAACCCAGAGTCATCGTGACTTGCTGGATCTGTCTGCTTGGATGCTTGGTCCTCTGCAGTAATTAACTGGGGGTGTTGGCGGCGTTTTCCGCCCGCTTTACTGATTCTGTGGGAATTCTAAACGATCGCTGACTGCCTTGTACCCGTGCATGTTTTTGTTGTGATGTTCCTGCAGCTGGTTTATTTAAGGAAACCCTTAAGTGGACCAGCTCATTCCTTCACTGATACCTCAGTGGTTACTTTCGTTGCTGTAGCCACGCCCATTTGGACGCACACAATGGCCAGCCTCCATCAGGTCGAGCAAACTTTGTCGTATCGGTGCAATTACTCCTTGCCCTCCACGCTTCCTTGCTCTGTGACTAAATCATATCCCGGTTTCCCCAGAGTTCCAGGCTTCGCTGTGGTGACAGGGAAGTGGTCTGCAAGAAAATTCACCTTGGATGGCGTCCTGGCACTTCCAGCTGAGATAACGAGTCTCTGTGTGCCTGGTTCTCTGATGGTTCCTCTGCATTCGGCCCTAGATCAGCACTATGGGACCCTGTTTCCTCGTGCCCTTTTCCCATTCCGGACCTGTCCTACGTTTTGTGTGTCGCTGCTCTCTTTTTCTTGGCGGCCCCTCTGCTGCGAGAGGCCGGCTTCATGCGCGTTGCTGTTTCTGCTGAGTAATCACACCTGCCATATGGGCCGAAAGAGCCAAGTCAGACTGGCAGTCCTTCCAAGGCTCTAGCGTGTGATTCCCGCACCGATTATGCGACTTGGTCCCGGCTCCCTCGTCAGCTGACCTTTGGTAAAGCCGCTTCCATGATGAATCGATGTGACCCCAGTGTCTAGTTTCACGTGCCCTGCGGCTGTGCTCCTCCCCCCCAGCCACGGGGCATGGTGTGACTACAGCGGAGACGTGTTTTTGTCACCTCCCTCCACCTTGTGTTCATAATGAAAGATGAAGTGGTTGTTCCCTTGGCCAGTCTGCTGCGTGGAGGCTGTGGGTTTAAGGTCTGTTTTTGCCAGGATTTGTCTCTCTTGCTGTAAATGTAACAGTAATTCTGGTTACGGATCGTTTCTCAAAGTCTGCAGTCAGAACAACTTAGAAGAAGCACATGATGTTTTCTGGCCCGTCTCTCCTTTGGTTTTGTACCTCAGTCGCATACAGGATCATGTCATGTATAATTTAACACTTTTTGTTTATTAAAGAATGAACATGGATTTTTTATGTGGTGATTTTATTTAATTGGAAAGCCTACTTTGGTAGTCCCGCACTCGTTCATTATTGTCTCTAAAATACAAAACGATATTTTATATAGCCAGCTGAGGAATGGAATGTCCTCATTTGCAAAGTGTATTTATTCGAGGTCAGTTTTTACAGTGTGCAAAGTCAAGAAACCTACCTGTAATGGTAAATTGATAACCACAGAAAGTCTCAAGGTTATATTTTTTTTACACGTAAATTTTTCATTTATCCAGCACAGGATTTTGAGCAGTTTGGAGTCTCTGTGCGTGAAGTACATGCTGTGCCCTGGCTATGGATCCTGTCTATCCCCGGCCACACAAGCCAAGGGCATTTTTAGAGATGCCAGTTCATCTAAACTCCAATATTTACACCTGGGTAAACATGTGAATTTCTAACACACCGAACCGAGGCGACGCCTGAATCCTCAGACTCAAAACGCCCTGAAGTTTCACATCCTGATGGTTCATGAGTTTTTTCACTCTTAATATTTGTTTAGAATTAGAATTTGGTGATTAGTGGTCATTGTCAACACAGCACAGCACACAACAACGAAATGTGTCCTCTGCATTTAACCCATATGTGACTTTCGTGACATAGCAGGGGGCAGCTAATTCAGCGCCCAGGGACGGTACCTTGCTCAGGGTACCTCAGTGGTGACCTGCTGGTGGGGGATTCGAACCTGCAAGCTTTCAATTACAAGTGCGCTTCCCTAACCATCAGGCCACCACTAGTTAATTATCCCCCGGAGAGAGAGCTCCCTCTCCACATGATGCAGACGTAAAATTTCTTGCAGTTGGCGGATGAGGTTGCGGCGCCCCTGTGACCGGTGGGCTCCCACGCCTGCTCAGAGCGTCGTCAGCTTACGTAGCCTCCTCTCTACTTGATAAGACCAGGTCAGCGTGACTATAAAGTGTGAAGACTAAAGAGCTGAAGTGAGAAAAAATCAGCAGCACAGAATCAGCCAGTAATATCAGTGGGTGAGATTATCATGTGCTGTCAATCATCCCCTGGTTTAACTCCCTTTCTATTGGCTATTTCTGGTTTTGGCTCAGTCAGACCAACCCAATCAGACCAACCCATGATGTATTTGTTACAGCGGTAGCTGATGCTTATCTTATGGATGGATGCCAGTATGGTCTCTATAAACTTCTGGTGTGGCCTCAAAACCCTCTATGGTTTCCTGTCCTGAGCTGTGGTTTCACCATACGATACTGTAATGCTATTGGTGAGGACATGTTCAGTGGTATTATGTGGGTCTGTGTGGCTTGTCATCGCACTGGTGTGAAGGTTCACGATGAAATTGCCCCAGTTGCAATTCGGAATGAACCTTTCCGTCGGTAAAATCTGATATATTATTTAATTATATTAATTCTCAGTTTTGGCCCACCATGACACACACATTGGTGTGAGGAAGCTCAGCAGCGAGGGGCAAGAGCCCACGGACGTGTGGCTATTCTGCCGAGGTGGGGACTCAAACCAGTGACCTTCTGATCGCAGGCATAGAGGTTTGTCCCACTGAGCCATGGGCTGCCCCCCAAAAGATGACTCAGGATGATAACTGGCCAATAAATGACCGCTTAGCCCATTAAGGCAACCGGCAGCCTAAAACAATTCACAATTTGCTGTCTGCTTAAGAAGAACCAAAGACATAAAATCAAACTATCTGCACCATATTATTTTGCATCACATCATATCGTGTTGAATCACACTGCATCGCAATAGGGGTGAATCATATTGAATAGTATTAGTAGTTGCTTTTTATGTGTCTTCATCATATCTTTGGCAATGCATCAAGATTTGTATGGTATCAGCTTCAGTGATGGAGATGCGCAACACCAGCGCTCAAGTATAAATGCTCGCAATGGTGTAGGCCAGGTTCAGGTTCAGTTTCAGGTTCAGGTTACTTTATTTGTACCCGTAGGTAGATTTGGGGCACAGTCATGAGTCATACATCCTACATACACACTTCAACACAGGAACAACTGACAACAAAACAGGTTTAAAAAAAAAAAGCTATGATCTATTTATGGGAGCGATGGCCGCTGGAACAAAGCTGTCTTTAAATCTTTTCGTTATACATTTTGGGACCATTAACTTTCATCCAGAGGGAAGAAACTGAAACTGACTGTGCAGAGAGTGTGAAACGTCAAGAAGGCCACTAGCACAGGCTATGGCGTAAGCTCTGTGTAGGCTTGATGAAGAATGATACACCAGCCTTTTGTAGGTGACCGAGCTGACCGGCTTTTATGACGACAGGTCCGGTGTTCTCTGTCCACCTCAGCCTGAGACCTAGATGCAGAGGAACCTGAAGCTGATGACGGTTCCCCCTGGATGGCCGTCATTGGTGATCAGTGTGCCACTCCCACCAGAGCATTGCAGGTCATAATCTCAAGTCAGCATTTTAGAGATACTGGCGGTGTGCAAATTCTGCAGCTGCATCCTTCTAAGCCTGCATTTGAAAACCAAGTGGTGCACACAAGGGTGTCCCATTTCGAAGGCTCCTTCAAATGTGGTCTAGAAATGCGTCCTTTTGTCGAGTTGCAAAGGATCCACCCGATGGATCCTTAATACCCCAACGTATCCCAAGATTCATTGAGTTAAAGTGGGTGTGTCCCAGGTAGGAGATAGGATGGGAAACATTATGACTCACGGGTGAGGGGGAGAGCAGCTGGTGATGGTCAGACCATCCCATTCCATAACACTTTCCGTTTGACCTTTGAAGGACTTAGTCTATGAAGGCATAGCCTTTGTAGGCTGCGCTCTTGGGCACAGCTGACACAAAAATGATGGAAAGCCAAAGCAAAGTATTTGCTGGCAGGGCCCTGGCGTGGCTGTTGATTTGAACAGCGCCACCTGCTTGTGGAGCTGGGGACACACTGCAGTCAGTGTCTCAACTCATTGCAGAGAGTCTGTGGAAAATGGGTCAGGCACTCGGAACATTTCGCCTGTTGGGTGGAGTCGCATCCCACAGTCGACAGCAGGCGTAGTGATGGCGCGTGTGTCTTTGATCAGCAGAATGCGAGCTTCGTGTTCCAGGCCACGGGACCCTTCGAAATACACAGCTGATTATAGCTAGAAAAGGGCTTTCTGTTTGATGCCGGGCCTCGGAATTCTGCATCTTACTGTTAGACTGATTTCTGCTCTCTGACTCCCGTGGTCGGCTGGGTCTTTAATTTTCTCCCAGTGAGATTTACAAATTAGTGCCTCACCACGACCTAAAGAAGCTGCACGTGGTTATTGAATGGAGGCAGGGTCACCTCATCTCTGGCTCTTTTAGGTTCGCCGAGATTCACTGCGACTTCACGGCCGACCTCTTGACTTCTGACTGTTGGTAGTGAGGTTTCCACTTATTAGAGATCCGCTCAACGTGTCCAAGCCCAGAATCATTGTGTAGCGACAGGAACGGAAAAGCGATCAAACTACGTGTGATCAGCGGACGTCTGTCATGTAAAATGAAACCTGCTTCGAAGGGGAGTGAAATGCAAAATGTGTTAAAATCACCAAAGCATCTTTAAAAGTTTGATCTGCTGATTATCTAGGAATGGGCTGTATTGTTTGGCCCTAGGGCTGCATTTCTGCCTTAGCAGCTTAGTGCTGGTCATGTGGTTATGGAGCATGCCCAGTCTGAAAGCGCCCTTGGGGCTTAGTGAGAGCGGTTCTCTGAGAACTTGTGAGAAGCAGGACAGGAGAAGGTATCTGCCACCATCCCACGGTCCCTTTGCTGTGCCAGTAAGCGGCTCTCTGGGCGTTCCTCAGTACTAAGAACGCAAAGATCGTACTTGTGGTCTTGGCAAGATCGGTCTTGTCAACTGATCTCCCAAGAACAAACTTAGCGTGCAGTGAATCATGGGATTGATCTCATTGATATTTGGGGCGTGGCAGGAACGACACCTGGGGATTTTTGCCGTCCTCTGTGCTCCTGTGCTTGAAGATTGGAGCTGTTCTACCACAACGGAAGATGACAAAAACCAGGTACACAAGAACAGAAGTACGGTCAAGTATGCATACTCTCTCTTTCTCTCTCTCTCTCTTTCTCTCTGCCCCCTCCCCGCCCCCCCCAACCAGCGAATGTCCTGCCATACACGAGGAGGAACACCATAGGTACCAGGCAAGATGAACGGGGGAGGGGAACAGCCGGACATCCTCAGCACGCCCATGCTGGTCAAGGAGCGATGGAAAGTGGTGAGTACCACAGCTACAGCAGTACTGAGCATGGTTGTGCCGCCCCAGAGAGGTGGCTTGGGTCAGGTGGAGAAGTGGGTTTGCTTGTAATTGAAAAAGAACATTGAGTAGCTGAAATAAGCACTCAGCCTTGGTGGGAGGGAGTCGACCTCCTCATCTGACACCTCCTACCTTCACTCCCACGTGCCCCTATGCAGCTGAAGAAGATCGGGGGTGGCGGCTTTGGGGAGATCTACGAGGCCGTGGACCTGCTGCTGCACATGAACGTGGCGCTGAAGGTGGAGTCGGCCAAGCAGCCCAAGCAGGTCCTGAAGATGGAGGTGGCTGTGCTGAAGAAGCTGCAAGGTGATGGGCTCCCACATAACACAGCCCTGGTGTGAAAGCAGATCAGGCATGTAGCGAGTGCAGGAAGACAAGGAAGATATTGTCAACCTTTGGGGGGGGGGAAAGCTGTGTGTTGCACAATCTGCTTCCTGCACGACATTCGTTTAGTCTTGTTGCTGTTGGTCACAGCTCGTTAATTGTAACCTGGGTATGACCATGTGACTTTCCTGCCCGGTGGGGGGGTTAGGGTTAGGTCATTGTGTTCAGTAAAATATAATACTATGTATCCCCACTGTGATCACTCTAATTACCTCTGATGTTTAGAGGTTAACATGTGAGCCTGTTTGTTTGCCACTCCCCCCGCGGTATCCCAAATGGGGCGGGGGTTAATCTATCTCTCTCTCTCTCTCTCTCTCTCTCTCTCTCTGGCAGGTAAGGACCACGTGTGCCGTTTTGTGGGTTGTGGCCGTAACGACCGCTTCAGCTACGTGGTTATGGAGCTGCAGGTACGTGCGGGTCCGGGCGTGAGTGTGTGGCTGTCATGTCAGGCCGCAGACCTCGACTGAGCGCCCTCTGCTGTGCAGGGCCGGAACTTGGCGGACCTGAGGCGCAGCATGGCCCGCGGGACCTTCACCATTAGCACCACCCTGCGGCTCGGCCGGCAGATGCTGGAGGCCATCGAGAGCATCCACTCCGTGGGCTTCCTGCACCGGGACATCAAGCCGGTGAGGGGGCGTGGCAGTGGGGGGGGGGGGGGGCCCCGGGCCCAGCACCGAT
>JAODKF010000045.1:11143192-11157351 GCA_026779585.1 Mormyrus proboscirostris | reverse complement strand
GTGCCCCCTCCTTTCCTCCGGACTCACGGTGTGCTGAGAAAATTCCCATTTATCTCAGTACGCTCCTTCCAGGATCTGGCTCTTAACCCCTCCCCCTGTCCTTTTTCCTTCCCTGTCTCTGTGGTTAGCTGACAGCACCCAGCTCCCCCACACCATCCTCCCAGTGTGCCTCCGACAGCGCCCCACAGTGCCCCCCGGTGGAGAAGTGTGACGATGCCGTCCCATCCATGGGCGGAGCCCTTGATGCCACTTGCCCCCCTAGCCGTCCCGGCAGCCCTCCCCCACCTCAGAGCGATCAGATCCCTGATGGAGAATCTGCCAAGAAAGATGCCAGTCCTGTGCCAAGCCCGCGAGCATCGCCGCGGTCCCCGCAGTCCCCCAAGTCACCCTTCAGCTCCGCCATACCCAATGGGCAGCTCTCGCCCCCTGGAGAGCCTCACAGTGGTGACGTCGCCAAGGACATTGCTGGACCGGAGGAGCCCAAGACCGATCGGGGGCCTCTCGAAGATGCACCAAGCCAGCTCCCCCCAGAGGAGGTGGATGGAGACGTGGCGGAGAGCGCCGACACGACAGGAGCGTGCCCCTCCCCACGACGAGACCCCACCCGCCGGCTGAGCCGCATTCCCATCCTCGAACCTGGCTCCCTGTCAGAATCTCCCTCTGCCAAAGAGAAGCTGCTGCATAAGAAGGGGCACCTCCCGTCGGACCGCTCCCAGGATGACGAGTCCCACCCAGGTGAGGAGGCCCCGTCACTGTCCTCCTCGTGTGGCCTGCAGCCCCGCAAGAGCAGAATCCCCCGGCCCATTCCCCCGGAGCCCCCACTGCAGCTGACGACCGGCCAGTTTCTGCCACGCCCCCCCCCGGGAAAGCCGCCTAGCCGCTCTGCCGCTGACACCAGGTAAGAGGCATTCCCCCTGTGGCCTGCAGATGGCGCTGTGCGTGTTTAACGTGCGCCCGTCGTTCATCCCCCAGGCTTCGTCGCTACCGGGTCCGCGCAAGCAGTGCCAGCGATGCTGAAATTCTCAACTGCCTAGCCCAGCTGGTGCATGGCGGCGGGAGCATTCCCAGGGTGCGGGGCCCCGCCCTCGTGAGGGCATCATCACATGGGGCTCCGCCCCCAGCCCACCGGAGCTCCAGCGCCTCCCCTCGCAGCTGCTCCTCTTTCCAGCGCTCCATCAGCTCCTCCCCCTCCCGGCATGAACACTGCGGCGGGAGCACGGGCGCGAGCCGCTCGCCACCCAGTCTGTCGGGGTCACCCCCGCCCCGCTCCTTCCAACCTCCCCGGGGCAAAGGCTGCGGCCGTGAGGGCAAGTGCTCCACAAAGCTGAGCAGATAGTCCCCAGGGCCCGAATGCTGGCCATGTCCTCTGTCTGCAATGCTGACACAATGGGCTGGGTTGTGTGGCCTGATGGCATGAGTGAATAACCCCATGCTACACACACACGCAAACAGACACACGCACACACACAGACACACACACACACACACACACACAGACAGACACACGCAGACACACACAGACACACACACTCACACACAGACACTCACACAGACACACACACGCAGACACACACAGGCACACACAGACACTCACACAGACACACACACACACGCAGACACACACACTCACACACAGACAGACACACACACACGCAGACACACACAGACAGACACACGCAGACAGACACACACACACGCAGACACACACAGACAGACACACACAGACACACAGACAGACACAGACACTCACACAGACAGACACACACACACAGACACACACACACACGCAGACACTCAGACACACACACACACGCAGACACTCACACACAGACACTCACACAGACAGACAGACACACACAGACAGACAGACACACACAGACAGACACACACACACAGACACACACACACACCTGGACTGCCCCATTTCTCGCTCTCGCACTACAGATGGTTGCTCCCTTGCTCTCTCCTCCCTCTCACCTTTACATATTTAATAACTTATTTATTCAGCTTTGTTAGGTCAGATTATAGGTCTTTATTCTTCCCCTCCAGACATGAGGACAGATTCTCGGTCCTTCTTGGCAGAACTGCGTACCTCCCACTTCCTTTGTGCCGCCTTCTCATTGGACGACTGGGCCTGGTTCCCCGCCCCCTTGCCGTATCCACCTGCGCTCTGGCTACAGTGGCTTAATTTCCAGCTTCAAAGTCAGACAGCTGTCTGGAATCTATAGCGATTCTGGCTCCCCCCGGCGGTCTGGTGCAGTGCCCCCAGCCCCCCCCCCCCCGCCCATGCACCACCTCCCCCAGAAGGCCAAATGCGATGCGGTTCTGTGGGCGGTGTGAGTGGTGTTTGATCAGGCATGACTAGGTGGAGATCTGAGGAAGGAACCATGCTATGACAGCAGATCATTGGGCTTATATTGGGCTTATATTGGGCTTATATTGGGCTTAGGTGCCCAGCTGGAAATATAGGTAAATGTTTGGGGTGATTCTGGGGGACCCCAGAGATGAGATGGCTTGTGACACAACTCAGAAACTCGTGTCATTCTGACTGTAACTAAGCTCCAATTTGGGCTGTAGATGCATTTATTCGAGTGTATTTCATTTTATGGTAATTGAATGCCAGTTGCATACATATTTATTTCATTTCCAGGGGGTGTAATGCACCAGGTTCACTCTTGATACACCGCTGACACATGACCAGCTAGGGTAATGCTCCTTTGACCACGACGCCCCCCCCTCCCCCAAAGGATTGTGGAGTGGCCCATTTTTCAAAAAAAAAAAAAAAAGCAGCATGTAGCATTGTCCTGCCTGAGGGAGGTGCTGTTTCTCCAGATGGCCTCTAGGGTGCATCACGGAGTACATCTGATGGGAAAAGAATGGTATTAGCGCCTGTGCTAAGTGCCGTGTGCCTCTGGCTTGTACTAATGAGCGTTCTGTCTGACACTACATGCATGTGATTGGTAGCCAACTCAGTCGGGCAGTGCTGTGCTCCAGTCCACACTCCTGCTTTTCAAAGAGTGTTTAAAACCTTCACTACACACTACAAGAAAGAATTCCATTTGAAAAAGAAAATGTAACTGGGAAGATTTCACTCTACATTTTTTTTTTATGGGGGGGTGTTTTTTTTGTACTTGTACTAATAGGTGGGTTAAAAACAAATGACATTCTTGTAATATTTAATTGTATTATTTAGTATTAAGTGCTGCCTCAGACAACCAGCCTTGACTGAAACCCATGGCCTGAGCGAAAATGCTTCTTAGTGTGTTAGCGCTGACCCCGGCCTATCATCCCCAAGGTAAACTTGCTCAAATTGTTGTTGAAGGTAACCTTTTGCTTTAACAGTCAGAGCCTTATACTCCATCGGTCGGGTGTTACCTGTATGCCAAAAACTCAAGCGTCACTCGCCAGAGATGGGCGTCGTGGAGAGTTTTGAATCCAGCCGCGATTAACTGGCCGCTCGACGCCTCCTCTCTGTCCTGCTTCCTAAGCTGCTGTAGATGGATATCTAACAGGCACTCCTGCATGCACCTGCGAGAGTCTGCATCCGCCCCAACGCACTGCGCCCTTTGTGAGATGTGCCGTAATCCAGTACCTGCAGCTATAGGCAGTCTGTCACCTGACTGCCATGTATGATGTCCTTAATCAACCCCACCCCCCCACCCCCCGCTGTTAAACTATGCCAGTGACTCCCATCATGCAATGCGCCGCATGATGTAACATCATCTACTGTATGTCAGCAGGAAAATATCTCATGTGCTTGACTGACTTTCTGCAAACATAGCCACTGTTTGTTATGCATATATGAATGCATAATCCACGATATCTGGTACATTTTGCATGCCAGGGCTAATATAAAAAAAATGAGGAATATGTGGAATTTGTCACTGAAATGAAATACTGGTTAGTCTGTCAAAGGGGCACATATGTTTGCGGATAAATATGACTGGTCTATTGGGTGCCGTGTGGACCAGACCTATTCATTTTCACTAAATATCAGATCTGGTTTGGGTGTCTTTGCTGGTATACAGCAGGTAAGTTTAGCATTGTAAAACTTGCATTTTTTCAGTGTAGATGCTATGGCTGCTTCCCCATCTGACCTCTAGCAGACCGAAGTGCATAGAAACACGAACACGCTTGTTATGTTGTTCTGACCAGTTTGCCGACATGAAATATGCCTATTGGACCTTTAAAAGCTGTTATTCCTCTGGCTAACCATATGTAAAGGGACGCTTTTCTCACCTGGGACAGTGAGAGTTGCCCCCTTTGTCCCTGGGCAGACGTTACCAGTTGCTGAGGCATGTGTGGTTCTTTACCCACATAGGCAGGTGATTGAATCATGTACTCAGGCCTCCGAACAACTTCATTGAGTGTCTGTGGTTGTTTAAAACGTACAGATAGATGTATCAATGACCACACGAGTCAGGATCCTCACTGAACCTCTAAGTGAGGCTGCAGCTCAACAGACGACCCCAGCTGCCCTCTGTCTTTCTTTATGTCCACATCTTTCTGTCTCCGTAATCAGTTTCTTTCTGTTTTCGTACGCATCGATATGCTAACGGCATAGCTGCAACTTTAACAATATACTTAGACATATTTAATAGAGGTGCTTACAAGTGCACAGGTCTATAACTCTGAAATGCGTGCAGTGTTAATAGAGGTGAACCAGCAGCAGGTGATGCAATTCGAAAGGTATCCTTCAGATTCTCCAGACGTTTCGGTTTTAGAATCAGTGCATTGGTGACTTCAGGCTTGTGCTTCTGTCCACTTCCAGTTATATTATTTTTCTTTAATTCATCCCTGGCATGTGTTATACCTCTCACTGGTTGTTCCCCACTGCTGTCCTGGCTACCTCGGTCCTGTCTTTCACAGGCAGGGAACCACATCATCCATGTGGCTGAATCGAGGTGTCTATTCCTGGTACTGCTGGTAGGGCTGACCCACTAACCCCCCAGGGTCAGCCTTTGTTCATTTCACAATAACACTTATGTTTTAATCTAGACATATATGACGCCTTGCTGTATTTTTGTTATTTATTCTTTGTCATTGCTGTCACTGAATGTACAGTTACGGGAACTGAATGTAGGAGAATGAGTCGCAATTGTATATAAGAGCTGTAATTATTGTTTTCCATTTGTACCATATCAATGCCTTGTACAGCGTTTTTTTTTTTTTTTGCTTTAAAATAGTTTTATATTTTATTTTTATAAACTAGTTTAAAATAAATATTATTCAGCATGCTGAAAAAAAACACTCCTTGCGCGTTTATTTTTCTTAAATGCTCATTATGTTGCTGACTCTCTGCATGATCAGATTCATTCAGATCCCGAACCAGGGGAAACGCAGCTGCATAGTAGCGTGTGCGTTATCAGAACAGCATGTAATCGATGTCAGATTGTAGGTCAAGTCCAAAACTTGACATATCCGACAGATTGTGTTTTAAGGCATTATTAGAACGTCGCTTTCAGACTTGATGGACACAGAAGACCATCCCTCCGTCCTTCCATTCTTCTAGCGCTTACCCATTATAGAATCGCAGAGTGTAGATGAGTATATGGTATTTTTTGTACTGTAAAGTTGATGTGTTTGTTTCAGTTGACTGCCAGCTGTTGCATTTGATTTCGTTTATTTTCAGTAGGATTTGATTTTTGCCGGGATCAGTCTGTGAATAAACTCGCTTTTACTTGGGTGATATGAGCTGTTCTGTAATTAGGGACTGACGCTTTTTCCTCCGCAAAACCATTTCAGTTTCCGCAAATCAAATGAACCAGTTGGTTTCTTTGATGTTCGTTAGGCGGTACAGTGTGAAAACGAGTTGATCAGCTAACACTTAAAGCCGACAGCACCCATCAAATATGCGATTAAAGAAAGGCACCGTCTGCAAAGCATACGGGGCACATTCACACACTGCAGTTTGCAATCAGAGCCCTCTCCATATCGACGATTTACGCATTGTAAACAGTGCAATCGTAGTCACAAGAACCAAGAAACCTTGTGTCCATTTAAGGCTTTTAAACTCTATATACGTTGTGGTGGACCAATGTTGGATTTGCTGAGTGCATCAACTTCAAGTCAAGAAAATACCAGTCCGGACCAAGATTTTGTTTTAGCCAACCAGTTGAATAATCTGTGAATGTGACTCTTCGTCATGATCAGATACGCAGCTGGTTGGTTGAAACAAAATCTTGGTCTGGATCTGTACTTTCCGAACCTTAACTTTCTACCTCTGATTAATGTTGTGTTACCTACAGGCTGTTTTTCACTTAAGGTAAAATTATCATTTAAGGTAAAACTGTCACTGTTCATTGTGGGGTGACTATGAGTACTCTGCTGAAATGGGGATGGCTTTTGCATCTTCTGATATTAAAAGACTTTTCTGTGACCGCAAGCTGCATTGCAGCAAATCTGCTGTAATCTACAAAAAATGCAAATGAAGAAAAATGTTGCAGCTCTTGCGGCTATTTACTTCACATGCTTTATAATTTTTTTATAACTCATACAAATGAAAACCATTTCACACATGCGAAGGTTTTTATTTATGATTTAAAAATTTGTCTATAAGGTAATCTGTCTGTAAGGTATCTAAAAAAAATATTTTCCAAAGAACAAAGAAGCCGTCGGTAACATCGTAAAAGCGCACAAAATGTCAATAAGCATTTTAAATATAAGCGTCACGATGATTACGATTAAATATCCAAGAATGATATTGCGGGTCGCATTGTTTTCATTGCCTTATGGTTTGGTATGTGTGCCCTTTTCCTGTTACGTAATGGCACATCGAATTGGCAAAATAACTAAACTCCACCTTTTAAAATTCACCGACGCCCTTTGTCAACCTCTGTTTTTGGCCTCACGGCCAAAAACCATTTAGCTTTTTTCTTTTTTACTTGCTCTGGTATTGCTATAAATATTTTTCACTGTGAAAATATAATATAAACCACATTCGCGTAAGGCTCAAACAAACAAACAGGCTGATCTGAAGTGGCCAGCTAATGCAGTAAACAGTAGATCTTGTTCTAAGATTAGACCACTTTCACCGTTATCTCCCCTCTACCCCAAGACTACTGTATCACCTATTCTGATTGGCCGCACAAACATTGTACGTGCAATCACTTCACCAACAGGTGGCCCTCTTCCAGATCGGCTTTAAATAGCTGAAGGATTTACAAAGATGGACACAGTATGCCATGGAGACAGGGTGTGCTCTGTCATTCCCGACTCGTCTACTCTTTCAAAGCCTTTATTAAAGTTCACATAACTAAGGTCCAGAAAGAGTTAGAAAGCGAGATCCAGCTACTGGGGTCTTTCCATCTCAGTCAAGACTCAGCAAAGAGTAAGTAGTTCCGAAGTAGGGCTTCAGTTCATCAACCGAGGATGTCCGTCTTCACAGATCACGGTCACCATCCTGTAAATCAATTATATAAACCCCAAGGAGTATGGGTATTGCTGAACAATTGCATCTACATGCAATGTGTCCCATCTGTCACTGAAAAAACACTTGGTGCACAATTATCAGATTTAAGTAGCAACAAAATACAACATACTTATTCTACAAATACAAATGCTGCTTTTTTATCCACAGAGGTTTCTTCCAATGGATTTAATTTCAATCGTGTTTATGCTCAAACACAAACCTAATCTGACTACAGTGTAATTCTGTTATAAGATAACTTCCACAGATGTATGATTAATGCTAATTTTTAGAAAAAAAACATTGGAAAAAACATTTCACTTGAATGTGTTGTGATCCAAGAATTGTGTAAGTAAGCTTAAATAATTTTATTCGAGTGGTTAATTAACAATCATTATGGGGACGCCTGGTGGGGGTTTGGCGTCACTGCAGCCTACATACGGAAAGCGTGTGAAGTCACAGCTCATGATACGCCGCAAACTCTGAACAAGATACGTTACCAGTTGGGACATCGTCAAACTACATAAATTACCGGAAAACCTTTATGCACTGAAAGAAGTATAATGCAACTCTGGGAAACTATAGATAGTACAAAATAATATTCCACGTAGGCCTTTTCTTTCTACATGGTCAGTGTTGTAATACAATACCCCATATACAGTTTCCTGCCTGTTTGTCTGGATCAACAAGTTTTAAAGGTAGGGCGGGAGTATACATTTCGTGTCAGCCTTACGTTTGGACTGCTGCTTGTTCCTCCACATACATGACTTTCTCGTAGTAAATGACTAGTGAGGTATATGCTCTGTTTTTCGTCTAGTCAAAACAGCGATCAGATGTTTAATGTCCAAAGCATTACTTAAAAAAAAAACTGAAAAAAGGACACAAAAACAGCCATAGCAGCCTAACACGGGGCAATAAAATGAAATCGGACATCCAAAAGTACTTAGCCAATGTTCGTACATGCAGTAATATATCCTCCAAAAACACGTTATCTGAAATACATTGCAACTAGTATTTCAGATGTATATCCTAAAGTAGGCCCAATAATACAAAGTACTCCACACAATGAATAGTATATAAAAATATATAAGCGACTTCATGTGAGTTACTGGATGCATTTCATAGGGGCGTATTTGCGGTAATTAAATATTTGTAATTTCTGTAGCGATTCATTTATAACAACACTTGAAATGTTGAACTAATCCTGCATGCACATGCTGCAGCACACTCTCGTTACATGGCTGCAGCGTACACACCTTGCAATTAAGCGACACTCTCGACTGACACTCTGAATAGCGTGCTGTTTGTGCATGACCAGAACAAGGCGTGTTATTGCTCTCAAACGAGTATCAAAGTGCTTCGCTGCGTTCGAACGCGAGTGATCTCGGAGAAGGAGCTAACGCTAGTAGCTGGGCGTCATGGGACTTACAGTGTAACACTGGCATACAGCAGCGGGGCTGGACTGCACAGTAGGAAGTGACGCCTATAAAGGGAAAAAAGTTTTACTGCTGCTTGTAGAAAGCGAAAATATTTTGTTGAGAAAAAGACGTCGGCTGCTGCTGGATCACGCCGTATAGGTACGTGTGCATTCACTCCATCTGAGCCGTGCATACGAGCCCGGCGATCGCACGCCGGAGATTCCTGCGACTTAGTAACGGCGGGGTTGACGGATTTCGCCGTAGTGTTTACTTTGAAAGATTTTTGCGAGGGATTGGGGAGTGGGGAGTAGGGAGGGGGGCGCAACGAAATGATCTGCGCAGCAAGCAAGCGGACATCAGCTGATTCCGTCCTGCAACGCAGAAAAAGCGCCAATTTTTTCCCAGAAACCTAAATATAAAGCGTAGCTGTTGCAGGATTATGCTTGTCTTCTAAGCATAGGGAGTGCGGAACGTTGCAGGCGCACCGTATCGATCTCGAAATATCACAGGCAAGCCTTTCTTTGCTGTTGATCTCATGGTGCGTGACAAGGGGGATGTGGCACGTTTCTTGCCAGCCAGTCAAGGTTCCTTGCCATACGATGCAAATTACCTCATTTGTGAAGCCTGCTAGTTAAAATGGGTCAAAGAAAAGCAACACGAGGAAGGACTGTGTTATATGACGTTAAAACCTTCTACTCAATTATTTACCACGTACTTGTCGGGCTGTTCCAGTTTCGCAACAAAGCAGCCGTAGAGTTTTCGATCGCTTTTCAAATGGTGTATTTGACATCTAAATATGCACGCGTTTGCAGGCTGATGGTCCATGCCTCTGTCTAGCAACTGGTGTTTTCAACTCCAGTCTTTCAGTCATCGTAGTAACACTTCTGCTTCTGGGCCTCCCCAGTACGATCATGCTTTGCATAGGAACACCCGTGGAACTAGCAAAAAGTTGCACGCCTTACCATTTCTACGCTGAAGCATCGTGCCATTGGCGCCTCGGTGCATGGCAGAACTCTGAGATTTTCTTAGTATAATTTGTTACTGGGGTATGCAGTTTAATGAATCTATTGCCAAACGTCGACACGAAGAAGTAAAACTGTGTTGTGTCAGCAGTCAAGACAATTCCCTGTGGCCGAGTATTATTTTTCAAGCCTGAATACAGTAAAGAAACCAAGATCGCAACAGATCGTTAGGCACTTTTTTTTAATAAATACACATCTATTCTTAATAGTGTGGATTGTCTGTTGTCTAAAACCCACGATTTATAACATTTGGTTTTGAAAAATGTATAATTTGCGTTCTCTCTCGGTCTTAACATGCTGGCTAGTATGTATGCTAAGCGATGCATGGAAAAAAATGCGCATCAAAATATTAGGCTTTTCCACACGGCCTGAAATCCATATTCGGTACAACTGCAAATCGTTTGTTCGTGGTTCGCATCAACAACAATCAGTCTCATTAATGCCATTTTTGATCTTCTGGCTACTTGGCTGTGAGTTTTACTCCATACCTGAACATTTCTAGTTCCTAAAAGCATTTTTAGCTGTGTGGTAGCTATGTTTTTTGGTAAAACTAATGATTAGTGGTTGCAAAATTCTTAAGCGGAACATTCAAAAACACCACGAACAACTGCTATAATATGACTTCTTGTAATATTTATACGGCAAACAATTTAACCCAGAGAGGATCATTGACTAAGATCATCTAACGACGATGCCCTGATATTCTGATGTTTAGTAAGGAATTTCATTATTAATGCATTATGAATACATGGTAATATAGTAAATATAGTAGTGGGTACTCTTGCTCATATTTGGTACATATATGGTCATTTTATTAAATTGTGCCATTATAAAATATGGCAATACTACAAATCAGGGTCGTTTTCAAAGCAGATTAGGCCTTGGCGAAGCGGCGCCGTACTCGTGTCTGCTCGGGTGAATGCACGCTCGCTTTTGGCTTATTTCTTACTGTAGCGCTCAGCTTGTGAGACTCCATTGGCTGGTTTAAGTCGGGAGGCCGGCCGATGACATCATTATGATTGCAACATGAGTGTAACTTTTCCCAAAAATCGATGAATGAAAATTAAGTCCTGTAAATTAAAGCATCACGCGAGTCCCTTATTTTTAGATGCGCGCGCTGGCCTTGCGAACGAGTTACTCCACGTAGGGATATAATGAACGACTCTCATTGTGTGATTACAGTAATATTGGTGTTCAGAATACGATGAATAATTGAATCTCACCAAGAGCAGATTCTCAGTCCTGCCTTTTTATTTTACTGCACTTATCAAATTGAGTTCACACCGTTTATTCTTGGACAAGGGCGAGAGTTAAAAAGATGAAAACATCTTCGATCACGAAAAGCGCTGTGCGCGGCATCACGGGCAGCTGTAAAGGTACGAGAAAGAAAATAAGCTTGCAAGGCTGTGTATCGCGGGGAGTATCTCCCGTTTCTAGCCCTCGCTAGCCTGGCGGAATTTCCCTGCAGGGACAGAGAGAGGGTATACTGTAATTTACTGGACTCCACATGCGGCGGAATGACCATATATGGAGGTGGAAGAGGGCGTGGCCAAGGTACTGGATTGGATCACAAGACTCGAGATGAAAAAGAATGTTGTTCGTTAGTATGCGCACGCGTTCGGTCCGCTAGGAAGGGCGAAGTCAATGTTTTTTTTATATCGGTAGTTGTGCAACGTGAACAGAAAATGTGCAACAGTCTGAAGACGTAAGCTATAATTAGCATATTCAAACATTTTATTGGCGTTACGGACTTCTTCTAAGCTGCTTGCAAGGTTTTCCGACGCAACAAAATCGTTCTCCTGATTTTGAGAGCATAAAAATAAGGAGTTCGCGGCTTAAAGTCAGCCCTGGAAATGATTGCAGCAAACTGCCCGGTTGCAAACTGGATGCGCGGGCGTCGCGGTGAGCCTACTCCGGGAGTTCTCCAGGAAGCGAGAGCAAAGCATGACTGTGTTGGTAAGACGCTAAAATCTTGACAGTCCGACAAACTGGAAGCGGATAAAGAAAAGTGTAGCGTCGATTAAAGAAAACCAAAGCTCATATTTGACGTGAATGCTTAAGTGCATTTGGTTATAAGCAACTGCGCATTAACTAACTACGTATGTAATTTTTGTTTTTAACACCAATTATGCACGATTTAGTTTTGAAGTAATTTGGTTCATTAAAACTGCAACACTTGACTTGTGCATTATCCAAAACATTTAGTCTATTAGTTCCCACTCGTGTCCGTTGTATTGTGCCTGTTCTTTATAACAAAGTGCCACTGCGCTCGTCAGCAGATAATCCTCCTGCAACAAAAGATGTTTAGTAAATAACGCTGAGTGGGCTGGTGGATCGGGAGGTCCTGGCGGGGATCTCATGTATTAGCGACACAGATTGCTCTTTTTCTTTCTCCGATCGGAGACGATCACTTTCCTTTCTGTGGTCTTGTAATATTGCCGTTTATGAGCGTTTGACGATATTGGTAAGATAGACACGTTTTCCGGCCCGTGGGATCAAAAGTTGTTCCACCACTCTATGCCCCTCTATGAAATGTTATGAAAAAGCTCACTTTCGCCAGTTAGGGAAAAAACAAGCTCTTGGAAATTGCCAAGTGTTACTGCTGTGCAACCGCTTACTCATTTTTCAAAAAGGTGTAAATTAAGTGTACTTTATCCCATTTGACAAATGACGCAGTGATGCGAGGACTTTTAAATCTTGTATTCATATTGTACAGTTATTATGCTTTTAAGTACACTTAAGTTTGTTTGTTCATACAAGATATATACCCTAGTAGTCTGAACCTTCCTCTAAGGCCGAATGACTTTGCCGGGCGACAGGCTTCATTTTAATGTTTTATTGATGGGGATTCGTGCACTTCACGTTTGAGAGATACGTGTCGATGTGGTTTGAACATTTTGAATTTTCGGAAATGTTAGTTGACATACATAGTTACAAACAGCGTGACTTGTTTCCATTTGTCGAAATGCCATGTACTTGGGGGGTTTGCTAGATATCACTGAAGGAGTGAAAATTGACAAGTAAATGAGACCCAAACTTAAAGGAGAAAACGTTAACATGAAACCCACACACAATGGGGTTTTCAGAATGATAGTTTGGGGGAACTACCTTTCAGGCTCGTTGCACCATTAACCATCTTTACCACTAACCGTTAATAAATTGTTTGTGAGATTGTTTAGCAGCAATACACTTTCCTGATTTAATGCTTTCTCACCAGCACTCATCACATTTTGGTTCATGTTTTTACTTGTTTCCTTCGAGTAAAAACATTGCAGTGCAGGAAGGCCAGTTGCTTTGCAGGGCTGCTCTGGGAGGTGGGGCTGATGCAGACTCTGTTTGGTACATTAGACAACAGGTTGCAATCAAAACGAAAATTTGTTTGCAGATGATTACTAATGTGTTAGGTGGTTCTTACTTTAACTTGTTTTATTGTTCTTTAGGATGCAGTGTAGGGAGATATAAGCTTTCATCTCTGTATGCACTAGGCAACAGGCATAATTGACACTGCTCACTTTTGTCCATTTGATTGTTTGTTATTTCTGAGAGACTTCCTGAATCAATGTTTTGTGCAGGAGAAGTCAAAGCCAAGTTCACTCAGTTTCCTTCCCAAATGTCTGACACTCTGCCTGGTTCGTTCTTTGCCTCTTGGGCTGTGCCGTGTGATATGGCAGACAGGTAGGGTCCTTGACATATTGTATAAATGGCGACAGCTTATCTGAAATTCAGAACGTAGACGGTGTTTCATGTGCAGTGACCTTTGACCCTGTGTCAGTATTGGGACAGAGCTTCGTAATACTGAGGACAGAAAATACTTTTATGGCCCATGTATCTCAATAAGCTGCAAGTTTAGAGTTCTGCAAAAAATAACCATGGAATATTGATGTACCCCAAAAAAGACCATTTGTATTGGGGGGGCTGCATGAACTGCAGAACATATCTGAACGGGGGGTATAAAGTCATGTCTGCTTATCTGTTTGCTTTTGAAAAACATGCAACATTTTTTTTTAAAAAAACGTGGATGCAAGTCAGGCTTTCACCTTACTGGTTTGCATTGCATTGTTTGTAGGTAATTTATTTCTGATTGCTTGTCACTGCATCAGTAGTAATAGATGATAAATGACCCTCCCTCACCCACTGCCCAGTTCTGCGGTCCATGTGAGGTTGGTGTGATATTCTGAAAGTGAAGTTTCTTCTTTCTTTGCAGCACAAAAAGCACTTTACACCTGTGCTACACACCACAATATTTTAATTCTTGATGTATATGTGTGTGTGTGTGTGTGTGTGTGTGTGTGTGTGTGTGTGTATGTGTAT
>JAODKF010000045.1:11110233-11133433 GCA_026779585.1 Mormyrus proboscirostris | reverse complement strand
CAAGACGCACCCGCTGGGAGACTATCACTACTCAGGTGGGCCGCCTGGCCACACGCGCCCGCACACACGCCCACGCGTGAGGAATGTTCTTGGAGCCAGAAGGCCGGCTGTAGGGGTGTGTGTGCGTGTGTGCGTGCACGTGCACGAGGCTTCGCTCTACACACACTGAGCATGTGCAGATGCGGTGTTCTCTTCCTCCGTATATCTGTGTGTGTGTCTCTCTCTCAGGGTCAGACCTGTGGACACCAGCAGAAAGAGGCTTCTTCAACAAGGGCATTACCGCCTATAAGAAGGACTTCTTTGTGGTCCAGAAGCTGGTGTGTGAAAACCCTGGGGATGAGGTGGGCGGGAGGGCAGCTGTACTTAATGGCTCAGTGTGTTTCAAACCCACTGACAGCATCAGAAGTATGCAGTGTGGAGAGTTACACCCCAGTGCGTGTGTGCATGTAATCCCCTCCCTGCCCCCCCCCCCAACAGGTGCGCACTAAATCCGTGGCCCAGTGCGTCGAGTTCTACTACACCTACAAGAAACAGGTGAAGCTCGGCCGTAACGGCATTCTCATTTACGGGGAAGCAGAGCCCGGGGAGCCCAGGGCATCGGACGCAGAGGTGGATGTCAAGGTGACCCCTCCCCCGCACCCCGTGCACACACATGCACACACCCCACTCATCTCTATGGAAACAACCCTAATCCCAGCAGTGATGACCTTAACCCCTACCTAGGTATAACCTTAACCATAAGTGCCGAAACAAAAGACCAGGCTTATGGCATTTTTTGTTTTTTGATTGCAGTTAGATTTTTTTTTTAGTTTCTCCTTGTGGGGACTGGAAAAAATACCCCCACAAGATAGAAAAAAAAATGTTTATCACATTGTGGGGTAATCTGGACCCCACAGTGTCATAATTACAAGCACACACACACACACACACACAGCAGCACTTCTCTTTTTGGGGTGAATCCCCATTGATCCTGCTTTGGTTTGCATTCACTTAATAATTTACCTTTTCAAAAAAACTCAGAAATGCAGGATTGTGAAAACTGTTGTCTGATCCTTAGGGGTGACTCCATTACGGCGGCGTGCTTTTGAGCGGGACACAGTCAAATTATTTAAATGCAAAGGTCGAATGTTTACGAATGAAATGAACTTTCTGGGGGTATGCATGTCCCTCCTGGATCCCACCCCCCCTGCCTGTACATACACACTGCATAGCTGCGGGTAGCAGGTATGTGTGGGAGCTGCAAGCAGGCTACTTCAGCACGGGTGTCTCTGTCACCAACACAGACCTCTCAGCGGTTTGACCAGTGGAAGGAGGATGATGAGCACCCCAAGACAGAGGGGGCATGTGACCCGAAGCGGGAGGCAAGTCCGGCCAGGGTGAGGCGAGCACTGCAGGCCTGAGTGGCGGGGGGGGGGGGGTGAGAGAGAGGCTTTATTGGCAGGCTGCAACTGATTACTTCTATCTGGAGGGTGCCGTACTGTTCCTTCAATGTTCCACCCACAGCATAAGTGTTGAGAAAAAGCTAAAAAACAAAGTAATTGGGAAGGCCTGTAGGAGATCAGCGTCGCGCGTGCGGAGCAGCTGGGCGAGCAGCGTGCTGGTTCAGAACATCGTGCTCCCACAGTCTGCGCTGTTGAGAAATTCAGCGCCAGTTGGAACAGAGCTGGGGCTCTTGGTTCCACCCATTGGCCTGGGGAAGGAGGACGTGCTTCTGGGCCTTTCTGCGCTCTGAGCTCGCGCAGCAGAGGCGGGGGCTCGGACACAGCACACAGAAGAGCTTTGCTGGACTGTTCACTAGCTGGGCTGCTTACCTCTTGCCAGTCAGAGGTTTGTTAAAGCGGTTAAACTGCTGGAATTTAAATTTGTTTTTTTTTTTTGGTATTTTCCGAAAACGAAAACCCTTGAAGCACAGATTTGGGTTGCTGTGAAAACATGACGTATCCTGGGTTCACACCTGACCGCCGCCCCTTTCTGAAGGGTTTTGGGATGGGGGAGGGGGGGGGGGTATCGTGGAGTCGTGTGTCTGCCTCTGACTCCGCCTCATCTCTCCAGGAGGAAGAGCGGAAGGAGCCCCCCCAGGTCAGGCAGCCCCCCCAGCCCCCCCCACCACCACCGGCTGCTGCCTCACGGCCAAAAAGCGGGGCGGCCCCCCCGGGAAAGGCCCCACTGGATCAGGAGGGCACGTTCCCCTGCAAGAAGTGTGGCAGGTGAGCGTCCCCGCCAGACCCGAGCCGAGTCTATAATCTCTAAGGACTCAAAAAATGGGGATATATCACAAAGAAAAATAAAATCCACAAGCATCACTGGTATTAATAGTACATCTGAAGTAGATTTTTCATGCGTTTACAGTAAGTTTGTTTAGGTTTTAGAAACTGGTCAGTTTGTAATGAACTCGTTAATAAATCTGGATCATTTAGTATAAAGAAATATGTGTAATTGACACTATGGATCATAATCCAAGCATGTTATTTAGTTATTCAGTACAAATCTCTAAATATTTAGCTGCGGGGAGTAGAAGGTGTCTGACAGTCTTTTGTCCAAGGAGCATGTAGGACTGCAGAATCAGGAGTAGAGTGTGTGCTTGCTGCGTTACGCACTGCCACACAATCCTTTGGTCAGCCTAGAGGTGCAGGAGAAGCTCTGACTCTGCATGCTTGGCTGGCGCAGTGGGCTGCTCTGTGCCTGCTGTTATTGGACCTCAGTTGCTGGGTGGTTCCCCGTCCCGGCCAAGGTCCGGTCCTGTGGCCTGCCTTGTCGATCCAGCAGTGCAGGAATAGAATGTCGTTTTCCTTTCGTTAGCAGTAAACAGAACCCAAACCCTGACGAGAAATAGTGCTCTTTGCTGGACACGGGAAGCGCAGAGACGGGAATAGAGCACTGGCGGGACACGCTGGCCACACTGACTGGGAACTGTTATTACTAGCTGTTGCCTAGCAATAGAGAGGCGGCTCAGGTGGAAAACAGCGCGCCCCAGTGGCTTCTCGATGAGTGTGCGGGCCAGTTTTGGAACTTTTGCTGCTCCTGATTGCCACCTGTAGGCAGGTCTGGTGAATATAATTTCCCGCCGATTCAGTGGCGGATCGCGTCCCATGCCCGTCACATGCTGCCGCATGACGTTGCCCCCTTCTTGACTCCGCCCCTCTGCCTCCCTGGCTCGCCCCCAGGGTTTTCTTCAAGGTAAAGAGCCGCAGTGCCCACATGAAGAGCCACGCCGAGCAGGAGAAGAAGGCGGCCGCGCTGCGCCAAAAGGAGGCCGAGGAGCGGGCGGCGGCCCAGGCGGCGGCGGTGGCGGCGGCACAGGCAGCGGCCCGGCAGAACGGCGCGAGGGATGGCACCGAGAACAGCAGCACCGAGGAGTCGTCGGAGGAGGGCGAGGACGAAGAGGATGAGGACTGGCACTGAGATGTCCCCACTCCTCCCCTCCCATCTGTGGTGTCCAGAGACTCCGTGCCATGCGGGTTCACAGTCTCCGCCCACCGCCACAGTCTCCGCCCACCGCCACAGGACTCTACCTATGCCAACACGCTTCTGGGGGTCAGCTGTCCTACTGCAGCTCCACTCTCATCTAGGGGAAGCTATTTCAGGAGCAGGATTTTGGGGATAGTAGCCATTATCATTGAGTTAAGACACTGGTGCATGCATGCACACTCCCAGAGTTTGGAGGTATGTGCAGTACAAACCCCTGACTTGATCTCAGATGCACCACAAATATTATACTGGAGGCTGGAGTGCTGATCAGGGAGACCCAGCCAGATGGTGGAATGTGTGCGTGTGCGTGCGTGTACGTGTGTGATCACACATGCCAGTGTCTTCTAACGTTTTTTTTTTAACAAACCATTGATACACAAGGACTTGGTTAGACGGCATATTTTAAAGACTGCAATGGTAATGCACCTTTACAGACCTGCCAGAACAAGGTGAGCTGTTTTCGTGTTGAAGTGCTGTGTTTTGGGATTATTTAGTTTTTTTTCCTCACTGTAGATGCCTTGGATGTTTTTGATGCTTTTATATTTGCAAGACAATCCATTTTATTCTGCTCTTTTGTATTGAAAAATGTACTTGCTATTATTATTATTATTATTATTATTATTATTATTATTAATAATAATATAAATATTGTTATTGTATATTTTCCAGTGAAATGATACTGTTATTGAAATTGGTGTCTACTTTACATTCAAGTTCTCTTTTTCAATGAACTGTTAAAACTTGCAGAAAACTGACGTTGGATCAGACTTCTCTGGAAAACAGGAAAGAACAAATGTATTTCCCATGTGCAATACTGTGTAAACAACACAGTCTCCACCCTCCTGCTCTCTCTTCGCCTTAAGTCGCTGGATAACATTATTCAAACAAACACCGCTTACTAATGCAGAACGATGCTGACAATCAAGAAATCCAAACTGATTTCTCAGGGTCTGTCGTCTTACATCTGGGCTTCGCCTCTTCCTGTCTTTCTTATTGCACCAATAATGATGTCTGTATATGTGCATGCGTGTCCCTTTCAGCAAAATCCTTCTGCTGAAGTTCCCACCAGCTGTGGGAAGAGGTGTGGTTTTGTATTTCTGTTTGTTTAAATACTTTATTATGGATGCGTAATGATCAAGAATCTAACTTCACAAATGCAAAGCTAAAACGCTACTGTCACTCTGTACAGTCTAAGGGAATTTTAAAACGAAGGGTTATATACATAATGTATGTACAAATATATAAAAATGATATATCCACATTTTCTATATTATTTTGATGAGTTACGATACACTAAAGGAAAAAAAAAGTATTGCGTGCTTTTGCTATAGTAACTTATTTGATTTCTTAAAATGGAGTTTTTGAATAGTGATGAACATTTTTGATTAAAATTCATGACTCTTGTGAGTGGAACGTGTCTTTTGCTTTAAATCAGCCGAATGTCAAGGCAGTTATTTCCCTATAAATACTGTTTCCCCCCAGAGTGCAATCTCTTAGCATTACGGTAGTTAACTCCATATTGTTTCATGTGAATTTGTTGTTAAACTATTGTCCAGCAGGTGGCATCATTGTTGCACTAGTTGCCTTTCTGACTCCCTCCCACCCAGGGCCACATGGATCTATAGTGTGGTCACCACGTGTGTTATCTAGTATTACAAAACCGTATCAGTATAAATTTATTTATGCTGATTAATTTGTTATCCTGTTTCTGTTTAAAGCCGTTATAGGGTCGCAGAAAAACAGTTTTGTCACCTTTGTTCTACAAATGCAGACAGACATTTGATGTTGCGTTTGTTGTTCGGCTAGATGCATATTACCTCCAGAGTGCCTACAGAGATGTAATTTCTGCCATTATTCTATTAGGGTCTACAGGCTTTGGAAGACATGCTCACCCTAACGACTTGCCTCCAGTACAACACAAAAGCAACAAATGATTTACTGTACACTAGGTTAGGCAGCGAAGTCGGGCGCACAACTCATGGGGGTCCTGTTGGGGCCTCAGCCAGGACATGCTTCTTCCGGGGTTCTGGCATCGTGCGTCTCTAGAGTGATGTGACCGGTTGTCATGGGGACCACCACACTCAGTTGTATCTATGTTTCACTCCTTTTTTTGTGGCTCTGTTTGCTTGCAGAAGGCTTTATCCTCAGCGTGATCCAACAGGCTTTGGGGTTCTGCTGGTTGCTGGGGGTGGGGGTGTGGGGGGGGCATCCCAGCTCCATGTGTAATGTGGGCCCCCCCGACAGGAGGACTCTGGCTGTTTTGGGTTTCAGTGGTGTTTCTGGGGTGAGTATGTTATTTGAACTCCAGCTCTAGGGCCATTCCTGCTGGTATATATCATGAGCATTGGACAACCCTGATGAGGATTAGCTGTTTGTAGATAGATGGATGGATTAACTCAGTTTAACCTTCAACCAACATGCTGCTTAAAAACTGATTTTAAATGTATTTATAATGCATGCAGTGTTTTTTTTTTTTTTTTTGGCTTATTCTTCCATCCAGCTTTCATTCATTCATCTTCAATAAGGACTTATCCAGTGAGCTTGGGCCCTATCCCAGCATGCCATAGGGAACAAGGCTGAAGAGCAATTATTTGTCTTCCATAACTGCACCTTAGAGGGGATAGCAGACACAGCTCTATATATATTTTGAGGTTTTTGTCCAGGTCTGTGCGCATCATTTCCTGCTGGTGCCTGACACTCCTTGCCCTCGCTCCCCCACTATAGGTCTGGTATATTCCGCAGATCTGTCTGAGTGAGTGAGTGGTTTCCTCACGTGTCTCTGTGTTCTCAGTTAACCCCTCTCTCTTACTCTCTGGCTGGTCAGCACTCAGTGAAGCCCCACTTGGCCCCTAATAGCATGACCCCAGTGCTGAAGTTCTTCCCACAGTAGCTTTTTTTTCTGTGTGTATGGGATGTTAAAGTGGCCTGTTGCCGCTCGTCATGTTCAGAGACGGTCCATTCACGGAGAGGAAGGCGCTTTGCCTACAGTGAAACGGCGTGATCTTAATTAGTTCCTGACTGACTCTCATAAAATCTGCAGGGAACGTTTAGGCAGTTCAACTGTTCCATGTGGTGTTTTGAGAGGACAAAATATTACAAATGTATAAAATGAGTTTCTGAGAAATGGATGGAAAGTAACGCAAAAAAAGGCAGCACTTTAGGTGAATTGGCAGTCTGCATAGTCCAGAGTCACTCTGACCAATAATTTAGCAGTGTGAAGTGAAATCCAGATGGATATTAGGCTGCAATAATTTTAAGAATCCTTCTCATCATAAACAGGGTAACCGAGCTAATAAATATCAGAATCGTTCCTGTAATTTTTAATTAAAGATATAAGATTCAGCTGGTGTGACTCGTTCCTTTTGCCATTTTCTGGTTGGAATCGCTGAGAATTTAAAGATTTGCAGAGATAATGGATATGGAAAACTTTGCTGCATTCTATCATTGCCCGGTTCTCTGTGTGGGCGTCTGCGATTCCCTTGTGGGATTTTTGTGTAAGTGTCTTGTTGCTGGGCTCTGTTCTTCCTCTGCCCTCTTCCAGGGCTTCTCTTCAGACCGCTGGATTTTATGGGATTTACAAAGAATTTATACGTAACTTTTGCCCCAAGGTTATAAGCCATATACTGTATGTGCTTCGCTTATCCTACTGAATGTTGAGGCCTCTTTGTAAATCCTTCCACGTACATGGCTGCCAAGACAAGAGAGACTCATAAGATCGCCCCCCACCCACCCTCTGCGGAGCTTAAAAGTGAAAAACGATCTTGCCAGTGAAATTTTCATTAAACCATTAAACGTGAGCCCTCCTGAAATTATGTCTCGCTGTTTTAATGTAACTTCATCCCATTGTGGCTGTGTGTGGCCAACAGTCTGGGAGACCGTATGATATGTAGGTTGTTGAAAATGTGAATGAAATGCTTAAAATAACATTTGCGTACTACTAAATGTAGTCAATCTGTACCTTAAGTTGGAACTATACATCTGCCAGTTCATATTTCAATCTAAAGCACTCTTTAGACCTGATGGGGACTGACCAAAAACTGTTGCACCAAATGTTTGTATGTGTTGAATTATTCTCACTTAATGGCCAGAGAAAAGATAAACAGTTATCAGACCTCGTGAGTGAGTCTAAACGAAAATGTTCTTTATATAACAATAGCCCGGCCTGGTCTGTTTATTACCAACAAGCTTTTATTGCTGAAGGATTCTGGTTCACGCTGACACGCCATCTGCCATCAGGCTGCCGGAACGCTGCATGAACCCGTGTTGCTTGCTTACTGGGCCGGCTGGGAACTGTGCAGGCTGGCCAGGACTCCCAGTGAAAACCGGGCGTTGGCCTGGTGCTCGAACAGCAGCGGCGAGCTCAGCCAAAGGCGTGTTGCCAAGCGACGGAGCCCTATAAGCGCTCAGATCTGTTAGGGCTTGGTGGTCCTCCTACTGGTCATTACAAGGAACTCATACTAAAATAGGAGCCTCACATGAAAACCTCCGGTTTTAATGTCTCTGAATATCCACTGTGATTCATCCCCTCAAGTCCTTAAACTATATTCCGTTCTCTGCATAGCATTTCAGTTTTAGCAACTCGGTTCTTTGTAACTGATTGGAATATCAGGTGATTTGTTTGAGTCGCGTGACGAGTAGGTATGAGACGTTGGTTCTTTCATTCTACCGTTCCGTGGTCTTTTCTCTGACTTCCAGATGTTCTCTCACCACCCCCTCCCAATCTGTTCCACTGATGACACAGACATGTTGCACTCCCTAAAGAGGAGGTTCCAGCCCATCAGGGCGCAGACCCTTCGGTCCTGACGGTCCATGCCTGCGGTATCGCTGTGGTATGGGAATGGGTGGTTCTCGTTGCTTTGCTGACGCGCTTACAGAGGTTGTTCGCCCGTCTACTCCACTCCGAGGACACACAGCTGTCTTGCTGCAGAAACAAGGCAGATGGCCAATTTCTGCAAAATGTTCTGAAATGTCAGCCTGGCTCAGTTATATAGTGCAGAAATACTGCACATTGTCAGTAGCATTTGCCGGGTTTGTGACGGGATCAATGTGTTCAGTTTTATGGTACCATGTTACTGGTTCTGAATGGGTGATAATGCTGAACTGAATAGGCTGAAGGTAATAGGATTCAATCCTTTGAATTACATTACTGCTGCATTTAAATAGGCTTTTTATCATTAAGTTTCTTTTATGTAAAATGTTACATTTATGTATATTATATTCAAATATCCCAATGGCCAGTGGTTTCCCCAGTTTCTCAAAATTATATAGAATAAGAAACGATTCTTGTGCTCACCTTGTTCTGATAGGCTGAGGCTATCTGCATTTGGTTGTATTTTGGCATTGATTTGCAGTGCAAATTGCACTCTGCACATTAACATGGAGTTTCCATATAAATGAAGGAAAGCGCCGAGTTTTACATGCCGACGGTTGGCATGGCAGTGCCTTGTGGCAGCGGGGACCTTTCCCAGGCTGGCACCGGGACAGTGCGAGGGCTGTGTGATCATCTGTTCTGTTGGGCCTTGTTTTGGTCTGTTACCATGACGTCCACTGTCCAAAGACAACAGCTAATACCGGAATGAATGTTATGCATTCTTTAGAGGAAAATAAAACAGGAACAGGAAATGGGGAAGGACCAAGCCCTTAAGGGAAAACCTAATGTAGCTAAATCAAGGGTTACAGCTAGTGAGACGAAACGACATCCTCTCTTCAGAGAAAAAAACACTTTTACCCTTTTTGATTATTATTGTTTTCGCGGATTTTATTCTGAAGTTTTAGTAATGCTTGAATTGTTCCTGTTAAGTGCTTATATTCTCTTAAGACTAACTGCATAAACTGGTCCTGTGACTGTGTGAAAATAAGTTATTCCTGGTTAAGGTACCTAAGCAAAACAGTTTGCTATAATCGTGAAATCTGTGCGAAGGAGTCTGTCATTCTCTAGTCAGTATATAAAAAACAATGAAATCGGAATCAGACTCTTACAATGAGAGAAACTGTTTTCCCGTTACTATAAAATGATTTATGGAATTAATTATGTTTCTAGCTATTGACTGATTAACCGTAAGTTCTGGCAGTAGGAACCGCAGCTAAAGAGAATGTCACAGAATTGCGCCCCCTGTGGTATAAATCTTTCTTTTCTCAATGCTTAAAGCAGCTGTGATATGAATCATATTTCCGGTGATGTATGACCGGATCTGTTTTGGGCTTCTATTGTCCTTCTGCCTTTTGGAAATACTACAAGGGAGAGGATCTCATTTCCTTCTGTTTTAAAAACATAACAAAGCATCAATGTCATGTGTTTTTCACCCCAAAGAACTGCCAAGGTACATTCCTTTGGGCGAATGTGACAATACACAAATAAAGACAGTATGTCTACATCAGCAGTCCCTGTTGCATGTTGCAGCGACAGGCTGGTCAGCTGTACTTTGGCTTGAATGAGCAGGTTATTAAGTAAGAGGAAAGACTGTAAGAGGAACCATTCAAAATTCAAGACTGATGTTTTATTCAAAACAATAAAATAAAATAATGGAAATTTGGCTATAGGTGCAAAGCTCGGGGAAACTTTCCTGAAATATCAGGGCATGTTTGGAACGCTTGAAGCCATTATTTCATATTAATATAAGGTAGTGGGCTTCCAAGAAGGAGGACATTTAGTTTGAGGTTTGGATTTGCTTGAATGCTGCCTTCTGTCAGTTTCAAATAATCCAGTCTCTCCAAGGTAATCTGCTGGAAGAAGAAGAGCTTCCATCAACGTTAATGTCACAATGTTTTGTACGAATTGTCTGTACAGGAAGGAAGCAAATCTGGAGGAGCAACATTTATCTTTCATTGCCGATTTCCTGTGCAATTACACTGCCTTTCAGGCTGTTTTATATTTGTCTGTTCGGAGAAAATTCACACCCCAGACGATACTGCTGGACAAAGGCTGACTTAGACCTGCATGATGTTGTATGCATGTGGCTAAACTTGAGAGCAAAAAAAATGTAAACTCTTTTAAAGTTTACAAAACCAAATAAGGCTCTGTAGTTAGCCTATCAATAATTGAGGCTTCCCGGAGGCACTCGGGACATCTGCTTAAACACGGCCTTGTTTTCATGCAGTGTTTCAACATTTTACAGTTAAGCTCATCATGCTCACCATCGCCACGCTTTACTTGAACGTGTGGCTTTCAGTTCCTCCTCGGCCAAATCCTGTGGGAAGGAAAAGACTTAAGTAGTGCACAAGATGGCCACATGTGTGAAACGCACAAGATGTCCTGGGATTCAGTGGGAAAGGCCACGCCAATGAAGAATGCAGGGCTTTTAATCTGATTTTAAGGCAACAGACTTTCCGTCTTGGGGACACGTGACGGCTGCCCAGTTCGCTGTGGCAACCGTTACCATGGCAACTGTTACCGCAACAGAATGTTTCCACACATTTTATATCCAAAGTCCTTTTATGGTCAGACCGCAAAAAATAAAATAAACTATAGACCCAGCCCAAGATAACTGGGTGCTGTGGGATTGGTCATAACTCTTCTCTTTGTTGACACCCATTGGGCAATAAATAAATTAAAATGGTGCAGTGACTGAGCTGGACACTGGCCACATGAGATTTCCCTAATGGCTAACAGGTCTTAGTTTCAATGATAGGAGTAATAAGGGAATCACACAGACACCCACCAAGGTTCAGGATCTGCGGGCACATTTAGGTTATTAACAGAGCACATCTTGTGGAGCAAATAGATTTATAGATGAGAAATAATGGGAAAAAATTATGCCACAGGTATGTCATTGTCACAGCCTGTCCTCATGACGGTAATGAGGTCGCACTCCATCCTCCTGTCCTCATGACGGTAATGAGGTCGCACTCCATCCTCCTGTCCTCATGACGGTAATGAGGTCACACTCCATCCTCCTGTCCTCATGACGGTAATGAGGTCACACTCCATCCTCCTGTCTGTTCTCGGGTTGAACAGTGGTTCCATCCCATTGGTCTTTCAGCACCACTGTGCAGCGTGTGATACCAGCTGGATGTGGTAGGTTTAAGCTGACAAATGTGGGTCTCACTGCAGCTCCAACTGTGTTGCTTTTCGATGTGCGAATGTGTAATTACTTACCTTTGGGTCCGAAAAGGGCAGAGTAGCAAGGATTGTTGCAGTACGGCTTTCCATCGTGCTAGAAAAGAGCAGAACTGAAATGTCATGAAGGCTCTATTTTCCATCCATCCATCTTCCATAGTCTCTTAACCAGCCAAGGGTGACAACTACTGTGAAATATACTTAAAACATGGGCCTGTTTCCAAAGTCGACTTTTTAATTGATATTCTAAGCCAGTGGGTCTGCTGGAGAGATAGCGAGGAGACTGATGACCACCATCTATTCCTTCACCACGGTGAATGAAACAAGGCGACGCCCACCGGCGATGTCACCCTGCCACACAGCTGAAGAGAGTCAACAGCGAGGTGTCTGTCTGAGGATTCATTGTGTCGGGCCCACACCCCCGTCACCCACCTCAGCGTGCGAGCCGGCGGACAGAGTCTTGTTGCACTTCTCGCACTTCAGGCACGGTCTGTGCCAGTCCTTCCCCAGGGAGGTTACCCTCTCGGCTGGGGAATTATGGGGGATCGGGCAAGTGAGAAAGAGAGAAAAAGGCCGTGGGTTTGAGCATGAGCCGCATCACCTTGAAAGGCACATGCGCAGTCCCATCCTGATCCACCGCCTTCAGCCCTCCTGCATGCATGGTAATCTTAGGGCTCACTGCGGTTACGGAACCAGGCTTTCCCCTTTTAAAGCACATAACTTCTAAGGTTTCACTTCAATATTGCACTTAGAAATCTAATTAAAGTTAAAAGCCATTCCCAAAAAACACAAGCATGGTGTGACCCAGAAATCTCTCTGGAAGTTAAAGGGCTTCTTTATAGCTGTCATTTGGCTTTGCGGTACAGTATTTCATTTTTGCGGTACAGTATTTCTGGGCGTGGTCCCTGGTCAGGGGAGAGTCCCAGAGAAGGTAAGTTCGGCTGTAGAAATTATAAAGAAACGCAATGCAATATTAGTTTCATAATGTTACAGTTATCTGACATTTTCTTCTAAAAGACTATTAATATTTATCTAGAGTATTTTACAGTTTTCCTGTTGCATAATGTGTGTGTGTGTTACTAAAGAAATTTATGTTATGCAATATTATAGGTACGATAAATTCGTCTACACTTGGATGTCCTCACAGCTATACCCCTCATCAGCTGGAGCATCGATTGGCTCTTGCTAAATGAATAACCAGTTTTCAAGGACGTCTGAGTCAAATTTAGAGGTTGAAAGCCGGTCATCTTGGACATGCCGTCCCCTTCCTGACACCCCGCTTTTTATGGCGGGACACCCCAGGCTCCCTTAAGCTTGCAGCACGTAGACTTTCTGGCTGACTGAAAATCAGTTCATCTACGCCTACAACCCTCTACTGGATAAGCTACGGGTGACTGAATGAAATCTGCTAGAAATATTTATGTGTTTGATGCCTTTATACAGCTTTTACAGCAAGAATTTTGTGGAGATGCCTTAGCTTGAGGCTGACGCCCTTCCCGCACCCAATCCCCTTGCTCTGATGGAATTTACACATAGAGATCACCCCAATAGCAGCAGCAGGGTTTTGAGTATCTATATGCTGTTTTTACCCTTCACCTGCCTTTCGAACCTGTACATAATGCCCTCTGCCGGTACTATGTAGTGTATCAACAGGTTCCAAAGTTGGATCGAGTACCACGACAGTTTTTGGCATTGCACTGAATAATAATAAAAAAAAACTATCTGAAAGTTTAAATATACCCAGTATCTCCGGATTAATGTCCTACCTAATAAATAAATCCTGTGAGGCTGCGTTAGTTGCACGTTTATTTCGGTTTGGTGACATTTGATAGAAGGCAATCTTATAGATCCCGACGACTATGATGATGACTTTATTAATGACTATTTTCCGGCATTTACCTGGAAGGTGTTCATATCCGTCACAATAGACGTGTTTGAGATTTGCTGCGTTTCACGATGGAAAGACCTTTGAAATTCTGCTTGGCAAACGGTGCGATAACGCAGAAGCGGCAGACCTGCGTGTCGCGCCTTACTTCGGAAAAAGGCGGTGGTGAATTTTCTTACCAACACTAATTAAATTTTTTCAGCATTCTGCTCCAAACTAATGAAAAAAGAGTAACTTTTGCATTTATATGTTGCATTATAAAACCTATATGATTTTATTTCTAGTTATTTACATTTTTCTCTCGAGGACAGATGTTTCCAAAACCCATCAAACGCATCCTCCAAAGATACTAGGTAGATTTCAATTCATTAATGATTTTTTTCCCCGAGAAACATTATTATTAACAATTTGGGCGCTTTTCGTGTGTTTTTGTAAATCAAGTTTTTTGTAATAAATTTTATTACGACGCAAATAAGTCAGATTCTCTCATAAATGTATTTAAGCTTACTTAAACCACATATACTTAGGACATAGTAAGCATAGCAGCCTAAATTATTATTAAATGCGATCGGTTACTATGGTGTAAATATTATTTATGTGATAAATACATACAGAAAATGTAGAAAATATAGATGACCTTACCAAAGTAGACTTCCTTTTCGCATTTGGGGCACTTAGGCATGTTTGTAGGGTTTTCCAAAGAGGTAGAAGCTCTCCTTAAACGAACAGGAAGCTACTCGTCTGGACAACCTGTGTAACTACAGTACGGGGGCTCCAGCGAAACTCTAAGAATGACTGTACGGAGCGAGGGATAATACTTATTTATAGGCTATCGCTATGGGCTGTCAGTAGGAACCAAGAGGAAAACCCAAACTCTGTGTGTGTGTGTGCGTGTGTGTGTGCGTGTTCTCGCGTTTTCTTTATATTGTGAAACTTTGGAAAAAGTTTGGAAACTTTTTAATATAAATTTTCGAGGACGCCCCTAGGAGATAAATGTCTATTTTCTAAGTAAGAGATATTTTAACTAAAAACTATAACAGCGGCCAAAAAATAGGTCAGCGTCATATGCTTATGAGTTTAGATTGGATGGAGTTATGAATATAATTACTTTATATCATATTAAAACTTATAAGACATTATTCATTGCAGTGAGAGTAAATCCCCCTGTTTATTCTGTGATTTCCATAAAGTGTATCTCAGAAAATCCCTCCTGGGAATTTTATGCATCACAGAGTTGATAGAAAACGACGCGATAAACAAGAAAAATGAGCTAAGTGGCAGTTAAATTGCTAATAACACCTTGTCGCTAAGTGAAGTCAGAGGAGAATGGCCAGACTGGCCTGGGCTAACAGAAAGACCACAATCGCAAAAACAGCTCTTCTGAACCCAGAGAAAAGGGTGGGGGGTGTACCTGATATGGTAGAGGGCTGAGTATGAATGTGTGTATGAATGCGTGTATGTGTGAATGTGTGTATGTGTGAATGAATGTGTGTATGAATGTGTAAATGTGTGTATGAATGTGTGAATGTGTGTATGAATGTGTAAATGTGTGTATGTGTGTATGAATGTGTAAATGTGTGTATGTGTGTATGAATGTGTGAATGTTGTATGAATGTGTAAATGTGTGTATGAATGTGTAAATGTGTGTATGTGTGTATGAATGTGTAAATGTGTGTATGAATGTGTAAATGTGTGTATGTGTAAATGTGTGTATGAATGTGTAAATGTATGTATGTGTAAATGTGTGTATGAATGTGTAAATGTGTGTATGTGTAAATGTGTGTATGAATGTGTAAATGTATGAATGTGTAAATGTGTGTATGTGTAAATGTGTGTATGAATGTGTAAATGTGTGTATGTGTATATGTGTGTATGAATGTGTAAATGTGTGTATGTATGTGTAAATGTGTGTATGAATGTGTAAATGTGTGTGTGCTTTAGTCATCACAGGCTTGACAGATCTGCACTGGCCATTCATGTGCAACATACTTAGGTGAAAATTTAAATATCAGTCCGGGTCATTTTGGGGTCTGTGATCACATGAAAATAAGATTCATGGTGGTGTGATATCATTACTCAGAGTACAGGGCTGAGCAGAGAAAGATAAAAAGTGCACAGGGTGAGGGTGTGCTTGTCTTCAGTTAACCTCATTTTTCATTATTCTGATAATTATTCACCTACACGAGACGCCTGGTGCAAATCAGTCACTAATGTACAGGTAATTCTGCATAAACAGGTTTTCCCTCCAAACAGGTGTGAACAGACAGGTGTGAGAGTTTTGCAGCCACTGAATTATGCTGGGGAGTGTTGAGGTTGGGTGAAACCAACACAATCTGTGCTCCTGAAGTACAGTAGTTTCTTCCACCACATCAAAATAACTTTGTGGCCAAAGTTGTGCTGTTATGTCATTCCAAAAAAAAAAAAAAGCGGTATTCTTTCTTAAGAAGGTATCACTGCCTTCCTTTAATCATTTTCCCACTATGCTTGTCTGACATAAGTAAGTATCATTTTCCCACTATGCTTGTCTGACAAGGTGTGTAATTATTAAACAAGTAATGGAGGGAGTGGGCTGGGCCTGCCTGAGCCCTCACCCCGCATCCATGTGTGTGTTATCTCAAGGTCTGTGTGACAAAGTGTAGGAGGACACAAATACAGCTTTCTGGACACTGGAATGCATGGAGACAGGAAAGGTATGAATGATTTCTCTTGGTGCTCAATATCTCATGCAAATAGCAAAAATCTCAGCTCTTACGACGGATTAATGTCAAATGTTCCTTTGCTGATAAACCAATATGACAAAACAAACCTGCTGGTCCAATGATTTTTTTGCCTTTGCTGTATAGCTGCTTTTGCTAATAGCACCGATGGGGGAATATGCCCCACACAGGAGAAAACACACGGGGATGCTGGAGAGAAGATCTGAACAATACAAGGAGAATCATACAAAAGGCCTAAGTCTTAAATTTTGGGATCCTGGTTTTGTTGCAATGGCTCCAGAATTATTAGTGAGTTTCATTTGTTGGCAGTTTTAATCCTGGAATAGCGTCAATATTGTCAAGAACAATTCTTGTGGAATTCTGGAAGTTATTATACCATTAATCCAAAGTCACTCTTCCATTATTTAATACTGGGTTTGTTGTTTTCTTGATGGCAGACTCATAGATTACCAATCAGACTTTATTCTCTAACCCATGTGACATTTGCTGGGTTTCTAAGAAATGCCAAACTGGACGTGTTTCAAAACCTTCATATAGAATAACATTTTAAATGCTCCCGCATGGGGTGGCAAAGTCTCCATGTGCGTGGAGTTTGCACGTTCTCCTCTGGATACTCTAGTTTCCCCCCACAGTTCAAAAACATCTTGTGGTTAATTGGAATTGCCCGTACGTGTGTCCGTGTATGTGAATGGTGTGTGGGGGTGTCATGCAATGGGTTGTTCCCTGCTTTGTTCCCTTATCCACCAAGATAGGCTCCAAACCCTGTGTTCTTCTGAATAGGACGAGTGGGTACAGAGGATGGATGGATGATCCTGCACAGTGAAGTTAGTCTGCAAACACTCATTAAATATCCAAAGATATAGTAGATATCCAGATCCTTAGTCAGCATATGGATGTCAACAGATCAACGGCAAAAGCAAGCGATGCAAAGGACACTGAACAGCTGACACGAAAGATAACAGCTTCCCCCCTATTAATGCAGAATGAAGGTTATATAGTGTTTCTCAATAGCCAGGAACTAATGCCCTGGCACCCCCCCAGGTAATCACTGAGGATCAATAGACTATATTTTTGTTAGACTCACAGGACAAATATAGCCTATCCCAGTATTACTCAATGTTTTATTGACATTCTCCCTGTCTGTGGTCTGTGGAAGTTTCTGGAGAATCTCAACCAGAACGTTGGATCTAAACTAAAGCAAAGGCGAAACTTTCTTAAACAGACAGATTACAGGAAGCCGGCTCACCGCTTCGAACGCACATATGAATGTAGGTATACAGCCACTCTCAAATGAAGCCCACTGAGTATGTAAGCTCACGGCCTGACATCAGTTAAACCCCCCCGATTCTGTGCCCACCCCAGATTTCAGCAGAGGTCCCATGAGGCTGGGCCAGATGCTATATCCATAGAATCAAAAACCCTCCCGATCTGTTTCGTAAACCATAATTTCTTTAAAGTACTGGATCCAGAAGTTGATGTGCTCCAGTTCTTAGGTGAGTTTTCAGCTAGGATCTGGCAACCCTAAAGTATATCTAGGAGACTCTGCCCTCTCCAGTGCTTGATTTTCTTGAACGCCGTTGACCTTTTCCTTTTTTGTGATTTTCCCTACCCAGAGGGAGCTCACACTGGATCCTGAGGGCACATGTTGGAGCTTTCATTTTTCGGTACTGGAACCAAAGCTCTGTTTGCGTGAGTTGACTGGGTGGGAGGTTGGGAAGCTCTCGTCCCATACTCGCTGACAGCTGTCATAGCATAGCTGGGTAACCACTGCAAACACGGTCCGCCTGCTGCAGCGGGATGAGTCAGGCGGAGCCAGTGGTCTGGAGGCTCATTATAACACATTAGCCAGCAGTTGCCTCAGCTGGTTATGTAATCAGAGAACCGATCCGTTCATCCTGCATTCATAACTGGCACATATATTCTTCACTTAATTCCTTCTGTGCTCCATCCTCCTTTTGAAACAAACTGCCATAACAAATTGTTGCAATGCATTCTGGGAGGTAATTCAGGCGCTACACAATTTCAGACGTTTGATACCGTAAGCTTTGATGATCGCCGTGAATGTACGTTTGTGATGATATAGGGTTAGATTGCAGGTATTGTTTTACACAAGACCTGGCCTTTTTGCGGCAGAACAAGGTGCTTCGGTCGACGGTCTATAAGTGTAGAGTGTTTATAAATATGGACTCCATTATACGCCGGGGAGGGGTGAACAGGGGGAGCGGAGATGAGGGCGAGGTCGTTAATCTTTAATAAGCAGCAGCAAGGGAGGGAAGGTCACGGTCCAGCAGCACAGGAATTAGCCTGCAGCTGTGCTGATGCTCAGGCTCATTAAAAACCCTCTTTGTGGGCCTTAAGTGGCAAGGATCTTAAAAAGGGGTCGATGCTAAACAAGAACGGAACATCCCAAGTCCAAAATAATACTTCTAAATGGTCAAGTTAAATCCCTTTTTGTCTTGATTTATTCCATGCATTGTCCAATCCCCGTATCCTGGACAGGGTTGACCCTGGAGATTATGCCAAAGTTGGGGTCCACCCCGGACAGGATGCTAGTCCACCACAGGGCATATACACATACGCAGTATAGACAGTTTAGAGATGGCGGCTGCATGTCTTTGGACTGCGGGAGGGCGTGGGGGTACCTGCAGGAGTCCCACGCGACACGGGAAGAACACGCGAACTCCACGTACGCCAACTCGAGGCAGGACACGGAGCCCGAGCCGCAGAGGTGTGAAGCTGTGAACCGGCACTGCTCTCTTGATTTAACCATCCAGAAAATATAGCGAGAAAGAGCTGAATGTAGCTTTTGTGTGGAAGACGTGGAATGACGAGTTGCATGATGAAGGTTAGGAAGGGGGAGGCGTCTACTCTGAAGAACGAAATGGAAAAGCATTTAGTCAGCACAGACACAGGCTAGCTTTGTATTTGTGAGCGAGGCCTGGACCCCGTCCCAGAAACCAGAAACTGAGCTAGAACCCTCACTATTCCGGATAAATGGGCGTGTAGCTACAGATGTCTACAGAAGATCCCTGAAATTACACCACGGTATCTCTCTCAGTCAGGGCTGTGTGTAGTTCCATAGTTTTGGATCTGTGCCAGCGTCCGAAAGGTTGTATGTCTGAATCGGAGAGTCAACAAAGTAATCAAACTACCCCGGGGCCGTTAATCTCAGCTGTTCCTGGGTAGCCGGCTGACCATGCTCTCTGACCTCAGCCTTTCCAAGCTTCGGACAAACAAATCTGCTAAAAAAAATGTCTAGGTCTCTGATTTCCGTTTAATAGGTAGAGTATGACCATTGTGTCATGCAAGGAATTGCTATTTATGGGTTCATATACCGGTACGTATGGAGAAAAAATGAGGTCCTACAGAAATTCATCCATTGAAATAGAATGACAGAAAGTTAATGTCCCTGGGAGCGACAGCCACTGTTGTTAATGTCCCTGGGAGCGACAGCCACTGTTTGTCACACCTGTCCCCGGTTTACTAATCAGGTACTTCAGCTGTGGGCTTGGTTCAGTTAGACCCCAAACCTATTTCAGCAGAGCAGTGAGCAGTGCACTTGAAGCATAGGCCTCAGATGATTCTGTCAGAGGTTTGTTTTATGGGGGCTGCATGAGTAGGTCTTTCTTTGTGCCTGTCAGCTGTCAGGGAATCATGGGTTCTGTTGGCAGCTTAGGGGATCCAGCATTCCACAGCTGGTGAGTTGTGCCGATGCTCTTTTGACTTTGGGTTTTATATGTTTGTGTCCTGGCTTGTGTTCCCTGATTTCCCTTCACCTCATCCTGGAGCCGTCCATCCAGTCAACGGCCCAGGTCTCTCTGCATCCCTGTTTCCAGCAGCGTTGGGGCTGTTGGTGTCTGAGACCTGTGGCCTGTTCTACGAAGCAGGATTACTGTCTTATCGGGGTAACTGGTCAGATTTAAGGTACCACAGATTAAATGGACTTCATATTCCTTCACTTACATTTTGCCCAGACTACCTTAAATCCGACAAGTTATACTGATAAGCCAGTAACCCTGCATCATGGTACAGGACACAGGAGGCAGAAGACCTGGCAGGATGGATGGACAGTCCAGGTTGAGGTGTTTGGTCAGAGAACGTGTTTCTTGGAATTAATAAACATTTTAACCGGCAAATTCTTGAGTCCTCTGATTGAGTTACAATGCCATTTAATATGAATAAATTAAGTGAAAGAATTGGGCTGCATTAGTGAAGCTATTATAACAACGGATATCATAGCAGACACTACCGATAAGAGAAACTACACCTTGGAAGGGAGGGCAGATGTTTACACATATATTCAGCAATTTACCTGTAGGGGAATAACATTCTGGAAGAAACCATGCAAACCCTGAGAAAAGGTTAATGCTGTCAAGTTGGCACAGATTTATATGTGCACATGTAGAAGGATGTGATGACAATGGTTGACCCAGAACATCACACTGGTCTCTGTAAGTATTAGAATCACACAGTTGTGAAGTTTGGGACAGCCTGGTTCCATAGGTAACATCTGAAAACCCAGCATCTCCCTAAAGGCTGGCTTTACACCAAAGTGAGAGAACGTCCTTGTTTTCTTGTCTTCATATTTTGGGCTTCTCTAGTTAGCTTGTGACCCCGGTAGTTACTGTTGTTGAGCCTTTAAGATTTGAAATGGTACACATACTTCAGGCGTCACTTCAGGCTACCTGCGCATAGCGCCCAAGTGTTCTGCTGGTACTGTTCTCCCAATGGGGGTGTCTCCTCTATACCTGCTTTCTCGTGTGTCTTTCATTTATGTTTGGCCCCAGGTGAGTTGTGAGGCCAACCCCACTAGCAGTTTTTCACTTTAGAAACGTTTACCAAGCATCAAGTTTAGGGTATGGAAACATTCAAAGTGTCCAGTTTTCCTGGAGACTGCTCTAGGCCATCATGACTGTTTGGTTGACATTTGTAGCACGGTGTTCACGTTCTTGCCCACAATCCCATCTAATTGGCAGTCAAGAGCAGCTGACTAGGTCATCAATCTTAGTGGTGAGTCTGTTTATCCTTGTCAGTGATCCTGATACAAGTGTGGATATCTGCTTCAAATGTAAGACATGCGGCTGGAAATTGCCTCAGTGATGGAGACGCATGGAGAGGTGTTATGGGGTAATTTCAACTGCCGCTTGGTCAGTCACCTTCACATTAGTCAAAATCTGAAGGTGGTTATGATTGTCCCCATTTGGTGCCGAGTCTACATCAAAGCACACAATGGCCTAGACATAAAATGATGGGTTCTACCTTTGGAGTAGGGTCATCTGGGGGTCTGTTTGGAAGAACCTTGGCAAAGTGTTTGATTCCCTCATATGTGCAGGGATTTTTTTGTATACTTTGGGATATATTTCTTCACCTTGCTTCATACTGCACATATTTCGCTAAATCCAAGCTAAGTTCAGCAGAATCTTGTCAGCGCCTTGCACACTTTCACTCCTCTGCCTCCGGATTCATCCCGCTGCTGCCAAAGCTTTAAGGACGAGCTGTCAGTTTGCATCATCCCTAACAGGTGCTTCCATGCATATGCAATATATCTCTGAATGCTGGAGACGCTCTTAGAGAAACAGGGGTAAGTATGCAAACATTCTCATCCATATCTCACATTGTGTCTTTCCGCCCAAAGGGGCTGTTTTCAGTTGCATTCCGCTGAGAGTTTTGTGTAGGTCGTAGACTTTTAACACCCTGAGATTTACCCATACATGTGTTCCAAGCTTGAGTGTCTTACACACACTGTCTACACTTACGAAATATGTGTCATGGTGGACAAAAACAAAAATGGTATAGATGATTAGAATGTCTGATGGGATAAAATCATGAAGAGTGAGAAAACGGAACTAGGGTAATTCCCTACAACTCGAACATAATCATGATTTAGCAATGTTTGCACAGCCATTACTCATAATGTGAGGATATTACAACCGACCTAGAAAATAGTCCAAGTGCCTACACCTATTAAGCAGCTAATAAACCATGTATTATGCTACAAGACTCTTCCAGAACCTCTGTAGTATATGAGATTTATTTCCATAGTATATAAGATCTTGTTAAGACCGCGGTTTGGCGAACAAGCAGGAAGCGGGTAAGGACGAGGCAGGCAGGCAAAAATCCAGGACACGGGTTTATTGGGGAAACACAGGACAGGCGGCAGCTAAACATCAATGACTGATCTGGGCAACAGAGGAAGACGTGGACTGATATACACAAGACAAGCCGAAATAACAGGACACAGCTAGGTGATCACAATTGGGAATTCACACGAGGTAGATGAGGGGGCGTGGCACACAGGAGGATCGTACGAGCAGGTCATGACAGATCTAGAGCGCCAATTCTGTTTTAGAAGAGGACGTAACTAACGTGAGCTGTAAAAGCCTGAGAAACATTTGCCATAGTTATACACATGCATTATAATGCTGGTTTTAAAGTATGCCAAAACGTGAAATACATGAAATAGAATTAGCGTGCTAACATGAGAGGTCTTTCCCGACATGTAGTGTTACATCGAGACTCAGACCAGGGGAATTAGCTTCTGAAATGTAATTATTTTAAGGCAGACAAATGGGCCAGCCTGAGCTGCCTTGGGGCTGGTCCCTCCCAATTATTAGCATTTTAACCCTGTGACTTTAATTTTTGCAATAATTCATATCGTCAAATAATATGAATCCATTTAAAACAAACTTCACTGACAGGTTTCTATTTGTGGTGCTAAGGGTGTCTCATTACATTGATTTTGGTTTTTCCACACTCCTGAAATAATGCATTACTGGAGATATGTGTTGTTCATTGTGCCTTTTTTATTCTGGAAGTTTCCTTTAGTTCTGGGGAGTATTCTGGGGGTATTTTTATCTTGGCGTAAGGTAGTCCAGTCAGTTACAAGACCGCAGATTAACCACTGGATACTGCCGCTGTTCATGCTGGTTTGGAGGTCTGTATGGCAGTACGTATGAAGGCTGCAGTGAAGGATACTGCCGCTGTTCATGCTGGTTTGGAGGTCTGTATGGCAGTAAGTATGAAGGCTGCAGTGAAGGATACTGCCGCTGTTCATGCTGCTTTGGAGGTCTGTAT
>JAODKF010000045.1:11081507-11093551 GCA_026779585.1 Mormyrus proboscirostris | reverse complement strand
ACCTCCAACTGAAGACCAGGTACCATGGAAGTGTAAACCTCTGCACAATCAGGCAATAATCCCCACAGCGAGTGAGAGGGTGAGCAACACAGTGCCAGAAGCTTGCAAACTGCTCTGTGCAAGTTGCAATTGCCACTTTGAGAACATTGTCTCCATGGAGATTGTTCCAGACATCTTAGAGCTTGGGTGCTTTGAGTGTTTCACAAATGCATATTTCAGTGTGTTATGTAAGTGCTATTATGTGCGAACGAATACACGTTTGTTATCCTGCAGTTAAAATAGTTGGCTTCCTATGTTTTTGGAAGCTAATGTGGGTTATATGTGCCCACTGCATTGCTTAAATCCCTCACTTCTCTCAGTTAAGTAAAAATGAATGCCAGGTCACCATTCATTCCTTAAACCCTGAAACTGCACCCTATATAGCAAAGAGTTGTATTGTTTATTAGCTACAGATTAGCCAGCTACATGTCAACATATTATGTCAGAATAATAAGATTGCTTTTACAGCCTGGGTGACCAGTACAGAATCAAGGTTGGTTTAGGGTAACTCCCTTAGATCTCTGCCCCCCTACAGCAAAGACCACATGTTTTAATTTCCTTTATATTTTCTTAAACTTTCTTCAGTTCTGTTTAATTATTATTCTTCGCTCCAGTGGTGTAGAAAATGGAAACAAACTCATTCTCTGCAGCAAACGACCTTTATTCAGACAATTACCATTCTGCTGTAAACTTGGCACTAGCTGACTGTGCTGTAAATCAGGGAAGGGCTCCTTCCTGCCTGGTCTCCGGCACCTTCTTTGGACTGTGCCTCATCCCCTCTGTGGCTACAGTGACAGCCACTCTTGGGACTCTCTCATCCAGAGCACACAGGGGACACACGAGTCCCCCTTCCCTCAATCCCTCTCCTCTTATTCAGTGGCATGTCCTTCAGCTTTGAAATATACTAATGACTGTACATTCTTATGGTAGTTAACCTTTACTTCAGCTTAGGACAAAAACATTCCCTGTAGTTATGTTCTCTGTCCCATTACTGTTCCTTTCTGAAACCTGCATGAATTACAAATGTTTAGTTAACCTTTGATGAAACTTCCAGATTTTTAAGTTTACTTAAACTATAATACAATGGAAACTGTGGAACGTTTTACCAGGACTATAAATGGCTTATAAATAGGCACAAAACTGTGGAGATTATTAGCGGGACAGCTATGGACAGTATTAGTGTGACAGCTATGGACAGTATTAGCGGGACAGCTATGGACAGTATTAGTGTGACAGCTATGGACAGTATTAGCGGGACAGCTATGGACAGTATTAGTGCGACAGCTATGGCCAGTATTAGCGGGACAGCTATGGCCAGTATTAGTGCAACAGCTATGGCCAGTATTAGTGACATATTCATGGACACTATTACTGAGACAGCTATGGACAGTATTAGCAGGTTCTGATCTAAATAAAATAACAAAAACAATTTTTTGAACTCTGTAGCAATTTTATAAGGTAATTAGTCCAATGCAGTGGGCATGATCTCACCATTTCCTGCTTCTTTGGGTTAATATTAATTTTCTTTCCAGATCTACCACCTGTTGGACTATTCCGGGGTTGAGGAACCACAATCGAAACGCAGGTTAGTTGGAAACAGCATTTTGGCCATAAAATACATAAATTAAAATAAAATCTAAGCTGCTGTTTCCCACTCAGTGTATTTCAGTCTAATATGGAAATAATCAAAGGTGACGTGGACTTTGGTGGAAACTGGCAACTGAACAGCATGTGGCCATTTGTACGCCTGTAAAACTGCATGAATGGCCTGAAAGATGATTAGGTGTGATGGGAGTTTATTGAAGCCAGAGTTTCATAATCCTACAGCAAGAAATCACCTTGTTAAATACCCCTTTTCATATTTCTGCATGAGAGGAAAGTCTTCCTTAAACGGCGGGTGAGGTGGAGGGTTGCATAATGACCCAGAGAACGGCAAGGCAGAAAGGGCAGGAGGCACCGATTCAAGACAGGCATTGCATAAGACAGCCTCTGGGGGCAGTGGAGCAGAAAGAGCGGGCTACAGAGAACCGGGCAGTGCGTGCAGGATTACTATCATTATAATGCGCAAGACTGTTTTGTAACCAAGCTATCATGCAATGAAATTAGTAAAAGGAGTCTGAAAGTAAGACTTCAATAAAGTATAAAAGACAACAAATTAAATGAGAGTAGGGGAATGTTTTGTATGCTAAACTATATAAATGAGATGCATGATTATGACAGACAAAGACAGATTTTAAGAGCCTATATTTAGGGTTCCTATTGTAGAGTCTTCCCATAATCGTGAAATATGTAGATTTCCAAAAGGATTGCTTTTCTGCTCGTGTGACCCTCATTCAACCCTGACAGGTATCGCGTAGCATACAGGCAACCATGTGACCTGATCGCCAGTCATTGTGTGGTCAAGCTGGGTGTTTTCAGCTTATCTTGCAAGGCAAAAAGTCCTTCATAGGACAGTGATTTATAATCCCACTGGCAAACCCTTTGTTTGGCCTTGTTGTTGTACATCCTGCGTTGAAACACTTTTACCTTCATCTCTGTGCTCGTGTTTCTGATTAACATCACCATGGTTAATCCACCAACATCTAGAGATGTGATTTCAAATCATAGGTGAATCTTGGATTAAGCAAAAGGAAAAACTCTCACGTAAATCAACATGTAAACCAAAAACAGAAAAAAAAACCTGTGCATTAGAATCAATTACGAAAGAGGTAGCAACACTCCAAAATAACTTGAAAAATCATAAATAACTATTTTGGGTGCTGTAGAGTGAGATGCAAAATCCGCAAGTACATTTAGGGTAAGTGAAGTTTGAAATATTATCATATCAGCAAAGAAGATACAGAGTAATATGTAGTGGACGGCTTTAAAAATATGTCAGCAAGAGGCAACGGCAGTCAGACACACAGCACAGTCAACGCAACAGGATCCATCACAGCTTAATTAGCAGGGGCTCCGTCTGCTCATTTGCTATATTTACGTGCAAATTAAACCATACCACACAATACCAATCTGCACAACAAATGTGCGTATCAAACAGTTTACGAGCTTTTGTATCCAACCAAAACAAACAGTTCTGTCCTAGCTTGATTGGTAGGATCATGCAGAATCCAAAAACGAAATGTCAGCAACCAATCAATGGGCTACATGGCATGTGAGATGGGAAAATGAATAAATAAAAATACAAGCTAGATCGAAGATGAGGAAAACACCACGTGAGTCTAACTCTAGGTTTCACCCCACATGGTTATCTTCACTAATAAGCTCTCGTACGTGTCAGAATAAAGGTGGAAATGTGATTTATGTCGTTTGTGGAAAAGCCTGGAACAAGGGCAGAAAAGGGGCTGACACAATGGCTGTGAAAATGGTAAATGACCAGAAGCCTGTAGCACAAAGCAGGATTTCTTGCTTAGGTGGGTAACATATCAGATTTAAAACCACTTATCTTGCTCTGCCCCCAATTGACCTATTTGCAGTATGGCTGCTACTGTAGTTTCCAGACTTCAAAGATTTCAACAAAAAACATCGCGACATTGAAAAATTCTGACTGAAAATGACCATTATAATGATAATTACATGATAATTATAGTAATACACAAGTTTCCAACCATTCAAAATCATTATCCAGATATAAAGCGACTTCAATAAAAATATGAATAAAATATGTTGATATTTCTCTAGTCAGGCTGCGCACTTCCTGTTTGTTTACATGAATAACCCTCACTGCAAATATGCTGATCTCAGCATTCGTATCTCCATAAGGGTCCAAAGATCCATCATAGGCCTTTGGTCTAAAAATAAGGTAAAATGCTCAAAAACAAAAAACTACCACAAACTACTCAATGAAATAATCACAAGGAAAGAAACAGCTCAAAAAGTGGTACGTTCAATGACATATCACAAGCCCGTGTAGTTTTAAAGCTATGCTGGTCAACGGCTTGGAATGGCTTTTAAGACGTAGGATACAAAGCCAGGAATTGAATTAATCGGGAAAATGACAATTAAATACAGGCACTTTTTTATACTTATAATGCCAAGGGAACTCCACCATAGTATGTTTGTGAGCGTGAATTGTTTACAATTCGAGTTTGATTATCCTTGTAGGTAAAAGCTTTGCGCTTGGTTAGCATCTCCTGACTGTCAGGATTTAAACTAGACCAAGAGATCAAGTTGTTTGTGCGTTTTAAACATTTTATTTTGGGAGAGTTTGAATCACTTGTGCTATTTTCAAATGGGGGTGCAAGGTGAAGGGCAGCTTGTAACAATACGTTATCAATCCCCATGGGGAAATTCGATCGATGTTCCATCCTGCTCTCCGTGAGACACACATGCAGATGAGATCAAGCCCAGGGATGACAGTGAGGGGTCAGACACCTGTGGAGCTGTAAGTTAAGACAAGAGACTGTTCTGCGAAGGCCGAGCTCACACTGACGATATTCTAGTCAGTGGCATCGAGGCTTAGCCTGCTAAGCCCTATGTCTCTACGATGGCACCCTCATATCTGCAATCCGAAAAAAAAGCTTAAAAACTCCACAAACAGCTCATGCGTTTCAAACCACCAAGTAAATACAGGCCGCTAAGATCTTTTTTAACAAATAAATTCTCATCACAGGTTATGTACTAAGGTTAAGGTTCAGCGGCAAGCAGGAGTTTGATTGCTAGTTCAAAGATGAGTCTCAATGAAGTCGCCGGTCAGGTCAGGTCCATTGGGGAGCGTGCACTGGTGCAGCTCACACTGACGATATTCTAGTCAGTGACATCGAGGCTTAGCCTGCTAAGCCACACAGTGGACTTTAAATGGACCTTATCTTTGTTCACGTACATTTATAATATAATTGTTATAATTTTATTGATCCTGTGGGAAATTATTTTTTATGCCTCCCTCAACGTGCTCTTTGTAAGCAAGCCGTCCGCAAAGGGCAGCCACCCGTGGCAGCACCCAGGGAGCTGGAGATTAAGGCCTTTGCTCAAGGACCCACAGACATGCTGAGGCTGAAGTTATCTGGTTAAGCAATAAATCTCGCTTCGTGATACTGGCTGTTTACCTAAAAGGTTGGTTCTGATTTGTTAACCAATGGGTTCAGTGGAATTTTAATAAATAATTAATAAATAGTAAATTAATAGCCTATTATTTAGGCTAAACCGTGCTAAAGAGTAAGCTAAAGTAAGCTACGTTTTGGTAACAATGTACCTTAGCTACTCATGTTTGGTAGTAACATAAGCCTATAATATCATCTCAGCTAAGGAGTCCAGGCTGACGAACCTTGGTGAAAATCGTTATAAATTGTGAAAATGTTGCATCTCTAAAATCTGATTATGGGTACGACCTTCGTTTTAGCTGCGTACACACTACCAAGCAGAAGTGACTCAATTCAGATTTTTTGCCTAAATGTGACTCAGATCTTGTTTTTTTATGGCTGTGTGGACACGCAAATCCAGCGTTTTCAAATCAGGCTTGAGTCACTTTCTCGTGTAGCCCTAGAATGAACCGTTCATAGGTGTCACACCATTAATTCTCAGCTCAGTAACATCTCATTATCCATGTGTCAAAACCAGAGGGCACCTATCACGGCCAGTTCTCCCTCCACAAATGCAATTAGAAGGTGATTAAGCTGCTGATGTCTAATGCAATATTCTCAGGCGATGAAAGATGCTAAATGCATTTCAGTATTTTGGGGTAACAGGGATTTTTAGACTGGTTTCACTGGAGATATTTGGCTACAAGCCCTATGTCTCTACAATGGCACCCTCATATCTGCAATCTGGAAAAAAAGCTTAAAAACTCCACAAACAGCTCATGCGTTTCAAACCACCAAGTAAGTACAGGCCTCTAAGATCTTTTTTAACAAATAAATTCTCATTACAAGTTATGTACTAAGGTTACGGTTCAGCGGCAAGCAGGAGTTTGATTGCTAGTTCAAAGATGAGTCTCAATGAAGTCGCCGGTCAGGTCAGGTCCGTAGGGGAGCATGCACTGGTGCAGCGTGATGCTGCACCCACCGCGCAACTAAACACCTCGGGATCCTGGTTGGCAAACGCCCAGAGGGACACGCGGTCCAGCCCCACCCTCAGGGAACGGCCATCTATCTGCTGCAGCCAGGTGTTACGCGGGCGTCCCCTCGGCCTAGTCCAGCTGCTCGGGTCCTCAGCATCAAGGATCCCGCGAGCCATATCACCTTTAGGGAAATGCGCCACATGGCCGTAGTGCCGTAACTGACGCTCCCTCGCAATGCAGGTACTGTACCTTAGTCCAGTCTTCGTCTCAGGTCACTGAGTAGTGTCCTAGTGTCCGTGCCTCACAACCATATAGAAAGACAGGAAGCACCAGGACTGTAAACTCTGGGGGGGCCTGTGAACCTTCGTCCTCTTGCAAAGATATCGGGAACACCAGACACCCCTTTCCAGTGACCTCATGACCCCCCATGCTCTCCCAGTCATATGAAGAGTCCCCAGAGACATGAATGTTGCTGAGTCGCTGTCTGGACCTGTCGGCAACTCCATATTCTGTGGTGTGAAATGTGTCGCGACTGGCAATGAGTGCGGTGATGAGGTACAGCCAATGAAAGCGGAAGACACGGGGTGAGGTGGAATCCGAAGGGGGCAGTTAAAAAAGGTGTAAATAGTTCAGTTTGTTTAGAAACTGTTTTTAGTGTTCAAGGAAGAGGTATTGAGATATTCAATTAAAGTTTACATTTCACACGCTTGCGATTAGTTGCTGTTTTTAAATGAAAGTGCAGGAAACGTCTCTGTACACACTTACAGCAAGCGGCACCAAGCCAAACTAGTGAAAACGTTGTACCTTAACAAAACTGGCCTGTGTGCAATTGGACAAATATATTAGTCGTGCCAAATGTGAACAACACAATTTCAGTAACCCATATTTAAACTGATGTTCAGAAATCTAATTTTACTCAATATTAAAATTGTCACTTTGAAGAATCACAGTTTCTCACAGAATCGATTCCCCCCCACCCCCCACCCCTATTATACAATCTTTTTAAAAATGTGCATCATTAGTTTATGTTTTTCATTGTTCTCTCCTCCTTTTGGGGGTACAATAAGCATAATATCCATTGCTCCATCATACCTTGATAGCTGCATGATATTTTTTGCTATGTCGTCTCTTCAGAATTAGGCTAAAAAGTCAGCGTTTCATTTCATTCGTATACAGTTTTGTATAATTATGTAAAATGTAGTTCATTATCACTGTATTTAATGTTGGTAATGTCTTACGGTGAGTAATTTATCAATTACACATTACCATATGTGTGTAGGCTACATGAAAATCGCGTTATAATTGGGGCCTGCGGCTGGTTAGCTGTTATCCGTGGTTTGGGCTATCTGCGGTAATTCTAGGGTCCCCCAGGAGTGGCATATCACTCTGCTGGACCTGAATGTCGAGTGGGAGGGGCAATGTCGGGTGGGCGGGGCAATGTGGGAGGAGTTTATAACTGTTATAAACGGATACCCCAAGCCTAACCATAATCCATAAAACCTCGTGATAAACCCCTCCTACCTGACATTGCCCCTCCCACTTGACTATCGACTCCCGCCTGCAGCACTACGTACTTGGGAATTAGGTAAAAGTGATATGAGGTACAAACCTTGTCCGGTCCCGTTTTCTAAGAGCTGTCCATAGTATTTGGTTCTGAATTAAAGGCACATGATTTTTGGCTAATAAAAAATATAAATAAGGCTATTAGGGTTAATCTCTAGTTTGAATATTTTTTTTGGGCAACCAGTTATGTAACTGTACACAAATAAAATTAAAAGAAAGGCTGCCAAATATTTGCTAAATACTATATAATTTATAATATAACATAAAATACTTTTAATTTAATGACAAATTAATATACAAAAGACACATTTCCAGAAGCCTGATGGTGTATTTTACAAAATGTCTTTTTCTTTGTTTGGTTAAACCTTTAGGCTATAGAACGATTGTCTAAACACCATTTTTATTCATTGAAGTATGGAATAGCTTAAAATTACAAGTCATTGTATTGAAAAATACATGCACTTCAGGAAAAGAATGCAAAAATGGCTAAAATTTCTTTGGGCTAGCAAGAATGCTAACATGGGAGCATCGTGTCTTCTGAAGCTCCCAGAGGATTAATTTCATTAAATGGATTACAGTTCGTATTTGAGGGCAACTTTTAGGTCAGTCCACGACTTTCGAGATCACTCATAAGGGCTGATGCAGCCATCCACAGTAATAAAAATGCCTTGTTATTCTATGTCTTAATAGGTTTTTACAATTAATTAATAACCCATATCATGTGAATAGGCTACAGATAACAGTACTCCAGAATGACTCGTGGTATCAGAAATATTTACTCGTTTATTTAGTGATATTTAAAATGTAAAGGTATATTTAGTGTAATTGAGAATTTAAATATTATCTTAATATCAAATAACAAATATACGGAGCGATATGGAGCGGATGCCTTTAAAAATATGTCGGCGAGAGGCAGTCGGTCAGCCCGCAAAGCCGCCGTCAGCCTGGCAGCGCAGCCCACTCCCCAGGCTCCATCAAAGCCTAATTAACGGGAGATCCTTCCGCTCATTTTATTGCGTTTGATACATTTCCCTGCATTATTAATGTATTAACCCAAATAATCAACACTACCCTGCACGATTTATGCCAAAATAGATGCAAGTTTTGGAGGAGGATACCATTTCCTTACGCATGGCTGTACTTACCTAAATATAGCCCACGTATTTTTTATTAACCATCTCGTTGCAGATATTAATAGCCTGCCTAAGCTTATACCTATAATTTTACCAGAATATATAGCTCAGTTTAAACGACTTCTATTGTATCAGATTTTCATTGCTACAATGCTGGAAATATTGGTAGTACTGCTAAGTACTGGTGCTGTATGGTGTGTCATATTATTTCACGCAGATTCTAAAAAAACGTGTAGAAATTTGCATATTTCTTACCTTCGTTAATCGCTTTTGTAATTAACCGTAGAATCGTGGCGGAAATTTGACCTACCGAAATAGACGGTTTTGTCGCACTTCGGACACGTCGATGCCATATTATTTCATGGAATGGAGTCGGTATTGTGAAGATTGGACTCCAGTGATTCCCGGTGTATTCCCCTCTCCGTGCTGTAAGCGCTCCTTTCCTACTACTGGGAGCATCATTGCACAGCAGAGCTCCTGTTTGCATAGCCCCTCCCATGCTGGCCTTTTGTCAGTAGGACAGTCTGCCGATCTTATTTATTTCAGCCTTTGATTTAGCTCTGTTAATTAACAGGGGTGTGAGAGGCTGATAAAACTGGCCGTTGACACTGAGGAGTGAGGACCCTTCCTAAAATTGAGGCCCTCCAGAGCTGGGGAAATAGGAGAAAATTCACAATGGCCCCCCTTCACTGGTTATAAAGAGATGCAAGTTTACATGTATGGCGGAGGAAATTCGAGTTGGCTTTATTTACAGCTGACGAATGATATGTAAGGAAATTAGTATGGGATTTCGCCTAGGAAATATAAACATTGTTTTCTGAAGAACCGCATAAAACTGTTTGCAAAACAAGAACAAAACATATTAAGATAATATGCTATAATTAATATATTTTGTTAAAAATGCCAAATTGTTAAACAGATGTTTGCAAATGATATTATTAATGTTTGTATACAGAATGTCATAATTTAAACTCATAAATTTCAAAAATGCTTTGCATATTTAGGCTTTTTTTTAAAAAACAATCTTTGTATTGTTTTAGTAGCTGTGTAAATAAATTAACTGAAAACTCACAGTCAAAGTTACACATGACTCCTCAAAAATCCTTAAAAGAAAAAGGCATATTCTGTTGTACTGGGTGAATATTTATTTTGACCCGTTAGTGCGTTCACTTTCAAAGGAGCGTCCTTCAAATGTAGTTCTTAATGGCTAATCTTGCATTCAGCATTTATGTAACCGTGGCCACTTTCTGAACATTGCATGTCCTTAAAGTGATGTCATGCATTTAGAATAAGGCTGCTGTGTAAATTGTTACGATATTAACTTTGGCTATTTACACTAAAATAAAAGCTTCATCGGCGATACAAGGCTGAGAACAAAGCTGGAATATCTTTTTGATTTGTTTGGGCTTATCAGGCATATAAAAGATCCCCTTCCTCTGCTATAATAATCAATATAAGAGTGATGATAGTGAAGACTAGTTCAGCTTGCTTCAGGAGTCCAGGCCCTCCAGTATCCTGTGTACAGTATAATATGTAGGACCTTGGAAAACAAGGTTAGGGTTAGTCAATGTGATGAGATTTTCAGAAGGAATAGTCTCTAAGGGGTTAACCCCCGCTCCCCATTCTCTCAGGATCTTACAGTGAAAGGCAAGAGGAAGCAGTGAACTACAGTGATGACGTTCTATACGAGCACAGGCCTGAGCGGAACAGCAGCACCGTGCACATACAGCAAACCCAGAGCTGGCCCAGATGGGCTCGGGCTGCCATGGGCTCAGATTTCATACATGTGAATCAGCTGGGACATTGGAGATGCTTGACCCCCATCCCTCCACTCCCCCCCCCCCTTTATCTAATCAGACTTGACAGGACTCCACTCTTACAATCTCAAATGGATCACAAAGCTGAGGACAATGTACATTAGGGTACCAGGATACCAATGGACATATCACATGCAAAATTCAGGTCCGGTAAACATTCATGTCAGCATTGTCTGCTGGGGAAATACTCAATCTTCACAGGTAACTATACCTCAATAATGCAAAGACTGGTTAACAGTGGAGATTTGTGTTTGAACTTACATAGTGCATGATAAATACATCAAGAACACCTGAAAATGAGTCATTTTATACGCTGCATAATTAATGAAATTTATAATTCTTTTTTTTTAACCAGACAACAGAATTTAATGAACAATATAAACAATTCCTACAAAATCAAGACAGGAAAAAATTGAAAGCACCAGTTTTAAAGGGTGCCCATCTACTCTTTGCATAGTGTGAATCATCTATCGATTACACCGTCATCCATCCATTCATCCATCCATCCATCTTCCAGGACCACTTATTCAATATTAGCTGACGGCTACCCTTAAGTGGGAAAAGAGTCATTCTGACTTGATTCTGTACAGTGTCACATCAGTGTTACATAACGCTCTGTTATTACCATAGCAGAGATCCCAAAGGACAGCCTTAAGGACAGTTATTAATTCCTCAAATTAAAAAAAGATGCACTTACTTACATGAAATGTACCTTTTTTTGCATTGGAGAATTATGGGCATAAAACAGTGGCCTTAACAAAGGCTGCTGGGGGCTATTTTGCTTTATTGTTATGCTTTTTTTGTGATTGACCGTGTGTTGTGAGAATTCCAAAGCTGCCCCCAGCACAATATTAATGTAGGTAGGATATAATAATGGTGCCTGCAGGTGGCAGGCATCCCATACACAAAGGAGACAATGGCGTGTTGCAGTGTTTGTCCTTGTTTTAATCAGAATAAACCGCTGTACAAAAGAGAAACTATCTATGACTTTTGGGATTATCTGTAACGGCAATTCCCATATCCACATCTTTACATGTATGCTATACATGAGTTAATGTGGATACCATATACATTACAATTATTATCCATTAAAATTAAATATTTTTATATTATATGGCCTTCAGCATCTTATGTGAGTGTATGTGTACAAAGGGGTTTTTCCATTAAATGTAGGGTATAAACACACATTGCTATAGGCAGGATGAACCAACTGTTCTGTTTTTTTTTTGCTTCCTATCACAGCTGTTTGGTTTTACAATGCTGTCCCACAGGGACCCAGGGGCTTGAACAGACTAAAAGCTATTCATAAATAAGGCCAGTATTCCAATGCTCCTGAAAATACACCGTTAGTTGCCTGATTTAACATATTTTATGGGCAGTGTCAACTGCACTTTTTTCTGACGTTTGTACTGCACTATTAGGACTCAACCAGGAAGTCAACAAAGAGACATCAGTGTGCATTACAGGCTGGATAATTATTCAGGAACAATGTTGGTCAGT
>JAODKF010000045.1:11068886-11081407 GCA_026779585.1 Mormyrus proboscirostris | reverse complement strand
GACACAGATACTGTACATATAATAGTTAAAACTAAGTTAGAATGAAAAACATTTAATGGTGACATAAGTACAGTCATCTATATAATTGTACATGAACAATGTTGGTCAGTGACACAGATACTGTACATATAATAGTTAAAACTAAGTTAGAATGAAAAACATTTAATGGTGACATAAGTACAGTCATGGCCGAAATTATTGGTACCCCTGGAATTTTTCCAGAAAATGCACCTCCTAGAAAATTGTTACAACTACAAATGCTTTGGTATACATGTTTATTTCCTGTGCATTAGAACAACACAAAAAAACTGAGGAAAAACTGAGCCAAATTTGACATAATTTCACACAAAACTCAAAAACTAGGCTGTACAAGATTATTGGCACCCCCAACTTAATATTTGGTTGCACGCCCCTTGGAAAAAATAACTGAAACCAATTGCTTCCTATAACCATCAACAAATTTGTTACACCTCTCAACTGGAATTTTCAACCACTCTTCTTTGCAAACTGCTCAAGGTCTCGCAGATTTTAAGGGTGCCTTCTCCCAACAGCAATTTTGAGATCTCTTCATAAGTGTTCAATCGGATTTAGATCCAGACTCATTGCTGACCACTTCAGAACTCTTCAGTGCTTTGTCTCCAACCATTTCTGGGTGCTTTTAGAGGTATGTTTGGGGTCATTGTCCTGCTGGAACACCCATGACGGAGACCCAGCTTTCTGACACTGGGCCCTACATTGCGCTCCAAACTCTTTTGGTAGTCTTCAGATTTCATGATACCTTGCACACAGTCAAGGCATCCAGTGCCAGAGGCAGCAAAACATCCCCGAATCATCTTAGAACCTCCACCATGTTTGACTGTAGGTACTGTGTTCTTTTCTTTTTTTTTTGTAAACAGTAGAATGATGAGCTTTACCAAAAAGCTCTACCTTGGTCTCATCTGTCCACAAGACCTTCTCCCAGAAGGGTTTGGCATCCTGAAGTACATTTTGGCAAACTCCAGTCTGGCTTTTTTATGTTTTTGTGTCAGCAGCAGGGTCCTCCTGGGTCTCCTGCCATAGCGTTTCATTTCGTTTAGATGTCAACGGATACTTCTAGCTGACACTGTTGCACCCTGAGTCTGCAGAACAGCTTGAATTTGTTTAGAAGTTGATTGGGGCTGTTTTTCCACCATTTGGACTATCCTTCGTTGCAGTCTTTTATAAATTTTTCTCTTCCGTCCACGTCCAGGGAGATTAGCTACAGCGCCATGTGTTGTGAACTTCTTGGTTATGTTGCGCACAGTGGACAAAGGAACATGAAGATCTCTGGATATGGACTTGTAGTCTTGAGATTGTTGATATTGTTCCAGAATTTTTGTTCTCAAGTCCTCAGACAATTCTCTACTCTTTTTTTTTGTTCTCCATGCTTAGTTTGGCACACACACACACACACACACACACACACACACACAAACAGTTGAGTCAACTTTTCTCCATCTTAACTGGCTTCAGGTATGATTGCTATGTTGCCAGCACCTGTTTCTTGCCATAGGTGAGTTCAAACAAGCATCATATGCTTGAAATAAAACGATTCACCCACAATTTTGAAAAGGTGCCAATAATTTTGTGTGGCCAATTTTTGGAGTTCTGTGTGAAACGATGTCAAATTTGACTTTTTTTCCTCTGTTCTTTTGTCTTGATCCAATGCACATAAAGGAAATAAACATGTGTATACCAAAACATTTCTAATTGCAACAATTTTCTAGAAAGGTGGGTGCCGATAATTTTAGCCATGACTGTAATCCATCCAAAACAACCTTCATCATCATCAGAAGCAACAAAAGATTAAATATGACTAGGTTTCCAGACGATTAGGGTATTTTGGACAAAATCCCAGATTTTGCAAAACTTTCAAGTCTAGAAGAGAAATAAAATTATAAGAATGCAAATCTAATGATAAAAATACAATACTAGAAATGTTCCATCCACAGGGTTAAGTTTGACTGTCTACTCGTGTAAATATAAAATGAAAAATCTTTCCTTTTCAAATGAAAGCAGAGGATAATTTATGCTCACATCAGCTTTGATGTAACAAGAATCCATGAATTAACTATCTCTACTTTTTAAAACATGTATTTTGTCAATTTCGTTTGTCATCTTGTAGATGAAATTATAGCCATGCCAGTTTGTGATGGATGAAAACCAGTCAAAATCTCCACTTTTTGCGTTCTCAACTAGCCGCTACTTTTTTACTCTACAGGCTTCAGACTTCTCTGAATGGTGAGACACACTTAGAAAAGAGTGTTATTCCTTCAATCCCACCCATGGCCATGCAGGTACTCAGCTGCCAGTAGTGGTCGCTGTGTTGACGTGATAGAGACAAACACAATATTTCTGCTATCTATGGGCTTCCGTATCCAGCTAACAACGGCAACAATGGTCCTAGTGCAATGTAAGAGTTATTTTGACAGACCTATTTTCCTAATCACTTATGAACTATACAGTACAATGCAGTGTTTCGAAACTATGGAAAATGGCAATGAAAGAATGAGCCGATTACTCGATCGAGGCTGAAACATATTCAGTGAAGACACTTTTAAGCTGGTTATTAATTTGATAAAATATGGGGTGTGTTAACAGAAAGACTTATTGTAAATTGTGAATTGGGGAACATAATTTGCAGTAAATACAGCTGAAAGATCAATGCAGTATCAAATCAGGAACTGTACAGCTCTTGCTCCACTGCTAACTTGTACGTGTTAATGGACATTCATTGGGAGCTTAAGCCAAGCTGCATTTATTCCTAGTCAACTGCATACTTGTGATGTATTATCTGCTTCATTTGTATGTGGACACTAAACATATAACTGTAAATGCAACGCAATTTGCGGTTCATCCGATACTAGGCACCGCCTTCCCTGGTGGAAAGTGTTTTTTGCACACTATTGTGTAATATATAAAGTATAAATACGAGGTGGCGCAGTTGTTAGCGCTGCTACCTCACAGCAAGAAGGTCCTGGGTCTGGTCCCTGGGTTGGGTGTAGGACCTTTCTGTGTAGAGTTAGTGTGGGTTTCCGCTGGGGGCTCCAGTTTCCTCCCACAGTCCAAAAGGGTGTGTGGTACGTTAATTGGTGACTCTAAGTTGGCCTGGTGTGTTGGTTCCTGCCTGTGCCTGTTGCTCCTGGGATAGGCTCTTGTTGTTCTTGCCGCTTCCCAGATATGAAGGATACGTTGTTGCATCCTTGCTGAATAAGACCGATCCCATGATTCACTGCACTCCAAATTTGTTCTTGGATGGCAAGTTTGAAAGACTGATCTTGCCAAGACCACAAGTACAATCATTACGTTCTTGGTATTGAGAAACACCCCTCGTATTTGCTGGAGGGACCTGACCACTGAGAAGGTTGCAATATTATTGTGTAATTGCCTTGCACTGCCATCTTGGTGCAACCATGGGTACCTCTCAGGGTGAATCTCCATATGCGTATGTGACCGTACTTGTTTTACATCCTCTTCCATCGCCAAAAACCAGTTCCAATACTAAGAACACGTACAAAAAGACTGTAAAAGTCTCCCAGATATTACTACCCATTTTTCATCATCATCCATTACTGAAGACGAGTTCTGGGGTCCTTGACATATGATGTTTGGAGTTTACGACCCTCACTCCCATAAAAGCTTTCAAAATTGAGAAGTGTTTCGGCTTACACCATTAGCGTCCTACTTATGGACTATGTGGGCGAACTAGTATGGTTGCGCGCGGCAGAAGAATATGCAGTAACATGGCATATGAATGAGGGAGTCGGCGTCCCTCATTAAGCTTACCTGCGGCATTTTGGACTGTTAAAAGCACAATGTTCTGCTTGTGAAGAGGAAAGCCATCATGATGGAAGTAAAATTAGACATTGTAAAGAGATCAGAAAAAGTTTGCACCATTATTCAGGCTACGCCACTGTTGTAGGGAGGGAACTGTGTCATAACCCGAGGACCCCCGTACCGAAGAACAGATAGTATGAATGCAGTAAAAGTCCCCGGATCTCATTCTTGCTCCACCCAAAATGTCAAGGATACATTGGTTGCACCCTTGCCAAACGAGATCACTCCCATGATTCAATGCTCCTCAAGTTCGTTCCTGCAAGGCAAGTTAACAAGAACGGTCTTTTATTCAGTACACTGCATACAGTGATATGAAATAACGTCATATAAAACATTATATAAAAGCAAAAGAAAAAAAAAACGAAATTAAGGAAACGATAAAAAGAGAGAACGGATATTACTGGATGTGATCCCCACACTTTGAAAGCAAAATGGTTGTTAGCTGCCCGCTCTCCGTTATTGAGCATATCGTTAATTATCTGATTTTTCAAATGTTGGGTAACACTGAAGCAAATGAAAGTGACTCGGGGTAAATTGCTGATCGATTTATTTTATCCCTGGATGTGTGGCTTTCATTTAGCTAAAAGAACTGTTTCGGTTTTTTTTTTTTGCCTTCCTGTTTTGATGACCGTGATGCTGACAGATTACTGTGTCCCAAGTTTGCTGCTGTTGCCCAGTTAATTTTGCCTCTGTTACACAAGGTGGCTGGTTTGCCTAACTTGCAGGATAAGAATTGCCTTTACTATTTGTTTGCAGGTCGAATATATACTTCGAAAATTTGCCAGCCCCATTATTTATTAATCTGTTGATTTTGATGACAAATTATTATTAATTGACAGTACATTGGTATTTTGCAGGTTCTGTTAAACTGTATTGGGATGGTTACTGAATATGACACAAATATCCCCACCCAAAATATTTTTCACCAAGCGCTACTGGTTTCTGTGAAAACGAGGTAGAGTAATAGATCGTATTGTTTGTCAGTTAATGTGCCATATCAGCGACCTCTGGTGGTGAAATTATTGTGCTATTGAAAGACAATGGACTACAGACGCAATTATCAGTTTAATAAATCGCACTTATGAGAACCCTTGGTGCAGAACAACGTTAAATTGATTCAGAATTTAAATCGGGTTTTGTTAAAATTTGAAATTAAAAATGATCACTGTTACATTAATTTAACATTAAAAAATAATGTAACGTGAGCATCTAAGAGTACATTTACAATAATGTAAAATTGGGGATTCTACGGCATAAATCGCGGGTATGTTTAGTGGAGGCTCATCTAAATGCAAATAAAAAACACTATTGATCCCATAATAAGATTGGAGAATGCGGGCATCGATCCCGCTACCTCTCGCATGCTAAGCGAGCGCTCTACCATTTGAGCTAATTCCCCACCGATTGTACAAGTGGCGCCCCGAGACTTCTCAGTTCTTTACTATGAATTCTAGGAAAGCCTAGAAATGAAGTCTTATATTTGCAGTGGAAATGGTGAAACCCTAATGATTACTATTTGTCGAATGGCATAGCATACACCAGGGTTCACCACTGGATCTAAAACAGAATATCTATCTCGGGTTCCTTCGAAAGAAGTGTAAAAGTTTACAGCCGAAGTCCTCATGGTTTGCACTAAAACAGGGGGCGGGACTGTGGACGGTCAGACCCGCCTGCACACAGTTTCAGGGTTGCGGGTTCAAAGCTGCACCCCGCTCTGCTAAATCAGGTTTCGCACACAGTGAGTAACCCCTGGGAGAAGAGCGCATCGTTGGTGCATTTAAAACCACGCCACGAAGGGACAAAAAAAAAACCTCCATACTGAAACGCGTGTGAATTTCACCGTAGACACCCCCCTGCATCCCCGTTATTCGGGAGGATCCGTCTCTAAATGTGTACTATCCCTTTAAGCTCCCGCGTCTGGCGCACTTGGTATTAACGAATCCACCATTTTCCAAAACAGAATAGCGGTAGCTAGTAGTAACGACGGCGGAGGCGTCAGCGATCTCTCGCCGTCCCTGCACAGAGCCAGGACCCGGGGCCGTCATGGCAGCGAACATGTACCGGGTCGGAGGTGGGAACCGTCTGCCCGCGAGTCCTCCGTGTTGCACGCCCCGCGTGCGGCCGCCTGCCGCCGCTTTGTGCCACCCGCTAGCGCGCGGCGGTTGGTTAGCCACCGCCGAGGAGGAGGATGAGGACGGTGTTGTCGGTGGCGCAGGCGGACGCCAGTATGATGAAGAGCATATGGGTCTCTGGAGGGGTTTCTCTATCTTATCGGTCGCTGGACGTAGTGGCTCGACGCCGAACTGCGCTCCGGCAACTTCTGAGTTCATCTCCTTTCACCGTGAGGGGGAAAGTCGCCGTAGCGGGACTTGGGGGCGGTAAAGTTGGCCGCAGACCGATGTGGCGTCTGCTCCTCGTCGAGGGTCCCGCACCGATGCCCTGCTCCCGAACGGAGGGGGTTCTGGCTAAAGCGACACAGAGGCAGCTTTTTCCGGGTTTATGTCGACCGATAGTCGCACTTAGCGGCTTTACCTGGAGTTGGTAGCTGTCGGCTGGGTCCCGGGAAGTTATAGTTAGTCCCGGTGGCTCCGCTAGCGGACCTTTATCATGCCGAGACAGACCCCCACCCACACACACTAACGGGGAACCGGGGTAAACCGAGAGCCCTGTCTGCAAATCGCCGAACGGCCTGGACGGTGGCTCATGTCGCCGTGATTAATGCGAGAAGTCCGGTGAAGTTACTGTTACTGCTTTTAATTTGGAGATATTCTACAGTGTAGAATTATAAAATATTTTGTACTGTTTTTAATAACTTAAAATATAAAAATACACATTTTAACTATGTATTTTATATGCATTGCATGTTTTAGGCATACGGCAGGCCGTTCTCGTTTTCCTACAAATTTCCACGTTTTTATTTTATTGCTAGTAACCCATAGTTTTGAGAAACCACGTGATTAGCTTCTATCCTACTTGCAATTAGTTAATAGGGTTCTACGCAGTGATAGTTTTTAAGGTACCTTTTTAGCAATTCTAGGGACTTATACAGAGAGACGCTGTGATACTGGAGTCAGAGTTTTTACTTGGACTTCATATCAGTTTAAATGATCTTTGTAATGAACCTTTTGCTTGAAGGGGCAGGTCTCATGGGTCTTTGTGTCTTTGTGTGCTCTTTGTCCTGCGCTCCGTATTGTAATATTGGTGACAAGGTCCCATACATGCTTGTGGGCATCTGTGTGTCAGAACACCCACAATGCCACTGACTCTAGGTTCAACTGCTCATGCAGTGAAGGTCTTTATGCATTTCTGATTTGAAGTACCCTCTGTAGACTACCTTATAAAACATCAGCATCTGTACATGATTCACGTATAAGAGGTAGACAAATGTTTGATGTGCATAGATGTCTTTATGTAAACTAGCCATTTGGGCATATAGCAGTTTGATTATATATTGCAGAGTGTCCTAAAATCATTTTACCCCAAAGGTTTTTCATATTTATTAGAAATTAGACCAGGAAAACAGCTGTGTACTGTCACAAGTAAATTGTGTAAACTTAGAGGGAAGGTTGATAAATATTTTCTGTAAACTTTTCTGTCTCCTGTATTCTGAAATTTTCAGTAAAAAGGTTTTCTACCTTGGGGTATAATTACAAAGCAGCTTGGAAGAGTTAAATTATCTTTCTCAAGGTTCTTTTACTATATGCAGTTTTTAAAAATGCACCCTTGTTCAGCTCAGGAGAAATTATGTTGTTAATCATGTCATTTTTGCAAGATCCGGTTGGTGTGGTGTTACTACATAGTTAAATCAGTGCAGGCAGGGTATTTGAATGATTTGGGTTGTATTAAGTGCAGGCTGCATGTGTTTTAGACACTATGCAGTCACATATGCTGTACTTCAACCTCAGTGTTGTACATATGTAATGTCACAAGAAGTGATCTCTGTGACCTACAATGGGTGGGGTCTGTTCTCTGTGTATGACCAGCTTCAGTCACAAAGGTCTTGTGCGCGTGATTGGAGGAAAGGTCTCCTTGCTCTTACACCCCTGTAAGGGGTCAGGTTTCTGTTGGAGGTTTGGCAGGACCATATTTGTCTATGCTTTAATCCCTACGAGATGGGCCATCCCTAATTAACTTTGGCACTATAATCTGAAGTATTTTTTTCATGTCATCTTTTTCATCTCACAGATTATGTTTTCTTTGAGAATTCCTCGAGTAACCCTTTCTTGATCAGGAGGATAGAGGAGCTGAACAAGGTATGTGAAGGTATATTAACTGTGTCCTGTCTGAAAGAGAACTTGTCAAGGGCAAAATTTTTAAATTATTTTGTACTGACATGGAGTTTTCTATAATTTTTTTTTTTGTTATTTTCAAATCATTGGGGTCCTTGTACTGCATATACAGCTTTGGAAAAAATTGACAGCAAAATGTTCAGTTTCACCCAATACTCAGTTTATGGGTATGTCTTTATGCCTTGCAGTGTAGCCTTCTGCCAGCAGAACCAGGATTAAAGCAGGATTTAAAAATACAGGTTATTTTTTTATATATAGAGTGGTCTCTTAATTTCCAGAGCTGTTTTTTTCACCATCTTAACTGGTGAACTTTTATATATTTTGCATTAAACTTGCAAGTGTTCTTGCCCAGAAAATATTGTATCATCTGGCTTTGTGTTTATTAGATAAAACATATGCCGTTTCCTCTGTCTCTTCTCTCTCTTTATACCTATGAGGAAATCTGATTCTTGTGCCTCAGGTTGGGCCAGCTTAGATGCTGGCTTATTAGTGTGTCATTTGAAAGCCTGATGTGCTGTAGCCTGCTGTCATCCAGATGGTGAAGGACACAGAAGTGGGGCTGACCAATGTCATGGGAGAGGTGCTCATTATAACATGGCATGTAATCTAAAATGTTATGGTTTGCCCCTTGAAGGATTGGCATCCAGTCCTAAGGATATGATCGGCCACACATTTAACGGCATTTTACTCGCAAACATGTTTAACTGTGCATAATAAAGCCAATAAACTATTAAGAACCCACCTATAATGTTCTGTCCTTCAAAAGCCTGAAGAAAAGATCCTTATTCCAAAAATAAGTGGTGGATTATGGTCTATAGATGATTTTACCCATGCCTTGTTCGGTCAGATGTGAGCTTACTGTGACTGCACCCTTTTCTTCCAGACCGTGAATGGCAATGTGGAAGCTAAGGTGGTGTGTTTCTACAGACGGCGGGACATCTCCAGCATGCTCATTGCCCTGGCTGACAAGCATGCCCGTGAGTTGTCTTATTTTAATCACAGAGAAGCCGGGAGCAGTGGGGAGTCTGAGGAAGAAGCAGGGTATCGAGAGCATTAGAGAGGTACAGGAAGGTGATGGCGCGCTAACTGGGGCAGCACAGGGCCGTGTGGAAAAAAGATCAGTTCAGGAAAAGCCTAAAGCAGCGACACACCCCCCCGCCCCCCAACGCCGTTCTTAGACACCTTTTTTTTTTAGCACAGTGCTATAACAGTGATGTTTATTGTATGTGTATTAATAAGATCTTTCTGTAGTTTCTGATTTCCGCTACTAAAGTTACTGTTGATTACCGTCAAGAAATTTTTAGCCTTTCCCCTGTTAGACTGAATAAGCAAACGGCACTATAGCGGTTCGTATCCTGTTGTGCTTGATGGTCACTTAACAGTGTGTAGGGTGAAGGATTCTGGGTTCTTTGTTGCTGTCTCAGTTTGTTCGCACTGGTGGTTTGAGAAGTGTTAAAAGCAAGCTTCACAAATGTCTGTTTATTTTTGTGCCCTCGGCGCCGTGACTCTCTATGTGCCTCCTGGAGCCACAGCTCAACTATCAGTCACATCGAGATGCAGAGCTGATGTTTGTACTACATACTGCATTTTCATCCACTTATTCAGCTGGGTGTCTTAAGCGAAGCTGTTGAGTTGCTGTGCACAAGGATTGTTTGTCATTTGCAACACTTGCACTGACATAATACTGGTATGCCCCAGTAAAATGTGTTCGTGTAGAGCAGGGCTGAAAAAGGGATTTCCTCAACTTGGTGTTTCACGGGTAAATTACGACCTAATTAAAATGTGTCCTGAACCCTCTTGGGTTTGTACTGTCACCTCCTGTTGGGGATTAAGCTGTTGAAGCGCCAATGAGGAAAGGCTCAACTGTCTGTCTAGCTGTCTGGTCTTTGTATGGTGTGTTCATGTGCAGTGAATCCTGGCTTCCTATTGAGCTCACACTTCTGGTGCCTCTGTTTTGTTGGTTCTTCTTGTGAGGAGTTGATGCTGGGAGTGGCCACATGTTGCCTTTTCTTGGGAGCCTAACGGGAAGAGTCTATGATAGTGACAGCTCCTTTGATTGTTTTCCATAAACGCCAAAGCACATGATCTTGTGTAGAACTGCTAGCGCATGTGAAGCACACAAAAGAGTGCATCGGCATCTTAGCCTCTGACCTGCCGGACTTGTGATGTTTGTCTTCCTCCGATCTCAGCAGTTTGGCTTGCAGTTCTTCACTTGTGGTTGGGCCGTGATTCATAATTGAAATATGTCCCTTGGTCGAAATGTTGACTCCCTCCATCTGTAGCGGTCCCTAACCTTAGCGTAGGGCTGAGGCAAACTACTGGAGGGGGAGGGACAGTTACTGGAAAAAGTGGAGCCTTACCCATTGTAGGGGCACCACTTTAAAAATGAGGAAGGGTTACTGCATCGTGAGGGAATCTGATATTCTAAAGAAAAACACATGGTCCCTGTTACTAGTCAGTGAGTCAGGTTGTGGATAGATGTAGAATGACTGTAGGTTTTTGCAGCAGCATGTTCATGTGTAATCAAAGGCGTCATGTCAAGGCTTTGGAAGTGGGGGGAGAGGACTCCAGTATAATTGATTTTGAAGACCTTTTATTGAGATTCCTGATTGTACCATGGTGAATTACTATAATGACGTGGGAACAGAGAACATCAATCAGGCTTCACTTTTGCTCTCTCCCTCTCTCTCCGTCCTTCTCTCTCACTCTCTGTCCCTCTCACTCACTCTCTCTTTCTCTCTCACACACACAAACACACACACATTTTTCTCCTCCCCAAGACCAGGTGATTTCTGAGGCTGTAAAAAAGGCTGATTATTTTTTTTCTAAGTAATGTGTAAAACCCAGCCTGGCATGCACCCAAGTGCCCCACCCACCCTTTGCTTCTCTCATATGATGAAAAGTTGATTAGAAAAAGAAAGAACACAGATGAGACAGATACAGAGGAGTCGGGGGTGGGGGACAGCAGGCGGTTTTGAGTGCCTGCCTTTGACTGCAGGGCTGACATGTTGCAGACTGCTGCAGCTGCATGTGCTCTTTACAGAGGGCCCACAGCATGCAGGCCTGCCTCACTTAAGCCTTCATGTTGTGCTGCCATCTCACTGCTGCATGTAGGGAATAGATGTCCACTAGCATGCATCTGGTCGGCATGTTTAGTAGACAAAGCTGAGCAAAGGTGACGATATGGGTGTGTGACGTCTAATAGGGGAGCTGGAGGAGGAGATGGAGAACCCAGAGATGGTCGAGCTGTCAGAGAAGCAGAAGCACCAGCTCAGGCACAGAGAGCTCTTCCTGTCCCGCCAGCTGGAATCCTTACCTGCCACCCACATCAGGTGACCCATACCTGCCAGAACCCCGCCGCCCACATCAGGTGACCCATACATGCCAGAACTCTGCCACCCACATCAGGTGACCCATACCTGCCAGAACCCTGCTGCCCACATCAGGTGACCCATACATGCCAGAACTCTGCCACCCACATCAGGTGACCCATACCTGCCAGAACCCTGCCGCCCACATCAGGTGACCCATACATGCCAGAACCCTGCCGCCCACATCAGGTGGCCCTGGGTCAAAAGTCATATGCCTTATACACAGCAGCCCCAATGTCACATTGGGTAACGTTCTGTTCCTGTATGCCCAGATCACCTTGTCTGTAAATAGCCCACACCTCAGCATGTGGCCCTTGTCTCTGATTGGTCCAGTCTGCCAGTTGTTAACTTGTGTTTGGTGATCCTCAGAGGGAAGTGCTGCGTTACCCTGCTGAACGAGACTGAGGCCCTGGCATCCTACCTGGACCGGGAGGTAAGCATGGCCCTCCTGCCATCATCGTGGTGGTGGTGTTCCTGCTCTCTGTGTGGGCTGGGCGCCGTCTGCAGCCGTATAAGCATTTTTGTTCCTGAGACCCACACGTGCTCTGTGTCCTGTGTGGTTATCTTGCAGGCTCTGTTTAGACAGGGAAAAGCGAACTGCATGGAATGCCGTCTCAGGGTCACGGGAACATGGGGGACAGACAGAGGACAGCCTGGGAGGGCTTTAAGGGTTAACGGTTTATGTGCAGGTTCTACTGCAATGTGCACTCTTTGCCTTTTTCAAAGTCAAACAAATATAAATATTTTTGTTTTTGGATGGTAGCTATAAAAATAACACGTGGATGCCGAGTTGCTTTTTCCCAAAAGAAGGTTTTGAATTAAGCTTTATGTATTTACTGGAATAGTTGAGTTTGCAAGCTAAATTGTCCTTTGGCAAGACGGACAGACTTCATGTTATTAGACTGTGCTTATGTGCTTAACCGCATTCTATCAATGTGCTGCATGTGTGTGCTGTCAGTACAGGATGTGTGACAGTATCGCTGCTGTTACCTTTGCCCCCCGTGGG
>JAODKF010000045.1:11003300-11013531 GCA_026779585.1 Mormyrus proboscirostris | reverse complement strand
CCCCCCCCCCCCCCCCCCCCCCCCCCCCCCCCCCCCCCCCCCCCCCCCCCCCCCCCCCCCCCCCCCCCCCAAGGCAAAGAAAAACAGATCTGCAGCTGAAGTTAACCCTTTTTAGGCCCAGCTCTCAGCTTTCGGATGACTTTTAAACTGTACTGTGTTAAAGATGGGAGGACTTAGACATGATTTTTGGAAGCAATAAAATAAACAAGCAAAAGATGATGGGGGGGTGTGGAGGAAGGATGGCGGTGGAAACAGGGGGGGGCTTGGGCAGCCCGGGGGCCTCCCCGGCTCTGCAGAACCCCGCATCCCCGGCAGAACAGCTGGTGCTGTTCAGGCAGCTGGGGGGAGGCGGTGCCCTGAGGGATTCACATCCCTTCCCATTGACGTTGCTCGCTTACCCCAGGCCACCGCTGATTACTCCGGGTTAACCAGACATTTAATAAGCTTGGGTGGCTGGGTGGGGGGGCTTTAGTCGCAACCCTGCACTTTCCACACACAGCCGGGCTGCATCGCTGCGCAGAATCTATAGCCAATGGCCGTCTGACGTGGAGTTTTTAACTCTCGTTACGGTATGAAGGTAGAAAACATCTCTGCTAGAAACGTACCACAAACTGATCAGATATTTTTCTCGAGTTTTCAGCTTATTCTAAAGTTATGTAGCTATTTTATGTAAGTGGGACACTAGGTTGTAAAATAGTTTGAAATGGTCGTTTTTCTTTTATATTTATTAATAATTCATCTCGTACTGACTTTAGCCCTGATCTCTGCAGCATGTCCAGGAGCATGTTGGGGGGGGGGGGGTGACACAGGCCAGACGAGGCTTGTTCCAGGTGCTGCTCTGTTGAAGTTTGACACTGAGCCAGTCACCTGTGACACTTGGTGAACGTCAAGCCCTCCCTGACACTGGTGGCTGGCTGCACGGCTCGTCATATGCGTGCCTTCATGAAGCAAAGCCGACAGCCTCCTGCTCGCAGTAATCGAGCCCCATCAGGATGACCTGGATTGTATTGACTGGCTGCGAAGCGTGGGATCTCTCCACCGGTGTGTTTATCTAAATCGGGCTCTGTCTAGCTTTTAAATAGGGCATGTCCTGGCTTGTCTGTTTCATGACACTATCTGGTTTTGAGAAGGAACCTGCGTTATGTAACATGAGTGCAATGAGTCCGTTTGGAAGGTGAACCGCGGCGTTTGCCACAAGACATGGAGAAGCAATGGAGCAAATGGAGTTTGCAGAGCACATAAAACTGAACATGTAGCAACCGTGTCTCATGACCTTTTCCAACAGCGAGTGCCTCCTGTTGGCCTGTCTGCATAGGCATGCTTGGTGACCGCTTCAAATGAACATTTAAAAACATGCACATGTATGTGTTTCTGAATCGGCAATGCACCAGACCTCCAGCTAACGTCTTGCAGGTCTGGCTGCAGCATGTTTCTGCTGCCTGGCGTCAGAGACCCATGTGCCCACAACACGTCGCCCCACCCCGTGAGGAGTAGCATGCAGAACCCTGAGAAGTAATGAAAAGTACATGAAAGCAGCTCCTCATTTGTCCTACCGGGTCTCTCTCCCTCCCTCCCTCCCTGCTTCCAGCTGCCTCGCATTCCCAGTGTGACCTCAGCCTCTCTAGCAGCTGTGCACGCAAAGGCCCCGTCCGAAAATCGCCCCCACTTCTGAATCCACCTAGGAGCACTACGCCACTGTGGTCCAGCTTAGCAGCACGAAATAATCAGAGAGATCCCATTGAATACCATCCATGACTGACTTTTGTTACTGTCTTACCAGTTCATTAACTGGGATTAAAGTTTTACTAGCATTAAATCAGGATTACAGATGATGGTGTTTATACTGGGAACTTTATTTTTCCCCAGAGCAGTATTTTGCTGTCTAATAGGAAAATAAAGCTGATGCAGACCAATCATGCAAAGGAGTGATTTCTGCCATTAGCTGCTTCCCATGTGTCTTGCTGCTGGTAGCCCAGTTCCACTTTATATCTTGTGGGGCCAAAACCAGAGCGTGCCAGTGTGGTCCAGGGCTGAGTACGGCTTCTGCGTGGCCCCCGCTTCCATCGTCATCGTCCAGAAGCTTTCAGGAAGTGCGACGTCTATGAATCGTTTGTAAATCCTTCTACGCTCTGCAGCCGCCCCTCGCAGACTGTGACATCGCCCAGGGACAAAGGCGCCCCGTCGTATGTCTCTGTCCCTTCTGCGTCTCCGCCGCCCTACCACCTGTCCCGTTAGCTACGTCACGTAGGCTGTGCATGTGTGTTTACTTCACGTCCTGCTGAAACTGAGACTGATCATGTGACTGATCTGCGTGCAGAGATGTGGTTGACTTGAGGTTCGCGTTATGCTCCATTCGACACACTAAAGCTGCTGTTGCTCCCCCCTCCTTGACTTGTTTTGACCCCGGTCGTTCCTGTGGTTTGTCTACCTTGTAAACAAGGGTGGGCTCATTTGGCCCTTCATTAGGCCTTTTCACGCAGGTGCCATTTTTGTCTGGTTCTGCCTTCGCTGCCGCATGCCCTGCAAAACAGACGATGCGAGCCGTTTGTGTTTGTTTGTGTAGGTATGCGACAGTGCATTGAGATGGTTTGTGTAACTGCAACCCTTCGGCGTGGTGTTGTTGGCATGACTGGTTAGCATGATTGAAGGGCTGTCAGCGTAGACATGGGATTTTATTTGGGGTGGGGGGGGGGGGGGAGACAGGATGTACCCAGCAGGATCTGAAATGTCCTTTGTCCTAAATGGACGGGTCAGTCTGCAGTAAGCATGCTGGGTAATGTCTTCAGAGACGTGCGTCGAAGCTCGGAACTGCTGCAGAGGGGTCTCTGGGTCACGCGTTCTGCGCCTGCTTCGCTTGGAGAAACCCGACAGCTGGACAAATGAGAAGATTTACACGGGGGTAGATGTGTGAACAGATTCCTTCAGCGGACGCTCCTCCTGCAGGGAGCACCAGCGCGCTTCTCGGCTGCAAGAGTGGGCCGCCCTCAGCGCGACGTTTCAAAACCACGGCTAGTGTAAACAAACAGAAACAGGCGAGCTCGTCCCCTGGGGCCCCAGGAAATGCCCACAGCTCTGGCTGCAGTTGGCAGGTGTCTCGGGGCCGTACGTAGGGTGACCGCATGCTGCTGTCTCCGGGGGGGGGGGGGGTCGCCGTGACGGTTGCTGTGAAGCCAAGTGGTCCGATTTGCGTAGTTGTGGGTTTGGTTGGCCGCCGGTACTGCGGTCGGCTGGCCGGTGAGGCCTGGTGGGAGGGGGTTAGTGTGACAGTTATGTAATGGCTCTGTGGAGGCCGGTCTGGCTGAGAGCTGATATGAGCAGTACGGCCCTGCCAGGGGTCGCCTGTCCCTGGCCCCGCCCATATGCTATGGCCTGCGGGACCTGCGGGACCTGTGGGACCTGCATCCCCGCCTCTGATTGGTAGGTAAGGTGAGGAGCTGTAGAGGCCCTGGCCTGAGCGCGTCTCTTTATTAATGTCACAGTGGGCCGCATGGGGACCTGGCCGGGCCCCATCTTGAGGCCCACCTCAGATACTTTATACTGCGACAGGTTTTGTTAAGGTGTTCATTTCACAGCCTGTCAGAATGAGATGAATCAAAGTCGGGGCCTTTATTTAATCTGATCTCTGTGCATTAGTGCAGCCTGGCCGGTCTGTGTTCCTGCCTACACCGATATGCTGTGGCCTTTTGTCGTTACTGTTTCATCCTGATCCTCTCTCTCTCTCTCTCTCTCTCTCTCTCTCTCTTCCCCCCTCCCTCTCTCTCCCCCCTTCTGGCACATAAAGAAGTACAGCACCCTGTCACCAAGGAACTCCCTCTGAACCGTTTCTGTGGCTTTGTCACAGGCTGTTGATTCACGTACCCCCCCCCCCCGTTGTCTTTCCCACATGTAGACTGATGTTACAGATAAGTCCCAGGGGGGGTTAGGGGGGGGCACTGGCACAGCAGCCCCCGAGTTCATTTACACAACCTTGCGTGAGTCAGTGATGGGAGCAATCACCATGCTTTTTACTACTAACAGCGAAGCCCAGAGGGTCACAGAGGGAGCATTGAAAGCACGACTGCATCGGGCAGCTTTTGGCCTCCCTAAGGATCATATGTGTGAAATTACACAGAAGCCTGTAAGTACAGGAGGTGTAGTTTGTGGCAATGATGATGACGATGATGTCGATGATGACGACGGCGTATTACAAACACCACATAATATCCCAGATGTCTGGATACACCTGTATCACTTTTATTCTTCATCCGATTCGTCTCTGTCCTTCTGCAGTAAGGGCGATACACAGTGCGCTGTTCTGGCACATTCTGTCACCACTCATTAATGCTCTGGCCCCTTGTGCTCTGCCGTCAGTATACAGGCTGCTACCTGCCCCGCCACATGCCGGAGAGGTGGCTAATGTTACATTACGGTCACCTTCAGTCTCACAGAATTTGCATGGACCTTCCCAGCAGGCTCTGCGGCATAATGTTACCTTGTTACGTTCCCTGATAGAGTAGATGTGATGAAGAACTAATCTTGGGAGATACTTCATTAATTACGTCTGCTGGATTGCATTTGGAAATTTGGTTTGATTTCTGGGATGTCTACCTTCTTGTCATGTAATTGTGGGAGTTTTGGAAAGTGCTTTTTGGAATTTAGTGGCGCCAAGTGTGAATCTTGACTTCTGGCCCACAGGGCAGCACAGTTGTGTGTTTTCCACTGTTGTCTTATCTGACAGGCTTCTGTGTGCAGCAGTTTTCTTGTTTCTGTATGATTCCGTCCTGTTTTTCTGTTTGCAAACAGAACGTTGTGCGTTTTGCAGATTAGCTCTGTAGCTGGGCAGTGGGCCATCGGCTTTGGTGAGTGCGGTACATGTAGTGAAAAACAAGCTAATATTGTTAACATTTGTGTGTGTTTGTCTATTTTTTTAGACCTGAACTCAGAAACAGTCCTGATCACTTCAAACATATTTGTACATATGAATGTATAAAAATGTTACGGTCCTGTGCTGGTGTGACATGAATTTTGATCTAGTGATCCAGTTAATTTCCATTACCTCACAGTGTAATTTATGGATTTTGTTTGTTTGTTTGTTTGTTTATTTGTTTATTAGGTGATGATGACCAAGCAGGCCCCTCCCACCAAGGCACAGATCCTGGGCTTCAGCCAATCAGGGTGCGATCTGGATTCGCCTGCGATCTGACACGGGGCTCATCTGCCATCTGCAACATGAGAGGCAGCTACTCCTGACTGATCGGTTAACTTGCGCTATTTCTCCGCGATGACAGTAGACGACGGCCTTGGCGTGTGTGTTCGCGTAAGTGTGTATGTGTGCGCACGTGTGCCTTATCTTACTATGACTTTGGGTTAGAGGAGCAGCCCGCAGCGTGACCGAATGTTAGCGATTTCACAAACCGACGCCAAGGCCGAAGTCCCCTGGCTCGGCCTGCCTGCGGTCGCTGGTGCGTAACTGAGCACCGTTTGTGGTCAGACGCGCCCTCCTGTCCTGCAGCTGTGCACCCAGCACCCTTATCGCACCTATTATGTACAAAACTGGGCAAGATGGTGGGACGTGAGCTCGGCAAACGGCACCTCTGGGCCGGGGTCGGCTTATCAGGTACCGCCTCGGCTGCAGGGCTGCCTTTACTGCCCCTGTTATCTGAGCTGTTTGTTCAGGGCCCTCAGCTTCTCGAATGGTACCGCAGTACAGCTTGAGGCTAGGCGTTACCTGAGCCTTTACTTTACCGCCAGGAGACACAGTGAAAAGTCCTGCTTGGCCCTCTGCCCGACCCTTATTGGTTCTTATGCGGATGATTATTTTTACGACAGTGTTTGTGCTGTGTAGTCGGGGGCTGGCTATGAACCTATGTAATGATGTGCTGAGATACTCTGTAGGATGGAAGCCCCGACTTGTGCAAACACTGCATGAGGTTAAGAAATAAATACATATATAATATAATTTCATATGTGGATTAATGGCCTGAAACTTTATTTAGGTTAAAATGTGTTTGTACTTGCGCAATGCTTCCTGCCCAGACATAAACTGCAATCAGTAAAGACACCCCCTCCCCACCCCCAAAACGCACACTATTCTAAACAGGCCAGCACGGGCCATTATCTGTGCAGGCCTGGGGTGTGAGCTAACAGCTCAGGTAACACCTGGCTGCACTGCGAATCCCCAGGTGATTGGCCCCTGGGGGGGGCACAGCAGGCTTGGCCGGTTTCATGCAAGGCTCAATCTTGATGGAAGATTACCTGAAGGAACCTACAGTGGCATTGTTCTGATGTGCAATCTCGGTTGGCTGTTTATTTATGGGATCCTCTCCCACACCGGCTATTAGCCGCTCAGGCACTGAAGGCATCAATCTTGGCTCGCACTAATGGAACTTGACAGGCTGCTGCCATGGTGCTTAGGGCTGAAGGGGAAGATGAGGAAGTTTGGCTGATTATTTGAACAATGGTCTTATTTTGGGTGGTTCCTTCTTTTTAACTTGACACACACCACACACAGGCTGGTTTCTCTGGCTTTTTCACATCTCAGTGATGATCCTCAGAGTGCAAATCTTTGATAAGTTAACTCCAGATAACTTTTTCCAGTGCTGTTTCTGTTTGTTTAATGTATTTAGCTTTTTGAGGATTTCAGCAACTCCATCTACAGAACACACGAATAAAATCTTTCTGTATTGATAGTGTTTTCATTTAACAACTCTTTTTTTCTCTTTTTAATTAGCAATTTATTTCTCAGCCTGACCTTAATTTCTCAACCACTTCCAGCCATTCGGGAGAAATGACACCTTCTCTGTAACCACCTGTATGGGACTGAAGGGAGACAATCTGCTTGCTCTCACTATAGAGAATTGTTAAGTTCTGGAATGAGCAAAGAAAATGGACATAATCAAATCAGGTTATTGCTTAGATGTCCTTAGAAAAGAGAAATGGAACAAAGTGGCCATTTTAGGCATTGTAAAAATACCAAAAATCCTGAATACCGGTACTGGTTTTTACAAACTTTCTGGCAGGCAGCCATCTTGCTTCCACTCTGACCCACTCACCCATCTGCTCACCCGAATTGGTTTCTGAGAAGTTATCGCATGGATCCACATGTAGCCCCACTGACTGAGAAATCGATACTACTGGTGAGGCGGAGTGTTGCACTTGGGAAACTGTGAAATAGGTTTGTGAGCTTCCCAAAAGCCATTTCTATGGTGGGGGGGGGTGGGGGCATTAATTGGGGCTCAAACCGTCAAGCCACTCAGCTCCGACCTCAGAACGCTGGAACCCGCCAATGGGGCTGAACCCTAGCATGACGTGGGATGGTGTGTCTCTCTGGGGCTCTAAGAGCAGTATGACTTAAGCCGTTAAACTATCGCTTATCCGTTGTCTGGACATATTGATCTGATGAAGAGTAATGTGCCAGTTGTAGGTCATGTTCAATTAATCCGTGATTAATGTACCACCGTGTCCCGCTGGGAATGAAAAATGAAGCTGTACCTGGATCTCAAACTTCACTATACGTGTGGCATCATGGGCACTGTGACGCGCGTCCGAGACGCTTCCCCAATGGGACACACTCATTTCTTACATTTCTCGGGATATTGAGTAGTCAGGTATGGGGGGGGGGGGGTGTTTACACACCCGGGATTGGACAGGTCATGGCATTTATGAGTACTCACTCCTTCACTGTTGACAGTACAGCCAACCCAGCAAAGATGACTGCCTCCTCATAAATAGCCAGGGCTTTTATTCTCCTTCATTTCGCAACAGGAGTGTTTGGGAAATAGCATGTTTTCACACGTTTCCTGAACAGGCCGATGGCAGTCTGTCCCACCCTTGCCAAAGGGCTAACTAAAGCATCTCTAAACCTTAGATCTCAATCATCTCTCTCCTCTGCACACCTGCCTTTCCCGCTGTCTGTCTCTGGCTTTTTCATTTTTATTTTTAAGTAGGTCAGGAGTTGCTGCATAATCGTAACATGATACTGAAAGGTGCAGGTTTACAGCTGTGAGACTCATAATGGCTGGAGAATGAGGAAAGACGTCTGAGGCAGAATGTCTCTCCTCCGACACCCAAAGGTATGTCAAAACGAGCTAGACGCTCTACAGAGAGTAGATAGCTATTGTAGTTCGGGAAACTTCATTTGAAGCTGAAACATGCTTGAGTTTGTTCCAGGGGACAAACCCTTATGGTCGGTTCAGCTTTCTGCAAGTCGCTGCATACACCTTTTTCGTCTGTGGTTTTGTGCATCTTAAGGTGGAAACTTAACTGCTTGTGCATTAGGCCTCAAGTAAAAAGAGCAAAGATGTCTATACAGCACATCACAATATATGTAATGAAATACTATCCCAATTGTGGTAGACCTTAAAAAAAATAATCTTCAGTCAACAGGCTTCTGAATTTACATCAATGCAAGTCAAGGGTATAGAAACCCATTACCTTGAAGAGCTAATGTGTGGTTTTCCCTTTGGGGTTTCCAGCCAGATTCTGGGGCCTATTCTTACTTTCCGTGCTTCCAGTCCATACCATTCCTAGCACCACTCCTTAATCCCACCTCCATTGCATTTTTAAACCTTTATTGACCCATAATTTTACTGTCGATCAGTTGAGACAGAGAACCAGACAGGTGGCACAACCCAGAGATACAATTCCCTCGGTTATTCTTTGTTGTGGTAAAAAAAAAAAACTTAGTCTCTATGTACACAGCATGTGGGTTGTCGCTCACCTGACACGGAAATTGTCACTCACGCAATTCACAATACACCTACAGACCTGGAATTTTTAAATAAAAATTAGCATGCCCACACACATACTACCCGCAACCCTTCAACAAACTCAGCACCATCACAGACATAACAACCACCACCAAGAACCACCATGCTGCTTTCCGTTGTGTATTTAAGGTAATTTGATGTGCCCTTATCGTACACAGGAAGGAGAAATGTTCATGTCTGGAAAAACTCAAAAACAGTGCAAAGCAGGATGCCCACTGTTGAATCAGTATAATGAAATAATGTTAGATTGAACAACCTGTTGACCATTCTGGTACCCATTAAAACTACACAATATTTGGAAATTAACTGAGGAAGGTCAAAAGACATGAATGTATGCCTTTTTTGTAATGTAGTAAACCCCTAAAGGTGCACACTGCAGCCGCCCCCCCCAAAGCCCACTACTCTCCCGAACACCCACTGTGGCTTTAGGAGACGGTGTCCCACAAAACAGAAGCTGAATTTGCTGCCTTTTTGGGCCATTTAAACACCTGTCTTGGAGAGGCAGACATGTGACCCGTTTGCTTTACAGAAAGTAAAATCTAGCACAAGCAGCCTGTGGTGTATGTCTCTCTCTCTCCCCCCCCCCTTCCTTCCTTGCACAACTGGCAATTCCACTCGTACATGACTGGTGTAATCTGTGTGCTAACATAGGCCCTTGAACTTGGATTTTACAGACACCCCTCCCCTGCATATCATGTGTATTTTATTTTGCCTCTCAGGCATAACTTTTTTTAAAGGGGCAGGATCTCTTTTGACAGCCTCACCTAGACCAGTTCCACAGCTTGGTACTGCTATTAGCCTGGTTGCTAAGCAGGCATAGACACGAAGTCACATGAGGCCCAAACTACCAACAGGAGCAACCCCCCCTCCCCACACAGGTCCACGTGTGGCCATTAGAAATACCAGTGGCTTCATGCCCAAGGACATCCATCCAGGGCCCAAGGGCAGCATCACAAATGGGGGCCGACCGAGGGTGCTCCTTTCACATCAACATACATGCGGAGGAGATTAACAGCACAGACAAATCAATATAAGCAGTGGATCGATGGCCACTGCGCAGGGGGACTTCAGAGGGGGGGGGGGGGGCGCCATAAGCAGCCCCGGCATGCCAGCAGGGCAGTAGTGATGTAGAGGTGTTTACCGTCTGCCTGCAGGTATTTTTCCTTTCAAGTTGCAAGACAGCCCATCTCAGCCAGTTTGTTGCAGCCTGACTGGAGCCCAACAGTTGGCCCTCAGTCCCAGTGCCTACTGGCAGCTCACTGCAATGCCCACCTTCATGTTTACGCACAAGTCAAAATGATTACAACATCTTTTCCAAAAATATGGGGTTTATTCAAACTGCAAAATCGGTCGTTACAAAAAAAGTTCATAAACAAATTACTGCAATGAACGGCAATAACAAAAATACATTCAACAGTTTGCTGTTTTTGTCACTCATATGAACTTTTCTAACTATGAGCAGATCCTCCCCGGCCCCCCCCCCC
>JAODKF010000045.1:10921152-10943700 GCA_026779585.1 Mormyrus proboscirostris | reverse complement strand
GCTCCCTAGGATTTCACCCAGAAACCAGAGTCACATCCCCATGTTTTTTAACCTAGGGTGGCTTTCCAGAAAGTGATTGATCTTAGTGTGTTGTGCTTCTCCCCATGACAGCTTCAGCTTCTGAAGCTCCTGGACCACAGTTGTACACCAGGTGTTTTTGGATCTTCCAGGTTTTCTTTTTCCAGTTGGTGTCCATCTTAAGGCAGCTCCTGGGATGCGGTTCTGCTCCATCCTTAACACATGTCCAAGCCATCTTAAGCGTCTTAATGTAACAGCCTTGGTGATGCTTCAACTGGGTCTACAGGAATCCACCAGGTGCAATGAGGGCAAAATTCTGTTGTGTTCCACATTAAAACTTATCCTGCACCAGACCAAGGAGACTCATTATTTCATCGCAGTCCAGTCTGTTTTCCTCTAGGAATTGTGCTTCACTGAGATGGTCCAAGGTGTTCATGGCCACCTGCAAAAGCAACCTGGCTTCCTGGATCTCGTTGTCTCAAACGCTGCCTTCTTCTCACTTGCAATTCTCTGCCATTGCTGTTCATTAGGGGAGATTCACCTTCCCAATTCAAAAGATGTGACTGAACACATAGCACTGCTGATTGGTTAGCTCATCATGTAGCCTACCAGGGTTGTTCAGAATCCATGAATTGGATTTTGAAATGACTTGGCCACACCCTGTAAGATGTTGAATTGGAATGACAGTAAGAATTTGATTCATTTCATTTCAATGCAGTCATACAACACATGAATGTCATTTAATTTAGCAAAACATGAATAATTACATAGCAGATTTATTTCCAATATTGTAGATGTATATATTGACTTTAAAATGTACTGTACTAGTGAATAACTTTATATTTGCATAGATAAATTTGTAAGGTAAAAATTGTGTAATTGTTTTAGCCTGTTCTAACAAATTGCATTTTGTTTATGTCAGCCTTCTAAGTACCTTTCCATTTGCATATATTTATTGATATGATTTATTGATCATGGCCGACGGGTAGTTTATGCTGCAGTAAATATTCGTCATCACGTCGAAGATGGGGCCAGGATTCAGTGTATGCTGTTTCTGTTAACATGCTGGGTAATTCATGTCGAAATACTAAGCTGTATTGTGCATTTACACTATGTATGTGAATTTATGTAAAATAAAAAAAATTCAATTCTACTTCTTTATATTCAAAGTGGAATTTCGATTCAGCACCGTGTTTTCAATCGAATCAAATTGCATACAGGTGTTAGAACAACGAGCCTCATTTGCGCAATTTCATAGTGTGCATTATAATTTAATATTGTAAAGCTAACCTCTTATTATATCATCAGCATTATTACGTTGTCCAAAAAGAGCGTCAATGTGTTTTTATCTTTTGTTTTTGGCCGATCTTTGTGTCTGTGACAGGACAGCAAGCAAAAGTTCAAATAATGAACGACGTAGAAAATAACGGGTTGCTCGGAGCACTCGTATATCTACGAACGAGATAACGAACTACTTTAGGTGGGTTTCGGGAAACGCGTGCTAATTAACGATAAGTGCGAGATAACGAACTACTTAGCGTTACGAACCAGTCTGGAATGCCGATTCACATATACAGTGAATATAACGATAATTAGAACAATAACAGCAAGTAATATTGAGAACATCGAAATTCCAATTTGAACAGGTCTGCGAGAGAAACAAAAGTTGAAGCTGAAACTGCAGCAATAGGTGAATGCTGCCCTCTAATGGTAACAAATCAAAAAGCATTGTAAATGGGTATTAATAATGAACACTGACGTAGGTCCAGTCAATGGATCCTTTTTTGACCGACTTAGACTTCCTACGTAATATAAACAGATTTAGTGCCACTCATAGTAATCATTAAAAAGTAGTAACTGTATCTGAACTGACTATTCTATGTAACTGACAATAACGGAAGCAGATATGGCAATTTAGTAAAAAGACAGGCTTTGTAATCAAACTACAACTTTTACAAGAAGGGACATATATAAGTGTTTTAAGGGTTGGGTGTTTGTGGAGGACAAAATGGGTAAATGGGAAAACCTTAAATGAGAATTCGCAGAATTTTAAAAGTCAGTCTGGAATCACTGACGGCTACTGATGCACGTGTTCAAAAGTCTGTCTGCTTCATCAGTCTGATTTTCATTTGAGGAACGTTATGAGTTCCAGGCCATGAGTACATGAGTTCTCCATACCGTGTGTGCGCATACATTACCATTATTTGTCAATCATATGTCATTGTCCATTTAGATGAAAGGAAACACCACTGACAGCGCCCGTTCCGCTTGGGACTCCAAGGGATTTTTTTCTCTTACATTACAGCCTACCCACTTCGCTGAAAGAGTTAGTGAAAATACAAATGTCGACTCTTTTAAGATCCCTCAACTTAAGGGACAAAATATATAAAATGCTGTGGTTTTTTCTATGTCAGTTTTTGTTTGGCCAGCTCCTGCGTTTTTGGCTTCCCATTGTCCAAGATGTTTTCCTAAATATACCATTCATCTTAGGGCGTTCTTAAAGAGAAGTAATACAAGTTTCCCACCTACCAATTTTCCTCCAAATGTGCTGAAGAGGACGAGTCCTCTCGCCATAATGAAGTCACGTATATGACCTCAACACCTGCTAATCTTTTATAAAAGAATGATGACTTGTGACCGCTGCAAATATTGAATGATGCTAACTAGATGACAAAATTTCTAACTGCTGAAGAACTAAATGTGCTTTGATGGTAATATGCTTCTCCCACACATGTATTGTAAAACAAGAACCTTAGAGAACATTCAAGAAGGCTCTTCCAAAGATGAATTCTTCTGCCATAAGTGAATCGTGGGCTTGCTTCAACTGTGGGCTGATATTAGATTTATCTCTCCACTGGGATACTAAATAAAGCATTGCCGTTCTCCCTGTATAAACATTACCCTCCCGATAACTCTGGAAAGGAAGAGATTATTCATAGAAACATGTCTCCTGCAGATCCTTCAGTGAAGCAGAAAAATGGGCAAATGCTGTATGGTGTTATTTTTTAAAAATATAACTTTAAATTAAATGGCTTTTTCCATTTACTCAGAGGACTAATTTTTAGTCTTCAGAAGGCTGTTTAATTTTTAGCTTAAACTGATGCACGGACTAAAAATGCCAGACAGACAGGAGCGTCACTGTGTGCCTGAATTGTGTTCCTTCTCATATAGGACCTCTTATTTGTATGCTACGTAACCCATACATATGTGTTTTATTGTCAGAAAGAACAACAAAATGTTGTGATTCTGTAACTCTTACTCTAGCTGAATTAACTAGCCATATAAAACCAGAACAAACAATACTAATAAATCCGGAAATGTTGTGGCTGGTTTTCACCTTCTCGTCTTGTTCTTCATGACAGCATGGCAGGTGGGAGTTAGCAGCCGCTGCTTAGCCCTTTGAGCTTTACAAACCTGGATATTTTATGCCGGGGTTCTTGATGCTGATATAATGTGACCAGTCCGATACGTCTTGCAATTCAAGAGTTTGGCATGCCACTAAACCGGGGACTGATTTCTTATTGTAAGTCCTCCTCTGAGGATTGCTCTTTTGAAAAGAGCAAGGAGCTGGAAAATTGAGGTTTATCACGCCTCGAATCAGGTTACGAGTGCAGTACTCAACACGTTTGACTAGGTGGCAGCAGAGAGCTACAGTTAGATACCAGCCTCCTAACAGAATAATCGGTTAGTGATGGTCTAACATCGTTGTCGTAAACAGTACAGCTTGTAAAATTAGTACCATTCTGTGAATTTTTTTGTGAATTATTGTCAAGCACTAGTAATAGACGGATTGATATTGGTGGTTAACATTTTAGTCTGAGGTGATCGAATTTCTATTAGGATCAGAGAAGCCCACAGTAGCTGAAGGGAAATGCAGTAGTTTTGGAAGAAACTGTCTGATTTTTTTTTTAAATTGGAGTTAGCTGGGAAAGTACGTACATTTTAGATATGGTTAAAAAAACATTTTATTGTAGAAAAAATGTAGAAATGTAGAAGCTTTAACGGTTCCGTGATGTGAATATAAATTTGGAAGACATGTTTTCAAACTTTCAGTACGACACAGCTTACAGCCTGTTTGAGTCTGGTCCAGTCAGTTACATAATAAGTCTGTAACTAGTCAAGTAAATTATCGGTTGCATTGACTGCGTATTAAAAATAATGCATAAATGCAATCGGGGTCTTAGAAACGATGGAATTCATAAATATTTCCATCTTAAGCTAAATAGTTAAATTGGGTAGTGTTAGTTCCAACTCGGCGTCAGACACCCAGATGAATCACATATATATACATATAATATTATTTTTCTTTCCACTGGTTCACACATCTCAGGGCTATTCAGATCAGGTCTCAAGGTTCTAGTCCTGCTGATTTCCCAGCCTTCCTTTACCTGTGAGCCAGGTGTGACGCTCTGTGGCCAATCAGAATCAGTAATTATTAAACTATATAACTACCTGGGAGAACTGAAAGCACGGCCTGGATGTGGAATCGAGGTCCAGATTTGAAGAGCCCTGATATATCTAGTTACCTTCCCTTAGTCTATTTTAACTTGCGCCACATCCCTCCAAGTGGACAGAGTGGGAAATACAACGCGGCCCGTTTTGACGGTAGACAGTGAAAATTGTTGCAATTTTCTAGTCGCCGAAGTTACCACATGATACTGTATTCTAACGCTTCAAAAAATGAACATTTGAAAAAATAATTTTTTTTACGGGAATGTGAAAATATTGTTTGGAGAGCTAAAACAATTTGAAAAACACTGTTGCATCTTCCTTAGATTCACATATTCCTGTTGCCACTGAAACTCCGAAGATGTGCATCGGAATTCAATTGCGACAGTATTTCATTGTGAGTATTTAAATATCTGATGTTATTACAGCATTCATCCAGACTGTGAAGTACTGCATTATACTCTCTATAACCACCATTTGTTGACCTCAAACACTCAACCAAGGATCGTCAACCTGTCTCAACTGTGTCTGTGGTATAAAAGGAAAAAAGAAAAAAAAACTAACTATGCTACATTTCTAAATAATGTGTCAGTGGTAAAGATTGCATTCTGATCACAGCGTTATTCAGAATTTGCCATGGTGTTGAACCCTGCATTTAACTGCCTGTCCTTAAGGTAGTGTTTCCCAACCTGGTCCTTGGGGACCAACAATCGGTTTACGCTTTGGCCTCCTCCCAGCTCCCTGGCAGACAGTCTACATTTTTGCTGGACTGTCTATAAGCGGACTGTCAATGGGTCCCTGAGGACTGGGATTTTGGGAATTTAAATCCTTTATTATCCTTTGTTTTTTTGCAAGGTCATCATGACAAACAATGACATTTCTCAGCTGTGTCTTTACCTGTATAAAGGACTCAAGGCAATTTTGCTGGCATTTATTGGAATTTCATACTTATTCACCTGTTTTTTCCAAAACTTTTATTATAGTTTTAACACTATTCTTTATTTTTTTATTACTGAAATTGGGATTGAAGAAGACAAATTTATGTAGTTAACAGACACCAGCAGGTAAAAACTGAAAATTGCTTCAGGTTACATTAAAAAAGTCAGAATGTTTCATTTTCATACTGAATAAAGACAAATCAAGGTCATTATCCTTACCTGCAGGTGCCGGTTATAATGCCTCTGTGACAACTGTAACAGCAAATTAATGTGAAAAACCATGCAGAAAACCCCATTACCCATAAACAGTAAATAATTGCTTGTTGATTGTTAGTTTGTTTATGAACAAAATATCAAAGCATTAATTTAAGGAATGTCTTCCTCATCATCACACTGTGCTGGTTTTTCTGTGTAGCAATAAATTAGGAAAAATATGGAAGGTATGTCATATTAATCATTTCACTTCAAGTCAAAGATAATCCCTGAAATCTGCACCGTTGGTAAAACATGCAGCATTTTGAAATCAACTGATTTCAAAAACCTGTACCAAGACTTATTCAGAATACTGAATAGATTGTAGTCTGGGATATGTAAGACAATGTAAACATGAAGCTGGATTTGAGATAGGTCTCCATCTTCTCAGGGCAGTGAGAAAATTTATTCAAGCATGTACACACACTGCACTTGTCTGAAAGTGCTCTCTGAGTAGATCAAGGATTCATCGTCCCCATGATGCTCGTGAGGTCTTAAGGGTCATAATAACCAGTATGCACTGTCATGCTGGTGGCCAATTTCAAGGAACCCCTTGTGAGATCTCAGTGCACCACAGAAATCGGGCCAGGGTGGTTTTTCTGCGCTTTGGGAGTGGCCTGTATCGCCGCCATGCTGTCATTGGCGGGAAGCTGTCACCGCGACTGCCCCAGCTGTCTCGGAAAGTAGACCTTAAGTGGAACACATGTCTTCAATTTTGTGAGTTTTCGCCCCTCTGATGTCTCAGAGGGGTACGCTGCCCGAGAAGAAGCTTTTCATGTAAGAATAATTTATGTTAAGTAGCCGGCTGATATGTTTGTTACACTGGAGCTGACACTATGTTTGTGTTTCGTTATGGCTATGATGGATGGGGCTGCGGTTAATGCTAATTAACCCGATTCACCGTGGCCAACACGTCACATTGACCTGTTCTGCCTCGTTTCTGCGTTTTCGCACATTCTCTGTAGCCAGATCGACAGTGTACCATTCATCATCATTTACCAGAAGCTAACAGTCAAAGAACATAGCTTTCAGGTTGGGGGGGGGGATGTTAGCGGGCTGAGTAGCCAGAATGTGATGAAAAACATCATTTTTATGGGCCAATTAGAGTAGGCACAACTCGAATCGATTGAAAAACTAAATGGATGTTTATACAGAAATGAAGTCAAATCAAAAATATAAATTCTGCTGCTTTCATTGCTGATTTGACAAAATTACTGATGACAGCAAAATTAGAAAGGACCATGACCCTGTATCACAAAGCAGGATTTCTTGCTTAGCCAGATAACTTGTCAGATTTAAGGAATCCCACTTTAAGGACTTTATCTGCATTCATTTACATTTAGCCCAGACTACCTGAAATCCAACAGGTTATTCAGCTAAGCAAGAAATCCTGCTTCCTGATACAGCTCCAGGTTCACTGTTTAACCATAAAAGAACTGCATTGTCCACCAAAGGACAAAATCTCTGTGGCTAATTGCATGTATTATGCTCTCAGATTTAACTGTTGGAATTGCTAATACTGATGTAAAATTAGAGTATGAATGTTGTTAATGTTGAAGGGGGAATATACCCCACAAATTTATTCACGCTCATTTGTTTTTAAAACATGCCTTTATTTGGCTTTCTCTGTATCACCCTCTACTGGTTTCTTGCTTGTGGTGAGACTACATTTTCCCAATTAAATCCACCTGCAGATCTTCTTTGACCTGTCAGTCACAAGGCGTTCTGAGGTTACCTAGGGGGAAAGGTAGCTGCACTTTCTTTTAGGAATGGCTTTGCCATATTATTCATATTCATGCATAAACTGAAAAAGGTGATGCAGTACAACTGGTTCCCCTGTTATGTGTTGGCTCTGTGATGATGTAATCACCCTGAATCAGACTCTTATCACATTGAATGTTGGTCATTTTTTTGGTGGTCCCTCTCGTCCAGGACACAGGACAAAAAGGCTGGCTTGTGGAATTTAAAGATGCATCAAAACCAGAAAATCTACGTTTTATCAGGTCTTTTCCCCCTGAGCTCTGTTCCGATTAGGAAGCAACCTTAGAATAATTATACTCTTCTGTACTCTCTCGATCCGCATACCAAGTCATTGTGGATTTCTGCCTAAACTCCATATACTGTACTATTATGTGATTGACCTTTTCACTGTTTTACACAATTCTAATGTTGTACTATACATTCATTCCTTGTCGCATTACTCGCTTACGTGTGTGGAGTTCTGTGTCAGTTGCGGTTTTGCATTTAATGTTCAAGGGCCAGAAGCACAGAGACAAATACCTGTGTGTAAAGCTGATAGCTTATTCAGATTCATCCTCTGGATCAACCTGAATGTGTTCTGTGTCTGAAGCAAAATACAAAAAAGGATAGCAAGGATGTAACCAAGAATGTATGGAAAATGAATGAAGGAATTGTTACATGAAGCATGAAGGAGGAGGGAAAATCCACGTAGTGGCTCTCAACAAAAGAAGTTTTATTAAAGAACAGCACAATGGGACAACCAGAAAATAAAGGGACTGCAAGGGGTCAAAACTGGGAAACAAAGAAAGTAAGGCTGGGAGCAACACCAGGAACAACAATACTAAAGGCAGGAAGGAACACAAGAGGCTACAATAACTGACATAGGATAACTATAATGACTACAACTAACAATCACACAGCTATCACAGGGAAACAGCCACAGTGACCCATTGAGGAACAGAACAAATACAGGCACTTAAATACACTACTAACAAGATGAGACAGGTGAGAACCATAGCTAATCAACTAATCACTAAAGAATTGGGGCAACAATGGACAGGTGGGGTATATTACAATTAACAGGCACTAGAGACTATGAAACATTAACAAACAATGAGGGCTGTCTACTCAAGGAGAGACTAGGAACAAAGGTAAAACTGAACGTAACTAAAAAAGGCACAGGCAAGGAAACCATTAACAGGGTCACAAAGCAAAGACATAGATTAATAATACCAGATGCTAGGAGATAAAATAAAACCAAAATATTAAACAAAGATGAGGCTTTTCTGCTTTCTAAGGCTTTCACTCACTAGTTCACTCATTTAGTGAAAATCCACAGAAAATATAGCAAAGGGATCTGGGATGTACAACTAATGATAAGAAGTGGCTGAAAACTTTATCTACGGTGATGAAGAATGTTCAAAAAATGAGAGGAAAACTTTTTTGCTGATGACAAATGTTGGAAAGGCAACAGTCAGGTGGATACATTTATGCTTGTGAACAGGGAATGTTCATTGGTCCATCTTTTCTGGACTAAAGTGTCACAACAATTAGGAAATTGGCTTGATGTCGCACTGGTCTTATGCCCTCAATATTGTCTGTTGGGAGACAGGAAAAGAACCCCACATTTAAGCAAAAGCCAGTTCACTATAGTGATTATGGGAATCATCTCAGCAGTTGAGCTAGTCTTGAGCAATTGGAAATCTAAAAGCTCCGACGTGAAAGATTGGATGGAGGAAATGATCAGAATATCATGTTATGAAAAAATGTCATCTCAGTGGATGATGTCAAAACAACTGTGAGCATAGAGACCAATGTCCTTCATATGCCACAAGGCTTGTTTTTGAAATATTCCTCGTACATATTTTTTAGAATTAAAAATGACATATACATGCATATAAAGCTATTATATACAAGAGGAATATTTCAAAAACAAGCCTTGTGGCATATGAAGGACATTGGTCTCTGTGTTGCTCAGTTACCATATTTGGTGAGACTAAAAAGAAAGAGAAGAAGATTAAAAATGTCCACAAATATAAATTTCTGGAAGTTGACGTCACTCGTGGGCAACTAGACACGTGGGACGTACATATCGTTTAATTTTTAAAGTAAACGTTTTGGCTCGCAGTTTACGTAATCATTTATTTAATACCATCCAGGCTACTGACACCTTAAGTCTTAAAAAAATAAGTCACTTAGAATTTGTATGGGAATATTTTTATTCAGAAGCCAAAATTCTGCTCCATCCTTCCCACTTTTCTTGAAGGTAATTGACTTGTACTCAAAACCCCTAGAATGGTCGAGTTTATTTTCCTGGTGAACAGTTAAATACTTATTATACAGTACTTATTTTAATGTATAGTAATACTACCTCCATGTATGTTTACGGAAGCAATATTAAATTGCTTTTCGTTTATGTTTTTTTTTTGCCTTTTCTGCATATTATATATATAATATATTTATATATTATATATATATATATCTCCTTTATGCAAGTGTTGATACTTGTTCAGAAAAAACACGTGGACCTTGCAAACGCTGTGTGATACCAAGTGTCTGCCATATATTGAAAATTGGTGCCTTTTCCTTCAGTTGGTACTTCATTATAACTTGCAACACTGGATTATACAGGTTGTAGCGCTAGATCTGGACAAATCGCTCATTTTTGGAAAACCACCGGGATACCCGGATAGCGGCCCAAAAAGGGAACAACACTCTGGTTTGACATTGTTAACTGAAATGGTTGAAGCGCGTAACAGGTTTGTATTTTAAATGTCAAATGAATGTTGAATATTAAACTTTACCAGAAAATGCGAGGAAATTCTTAATACCATTTTCTTACAGAAGCCCCAATTTGTAATTTTAATTTCCTAGTAGCAGCGATCCTGAGTGCGCGAGGAACCCTTGGTTTTGGCGCCGAAACAGTTGGCTCGCGCTATATATGCATTCAAAGCTGAAAACATCTAAAAACACGAAAAACATAAAATAGTAAGATACTGAAAACAGAAACAAACGATAACGAAAAAATACGCTTTCTGAAGAATAACCGAAGAAATTTCATGTTATATTAAAGCAGCAATTCAATTTTATTTATATAGCGCTTTTAACAACAGTCATTTAATGATCTAGCAGCAGATATCACATGGACCGTTATTAACCGGCAATCGATCCTTAATCACCTAATTTAACCGAAGCAGTTAAAACGTCGTCTGACAATATATGATCGACTTACAGGCTTTCTTGTAGAATTGACTGACTATAGTAATATTGCTCTGGTGTAATGACTTGAAACAAGAGAGTATTCATACATTGACATTAACTAATTCAGACATGTGACATTCATAACGGCAGTTTTTTTCCTTTATAATTTGTTTTTATCAAAACAAATATTTTTGAATCTATACTTTTTCGAGTCCGTTTCAGCTTACACATAAAATGCTTTCCGCAGTTTCCTTGGTAATTGGCAGTTTGTAGCAAATCTGCAATTTCCCATAAAATTCTTCCAATATATTAATTTTGAGGATTTTTCTATATTCCACCCAAGAGGTTACATGAAAATATATGCAAACTGACTAGTTGATATTTAGCTTATACATCTCTGAGACATTTTATTTGCCAATATGACCTTAAATGTATACATAATGGTGGAATGTGCTTCTGCTGACTAAAGACAGTGACGTATGTTTTAGCTGCGGTTTTGGGATAGCTACTTTATAATTTTAAATCAAACTGAATTTTAGTTGTCAGTCTCGGAATGATTCACAACTGTCACATTTGAAAAGAAGATCGTTTTGCCTGGGTCGTGTTTCATGGGTAAGTCTTCGTATAAGAGCTCAGTCACTCTTTTTTCTCTTTAATTGTATATTCTTTGCCTGTCACTTATGGTACAATGTAAGTGCCCATGCTGACTGGATCAGACTGAAAAATAGAATTTGGGCTTCATTAAACAGGCAAACTGAACTTAGGGAAAATGGACCTCTGGATTTGATGCCGTTTCATGCTATGTGTATTTTCTAAGCACTAATTGTGAAGATATTATTCTTAGCAAAATGTTCAGTTGTGTTGCTCTGAGCAGTGTTGTGAATTGAAACATCATGGTGAAGACATGATGAGAGTGTTTTTGTTAGACAAAAGCTAATGTTGAAATGTGCTTTATGGTGCAGGATGCACTGTATATGAGACCTCACATCAAAGCTGGTTTAATCCCCTGACTGTGATGAAGTGCCACCAGCAGGTTATTTTTCCCTTGGAGGTCGCTCTCCCTGAAATTAATTCTATAACTGAATTTTGAATATTTGAGTTCAAATGAAAGTTCAAAGTCTTGCGTTGGGGTCGTCTTTCTGCGCCATGTGTGGTGACTCTGCCCTATTGTAAACGGTGGCTCCATATGAAATGCTGGCTAGTTTACATCGCTCTGAGAACCCAAATGCGGGCACCCTTCTATACTGCACTTCTAAGGCGAAACAGATGCACAGATGTTTATGAAACCAAACTTTTCTAAACACTGTGGAGGCGAGCTCTGAGTAGGGCCACAGAGTCGAGTCTGATGCCTGGGTGATAGCATCTCATGCAGCTGAACAGGTTTTGGCGACTTTATCAACACTCCCCCTTGCGTTCATTTAGAGTGACATTTTGCTGTGATACAATCTTTCCATCTGTAAGGGACGCAGTTAGAGATCAGCATGGGGCACGTGACTAGGCTATGCTGGATTGAGTAATGCCAGTCTGGACACCCTGCCATTTTGTTTGGGATCAGTCCATCAACCAGAGGCACGAGACATACAGAGCAGCCCAATGTTTAGGATTGCTGGGGTCCAGAGTGTCACTCATGGCTCAGTGAAGAAACTATTCATCTTGAAAACACCACTAGAGATATTCAGCAATGGGATTAAACAGCACAGAAATCCAGCCTATCAAGAATTACTAGTTCATACAGTTTATCTGTCTGTTTAGCCTCAGAGGCATTTGAAGTGTTAGATTATAATGGGGACTGTTTCAAGCTCTGCAGGACAGAGCTGTGAATTCACTTGGCTCTTCTTATACTATATTGGCTAGGAACAGAAATGTATCTCTTTCCCCAGCCATGTGTGATGATTATTCTGGCTAACACAGCACTGAAACACCTTTTTTTATATGGGGAGTTTTTTTTATGGTTAATGTAAGATGCCCTGTATAAAGTAAGAGTGATTTGTGCTGAAGGAGGATTTGCTCTGCTTCTTCTGCAGTGGAGCTGCAGCGGAAAAACCTGCAGCGAGGATGAATCATAGACTTGTATCGTCATTTTCCATTGGCAGAGCTTTAGTTCACGTCTGCAGGATCCACTCTGGGAGGGTGAGGAGGAGGAATGAGAAGAGAAACAGAGGGAGCAATGGCGGGCAGATTTGTGGGTTTATTGTCTTCCTTGCACCTCTGGCTAGAGTGGTGGACCTTGGACTTTGGGTCAGAGCTGGGGAGGGAAGGCCAACCAAGGTCGGCCTGTGTTTTCTTGAACTGGGGACACACCAATCTGGATGTTATGAAACTGTGGACAGATTTTGGAAATCAGGATTTTACTGCCTTCAGCAAGTGTTACTTTTAAGAAAGCCCATCTGCCATTTTACCTTATGGTATGTAGGGGGGAAAAAATCCATTTGCTGGAAGCCTCTGGCATTTTTAATAAATATGGAAGTGGTCTGTGGACTCACAAGTTAACTGGAAAATGTAATCATATAGCCGATGATTTATGGTGATGCATTGGCTCTGCGCTTTGCTTGAGTTAGCTGGCTTTAGCATGATATGAATCCATTCATGTTATACTTCAGAATTTGAATCTGACTTCTACTGGAAGTGCATGAAAGTACTTATTGTTTATTCAGTACTGTAACAGTGATAATTAAAGCGCTACATTGACACTGGTGATACCCTCTTTGTGAGGAAGGGAGTTACAGGTCCCTTGTGTCTGTAGAAGCACTTGAGGACACAAAATAAGAATATAAAATAAACTGTATTCCACATCCTACAACGATGATGGTGATGGTGAAAAGGGATGGTTTTGTACTGTTAAACAAGGAGCTGAATTTATGGTTTCCATTCCACTTTCCTGCATTGCTTAAAGTTGCCTGAACTTCTCTGGTATGCTCTGGTAGTTTTGAAGGGTGTTTGATGTTTATGTGATGTCTTTCAAATTTCAACAATAATGGCCTTTCTGAGCAAATACTTATTGTAACCTGAGCCAGAAACAGGCCTGAGAGTGCTATGGCACTCCCATAGGTGCTTGTTGAGGATGCTGTGACAATGGACTTACTTGCACATTTACTCCTACTGCACTTTTGCTTCTTAGTGCTTATCAGTCTGACTTCTTAATCATGCTCTGTAGTTTTAGTGCATCCATGTAGGTGGTTTTCTTCTGCTGTTTTAATCATCACTGTTTCTCCATCTCCTTCCATCCCTCCATCCCTCTCTCCAGTTCTGCTGTCTTTGACCCTGGTGCGGAGATCACTGTTGAAACGGCAGAGTGGCAGGAAATAAATGACCAAAGGGAAACACTGTCCTTCCAGTGCAGGGAGAAGCTGGATATCTTTCAGCTGGAAGTGGGGTCATTTGTTTTGGCTTCTCACTCCTGAGACCCCCAGCGTTCAGCGCGGTTCGGTTACAGAGCCCATGTCCTTCCGCCCCACGGCACCACGGCCTGCTTCCAATCACATGGGGATTATATAAAGAGATCAATTTTTTCCCCCTAATTAGTTTTAGGTTTTTACGCACTAAATCGCCACGCTGCTGTTTTTACTTTTGGTCCGCATCCGGCATATGTCATTTATATGATGGTAGTTGCTGGCCCAATTCCTGATTTGGGAGAAATAGGGTTTTAAAAGAAGCTTAAAGACTGTTTGCTGTACAACACAGGCAATACTTACTGTAACTGGTTCATCCTGTAGTATATTGAAAATAATGGCATAAAAATTATATAAATCTTGCAGTAGAGATGAGATGGGAGTGGAGATCTGGGGTCAAGTACAAAAATGTACTTCCTGCAATGGGAACACATGTCTCTTAGTCAGTCAGCTTTGAAATTGGTTTAATTCTTCTAACTCATGGATCAATAACCTTACACTGAGCTCATCTCTATTGCTCAGTGCAAGTTATTGATCACATGACTCTCATATATAGTAGTTTATTCACAGATGCAGATGTGCAAAACAAGCAAACAAAAGACATGCATGTAGTTTATTCACAAATGCAGATATGCAAAACAAGCAAACAAAAGACATGCATGTAGTTTATTCACAGATGCAGATGTGCAAAACAAGCAAACAAAAGACATGCATGCACATTCACAGGTGCCGTTTATGTGGCCTACCTTGCAGTGTTTTGTTTCCCTTCAGCAAGTTAAGATGGATTCCCTTTCTGTTTTTCTACATTCACACCAAGTAGAATTCCTCCCCCCCCCTCCCCCAGGGTTTCAGATGATGTTCCCCTGGCCTGTTTCTCTGCCAAGTTGACTTAAGACCTTTTTTTTCATTCGGCTCTAAATATCAGTCCCAAGGAGTCACGCTATTTGTGAACTGTAAGATTACTTTATCTGAAGCCAGACAGATTCCCTACTCTGTACAAAACTTTAATGAAAGTTTAGCCTCTATTTTTTTCTTCTTAATTTCATGGTAGTTACCGGTGGGCAATATGGCAAGAATATCATATCACAATATTTTTCAGGCAGGATCACGATCAACAATCTTATCACAATTTAATTTTCATGTTCATTTTAAAGACTATTTTGTAAGTTACATAACAGTACAACCAAACTTATTCCCCTCTTTTAAAAATACAGCCCTATAACATAATAAAACCTAAGAGAAATACGTACTCAGCATACTGTTTTGGGTGTTTTCTTTCGAGGTGTTAAACAGGTGCGAATCTTTTCTTTGCAAATTCTGCAAATAGCTATTGTTTTTGTCAGTTTTGGAAAATCCAAACAATTTCCATGTTACTGCTGTTGAATTCTGCTTAGGGATCAGCTCCTCCGCGTCGTCCATGCTGCTATGTTGGTAAATATGGAATGTGTTGCATGTTGCGCATTGCATGCTGGGATGAGAGTGTGAAAGGGAGAAGAAAAAATTCAAGGTGCTACGTAATGTTTGCTATTACAGGTTTATTTTTAATTGTTCACGATCTCATATCGTCAAATTGCACACCCATAATGGTAGTATTTATTATGTATTTGTGTATTAAGTATGTATGTATTTAGTATGTATTAATTCATTGTCCATCATATTGACTGATTGTCCCAACAGTGACCCTCTGGTAAGTGGTCCCAGTGCGCTGGGACCTTATCCTGTCCCTGCCTGAAACCTGCCCCTTTTGGTGTTAAAGTGGCATTGATAAGGGTACCATACAGAATAGATGTGCAAAAATAGGGTAAATATAGATAACAGGCAGACTGATGTGTCTGTTCTCATGTGTTTGGTCCCTCTTTTATGATCAGACTATCCGATCCCGCCCACCCAGCATGCCTGTGGGTTGTAAATATTTTCTGTATGTTTGTGTGAGTGTGGATTAGGATTAGGATTACCAAATGTTCCCTACAAATTACAATGTGATAAAACGTTATGGGGACCATTTTTCAGGTCCCCACAAAGATCTGTGAATGCAATCAAAAAGCTAAAATTGCTAAAAGTCCCATATTTAGTTTGGTTACGTAGGGTTAGGATTGTGGCCATGTAGCGGTTGTCATGTTAGGATTAGAATTCTCCCCATAAAAATGAATGGACAGTCCCCACAAAGATATAGTTACAAACCTGTGTGTGAGTGTGAGTGTGAGTGTGTGTGTGTGTGTGTGTGTGTGGGGGGGGGGCGGGGGACTGGACTCCCTCCCATGCTAAAACGCTGTGCCTCTCAGCAGCTGCCTGTTTGGACAACAGCGGCGCACATGTGTGCCGGGATTTGGCGCAGGGTGCTTGCCGGTGTGGTTGAATTCAGATGCGGCATGCAGGCTGCCCGTGCTTGACAGTGGTGATTTATTCAGATATTTAAATGATTTATTTAAAACGGGAGCGGTGCTCACAGCAGAAGCAGCCCTTCTTCAGCCATCGAGGGGGAGGGGTGGGTGAGGTCACTTTTTTACTGTACCCTTCTTGCAACAGAACAGAAATATTTAACTTTGAGATTCCCACTGTTACGGATAAGCCTTTTATGAGTTTTACGGAATTAATATTGACTGACTTTTTATTGCATTTATAGAATTGCACCCAAATTCTTTACATTTGACATCAAATTTGTAAATATATATTTAATTTAAAAAATGTGTTTGACCAGTGAAATATTTCAGTTTGAAGTAGCTAGAGTTTCTGTTCTCTCTTCCCCTGTTGTCTGGGCCCAGGTTATTCTTTCTGGAAGACAATCAAAATCATGAATCATGTCGTTTAAACATTCAGGATGTTTAGCTGGATAGTCTCTGCAGTCCAGCTTACCTGGGTACATTTTATTGCATTTTGAAATACTGTCATTGAATGATAAGGGTGATTGAATGTCATCTAGGGGTTTTCTGTATGTTTCAGCGTTTTCATTCTGCCAAAGTTATATAGCAAAAAAATACCCATCCCGTAAAAAAACGCTAGACACCCCCCCCCTCGCCCCCACTTAAAGGGTCTCAGTGAAACATAAGTGAATGATTAGGTAATTGCCCTCCTGATTGAGCTCAATAGGAAACGTTTCAATTAGGCTTAAAACGACTCTGGGAGGAAGCAGGATATTATAAAGGGAAACAGCTCTTTTCATGCAATTGTCAGCTGGGTCCCACACCACAGACCAGGGCTAGATCAGTCTGAGGGGAGGAAACAGCACTTTAGAAGCACAAAACATGTCATCCGGAAATAACTGGCGGTTCCAGCTCTGTCGTGGTTTGCTGAGGCTCCTTCATAGCTTACCTTCTTTAAGAACGCTTAACTGTAAACACTGGAAATTGACTTCTTGAATGAAGTGACAAAATACAAACATGTGAAGAAATGCAATTGTGTTCCTGTGTTTCAACATCTGCATGTTACTTGTGAAATGTGTCCATGTCGCGTGGGGTGACAGTCACCATGGGTTTTGTTCCCGAAGCAGTTCTATAGACTGAAGTCTGCAGTAAATCAGGGGTCCCTCTTCTGCTTCTCTTTGATTCTTTCCAGGTTTTCTTCAGGCGTGGAGCAGTGAGGCCCTCTCTGCCGAGACTTGGCCGGTTTTCGCGGTCAGCTGAGGAGCTCATCGCCTGGTGTTCATCTTTTAACTTGTACTGCACCCCCACCACGCTCACTCCACTCACACCTCTGAACTCCAGCCTCACCCTGTCACACTCCCACATGTTGTTAATTATGCGTGTGCCTGTACATGCACACATGGGTGTATGCTGAGCACATGCTACACCCAGTCAGCACTAACATGAGAGCTGTCCCACGTAATGGTAACTGTCGCCAACAGACCTCATCCCCCGGGACGCCCCAGGGTTCTCTCCTTGTAGGCTGTCCCGTGAACATGTGCTCCATCTCCCTGGCAATTCTCCCTCTAGCCCCAGGTACTGGGTGGGGGGTTGGGTGTAGCCATGTCATTAAAACTCAGTCATGTTTCTGGTCCGTGTGACAGCGTGACTAATGATTGTCCGGAGGTCAAAGGCCACATTTGCATTCCGCCATTCCCCCAGCTTCCCCCCCGCGAGACTGAGTCTGGCATCAGTAAGCATGAGTCACACTGTAATAACATATGCATGTGACGTGATATGTAATAAAACCATAAACAATGTGACCTGCTTCTCCTTTAAGTCAGCGCTGAACTCCTTCTATTTGCAGGGTGGTGTGGCTGGCACATTTGTGTGTCTGTAGACTGTTCTTTTGCATAACTGTGCTGTTCTCACTGTAAGTGAGCTGTGTCATTGATTTGGGGCCTCAAACCAGTGTAGCTTAGCGAGCCACTGGTGTGGAACGGGGCAGGGGAATGAATCACAGTCATATTTTGAAAGAATGACTTCCATTTGCCCACAGCTTTGCAGGGATGGGGAGCCCCAACCTCATATGGGGATGTTTTAAGGTAGCAGGAGCTTCAAGTTTCTGTGCACGGATGGAGCTGCTATGTGGCATGGCACACCAGCGAGAAATAACATGGGTGTATCTCCTGCCATTGTGCCACAGTAGCTCTGAGTGATGGTGTGTGGCCATGTGATATGCTGAAAGATGACATGCTGTAACCTCCTGGTGTGACTTTGGTATGTATCTGCTTTGCCGTGTGAGAACTTATCTTTGTGAAGGTTTTTTTCTTGTGTAGTGTGTGTGTATGTGCATGTGTGTGGCCTTGTATTCCCCCACGCATTAATGGCAAAGGTCAATTACAACAATTCAGCTACCAAATTTGTCCAAAGTAAGCACTAAGAGGTTAGCAGCGTGAGCGCTCAGGGATTTCTGTCCGCTCTTGGCTGGTCTGCTCTGTGTTTTTCCTTCTCTTCCTCCTACTCATTCCACTTCCTTCTCCCTTGAGAGTTAAACTGACAGTGATCATTGTGGTCTCCTTCTGAGGCCTTGATGACTGACGCATGCTGAGCCCTGTGCGCTGACTGAGACTGACACTGAGTGCTAGTTGGCGAACATCTCTACACACGCTCACGATAATCTTGTCTCCGTCACCTCGAGAAAGTTTTCATCATCACCAGCAGACAAAGGTGGCGGATGACGTTCAGACTTTACTGGTCCAAGGTTGCAGACTCGAAGCCGGCGGGCCTCCTGTTACTCCCATTTCCTCCCACTACCCTAACACGTGCCTTTCTGCTGAATATTGTGTGAGCGTGTGCGTGTGAAGTCTAGGCCATGCCTGGCCAAGTAGCATTAGGTGTATATGGGTAGCACTGTAGTAGTAACTAACTTTCTGGGTACCTGTATTATTTATTTTGACATTTTCACCCCTACCAGTCACACTTTCATATTGTTTTTGTGTCCTGGGTATGTTGCTGAAAACGTACTTTTGGGACAGCAATAAGTGTGGTGCATTTGGATGTTGACAGCTGTCATGATGGATAAGGGCGCCACTAGAGATTTTGGGCCTCTTAAAAAAGCATATCATATTGGGCCCCCAACCAAGACCAATCCAATTCATTTCCATATGTTTTAGGGCCCCTGTCACTCAAGGGCCCTTGGAATCAGCCTAACTTTCCCCTGTATTATGTCGCCCCTACTGATGGGTACTAGATTCAAATCCCAGGAAGAACCTTACTGTAGTCCTCCTGAGCAAGGAACTAACCCTGAATTGGTGTAGCAAAAAAAACAATTGCATACACTTGTGTAGATAAACCTGCTGAGCTTGACCACTTATATATAAGCAGACATACCTGTTTGCTAACAGAGAATCCTTTGCTTGCAAATGAAAACATGCAGAATGCAGAAAGAGTGTTGAGGCTCAGTGACAGAGGCTTCGGTAACTCTTGCTCTCCTTTGAGACATACTCATATTTACAGTTGAAAGCAAAGCTTGTGGTCTGTGGGCACTGTCAGGTCATTTATCCAGCATTTCAAGGGCCCAACAGAGATGGGACTATTCTGCTGAGGCCTTAAACTGGTGACCTTACAATTACAGGCACAGAGGCTAGGCACACTCTAGACTGTTGAGCCACACCCCCCCCCCCCCCATACTAAATGTTTTATGACTGTTGGTAACAGCGTCTCAGAAACAGTCACACCACTGTGGTTTATACATACCATACAGTCTAGAGTTTAGAGAGAATAATGTAATAAACAAACAAAAAAAACATCCGTTCAGTAGCAGTTCTAATACTGAGAACACCTTGTTAATGAGACAGGTTAGAGGAGAATCGCCAGACTCATTAAATCTAACGGGAAGACTGCAAGTGCAAAAATAACAGCTCAGTACAACAGTGTTGTGCAGAGAGGCATCTCTGAAGGCATAACTCCTCAATGCTTAAATAGGTTTTGGGGCAAAAGTGGGTCCTACCTGGAAATCAGTCAGTGTACCTAATAAAGCGGTCACATTCTCAAGGGTACACGAACAGCGCTCATCCTATTGGGAGAAGAAGCAGGAGCTTTTTTGAACCTTTAACCATTTTGCTATTTCCCATCCTTCCATCTGTTGTAGGCACTCACTTACATTCTGTGAAGTACTTGCATAAAAGATCACAAATGCAAAAACCACCCGTTTACCTCATATTTTTACAACTTTCCTCTGGAGATAACCGTCCTGCAGGCCGGTTCTGAGCTGCGTGCGTCCAGCCAAAGCGGCTATTAATCAACAGCGTTCCCTGAAAGGCTGACGGACAGGAAGGCATCCGGGTCCCTCGTGAGCCATTAGGCCCGACCTCCCAGATCGACAGAGCTCCTTCCTGTAGGCCTCAGCCCATTTCCCAGACAAAAACATTACAAAACAGTGCTGCTGCTGTTTCTAAATTCAGAGACGTGGCTGGAAAAAGTAGAGCTTGTCCCAGATAGCTGTTCATCTATTTAGTGGGGTAGTGCCATGCATGCAAGCCTATGCCATTTGATGCCACGTTTAGTGTGCACATGGTGGTGAGAAAAGCAGGTGTTGAGGTGAACGCCTCATCTTTGTTGTGTCGAGAGCTACCGAAGCATTTCCCTCAGATGACCCATCGTCGGCTTTGGTGGGTTCATTCAGGGTTCCCTGGTTTGTGTCTGTGGAGGGAACTGAGTCCTGGTAACTCACACCACTACATATCCCAGTTTGCTTGTGTTAATTTTCATTAGGATCCCAGCCAAAACAATATGTAGGTAACGGCCATAGGAGTATTTAGCTAGAAGGTACAGTTTCACGTCAGTCAGGACCAGACTTGAATTCTTGTCTCTTTCCCATGGCCTGGAGAATTTAGTTTACAAGATGAATGAGTGCAACTGTGGGAATAGGGTGGGGTCACATGTTCCCCACTGATGTGAATGCAGACCCGGGTTTACAAGGGTGCATAGCGCCCTCAAATTAATTATGTGCAGGTGTAAGGCAGTCAGTCCATGACTGCAACAGGGTTTTGGGGATCATTGAATTCAGATGCACCCTTCATGATTTTGTTCTGGACCTGACACTGAGTGATTTGGTCTATTTGTATTAAGTAGGAATGGGCTGATGCACATTTTTTTTCAGTTTGCTATCCGATTCCAATACAAGAGCCCTTGTATCTTTAACATTTTAATATAGTAAATGTTATATATTTATATTTTATATATTAATATTTTTAAACTAGTAAATATGAATGAAAAAAAATGTATGCTAAAAAAATCTTTAGTTAGGCTACTAGAAACATACCGAACAGTTCCACCTCGCTTGTACATCGTTTTAAACGTTTGTGAGTTCAGTTTCAATGTATTACAAGCGAGCACATGCAAGCATGCTTAAAATGTCCCACAATTTTTTCCCATTGGCAAAAGCGTCACATTACTGTGATAGCAGTCCCTCGTGTATCACAAGCTGTAGCGAATGCCGCATTCACTGCTTTTTCATATTGGTCGCGTTGTCGTGCATAACTGCGTGCGCTTTGTTTAGTAGGATTTTTCCACTAAACGCTAGCACCTCTCGAAACTTTCTTTTTAGAAAGATTGCAAATCGCAGTGCTACTAGTTCTTAAAAGTGTAGAATACTTTCAGATCGTCACCCTCTTATCTGATATTCTTTATGCTCCTCGTACTACAAAGGGTATACGCATGACGTCACTGCAGGCGGAAGTCACTGCGCTCACATGCGCTGAGTGGCAAAAAGAGTGAGAGGCAGTGTTAGCATTCTGTTCGAATGCTACATCTAAAATAGGAAAGAGCTGTCTTGTACAAATCAGTTTAATAAGAAACAGGGGCTATCTTTTCACAGACTGCCGAAAACTAAATAAGTATCGGACGTGGATCGGTAACATATGGTCGATATCCGATCTGTCTAATAGGTCTGGATCGGTGCCAATAGTATTAAGGCGTGTACGGTTTGCCTCTTTATCTCCAGAAGTCTCAGTTTAAGTTTTATTTAAGGCCTGATATCTAATGTACACATCTCACTTTCATCTTTAAAAACATGGGGTTTTATTTTATATGGGGAGCACAGGGAATTTACTTTCTTTATACTAACGGATGTTTTCATGTTGGGTAGGGTGACCAGGTAATCCATGTCAGGGAGGACAGTCTGAGCTAGGACAGGATTTGTAAATTACCATTTCAATT
>JAODKF010000045.1:10905026-10920310 GCA_026779585.1 Mormyrus proboscirostris | reverse complement strand
TTAATTGAAATGGTAATTTACAAATCCTGTCCTAGCTCAGACTGTCCTCCCTGACATGGATTACCTGGTCACCCTACTGTATGACCTCTGGGGGCAGGTTTGGAGCGTGCAGTGGTGCTCAGGGTGCACGTAATTTCTGCTCCACTGCTATAGGGCTGCTGTAATCTTGACAGCCATTTTGGTGCCGGTGTGATGCCGTCTGCAGTGTACCTCTTTTACTGTCCACATGTGGCATTTTAAGCGCTTTTCATACAAGCACGGATTCTGGATGACAGCATTTCCATCTCATCTGCCCTGCTGTTTCCAATCTCACCGTCACTTGTCTGCCAACACTCTGTAGGTGCCTCCTCCTCTGGCAGCCCTTCCATCTTACCCTCCACCTCTAGCAGCTTCTTCGTCATGTTTCTTTCAGTCTTCCACTGGTTCACAGTATCAGTACAGTTCCCAACCAGTCGCAATAGGAATCAATGTAAATAATAATAATAATAAAAATTAATTGAAATCAGAAGGTGTTTACTGATCCCATACTGTTTAAATCAGAGGTGGGCAATCTTATCTGCAAAGGGCGGGTGTGTATGCAGGTTTTTGCTGCAACTCGCTAATTAGGTCACTAATTAGGGGACTGATTGGCTGAAGAGTCCTCACAGCTGGGTTTGAATAGCTGACCTATAGGTTATCCCAAAAACCTGCATACACACCAGCCCTTTGCGGATAAGACAGCCCACCCCTGATTTAAGTCATTTACTTTTTTTTAGAATTTATTTTCCATAAGCATATGTTTATTTATGCAGTATGTTTTCATTCCTGCTGAAATAGATTAACATTGATTAATTGATAGTTAATTGTCAGCACTCTCAGCAATTTCTGTTGTCATACAAATTGTCATACTGTAATATGTAATTCACATAATGGTCTAACTGTATTATGCAATTTGAGTACAAGAAATGAATAGCAAAACCTGTAAATACACTCTTTTAAATATTTTAAATATAACATAGAAATAGCTAATGCTGACATCTTGGGATTAGCCATACATACTTTAGCGGGGGGGGGGGGGTGTAACCTGTAGCCCCTCCTCCCACAGATTAGAGTACTGCCTTTTAGTTATACTGTATAACTTTATACATAGCTCCCTGCTGTGGCTCCCCAATGCAGTTATTCCCCAACCATGGACATTAAATTAGATTAGTGACTGAAATATGTCCTGAGTTTCATGACTATTTCACAGGTCCAACTTAATCCAAAGGAAACAATTTGGGGGTGAAAATGTGAGTCAAAATGTGGAATTTTTGAAATCTGAGGTCAGATTCAAACATTCTGATGCATACATTTTGACTAAACCACCTTTTGCAGCTTTGGGGCTGTGTTGAACAATGAATTATTACTGTTCTATGCAGGTTTAAAAAGTTTGTGTGTTTTTTATGTGTCTTTTTTTTTTGTTTAACTTGAATCTCTGAAGGTTTTTGAATCACCTATTAAGCTCATCAACAGGGCACTGAGTTTCCGAATGTGGACAGCACAAATTAAGCTATAACCATTATATTCAGCCCTGTTCTAGAGAATTAAATTACTCTGGATCGTGTTTCATGTCCTTTTTATCGTTTAATTTCAACATCCATATTCAATTAACTTTGCATCATGAAACCATCATATGGACTATATTTCAGATCAAGATAGATTAACTGACTGTCAACTTGGGTTTACTGGTTCTTGAAATATTGAATTACCCCATACAAAAGCTTGTAATATGGTTTTACTCTTGTTATATCATGTTATGTAGGTGGTCAGTCTGATCTTGTGTTTTGAAGGGGTGAAAGAACCTGTTTGTGGACTAGTCAGCACACTTACTTATTATTATTATTATTATTTTGCTAGTTTTTGGGATTTGTGTGACTTAGGCCCCAAATAACACTTTTTTCCTTAAATCCATCAATAGCTATAAGTTAGCTGAAACTCTTCTTAAAAGTAAGTCATACTGAGGCGGCACGATGCCTCACACTTCCAGGGTTAGGGCTTCTAATCCCACCTTTGCTCTTTGTGTGTGCAGTTTGCATGTTGTCTCAGGATGGAAGCTTCTGTTTCCTCCCTCATTCCAAATACATTTAGTTAGGCTACATGGTGTCTTTGAATTGGCAATAGAATATGATTGTTTTCATGCCCGGTGAAGGACTGGCTTCCTGTCCACGGTGTATCCCAACCTTATGTCCTCTGCTGCCTGGGATAGGCTCCAGGCCTCCCCTGCAACCCTGCCCAATATCATCTTGATGTATCATTGGATAGATGGGTGTAATGAACATCATATGGATTATGAGGTAATGAAATTTAATGTAGGTGTGCTGTTTAATGCATGAGTTGAATGCAGTTGAACAGTATGCAGCTACGAAATTGTTATTGTCTGGGATGAATTTTCAGCATGTCCTAATGGCATCCTCAGAAGACCAGAAGCAGTCAGATAAAGGAGTGGAGTTTTTCATTCTTGATTGCAGTGGGAACATTCCAGGTGTCTCCCAGGCCAAAAGCGACACTGCTAAAAGTCAGACTGGCTTGATTTATGATCCTTTTTACTTTTTATAGCTCTTTGGCCAACAGGTAAGTTTGCCTCAAACAGCTCTCACACTCTTCCCTGTATTAGTAGTAAATAACAGCAGTTAACAATAGTGTTGATTGAAAGCTGCCCATCACTTTGGTTTTGATGAGTGTGGTGTCTGCCTGGGTGAGCAACAGCAGCCGTTACCTTTCAGACTGTTCACCACTTTCAGAGTAAAGAAGTGAGGAATTATCTAAATAGTTTTCGCTGGCTAAATACTTTCTCTAAACCTCTTTGTGAGGTTTAGTGTTCCTTTTTGACATTGCCCACAATAAGTCTGGACCTTGGATGGTCTTGTTTGTATATCGGAGCATTCTTCAATACAGCATCATCTTAACTGGTGTTAAGTGCTCCCTGCTGGTCCTCAGCACCATTTACAACAGCAGCTTGGATATTCTCAGAGGTTTTTCCTTGTAATAACCTAGCTCAAACTAGTGCATTGTGGGACATTTAGGCAGTCAACATAGCGGGGTATGGCCTCTGCCCTGAAGACTGTGCAGTGAAATGGCTAACAGCACCGACTTTTCTCATTTTTACATTGGAACAGAGGTTCATACCCGTTTCTGTGCCATGCACTCTTTGGGCAGTCTGGTGAAGCCTATAGAGCCTTTCTGTGCTTCATTGCCATTCATAAATGAAAAAAATGCCACATTTCAGTAAGAGGTTGGTGAAAATGGGATTTTTTTCCATCCAAGTTCACGGACCACTAGCTACGAACCCTTGCTTTAGAAAAAGCTTAGTTGTATAACATAGATCATCCAAATAATCCCTTAGTTTTACTGCTGTCTGGTATAGTGCTTCTATCCTTTTCACAATATGAAGGATCCAGTGTGAGATTGTATAACATGTATGGCCCTCCAACGAAGTGTAGTGCCCATTCACTGTATTACATTGTTTATTTGAAAGTCTGCCTCTCATCTCATCTTTTTATTTTTAATTTGAGGCCGGCTCCCAATGGCCCCCACAAAAGGAAATTTGGGACAGACGAGCCAACAGCTTGTATGTGGAGCACTTATAAAGAGACTGATCTGAAATCAGCCGAGATCAAAGACAATTAGGCTAAGTAAATGCACATGTTGGCATTTAAATGTCAGTGTTAAACATGAATGGTAATGGGGGCAGGCTTGACCTGGCTGCTGCATCGATTGTTGAAAAGCGATGCCTGATTTTAGGACATTTAGGATTTTACATTCCCACAGTTTTTGTACATCATGGACTTTATGCTCAGTACCCCACAATACTCCTAAAGTATAAAAGACAACAAAAAATGGTTTTGAATGGTTCCCAAAACCACTGCAGACAGAATTTTTTCTTCTATTTTTTTTATAACTTTGATAATATTGATGCACATTAACTCCTGTGGAGGATGATGTCATGTATATTAACTATGAATTACTCGCCACCCGAGCCCTTCCTGTTTCGGTATTCACCTGAGTGGAATGTCAGAACCTGTCACAAATGTCCTTTTGTCTCCCTTTTTCTGTTTTTCACTTCCTCATATGCTTGCATCTGCCGTGGGTCTTGTTTTCTTGTTGAAGAAGCTGAGTCTCTTTCCTGCTCTCTCATTTATTATTGTTACGATTGCAGTTTTTTGAGGCTAATATACGACAGGTCTAGTGGAGAGAGCAGGCTGTCAGATGTAGTTCATTAGAGCCAAATGAATGACAGCTGCTCCTTGCCTCCATGGTGCACCTTTGATCTGGCGCTGGCTTCAGAGTCGGCTCGGACAGGGGCCTCTAAACACTGTCCGGGGGGGGGCCCGCTTTTACCTGCTTCCCGGGCCTAATGCTGCGAAGGGCCGAGTGAGGGCAATGAAGCAACATTTATCACCCTCTCAAAGTGTCAGAGGGGCGTGCCGGCCGCGGGACGGGCACATGTCTGTATGTTTGTGAGTATAACCCAGATATCGTACCTGCTTTTTGTTTTTGATGTTTTTTGTTGTTTTGTTTTTGTTATTTTTAAGACATAGCATAGATCTTTCTTTTTTCAAAATGACAAAACTGAGGAAATGTTACACTGTTGAATCCATCTATAAATATGGGTTATATTGCCTAGTGTACTCCTACTAGTAGTCTTAAACATCCTGTGATTAAAAGCTTATGCGTACTATAAGCTAATGTTAACTGTGGCAGGGTAAACTGTTAACCTGGTAACCTGTGACTCCCAGTTACAGCATGTGCAGCATGGGTGTGGAGATGGGTCAGGATAAGCAGGACTCCTGCGGTGTGTTGGCAGCTGCCCAGGCTTGGTTCCTGCCTGTGCCCATTGTTCCCAGGATAGGCACACATCCCCCCGTGACCCCAGTTGGGATTAAGCGGTTTCAGAAAATGGATGGATGGTCGGATGGATAAACTGGATTCTTTACTAAAAACTGAAAATGAAGCTGGGACTGATGCTTTATGAACAGAAACTAAACCCAGTGATAATGCATGAATAAGCGTATGTACTGTAGGTATTTACACCATGAAGAATGTGGCCATCTTCTAACAGCTGTCCTTGGTGTGGTTTGATAATTGCGTAATGTAGATGGCTGAAATTTCCTGTGTCACTATCTTTTATGGATTATCACAGCTGAGATGGCATTTGTAAAATCCATCTGCATAGCTTTCAGGTGGAACAGATATTTGTGTGAGAAGCTGTGTTTGCTGACCTTACATTCTATTGATCATATTAAAATATATGCATGCGAAGATTAATGATGTCCCATTACAATAGGTTTATAGTCAACCAGAATTCCTTGAATAATTATTACTAGGTTGTGTGTGTGTGTGTTTAAATAAACAGATTTCAGTATTTAATGAATACACATTTATGGGACTGTCACGCACTGTCTCTTGTCCATTTAGTATTTGTGTTTTTGATTCAACTTCTTTGCTTTTTGTTTCTTCAGTGTACAGTGTGATATATGTGTCAATAAAATATAGCATTTATTTTTTATTTCTGCTTTCCTTTTGCATGTTCTTTATTCATTAAAGTTACATTGCAATTTTATGCATGTGTTAAGTATGATTTATTAGTTTGTTTATTGACTTTGTACAGTTTATTTTGGTAATATTACAGCAGGGCATGCTTTTTTTAATGTTAGCTGAGTGCTTCTGAAGGCAGGCGGTCATGATGCTGTTCATGTGTTGAGAATCCCTTATTTCTGTAGTGGAAGATGAGCCAATTGTATAATTAGCAACACCAGACAAACAGAGACCACACAGAAGATTAATTCTGTAAATCAGAGAGGTGTTTCTTGCTGCAGCTGAGTTGAAGAAAGACCTATAGACTTTGGCTGAGAAATATGAGTAGAGGAAGACTCTCTGTAGAAATAAAATGAAAACACGGACTTCCAAGAGAGTGCTACATTCACCTCAGTGCTTGGCAAAGATGATTAATGAGTAGGTGGTTCCCTGATGTTGTTTTGGCTTGATGCAATCATTAGAGGACCAAATAGGTGGACTCATGGATGTTATTCTTACCAACTGAACCCAGTTCAGTGTTCACTGAGAGCTTGTGTTTCTGTTGGAGATGGTCCAGTCTTTCCAAGACCAAGTTCTGCTACAGGCTGCATATATGTTAGTGCGCTTGATTAGGCTGCGACAGGTCAGGCTCGGTTTTCTCCTCATGGTCAAACCTCGGCTGTGTTTAACATTTGACTGCAGGTGTTCTTGTAGACCATCAGCACACTGACCTCAGTTGATACAGTGGAATCAGTATTATCTATGTGTTATTTTGAAGTTTGTTTATTAAATTTTGCAAAAAAGGCACAGTCTATACACAATGTGTAAATGCAGACATTGTGCACATTATGTATTTTTAGTAATTTACATTGTGTTAGACACATACAGTGCAAACTATATATGAGGCTGACAAACTCTTACCTCATTCATAAAACATGTCATTCATTAAAAACAAAAAGTCATTCTCAATCAGGGATTGATCTGTTTTTCTCACTTTTTCCTCTCCCTGAATCAGCTTTGTTCTGTTGAAGTATTACAGCTTAGTTTCGATTTTTGCTTTAATAAAGTGGAATACCATAGTATGTGGTATTTTAATTGATTCTTCTCTAAAATCCAATAAATTATTGCTCTCTTCTCGTTAGTTGTAGTTTGTAGTTTGTAATTAATACTATAAATGGCTCAACATTTAAATGAAAATATTTCTTTTTAGATTAAAAAGAGACCGGGAGAGGTAGTTATTCTGGCACAAATTCCCTGAACTGTAGTGGCTCCTTGAGTTGTAGCTGGAATTTACAGGTGTCTACTTTTAAATGGATAATTAATATATGGTTGTTGTTCATGGAAGAATATTTAAATCCATGATGCAACCATGCCGGTATGGCTTCTTTAGCAGAACACTCCAGCGTTTCTGAATATCCCAATATCCAGGTCAATACGACCACCTTTGGATTAGAGAAAGGAAAGGACACATCAGGTTAATGTAATCAACCTAAGTGTCATGCCCTGCTCATCCGATCCTCCCGTGTGCCACGCCCCCTCATCTTCCCCGTGTGGAATCCCCCTGTTATCAGCTGTTCCTGTTTGTGTCTAATTAGTCTTATGTATTTAAGTCCGAGTTAGAGTATGTCTCCCCAGTCCTGTCGTTAACGTCAGTACTTCATGCTCCTTCGTGTTCTCAGATGTATTCTCCCGAATAAATCCTGCGTTACCCCGAATCCCTGCACTCCTGCTCCTCTTCCCCTGCTTTGTGCCTATTGAGCGTGACACTAAGTGAGATCTTCCTCCTAATGACCGTACTCAGGATAGATATGGACTTTGGCAATTCATCTTCAGCAGCATGGCCTCTCAAGTGCTGTGGTGATGGCTCTGTTAAACAGTAGAAACCTTCTCACCATTTTAGAGCTATTTTAGAACCATTTTAGAACCTTTGCGAGCAAGGAGTTTGAACATATTTACCTGTGGTTCATAATTCCTCACTAAACTCATATTTCCCTCCTCAAGTTTTCTCTTGTAGGAATTTGCTTAAATTTCATAAATGTTTTTATTATAATTGCCCCGACAAAAAGATGACCCCCCCCCCCACCCACACACACACACACACACACGCACACACACACACTTTTTTATTAGAAAAATAATAAGTTAACCAGCAACCACAGCATAAAAAGCAACCACAAGCATTCAGGTCACCGTAAGTGTGCTAAAGTACAAACACTCCAAAAAACAAATGTATTATTGGGGGGGGAATGAATATTACAAACTCCACAACCCTTGAGGGAGCAGAATGATTTTCATGCAGTAAAACCACATGAAGAGGGTAAAAAAACCTACCGTGAAGAAACGTTGAGCCATATTACTAAACGACATGACAACTCTTTTAAAATAAATGTTACTATCTCTATTAACAGCCACTATTCCTTTAATACTAGCAGCGGCACAGCCAGGGAAGCCAACAATTTACACGACACTCAGGGATACGTGCTAAACACACGCATTGCCAGATTGCCAGGGCTGCCAACTCTCATGCATCTGGAGTGACAATCATGCTTATCGACTTTCACACAAACGCAAGAAATCTTACAACAAATCTATACTACAGTAAAGTTAAAACACTCATTACAAAATATCGTATTTGACTCCATCTATTATCTTTTTCGTCTAGACAGTGAACGTAACACGACAGACATATTTTCAGACATATTTTGGGAAAAGAAAAAAAACATCTTATATTCGGGCCAACATGGTAATTTAATTCTTTTCTTGCTCCATAACCTAGGGTTATTTTTTATTAAAAGGTAACGGAGAGATTGGATAATTCTTTCTTCCTCTCCCCTGTCTTCATCTCCTCACAGTGAGCCCCCACCCACCCAAGACAGTCAGGGTGGCTTAGCGCAGTGAACAAGCCCTAAGCTCATTCTGGGAGGGCAGCTAGGCAGTCAAAGCCCGCTCCTAAATCCTTGCAGTCTCAGACTGCATTGGGACCTTTGGCTCAATGCCAGAGACCCTCCCCCACAAATCCTCTGCTTCTCCGTCATTCCTGCTGCCTGAAGTGCTTTTTTGACCAATGAGCTTTGGTGTGAACCATTAGCTTCCCTTAAAAGAAACCCATTGCAAACAGAGAGACAGCAGGGTGGTGGGTGGTGGCATGGAAGCATGTCCATGCCTCATTGAAGGTGCACTTGGAGTCCCAGCCAAGGCCCGACTGGGTCCCTATGAATGCAAAGTGAACAGTTTGTGTGTGTACATGTGTGTGCACACACCCTCCAAATGGATTACTACCTGCCAGATATCATTTCTAGTCTAGTTTTTGTCAGAGACGAGCACTATTAATTGTCTGGATTATGATTTCATAATAAACTGTCAGCTATTTTTATTTATTTGAATATATTGTGCAGATAACTGAGGAACAGGTGAACACAGATTTTGAGGAAGTGACTTTTATTCATTGACTTCCTGCCACTGTCAAAGGTGTATCATTACAGCTGAAGGACCCGCTTCCCTCATGAGGTATGAAGACATGCACAGACATACACATGGTGGCAGACTAACTGGGCTACTGAAAGAAGTCTGAAATCTATTAGAGGTGCACGTTTGGAAAAGGTTCACCTGTTCTGTGGCGGAATGGATCTTTTTAGTATTTGCTCCTACTTTAATGTCTGCTGCCTAAAATATAAAGTAACCTGAACTAAGTGGCCTGTTTCTAAGTTCTTACAGAATCAAAAGCTGTAAATAGAACCCAGCAGAATACGCACAAACAGATTTGTTCTATTAAAGTAAGGATGCAGAGAAACCTAGGAGGAAGAAAGGATGGAAACGTAACAAGAGAGTTTAGCGCAAAGATCACAGACTAGAGGTAAATTGCTGTCTTTGGATAAAAGAAAATTCACAGTCAAAACAGTTTGTGCTGAAGAGATAATTTTACATTTGCTGGATCAGGTCACACTTTATTAAATGCTGTCAAATTAAGGCATGTTTTGAGGAAGTTAAATTGTACAAACTCCAGTTTAAAAAAAACAACAACAAATTTTTCATCTTGTACTAATATAATACTCCTGTTATCTGTTATGTACAATTGCAATTGTAATTACATTAAATTACAAATTCTCTAAGTGGTTGTTCCTTTCCAAAACCATGAGCAGTCATTAAATGATTGGAAAATTGTAACGGATCTTCAATTTAGTACATTTAATTTTAATTGCCAGAATTTTAATCAAGCCTAAATGAAAGTTTAGCTGGATGGAAAACCAGCATTTTGAGTGGGTCACAGTGGTTGGGCTGAAAATCATTGCTACACCACCTTCGGCCACAGGTGTCACCAGCAGGGCTGGGTAATCTTATCCGCAAAGGGCCAGTGTGTATGCAGGTTTTTAGGTCAGCTGTTCAAACCCAGCCGTGAGGACTTTTTAGCCAATCAGTCCTCTAATTAGTAATCTAATTAAGGAGTTGCGGCGAAAACACACCGGCCCTTTGCGGATAAGATTGCCCACACCTGCTGGAGAGTCTGACATACATAACAAAACATAATCAAACAGTAAAAACCCTTTATCCTCTAACCATGTCCTTGTGTAAGTTTCCCTGGCTGTCAGACTCGCTTTGTATTGCTTTAGATGGATGTAGATGAAGCTATTCCATTGTGTGCTTTAGATCAATACTGAGACACCACCTGCCGACAGTTCCCATCCTACTGCCCTCATCATTACAAATAACAAAACACGCATCTTAGTCTGGTTAGCCTGTATAGGTAGCCCTGCTTGCCTGGAACAGAGAAACAGAGATTTCCAGTGATGGATCAGCTGGAGATGCAGGTTTGCAGTTTCTGGGTAATAATTAAGGTATGCTAGGTAGTTTGTCCACTAGGGGGCTCCCTACTCTGAGCTCACCACCTGACTCTAATCAGTTCACCAACCAGCATGTTGTGCTCTTTGACAACTAAGAAGGACAGCATGCCTTATGCTAGGCCTAAGTAACACACCTTTCTGGACACCACTCTTCCTCTGCCGAGACTTAAATAGCCTCCACTTGTCGGTGTGTTCTCTCATTCTGTTGGCTACCTTTTGTTTTGTGTTTGCTGTCCATCCTTTTTTATTTTGGAATTTAAACAAAAAAAATGCTTGCATTACTTTTAGGCTTAAGATCTTAATCCCAACCTGGTCAGGGTGGTCTAGAACCTTTTCCAGGCAGCACAGGACATAAGGTAGGGGAACACCCTGGACCATCATAGGGGACATACACACATTCAGACAGTAACTACAAGAAGAAGCCAGTGTGATCTGAGGAGAACTTGAGCATGAGGCCACCATACTGCGCATAAGCGTTAAGTATTTTCACTGATACATTACAGGAGTGACCAACCTTCTCTGTACATGTGCTGTAAATCATTGCAAAAGAGTGTTTAATGCTTAATGCATCTGTAGTGTTTAAGGTTCTCTGTTTATGCTTTATGCCATAATTGTCTGGGGAATACATAGTTGCTATTCTGACAGACGCTAGTTAATTACTTCATTTTCGTGGACTGGAGAAATTCTCATTCTTGCTCAGTGAACTGCCAATGATATTTAATCATATGTGAATATTAGCTGATCCATTGGCTTCTCGATCTGCGATTTTTAGAGGGTTGTGATGTAACTTTGAGGCCTTTGCTGTCCATATATAGCAGAAGTGCTACGCGTGTGGTGGTCCTGTGACACACACATTCAATGCTGGGTGTAGCTGGATTAATGTTGCTCTTACCCCAGAATGCTGACTGAACACCAGTGCCCTCCTAGAGGATTTTGTGGAATGATCCTTATTTGATAATTTACATTTTTTTATTACAACTTAAGATCAGCTTGAAGGGAAGAACCTGTGTTTATATCTGAGGGTTGGTGAATGCTCCAGCGCTTGTTCTGGTTTGTGCCTGAATTGTAAATGAGCATCGCTCAATGTAGCTTAAGCTAATGTTTTGGGTATGTGTTGTGAAATGTTGTTAGCTGGCATAGGTGTGATCACATGATCACTAGGTTTGGTGTTTCTAGCAATGTTCACTGAAGTAAATTGTAGGAATTAAGAAAACTAAAATTGTTACAGATTTAATCATTTTTATTCACACAAGATATAGATTCATCCAACAAAATCACACTTTACTACATGATTGAAAGGTTTACGGGTCAAATCCCAGTGTTTGCACAGTGATGTCACTGTTGGGACTTTAAGCAAAGCCCCTAACCCCAATTGCTCTAGGGGCTGGCTGACCCTGCTTTTGTATGCCACTTTGAATAAAAGCATCTGCTAAGTAAATACATGTAAATGTTGAAATAGGTGAAGTAAAACATATTTTAGTTGTGCAAGATAGCATAGTGGCACAATAGCAAGGCAAAATTTACAATTAATGATTGTTTAGATAGATTTCATAGGTAAAGCTGCATTTAATTGCCTAATCGACACCTTATAACCAGCTGTATTAAATTGTTGGTTATTACTATTTTTCAGCATGATCAATATTAAATAGAATGTTTATGATGTGGGAATTTTGCACGGATGTAATCAGCTGAAAGGTGCCCTTAAAAGTTTCATACCAATGTTATCTAAGCTTAATCAGAATAAAAATATTCCCTGTAAATCTGCCTTAGGATGTTTGGCTAGGAAGTGTCTTCTACTTCGGATCTGTACAACAGGAGACAGGATCTGCGATTCATATTAAGAATTGTTTATACAATTATATTTAGGTTTGACTGATCTTGATCAAAAATGTCTCACAATTCTTAGCCTTATTGGGCGTACAAAAGTCATGGCTTGTGGTGTTCATAACCTTCAGTTAGACCTGATCACTGGATTCTGTTTTGATGCAACGGATTACTGCCATCTTTATGATCCTGCTCATTAAAATTAACTGTTGGGCTGTAAAAAATGATTTGTTTTAGCACTACCTTCTGGATCTCCTCATGCACTTATGCAGCAGGTAAATCCTGCTTCTCTGTGTGTAAAATATTCTCTCCTCGGTAATAATACTCATAATTGTTATGCTTCCCTAGGACTGCCTTCATGTTACAGAAAAGTCCTCATCTATTTGTTTGTGACTGAGCCACTAGGTACAGCACTATCCAGCAGCCTATGTGATCTTTGCCTCAGCTTCACAGACATGCTCCTCCTACCCTTTATTGTAACTATACTGCACTTGTGTGGAGCAGTACAGCTTCCCATTATTCTCCAGATGAACTGACCCAGTAGTGGGCGATGACAACCAGTAATTAATACCAAAAGAAGTCATATTTGGTTGTTAGTGTAGTCGTCCTGGCTACATTACTACATGAAACCATTCATTTCAAGCCTTATCTTGTGTTGCGTTCCCCATCCCTTGACATTGCCAACCAAACTAATATTTGTACATCTGATACCCCTGAAACAACATAATTTCTTAGTTTTAATTTAAAACCAGATAGATATTCTCAGCATGTATGACTTTAAAATATTGTCTCGCGCAGCCTGTAGAGGGTACTCTGGTGTTTCAACAGTGTTGTATTTTTATTTATTTTGTATGTGGTATTTAACCATAATAACAGAAATAATGACAGATATGACATAATTGTCAAAGAACTGCACTACTATCCTGTAGCTGAGGAATATCCCACATTTAACAAGGCAATTTAAGAGCCTCTTTAAAAAACAGCTTGTCTTTAAAACTAGGTCCATCAAACCCAACCCCTTTGATCAACCCCATAAACCCCGCCTATTGCCCATTTTTACACCATCATTATTGGGCTCCTGGTCTATCGCTTCTCGGGGTCTCTGAGAGGACATGCAGCCTTGGACTCAGTGCTGCAGCCTTTAACTGCCCAGGAGGGGCCACCCCTTGATCATTTAGCCACTCGATGGAATCTTAAAGTAGCTGTTGTCTTATAGCTGGAACTCTAGGAATGGTCATCTCAAATGTCTCACCTTTTCACGAAAGCTCCGTCAAGTGCTCAGCCTTGGCCTTATGCTCTACCCATGGACGTCTGTAAGGTCTCAGAAGCAGAAGCTTGTCAGACGGAGGCTGAACAAACTGTGTAAATTTCGCACCATTATTCCAGAGACTGTCTGGTCATCCAATCTCGGCAGCCATCTGCACTCCTACTTTCTCATCCCCAACTGGAGCAATGTTAAACCTTAAGGTGCCAAGCTCATGTTTTATAAACCGTACTTTCTGTTTACATGCTCTGCGTTGTCTGTGTTGAGCAGTACAATGTGCCACATAATTATTCAAGGAGGTTCTAAAACTTCTAGTTTAGTTTAACACAAACTTAAATGTAACCTTTATGAGCTACAGTGATACCTGACCAGAATCCTGCAAGCACTAACGAATCTCTGCTTTCACAAAAGCAATAAATTTTTTTTTAGCATCTTATCAGTTGTCATGTTCTTTCACTGCTGAAAAGAAGCATCGCATGCAAACATCTCTCCAGGCTCCCGTGTTTAAATCCTCCTGGGCGTGATGCTGGGCCCAGCTTTTACAACGGGGTAGGAAGGGGACAGGAGGAAATGAGCTGACCCCAGGGTCACTTATGGAGTCAGGGCTTGATGCGAGTCCATGGCCTTGCTGCCCTGTTCACTCTAGGCTAACTGAGGGGCGAGAACGGGTCACCCAAGTGCACGTGGGGGTTGGGGGGTGAAAACAGAAGGCAGGACGTCAAACCTTGACCCTTTAGTCATGTGCTTTTAATTAAAACTGATTCAAATTTGTTTACTAGACCCGCAGGTTTTTAAATCTCTGGTTTGAACCTCCATCTGCTCCCGTTAGTGTCTTGGCCAAGCACACGCACACTTTCTCTCTCCCTTAGCATGTGTCAGTCTTCTGTTTATGGCAGGGTTTTATGGTTCTCTGGAAGGAACCGAAGCTGTTTGGGAATACCCTAAATTGAATTTTAGGGGACACCCTGTATGCTGTTAACCGGTGGCAGTTGGAGAGGCCGTGCCCCGTCCTGCGGATGCTTAGAGAACTGGGTGCTTTATGGCTCAGTCAGACAGGCAACTTAATGGCTGCCACATGACCTCTCTATGTGCCAGTCAAGGCCACGCGAGGCGGGTCATTTGCCTGCCCTCCGCATGCTCACCCCTCCCCTCCCATTCTCGTATCACTGGAAACTCTGCAACACTTTCTCTAATGTAGTTAAAATTCAAGATATTCAGAGAAATGTATTGTCATATGCGCAGTAACAGGCAGTAACACTTAGAGTAAGTAACCTACTCTGAAGGCCCTTCTGGCCCACAGTAAACACAAATTAAACAAAAAACACAAATACAAACCAAGGTGCTTATAATAAGACATTGAATATAAGTACAGCTATGAATAAATACGTAAACACTTCACAATGGACACCTATGAACATATGAGCAGTGTAAACCTACGAACATATAGTGCAATGAGAGGTAGATAACTGGCCAGTCCAATCTGCCAGGTTTTTGTGTAACACACAGAAGTGTGTGCAAGTGACCAGGTTGCTGTTCAAAGTCTGCAAAAGTACATGCACGTCCGGCTGTGAAGTAGAGGGAATGGCAGTCAAGCTGACGACCCGATTAGTTATGCTTGGTTAAATACATATCTTATAAATGCCCTGACTGAATGGGACAGAACTGGACCCTGTAAAAGCTGTGCTCAGTGAGCACAGTGAGTAAGTAGAAGGGTTATTTTGGTCCTCAGTGAAAGTACTGAGCAATAATTAACATCACCTGGGAAGGACGATCTCTATCAGTTGTCTTCCTTGGGTGGGTTGGGGGGGGGGGGGCGGGGGTTACCA
>JAODKF010000045.1:10852865-10893024 GCA_026779585.1 Mormyrus proboscirostris | reverse complement strand
GGGGGGGAATGGGGGCGTAAATGTAAAACACGATAGAGCCCCGGGCCCTCAGGATGACCGACCTCACACGCAGCGGCTTTCCGTGCCAGAGCTGGCATCCCGCTAGCAGCAGGTCATGGAATTTTATATGGCTGAGTTGCACTGGGATTTGTTTAAATCTTAGTAATTTTTGGGGCGGGAGGCTTTGTCTGCATTTAGCGAACTATCGAATGCTCAGCTGCCACCAGAGCACACCAATGTGTGGCTGTAACAATCTGTAAAGCGTTGCCGAGATTATTGAAGCTGTGATCCAAAGGCATTTCACTCAGATGTGACTTGAACTCTCATTCAGTTGGTTCAAACGATTTTTTAAAATTAATTTCTGAGATGCTCAAAGATAATGCAAGATATGACCACAGAAAATAAGGGATTCTTGGGCTGGAATGTCAAATCCATCTTTCATGTCTGATTTCCATATGATTGTTCAGCTGTCGGTATAATACACACACCAAAGTGTTATCATCAATGAATCCCGTCCTTCCATGGTGTGCATCATCAGCCTCGGAAGGGAGCAGCAAGAGAGAGCCGCGTTTGCAATGAGGTGTCAAGGTGGAATGAGAGAAGCACTCAGCCGTGGTGGAAACTAAGAGCAGAGTCAGTGATGGAACTACAATCTAGAACCTGGATGTAATTACACAAAGCCTGATGATCCTGCCTTTCTTTATGTCAGAACAGCACAGAGTTGTAGGACAGGGAAGTAGAGTTTGTGGTACCACAGTGATCCAGGACTTTCGACATGCAGAAATGTATAACCAGCCGGCGTTTGTATTTAATGTAATATATGTATAAGTTATGTGTGTCTGGTGTTTTCCCCCACATGGCTGCCTACACGCTCATTGAAACACCTTTGAGAACCGTAGTGGAGTCGTTCTCGCACCTTTGCCTATGAACAATAGAGATGGGCTCCCTCAGGCTCGTAACCAAGACACCCTTGGCTTTCATGATCCCCAAGCTTAACACCGCCCTACAAATATATTGTTTCAATGGTTTGTAGACGATCGACTATCCAAAAATAATTGAAAGTTTCGCCTATTTGGCCCTTACAGAACATTTTCTGTAATCTGTTCATAGCAATACCTTTTTTCCTGGCCTAAACTGTATAGATGAGATACTCCTTGTGGTACTAAGTGCAGTTTCTAATTTATGGCCAAATGGAATAAAATGTGTAAAATGTAGTTTTTTTTCCCTATGATTCTAAATTGTTTAATTGTTAAATTTCTCACCTGCCTTATTGTGATATTCATGTAAGTCTTGGGTAGCCACCCTGCACTTTGCTTGTTTCATAGCATGGAATTAGTTATGTTTGTTTTAATGAACTTAATTGATTGGAATGGGAATGCAGATCAGATCCCATCTGCAGTTCTGCGAGGCAGATGATGTGATGCAAAAAGTAATAGTTGTGAATATGGAATTTTGTGTTAGAAATGCATTTTTTTAATTGAAAGCAGATGCCCTTGTCCAAAAAGCATGTTTTATAAAACTCATTACCCAGAATCTCCACCCTAAAGCAGAAGGGCTTCACCTAAGGTCATCGACCCAAATCCTGAAGCACGACACAATGTTGCTCAGAGGAGTTGAGCTTAAAATATCCATATGCATGACCACTAACAACTTACGCTTTCAATATTTATGCTCGTCTGTTACCTGTCATGTAACCAGGTGCATGGATTGGTCAGCCTTCTGTCTCTTACAATTTACCTTAAAGGCAAGATGTCAAACAAGCTTTGATTCCTCATCAGTCACTTGAAGCCAGCTGTTTATCTGGCTGGTCTTATGGATTAAATACATTCAGACTAAAGTAACACTTTGCACCAGGCAATTGATATTAGCTGTGAAGCTTGAGTAGGGAAGAAAGTTGGCGGTATTCCTGGGTGTGATTGCACTTTATTCAAATAACCAAAGCACCATAATAAATAAATGAGAATATACTATTTTAGAACTTGCATAATTTTATATAAAAACAATTTCAACTATATAAGAGAATTTACTTCAAGGACAGATTATGATTTTTTTTCTGCAATGTTCTCTGAATGTCTCTGCCGTTTGTGTTTTCTCCCCTTCTCCTGGGGGTTTCTGAGTGCTCTGATTTCCACCCACTGCCCAGAGTCATGCAGTTAGGCTAACGGCATTTCTAACTTCTCCATGTGATTGTGTGAGTGCCTGCATGTGTGTGTTCTGTGGTGGACTGTTATCCTGTCCAGGGTGTACCGAGTACCTTCTGCCCTAAGCTAACCTGGGGATAGGCTCCAGGCCCTGTGACTCTGTCCAGGATAAGTTCTTAATGGATGGATAAATCGATGGATAATTTCTTTTAACTGACACTTTACGTTTAACTATAGTTGCTATTCTGCAGGACATTTAAAAACAAAAACATAAAGAAAACTGAAATGCCTGCAGAGTTTAATAATGGAGGGGAACACAAACTAATACAAAGGTCTATTTTTTTTATGGATATTCCTGTAGTAACAATGAAAAAAGGAAACTATGGCCCAGAATGCAATGGGGTGTCCTCTGCTGTCAGAAGCCCTCAAATACAGATCTGTTTCTGGCAGAGTATATTTGATCCCCTGGGACGCTCAGTTGTCTTGTGGATCAATGTGCAGAGAGTTGACGGGGCAGCATGGATCCTCTGTCAAATCCTTGTCAACAAGGCAACGCTGTGGTAGCTCAGTTTCTAGGGTGCAAACCCAGCCAGAATCCACCTGATACAGTAGGGGAGGGGATTACAGCACGGAGGTGGGCACGCGATGGCTGCTTTCGCTGGCACCCGGCATGTTCTTCAGGGAAAGTGGGGAAGTGATGTCACAGCTGTGCGGGGACAGGCCGCCGCCATTGGCTGGCTGCCACACAGGTCCTGTCATGTAGCCCGAGGCAGCTGCACTGTAGCCCAGGTAGGGCGATGCTGGGTTGGCAGGCTGGTATGGAGGAAGGCTGGGTACTCTGACACAGCTGCTCATTCTGGACAATCTGTTTGGCATCTGAATGAAAAAGACATGGGACAGAGTGACACAATAGGTATCTAGTGAGATTAAAGCATGGACAGCTCACATGGCACAAAGGAGCACAAAAATATTAGGATAAGATGATCCAAAACTAACAGAAGAAGTGGTATGTTGGATGTTGAACCTTTTGAAGTGAAAAGCTGTCAGCAAGCTTAGCAAGCACTACTGCAGTGGAGCTCCCATGTATGCAGTCTGGATGATAGGACTGGATTAGGTCCTTTACTAATGCTAGTACTTGAGCTGCTGTCCTGGCCAATTACCCACAATCCAGTGGGATACATTTCATCCAGACACTCCGCTTGATAGAATACGTTCTGTAAAATACTGTGTAATGAATACTGTCTTCGATGGTTTTGTGCTGTTGAAGATAAATACCTTTGGATTTACGGCGTTCTCCGGATCGCCTTGCTATCGCAGGCATTTCGGGAAGCAGACGAAAAAAAGTACGGCAAGTTACGGTAGATTGTAACTGATTTAGTCACTCTAGTTTTTGATCGTTTTTTTTTTCTCCCAAACTTGTATGTGGGGAAACCCTATATAACGCATATAATACGACATCTACTATATTCGTATAATCATGACATTTACAAAACTTTAGAATAAGCATTTGGGGGATGTTCAGAACATATTTCATTTGAAACGCAACGTTTACATCGATGCAAAACTTAAAGCACGCCTACCAGTATAGCTTACATACTACCCTACAATTTTAAAAAAGAAACATATTCCTTCTTGAAGTATTGTTCCATTTAGATAGGATAAAATACAATATGTGCTGCAGGTGTTCAGTTATTGCACGTGTGATGCTCAGCCACAGCTGTGAACACGCTGACAGTCCTGACATCGGGTTACTTTTCATGGTTTATATGGAAACTTTGTTTGGATTCCTGAACTTTAAATCGCATGCGCTTATTCGGATTTGCTTATCTATTGTATTTGTTTTTAACACGTGGAATGGCTATTTTCATTTACAGTTATGCGCTACTGAAATTCACACTGTCATAACTGGAGAAGTTAAAGCGATTCACGGGTAATCGTGGCAAAATGGCGATTCCTTCTCATGTCTTACTGAGCGTATTTTCAACTTTTCTCGGTAAAGACATTTGGAAAAAATGTAGGTGTAAGTTCAAATTATAACATTGATATGAAAATTGTGAAATAAAACTTTTCCTATTTGTCTGTCTGTATCTGGCTAACCTAGTCATATATTTAATTTAATGCATAAGCCTTTACAATCTCCCAAGTATTCGCCGATAGCTTTCGCTAAAAGTGCTGTGCCGTTTTTATATTTTTGGTTTCATAAAACTAAACCACTTGTGCCTGCAAATCACAACTTTTGCAAATACTTAAAGTTGAATAAAGATACGCAAATTTAATTACAATGTTTTTACTCTGAATAGGAAATTTTTAAAAACAAAATAAAATGGCTGTACAGATATCAGAGAACTCAATCAGAGAGGTTGCGACCAAGGCAATACATTTACCTTTATGTAAAACCAGACGTAGTTTCAACGAACCACCTTTTTCAACATAAAAAAATCAGACTTACATAAAAATTCCACTTAAAGACCCAAATTTTCCTTACAGACGTTTAGAACAGATAAAATGTTCAAATGCAAGCTATTACAAAGAAGAGAATACAGAACACAAAATCAGATTAACACGATATTTATTTTTAAATAATTTTAAGACAATGTGTCTATAATAATCTTATAAACACAATTTCTTATTCGCTCTACAATTGCATGTCTTATATGCCATTTTAATGGAGACATAATTCCATGGGAAAAATGCGTACATATTTGAGGTAAAGATGAAAGTACTTATTTAACCTTAAATTGGTACTAAAAACAGTAAATAAATTTCATATGTGGTCATTTGGATAGCAATAACTTTTTTACATTTTTATTTTCGTTTTTTCAGTCAAACGATAACGGTCCTTGTCAAATCTACTTTCGTAATAGGCCTAATACGTCGATGCGTTTTTGTATGTTTAAAGTAATATTAGGCGAGCTGTATTTGAACGTGTATAGCAACTGTCTAACAACCAGACACTTGCTCTTCTTTCGCATGAAATTGTTTCACATCAGGATAATCCTATAATTGGTTCACAAAGACTGCTGAATCTCAAAAACGGATCTCTCAGTTTTAAAAAAGACCTATAAACGCTGCAACGCTATTGCTAACGAAAGCACATCGTGAAATTTCCTTCAAATAATTCATGATAAAATTGGCAATTTTTCATGTTCCTCTAAAAAGTACATTTTTCTAAAACATCATTTTCCTCCACATTTTATAACGCGGTGCTTGATAAACACCTGAGCGTGAGCTTGCGATATTAAATCGCCGGCCCATAATGTAATCATAGATTTAGCATAGGGCTGACAATACATTGCGAGAAGCACTCACTGAACTGAAGGAAAACATTAGAAATAAAGGTTAATGGCCGGGTAGATGGAACCCAGAGCTTCGCCATAACAGGTTTGTTAGTCCTGTAGTCTTGCTCATTGTGTAGCGCGATTGTTGTACTCAAAGTATCATAATATCAGAATTATGTAGCATGATACAGTTGCATTTTAAATATATCAACAGATTTAAAGGAAACTTTAAAATATCTTCACGTTATATTTGTTAATTTTGTTAAAGGTACATAACAGAGTGCTCTGGGCTAATAATCTGTAATTAGGCCTATATGACACTAGCAAACCCCGAAGCAACTAATTCCTTCTTCTCTAAAGTTTGAAATATCAGGAGACCACGAGGGGACATTGGACTCTGTAGTATTTGTTAAACTACGTCTGCCAAACAGAAATGAAGCTTTATACATTTTTAAGATGGTATTCCTCATCCGAAAAGTTCGGTCATTTAGTCATTAAATAATCAGTTGCTCCACTGCCCTTTTCAAAGTGCATTACTCAGAGTGTTTTAAGGAAAAAATCGACTACAGCTGTTATTAATTAAAACTTGGAGACAATGGTAGCAGTCCAAAAAGTTACAATTATTCTTAATTAAAATCCTATCTGTCAAAATGCTTCATTGATAAACGAGTTAATTGTAATTATCCTGTTAAGTGTGCATGACCTTCCTAATATTAAGACTTTGAAAAAGATTGAAACATTTTTTCCAAGTCAAGGAGACAGGTACATGATCACTCAAACCCTGTTTTCTTCCCAGGAACAGGGGTGTCTAAACGCGCGGGTTTACGCGCTGAAGCCCAGGGGCCTCCGCTAAAAAGGGGCCTCAGTTACCTTTGTTTGATTAAATTTTTGACCTGGATTTGCTACCCATCCCGTATTTCACGGAATTGTCCCGTACTGAAAGATAAAATGTCGTGTCCCGTTTTGAACCATTTGAGCCATATTTTCGAGACCGGACAGAAATACAATACGGATCCTGTGACCGATCGCCCCCCATTTTCTAAACGTCGGGACCCCCCGCTCACCCCGGTCAACTACATCAACGCAGAAAATAGTAGGGGGGCACTAAAACTGACCACTCAAATAGCCCAGGGACCTCTGACCATGTTAATGCGACTCTGCCCAGGAGTAAAGAACAGTATTAAACAAACCATAACCTTTAATTGCTATACAAAACTGTTTGAAGCCTTTCTTATAAAATGTTAAGATACACTTGTTTGTAACAGATAAAGTGATAAGGTTAACAAATTAATTTAGCAAATTACATAAGTTATTTATCTGATGATTGTAAATCTCTTTCGAATACAGGAAAAATACGTTTTCTGCATATAAATTTTCATTTCATGGTTAACATTCAAATAAATAAATAAACAAATAAATTAAAAATGTCAATAGTGTTTTTAAAAGCGCGGCGGGAAAAACATTAAATGCAGATCTATTTTACGTATTTTAAAATATTACATTTTAACTGTTGTTCTAAATATGTCTTCTATACAAAAGTAATACTGGTCAAAAACTGCAAAATTCGTATCCGTTTCCACGATACAGTGTTTTGTGTTATGACATTAATCGTTCGGTTCATCACGTTTAGCGAAATTAATATAAAGTGGATCAAAAGTGATTTCGGAGGACCGTTATTGTGGTGCGTTTTCACGGTTAACATTTCCACTCACTATCCAAAATGACCTTGTCATTCCATTTGAGGTATTTTCAGAGCCTAACCCATTACTTGTGAATTGTGAGACTAATATCATTTAAATGTAGTATTACCTATATTAGTTGCATACCTAATATTTCTGTTTTTAAAAGAAGGTAGATTTTTGCAATGCTAGTTTTGTAATTTTGTACCACTGAATTAGACAGCAGGTTCATTTGTATTTTGATAATATCTTAAACGCCGAATTTAAGAATGAACAGTTACGACCTTTTTACGATATAGTCTTCAGTTACATATTTTAATAAACACAACCCATAGTACACAAATGAACAGCTGAGTTTGTTGTCTGGACCCTTAGATGTTAATTCCTCCCGACATTGCAGCGAGAATGCGTACACTTTACTATGGCTTCAGCATCAGTGCCCCGTGCAAAAGCATTATTTATTTCTTTGTATATGTAACATTTTTAACATACAGTTTTCACATTACAGTCCTTGGAAGACTGACTGACCTTCCTACAAAGACAGAATCATTTGTTAAAAAATTGCGGAATAAGTTTTTAGCCCAAGTATTACCAACACACAAATCGTTGACAAGCTAGACGACTTCATTTGGTAAGGGAGACGACTCAATTTAAATAAAGGAGTCTCGGGTGTGATCGACGCTTTCCCATCCGGATTAAGGGCCTAGTTTTTTTGGTGACCATTTAAACATGAAATTGCGGAATAAATATTACAATGAATCTGCGGTTACCAGCATACGCCAAAATAATTCCATAAACGATACTTGTCACCATATTTGAAATATTCCCAATAAATAAAATAAAAAAAAGTAAAATAATCCTGCAATACATTGCAACTTCGTCAAGTATCACTGAGTCAAAGGGACAATATAAGATTCTGGTTTTACCTGCACGTATTTTGTGTCTGGTTCTAAGTGAGGTTTATCCAAGTCATTGGCACGCGGCGAACTTGTTGTGGGAAAATTAATCCTGTTTATAGTCGTCCATTCTTCTACTTTGGCACCGTGCATGGGCGGGCTGTCGCTAACTGGGGAAAAGTAGAAGACAGTTAAATTGGAGACAGTGAAAAATGATATTATCATCACCCGAAACTGAAAGCACGACAATGTAATGACCTAAATAATAACAAACCCGCCTACAATTGCTTAAGGCAATATGTAGATGTATACGGTCCGTGGAAGTGGTCAAGGAGTTGCATTATATATGCTTAAATAAGCTAAACATATATTTTTAAAAAAATTACTACAGAAATTTGAAAACGGAAAGAGTACATTAAAGTGAATAAATAAAGGATGACTGGCAACGTAAAAGTAAAATCGCATCTTTAAGACCTCTTCGTTTGGGCGCTCTTAAATCATCTTACCATTTGCATTCCAAATGGACGTATTAATCAGGCAGAGCAGAAGTGGTCTGGACTGACATTGAGTTGTGTGATCAGAGAAGCAACACAAATCAAACTCCGTTTACTTATCAGGCTTTTCCATAGTCATCTTTGCGGGGAATAAAGTACCAAACACACTGCTAATGTACATATGCACATATTTGAGACGTTAGACAGTAAATAGCTTCCTAAAATATATAATTTATAGTTTCTAAAATATCATAATGAACAGTGTGTGAACATGTTTTAAATTTATCATCGTATATATTCTCCAAACCTAAATACTTCTGGTAGTCCCAAGTCTGAAAGAGTAACATTTTAACATTTTTCTTCTAAAATAAACTTTAGAAAGCTGCTGCATTTTAAAACAATGCCATTAATACGCAAATACAACAGCAGCCAAATTCATTTTCCTTTGATGTTGATCAGATTTGTGCATATATGGTTTAAGATATTATCCGTATTGAAAAGTATAATAAAGGCATCAAACTAAATATAAATATTTGCAAAAAAAAAATAAAAAATAAAAGAAAATGACCAGTTTGTGAAGCACGCGCTTGTAAGATGATTAAAATAATAGCATAGCTCTTGAGTTGACTTCGGCTTTCAGAGCTTACTACTAACATCTGACTTTCATTTATAAGTGCATAAATTGCACATAATACATCTGATTTTTTTAAAATAAATATTTCTCAAAGAACGCTGCAGAGAGCCGATGTTTCATATTGTAAAATCTGAATACTGTCTGCAGTCGTCAAGTGTAATGACAGGGAATCCTGGCTGATTAATCTGTTGGATATATTTCGATTTGGGGGGGGGGGTGTTCTCCTTACCAACAAACCAAGTAACATATAACTCCTGCCAAACTATTTACATAAAATATTGTCGAATTTAAAAATTACTCTGAAAGCAAAGTTCTCTTTGGTGTTCGTTCAATGCAGTGTCATTTTAAACCAACACACAATTAGTGCAAACCCTGTAATTTGTTTGTCTCTTGACTAGATTAAATCAAAAACATAGTCATATATTCAGGGATATCCGTGCTATTTATGGAAGAGAACGAAAGGAAAAGACCGTACATGAAATAACTGGGAAAAAACTTATTCCAAGACTTCTGTTCTACTCATACTAGAAAGTTGGCTCAGCTTTTTCAGTGTTGGTAGAAGTTTTCCTCTTAATATCATTCTGGTTCTCGAAAACAGTAGCGAGTGCTGGGTGACTTAGCTCTCATTTATTTTTTTCATTTTGTTTCCCTTCTCCTGCGCCTTCCCTTCGTCAACCCCCTAATATTCCACATCCGCTCCATAATTATAACACCAACCCCCAAACCATCTGTTTCAATGTAACCAAACTAGAATCATCCGCCCAGCAAAGAAAACAATTGGTTTTTCCCACTTGCTTGTTTATTAATGTATCTTAATTGATAATCACTGACATGTAAGCATTGTATTGTTTATTGATACGAATAACCAAATGGATTTCTGTCTTAACCAAGTTTTTTTTGGATGTTGTTTATAGAAATTAAATGCCAGTAGGCCAAAAAGAAGAACTTAAGAAAATCGTTTACTCCAGTTGTCTCATGGGGAACTTATCAATCTAAACGGTATAACATTCTCCTAAAACATTTAAGCGATCGCCTTACTTTGTTGTTCTGTTATGGACCGAATTCCCAGAATGTCGGTGACGGAATGAGAGGACGGCCATATTCTGTGCATTGCCATATGTCCGGGAATGGTGGGCATGCCAGGTGGGGTTGGCACTTTTCTGGTAGTTATAGATGTTGGGTACGAGTAGATATGGTTGCAAGGAAGCGATGGCTGCGGTGGAACGTGGGATGACTGTTTGTTGAGCTCGCCGTGGTTATGCTGTGATAAGCTTCCAATCTTGTTGCGAAGGATTCGACTGATGGAACTGACCGAGGGAAGGTTAAATTTATCACACACCCCGTCGGCTAGGAGTCTGTCCCGAATTTCCCAGGCGAAAATACCCGGGTCTCTCTGTTTGTATGTCCGTATATGTTTGACCACTGTAGGGGTGGTGACTCTTGGCTTGCTCCCTCCTATGGCGCCTGGTAATATGGATCCAGTCTCGTTGTATCGGGCCAGAATCTTGCTGACACAACCATGGGAAACCCGAAGTTGTCTGCTGATGTCGCATGGCCTGATGCCCAGCTGTGCTAGTTCTACAATCCTGATCCGGATGGCGTTTGGTAAAGGTCTGCCATTAACGAAAACGCCGCCTAGCTGGTTCACCTCCCCAAAGGCAGGCTCTGAAGTGAGAGAGAGAGAACAGCACATAACACATCTGTATTGTTTTAAACATGACTTTAACATGACTAATACAAATTCAGTTTTCCTCGTGGAAAGTGTACTTTCGTCTTTGCTACAACAGCATGCAAAGTCAATAGAAAAAAATGCGTAGCAGATGAAATAGCCGACTGCTTTTCAATATTACATAACCACTTTTAATTGCACATACCATTTGGCATAGCAGTGGCATTTCGGACAATAAATTGTTTATCCACGTACCCTTTGTTAATTATATATAGCTGATTCCAAAAATAATTTTACGTTTCTAAAATTAATAGCCGATTTTTAGCCATATTTATAAATAACCGTCAGAATACTTTTGAACGTTGTCCCATCTGTTGAAAATGTGCTCCAGTGTAAACCCTTTGACTTCTTTGGCATTTTATGGTACTTACCCATATTTTGAAGCCCTCCAGCGTTTATGGAGATTGACGAATTGCACTTTTTCGTCCGGTTCGGAGTCCAGGACTTCTGCTACCCGTGGAAGGATATTCACTATCCACTTTTTAGTGGGACGGTGGGAATCGGGGGTTTTGTGTTCGGAATACTCGTGACATTCCGAATGCACCAATAGGCTGAACTTCCAAAAATACTTCATCCATCGTGTCAGTTTAACCAATAAGGTTTCGACTTCCTCCACAAATGTGTTTCTATTGGTCAGATAACTTGACATGACAGCGCCATTGAGGATTTCTCCGCGTCTTTGAAAACTGGCAACCAAGATAGTCTAACATGCAAATGAATTTTAACAACGTGTGAACGGTAAGTTAATTCAGATACACAAACGCATTGGTTTATATAACCTAAATAACACAAGGAAACGTACTTTGCAGGCATATAGTTAATTAATGCATTTGAGCGAGATTGTTGCTGCCACTGTATAATCCGCCATAATGTAGGTATAGCTAGCCCATATTTGCCGCGGACGGTAAATCTTGTAATTAACGAGTCCCGTTAATTGTAAGGGATGCATTTTTTAATGTCTGCTAGTATACCTAGAAAACACAAAGGAAAAAAACATAAAGAGTATTTACAGCACAATATAATAATGAAAACATGTTATGCAACAGGAACGGCAAATAAAGGACATTTGTTCCTTATTCTTCCTTGTTTCGCCCGGCTTCTATACCCACGATACAAAATTAAGGTCGTATGAAATAAATATTAACATGAAATTTTAGATGAATGGACAAATGCCATTTTGTATTATTGTTAGAGGGAAACGAGATAGCTGACATTCAGCAGTTTGTATCTGGTAATGTTAATGTTCAAACCTCGGTTTCTGGTAATTAGGTAATGTGATGTATGGAACATGTCTTGGTCATGAATATATATTTTTTCATTTTACATTTAATGCAATATTTTCGGTGAAAATTATAATGAAATACCGTCACATGGAAACAGTATTCAAAGAATCGTAGTTTTGGGCGCGAGGGAAGAATTGGAATAGAGGAATTAGCCCCAGAAAAGAAATTTTTATTTGCTGATTAGACCGAAATTAAAGGCCTGTGCTCGATTTCTAGTTCATTTTAAGATTACAAAGTAGCAATATAAAGTCCAAGCCCACATAAGTAGATTTCACTAATGCTATTCTATTTTTATATTTCGTGGGCTTTGAAGGCACTTTCACTTACATTTTAATATGAATAATTTAGTTGCGATGTATTTATATTTTATCTCTTGAGATGCAAAGTATTTTATTAAATGTATTGATATTTACCACCTGCTGCACCAATTCCGCGAAAAGTGGTAGTCCTTCATTGTATTTCAGTCGTTTCATTTTTCTGATAACATAAAGTGCTGCAGAAAGTATGGGTCAATTGCTATTTTATCTCCTGTGTAATAGTTCATGGATGTAGTATTTATTAAAGGTACAATCTTTGTTTCTTCTTTACAGATCCATTTAATAGGCTATTAATGCTTAATCCTTAAAACGTTTCGCGCTGTTTGTCTTGGATTTCGGCCTCAGTCTATCGTTCCTCCCAATGTAACTTGGATTAAGTTATTTCATGAATTACATGGTATTTGAATGGTAATGAAAAGTTTCCATCACAAGAGTTGCATTCTCAGCCAAAGTGTTACAATATTTTAGGTTATATTAAGGTTTTATTTATTTTCAAATGCGAAGTAATAAAAATCACTCATCACATCCTGTAATGGATTTTAAACAATTAGTCGTTTGATATTTCGACGGCTGTACCGTGATTGACTGTCAGACTTGTGTAATATTGCGACACGCGAATCTGAGAGAATAAGGCAAAATTTAAACAAAAATCACATAGATAATACAACTGATGTTGACCACCAATGTAGCTCGTGTTTATATTACGCTTAATAGTGGCTGAAATCTGTTTACCCTTGAGAACTACGTTGCAAATTTGATTGATAGTTTTAGACAAAGCTCTTGAGGTGCTCTGACTTTACAAAAACAAAAAAACATAACGGCAAACATATGTTCACAAACGTAAATCAAAAACGCAGGATAATCAGAACATCCTATTACTCCACGAAGCACCAATTCTTATTGTTTGTTTTTACCAGTGCACGGAATGAGAAAATGAAGAATAGGTTTCAGTTCATTCAGTTTTCAAAGAAAAACATGCTGTTTGTAGGCATATTTTGCACATTAGTGTATTACGGCGTCGTCGTATGATTTTAAAAAAAATATTTCCCAAACACAAAGCACAAAAGTATTTTTTCCATCAACGAAATATTCGTTTACAGCAAATTCTAGCTATATGCTGAGAATGAAGTCGTTGAATGAAGTAGTCGAATGATAACGTTATTCGTTAACACATAATTAAAGTTATTATTAATAATTATTATTTTTTTTATATTTAAGCATTTCTGATTATTCAAACATCTTAGTAGGTCATTATCAAAATTTACCTATGGCAGGTATGTCAATTTAAAAAAAGAATAAAGACTATCTATCTGTCTTTCTATCTATCTATCTACATATCCGTATCAGTCCCACTGTCCGTCGTAGGTTATTATAACAAATTAGAGTAGGCCTACAGCTGTCTGTCAGAACAGTCCTTTGTCCATCCATCCATTTTCTGAAACCGCTTGTCCTATTCTGGGGTGCGTTTCTCGAACAACGACGGAAGTTGCTAACGTAGTTAGCAACGATGGTTTCGAGAAACGTACCCCTGGATCGTGGGGGGTCAGGAGGCTACAGGCGCAAGGCAGACAATAACCCAACATGGGGCGCCAACCCATCGCAGATAGTCCTTAGTTCCTTTATTAATATGTATTTAATTATTTCAAATTAATGAATAAGATTAAGATTGGTTTATTGTCAATACAATAATATACACAGTATACAGTGCATAAATTGTGAACATTATAACGTACGTTGTATGGAAATACTGGCGACCGAGAACCGCATCACTTCAGAACTAGCGTTCCAACAGTTTCGTAAATAAATATTTTCGGCAAATACTGCGCTGTTGCTGTGTCTATTCTCGTCAAACGTTATGTCATATTTTGTATGACAATTATGTGAAGCTCCTACGTGAATTCGTTATTATTTTGTATTCTTGTATTACATTGCGTTGTTTATTCTTGGAATATTTAAACGAGATGAGATGAGATGAGAGTAATGTCTTGGCACAAAAATTTGCTTCGGGGAAAATAAAATGTATCTTGTCTTGTGTAGCGTTGTGTTGTCATGTGCCAGACGCGTCTTACTGTTGCATTATCTAAATCATTAATTTTTCGAAACATATGTAACAGGGTAAAAATGCAAAGAATTACAGGACTTTCTTGCGTGCTAACCATTTCATTACCTGCTTCCTTTTGTCTAAACATTCCATATTAAACTTTCCATATACAATGTATAATGTATTCGGATGTTTCATTACAGTCCGTTTTACATATCAGGAAACTGTAAAAACATTTTTTGCAATTAGTCACAAAACGGAAATACTATTGTTAGTTTAAATGCATAAATTCATATTAGGCAATTTTTTATTTTGTCTGTTACCCGTGAATAAACTTCAATGACTTTGGAATAAGAATGTTAGTATATGTATGTATTACGCCTATATATGGAAAAAAGCTCGCATCCTTGGTCTCCCAACCATCTAAGTTTGATCTATTAACGTTTTACCCTTGAGCTAAATTTTGAGCAGTGGTTTTATAAATATAATACAGTATACGATTAAGATTTTGTTGTAGATAGCAACAATTCCGGAAAAAAGCTGAAAATGTTTACTTTGAGAAGTATTCCAGACTAACGTACTAATTATTATTTGCCCCCTTGTTATACGCGTTGTGTTATCCCCAAGTCCAAATTAATACAAAAGCAATTTTATTTTGCAGTTTAAACTAAACAGTTTAGTTTATGTTAGTCATGAAAAATTTTAATGGGAAATATTTATGCTGTTTTATTATATGGTCCAATGATTTTTGATTTTTCTCAGCACGATTTGAATTAATAACATATTTATATGAATGAATAATGTGTGTCATACATATTCGCTTATTAGCAATTTACCGTTCTCTTTTTGTAAATGTCATTTTGTGACAAACTTTCTGATTTTTAAAATGCATGAATATTTTGTATTTGGGGATGTGTTACAAAATTCACCCATGTTTTCGCCACGTTTATTGTAGCTTTTTCGGTAAAATATGAATTGCCGTGTGACCATGTTTGTTCCTTTATAACCAGAACCGTAAATGAATACATAAATATACGATCTACAGTTTTATACAATATGTGTAATATATGACTGTATATGTATACTGAATGAGCAGCGGAAACATTAATGATATGATACTATAGGAGCTGAATCAGAAGGACAGGTTTGCACCAGAAAATGTCCTGCGGAGGTGACACACTCAAAGACTAACAGCGCGATACAAAAACTGCCTTAATAATAGTCGACTTTAATCGTACCTGACCGAAAATTGGTTTATGAAAATTGTGTGAGCTGCGACATCATGTGGGCAAAATGTTAATCACTCATTTAAGTAAAACTTTACCTTTATGAGAGATCTATGCGATGTGCGCTCAGTAATAACTCAGTTAATCATACACTAAGGGAAGGTTTGTTAACAGCCTTGGTTATAGGAGTACCGCTTGACCTCAGAAGTTTCAGTGCGCATCAAAACCAGTAACTGCAATTAGTGTGTTAGCTCATTAGTTGGTCTGTGGTTTTTTATAAGTGTACAGTCTCCATAGCGCACGCTATAAACTATGGGGGCTATTTCATATAATCATAAGACAGTAACTGTCAGAACTATATGTGGAGGTTTATGTTAATATCACAAAAATATCTTTCCCTTAAAGCACCTAATTAATTTTTCCAATTAATGACGTATTCCCAGTTTACCGCTATTGAAATCAGCACAGGAAGTGCAATATCTACCCCCCCCCCCCCCACACACACACACACACACATATATATATATATATATGTATATATCTTTCACTGAAGAACTTTAAGTAATATTATTACATAGATTAGTTGAAATATGGAAGTATGGGGTTTCCTGCCATGTAAGCGTCAATGGCAGGTCTAGCGCCTTCACAGCAACGCAAAAGAAAGATCCCATGACGATTTGCTTTGATTCCGCAAATTATTTTCGATGTTTCAATTATTAGACTATAGTCCCTAAGCACATTTAATCGGCGAAATTAGCAGCTTTATTTATTTGGATATTAATTAATTGTCATGGTTGCAGTTATTGGCATTCATTACAGTAGGCTAATATTTTATACGAACTGTTGAAAAACTTTGCAGAATACTTAAGATAAGGTTATGTCTAGCTACAAAAGAATGTATATAGCTTAAATGATCTTAAACGTGTATAATATTATCAGCGGGCAGACTTATGGTCTTGAGTTCGGGAACTAAAATTAAGTCTGACGCAAATTGCCTAGATGTGCGAAATATTTCAAAGGGACATTTTACTTAGCACTGGAACATAATATCCTGCCAAAGTCATCTCGCTAAAAACGAAGGAAAATCGACTGGAATGTTTTCAGGAATCTATGATTCATTTTAGAATATAACCTTCTTGCACTTTGTGTATTTTAGTTTTATTTGATATTGCGTTCCGGATCCTGACTAACGACCAAGAAAAAGAGACAATCTGATTCTTGAGAAATTGTATATTTAGAGACGATGAAAACTTATGCAAAATAATTGCAGTATAGGATTTGAGAAATTTGGAGCAGTTTGCAGTTCTGTATTTAGTTGCGATTTGAAGAGTAATAGCACACTTCAATTTCATAGTCCTGGTATTAGTCTTTGTGCTGACAGTGATCAGTGTTTTAGAATAATAGTACAATACTATAGGTTTTACAGTTAAGGAATAATATCCATTACACCGTCCATCCATTGCTGCTCCCATGACGGAATATTCGATGTAGAATCCGGGCGAGTCGGGCGGCTTCCTCAAAAACACTGGGCGATAGACAGGAGGCGGCGTGGCCGGGATGCCAGTCCATAGCAAGGTTTGGGATCGTCCGAGTATTTATTGGTTTGATGAAGACTGTTACCCCATGAAGGCAAAGCTTCATTTATCTAGTCCTTTACCTTCACAATATATTTGGTAGTAGCAGAAGCTTCACAACCTGCCTAAGGTTTTTTGATATATTCGCTTGGATGTATTGTTTTTTAATGGATAACTCGGATTATCTCCGTTGTTCAGTAATCGATAATTTTAAATTTTTTTCAGGAGATTAATTGATTTGTTTAGAGGACTTATTATTAGTCTGGACTCCAACCGTTGGAACTGTTGCAGCGTCGTGTTCTAAAACGAAAAAACACGCAAAATCCACTGCTATCATGTCTTATGGAGCCTTATACCTACACAGTACTGGGAGACTTTCGCGTCCTCTAGAGGGCAGCGTGTACTGTCCCAACAATGTATAATAATGTCTCCTACTTCCAAAGCAAGTATGTTCTATTTGTATATATATATTTTCACATTTTATTCTGATAATTGTGGTTTCCATGGATTTTAAAAGGTAAGCAATTACTGTGTTTAGGCAAATTTTAGAGCCACAATTTATCCACCACTTTGACTTGTTCTAACACTTTATTACTCTCGATTTTCATGGGTGTCGTAACTTTTGGCATCTGTGTTTGTTCTGGACCTGATTCTGATGGTCCACCCTGTTTTTGCACATTGCCTGGGATTTCCTTCTCTGTTCCCCCCGGTCCAGCAAAAAGCCAACATGCTCACGGAGCTTCCCACACAGCATTATCCTGGAAAATAAAATTTCCCCCTGACAGGAGAGCATGTTCCTCTCCCTGCCACACTGTCATCGACACAAAGTACAGCCAAATCACACTAAGAATTGTTTTGTGTTATTGCTCAATGCCACTAGCAATGCAGTGGGATCTCTTTCAAAACGTTTATTAAAATATAATTGTTTGATAGTTTTACAGTTTCGTTAATCAATTATTAGAATCGAGTGAATACACAAAAAGCAAATCATGACCACTGTACAGTTTTATATGTTGTTTCATTCTTACAAGTCCTGTTTTACCCCGATTGGTGTAAGTAACCATTAACCTTCACAACCTGACACGTCTAAATTCTACTGGCAAGTACCGTGGTCTCTAGATGCCACTAGTTATGGTCTCTAGTTGAATCAACAGCTTTACCTACCCAGCCATGTAACCTCACCTGCAACAGTGTCTCCAATTGCTTCATCTTGTTTTACAGTAAGAATGGTTGAGACTCCCATGAGACTCACTGTGATGAAGGGATCTTAGAAAAGCGTAAACGTGGAAATAAAGACCACTACAAACATAATGCTGAAGCTAATCCAAGTCTCCCACTCTGCTCTTAGGCTCTGAAGCTTGCAGTTTTCCATGGTAAGCTAATCGAAACCAGATAAGCTACTCACATAGAACACAATGCAAAGGTTAACTGTGAATAATGATTTAATACGTTTACAGGCCTATAAAGGTTCTCTGTTCCCCTCATTAGTCACAGCACTGTTTCCCTCACATATATCGTGATCAATTGAGCATAATGGAAATGCAAAGATCAGTTTACACTGGAATATTTCTAAAAGTCAGAAGCGGAACTATTGTGAAATACATTTTCCGTATTGAAGGGTAACTTGGCGTCTGTCTGGAAAGGAACAAAGATTGAACTGGCTGTACCTGCTCTTTTGTAAGCGAAACACTGACAAACACCTACAGAAATAATTAGCACAATAAAATCTCATTCAAGACGCTCATCATGTCCGCCGCCCCCTGCTGGAAGGTTCTTTTTTATTGATCTGTTATTAACCCAGAATTCGGTGCGCTGTCCAGGCGCTTTGACCTTTACTAAGGCTGAGTTGTGGTAATTTATTAAACTGGCATTTTTTAAGTTTGGACATTGCAATTTTCTCTTCAACCGCCCACTCTAAAAGCACATTTCAGTCTTTTTAATATACTAGCAGACCTTCTGTGGTTTTTAATGTTCATCTTGCTCAGATGTATTGGTTCCTTGTGCCTGTACAAGATTTGGGATTAAAGTATGTTGACAATTTTTCCATTATCGTCTACTTATTCATTTACAAAATTTGCTTCATTCATTATCCCTTCAGTCTAAGACTCAACTCTGCTTCTTATTATGCTTCCTGATATGTTTGCCTGGTATGTTTGCCTGGGTGATCCATCTCTCTTGTGATTACTTATGTATTTCGTTTACAAACATGCATCAAAAAATGCTGATGTACTCACAACTAAGAACAATATATTTATTTAATGTATTCAATTTTGAACCAATAATTAATAGTTAATATTTGTTTAAATGTAGCCATGATAGCAAGGCTAATTTCCTGTTGATGAATTAGCTTTACTAATATTTTTGTTTTGTTCCTTTGCCTTTGTAGCTTAATTGCGATACTAGAGGCTCGTTTTCTAAATGACTTCTCTAGCTTATTTAGCAGACATTTTATTCGAGTTAGAGATGCGCCGATCCAGGCCTATTAGACAGATTCTGGTACCACGTATGATACTTGTTTATTTAGATTACTTTAAAAAGATAGCTCCTATTTCATCTTAAATCTATTTGTACAGTCAATCTTAGGACAGCGCCTTCCATGTTTTGATGTGATTTATGCATCATTCAAGCCTAACGCTAATGCTGTCACTCAGTTTTTCTGCCATTCAGTGGGTGCGAGCACGGTAATTTTTGCCTTTTGTGATGTCATGCGCAAATCCCTTGCAGCAAGTGAAGCCTAAAAACAGCAGATAAGCGAGTGATGGGTCTGGAAGTAGTTTACGCTTTTAACAACAACTAGTAGTACAGCGACTTACAGTCTTTGAAAAACAAAGTTTTCAGAGTTAGGGGTAGCGTTTAAATCCCTCTAAAGAAAGCGCACAAAATTATTTAACATGAGAAAACAATGTATGATTTTGGGAGTCGCTATAGCTCGGGTTGTTTTGTGCACTCGGTACAGCTTGTGATGTACAGCATGTACAAACGAGGTGTAACCGTACGCTACATGTATTGTGTATTATTTATATATATATATATATATATGCATATTAAAGTAAAAAGAGCTCTTGTATCAGAATCGATATCAGTAGTTCTGTATCTGTACTGAATGGGGATCGGCCCACCCATAATTACAATCAAGTTACAGTTCTGTCCATATAGAACCAGTTACTGAAAGTAACCTACATACGATAAAACATAAATATAAATATTCCACACAAGCACGAAATCAGCTAATGTGTTTACTGCAGTATTCTGTGTACAGGACTATATTTATTCTTATTTAAAGAGCATTATGCAGCCGGGCTGTGGTTTCACCTGTGATTTGAAGTAAAATGTGGTTCGTAAGTCTGAGGGTAAAGCTCATTCCACCAGTGAGGGGCATCAGGAGATGGGACTGTGAGTTCCCACCTTCTAAACAGGGCACTGTCAGAGGTCCGGAATGCTGCACCATCCTATTAGATGCTGTGTGATATAAAGAGTTAACAGTGATGACTTCATTATGCACCACACTTTCTCCCAGTTTTAAATAAAAAATAAATTAAACTGAATACACCACTAGAAGCTTGCACATTTTCTTCATGTAGCATAGGTTCCCTTCTGCAGTCCGAAGACATGCAGTCAGACGTACTTGTCTGTACATGTATGTGTATTGTAACGAACTGGCTTCTGTTCTAGAAAGAAACCAGCACTGTGCGGTATGCTGCCTGGGGCGAGCACTTCCTGCTGTCCTGTCTAAGAGGAATGGTTGAAGGATAGATGGATAAAAATGATTAAAATAATATTGAATATAATTAAAATAATATTGAATATTGTTGCAGAATTATCCAAGTGACTGAAAGTAGTTCCACCTAATAGAAAACTACTCTACACTTTTTTCTGCATATAACTGGATATGAGTAATAATTGGACTGAACACCTACTGTAAGCACCTAAACATATTATCATTCAGATATAGTTCTGTCCCGTAAGCCACTCCTCAATTGCCTCATTAACTCCGCACATGCCTCTTTTTTGCTTTTGGAATGTTTATTTGTTTGCACATGTAGACATTGTTTTCATTATGGCTTTCATTACTTCTTTCACAGAGGCATTTTGTCTGTTCAGCAGGATGCAAAAATACAGATTTCTTTCCCGTGGAAAATGCCCTTTTTTCATTTTACTGTTTACTTCAGATTTTACTTCCCACTGTCCATCACATGTGGATACATTTCTGTAACTTCTCATATATAATAATACACACTTAGGGTCACCTGGGGTGTTGCTCCTCCTATTTTAGGGGGCTTTAGCCCCAATGAAATGTTTCCACCCCCCCCCCCAAATAAATGTATAATTATTGGCTTAAGGCTTGAGCCATGAATAGTTTACCATCAGTCCCCCCAGTAAAAACTCAGACCCCCCTATCCATTCATCTCTAGCTACACCCCTGGTTGTCAACAAATTATTTTCACCCTTAAGAAAGAATCTTTTGTGTAGTTTTGAGATTGATTTTTTTTATCATTAACGTAGCTTTTTATTTATGTATATTATGCGTATTTATATTTGTATGTGATTTGTGTATTTATACACACATGCTGACATACATATTAAATGAATTATTTAAAATCAGTTAACTGAATTATCAATAACAAAGTGCGTTTCTATTCTAGAATGGCTAGAATTGGTTCAAAATACAAAGTATTCTTCAATTAACTATCCTTCCATCCATCCATTTTCCAACCCGCTTTATCCTAATGGGTCGCGGGGGGTCCGGAGCCTATCCCGGAAGCAATGGGCACTAGGCAGGAACAACCCTGGACAGGGGGCCAGCCCATCGCAGGGCACACTCACACACTATTGCCATTCACTCATACATGCACACCTACGGGCAATTTATTAACTCCAACTAGCCTCAGCATGTCTTTGGACTATGGGGGGAGACCGGAGTACCCGGAGGAAACCCCACGATGACACAGGGAGAACATGCAAACTCCACACACATGTAATGCAGGCGGAGACTCGAACCCGGGTCCCAGCGGTGTGACACCAGTGCTCCACCATGTTGCCCCCTCAATTAACTATTTTAAAATAATTTAAGACTTTACATAGTTGTGAGTTTGATTCCCTTCCCAGAGTTTTTATGGTGTTTGCTTGTCCTCTTCGTTATCTCCCTGGACTGACGTCTCTGAATTACACCCGCTGCGTGAATGTTATATGGACGGGTATCCTGTCTCAAGTTCACTGCGGAACTGCCTTGGGGAAGCAGTAATGGAGATGGGCGCAAGTTCTCAGTGTTCCCTCTAGTGGCTGTGCTCCAGAGAATTGTTACACCTAAACAGTATAATTTGTGAGTAAATTTTTCTTGGCGTTATATAACATAGGACATATGTGTTCTGTTGTTTAGTTATCTGGGGTGCATTTACTGAAAGCTTCGTGACACTAATCACTTCATTATCTCGTACTTAAGAGCGTTTGTTAATTATCAAGTATTAATCGAAACCCTTCCCAACTAAATTAGTAACTAAGGTAATCGCGTTCGTAAATTAACGAGTGATCCTAACCACTCGTTATTTTCTACGTCGCTCTGTACTTGTACTTTTGCTGTTATTCCATTACAGTTACAGAAGGTTGATCTCAAAAAACACACTGACACTATTTTATGAACAACCTACTACTACTACTACTAATAATAATAATCCATCCATCCATCCATCCATCCATCCATCCATCCATCCATTTTCCAACCCGCTTATCCTTCTGGGTCGCAGGAGTCTGGAGCTTATCCCAGAAGCTACGGGCACAAGGCGGGGAACAACCCAGGGGGCCAGCCCATCGCAGATGATGATAATAATAATAATAATAATAATAATAATTGGACAATGTTTCGATATAACATTAAAATGTCGTCTATATATTAGCGCAAAAGGGCCCTTTATACCTTTATCAGTATACAATTTAAGTACATAAAAGCATCATTCAGAATTGAACTGAGAATGCCCCTGAAATTTAGATTCCCTTGACTGGTCTGCACAGAGCCCTGGCCTCAACCCTACAGAACACCTTTGGGATGAATTGCAGCGGACGCTGCAAGTCAGGCCTTCTTGTCCGACATCAGTACCTGACCTCACAAATGCTCTCCTGGAAGAATGGTGAAAAATTCCCATAAACACACTCCTAAACCTTGTGGACAGGCTTCCCAGAAGAGGCGATGCTGTTATAGCTGCAAAGGGTGGGCCAACTCCATATTAAAGCCTACTGTATGTATTAAGAATGGGGTGTCATTAAAGTTCATGTGTGTGTAAAGGCAGGTGTCCCAATACTTTTGGCGATATAATGTACATCTACCATCTACATAGTAAACCTATTATATAATTATGTTTTGTTAGAATATAAAATATATTATATATTAAAACATTTTCCCGTATTGTGTAATTACATGGAATTTCTTTCAGTTGAAATTAATTACATTATTCTTCCCATCGTTCCAATTCAAATTCCAGTTCAACATCTTGTGGGATGTGGCCTATTGCAATTCATGAATGGAATGGGGCCAAATTCATAAATTCTAAATTTTGCCTATCCCTGGTACTTAATGAATTAACCAGTTAGACTTACTATGTATTTATGTCCATCGTGGCAAGAAAAATCAACTCTTATAACCAGCAATGACATTGGCAGCTATCTGTAAATTTGTGAAACTCTGCCAGAGATGCCGTCCAGAATACCATCCATGAAGCCAGGTTGCTGGTCTAAATATTTTGTGTGCAAACATGAACCTCTTGGACCATCTCAGTAATAGACAATTAATAGCGAAATGCAGACTTGTATAAGAAGGCAACTTAATTGTTTCTGTGTTGCTGTCCCACAGATATTCTGCATTAGCCTAAAACTGTCAAAATATAACACGCAATATATCTGCTGAGGTAGCTATGTAATCAATGTGCTAGCAGCTGCATTATGAAATTATGTTAATGTTAGTTAGCTAAAGTAAGCCAGCAAGGCAAACTCAGTTTGTAGTCTTGCCTGTAGAAATTTCATTGTCCTTCAGTATTTGCCACAAACACCAACACAACACAGCCTTTTCCATCACGTATTGTGAAAACAACTAGCAAACTATTTCCTGGCAGATGTTAGCTAGCTAGCCATCTAGTAGAATGTAACATCATCACTGTTCACCTCTCTTCTAAATCATTGCACAATGCGCTATGCCAACTACAAATAGTTCTATTAAATGAGGTATTTTTGCCGATTCATTTATGAGCCGGTTGTTTTTCAGCACGCGCGACTGTTCTGTGCACCTTTCTCTTTTTTGCAGTCCAAGGGAAACATTGCCTGTGTAGTAACTTTACACAGGGCACACACTGAATTAGGCAGTAGTTAATCCACTTGCTGCTATTGCTGAAATGTTTCACCATCACCATGTGAGTGATGTCATTTTTTCTATTATTGTATTTATTTCCAGAATGGCAGAATGAAGCAGACTGAGTTAGAGGCATTTTAAAAATGACAGGATAGGACAGGAGACAGATAAAACATACAGGACAGAACAGAGTGACGTAAAGTTTCAAGAACATGGATATCTGTGTATTTTGTATGTCTGGCATGTGGTTTTGAGGTAGTGCCGACCCACACATTTGATTTGCACAACGCCCCTGCATTCTTAATTGGGAAAGAGACTACAAGGTAGTAAACGAGTGATTGTGAGAAAGCGGTAAAGTAGGCCCGTCACATGGAAAGGCATCTTCAAATGAGGTGTATTCCAAGCTAGAGGGCAGTATGAGAATGGGGAAAGCAGTAATCATGCAGTCGTCCGCAGTAATCCACAGGAACAGGGAAAAAAATAAAACTGTTCCCGTGGTAACGCCTTTTTGGTATTTCCGCCCAGACCATAATAAAATGTATGGTAACACCACTGTAACGGTAATGAAATTGTTTGTATGTGCATTTTCTTACAGTATATCTGCTATAGTCCTTATGTTCTGTTAAATTAAGGATGGGAATGGGGATAGATCTCATACCCATGTGGCTCTTTAATTCCAACCCTGTCTTTCCTCTGCCTCAGTTTCAGTGGTCAAGGTGTCATTTGGCATTTTTAGTAATACAATTAAAAATCACAAATAATAATAAATAGTAAATGATGGGTAATAAGCATGTGAACCCTTTACGAGTTACGAGTAGCCAACTTAACTTTTAATCTACACCGTTTGTCGCTTTTGATTATTCATCTTCGAGTTTTTAAATTTTTATTGCCACGTGTGTCACAAGGAACAAAGTGAAATTATTGTGCTGTAGTTGCGGGGGACAGGTGCATGGGGGGGACAGTAGGACAAAACAGTGCAATACAGGACGAATAGCAGTGTGTGTAATAAGAGATGAGACGGTGTAAGACAGAAGACAGTACAGGGCAATACAGTGACACAATAAATATGCAATAAATAGATGGTGCATTGGGGAAGGATTTACAAATAGGCACTGTGGTCGACATCTACTAATAAAGTGTGGAAGTGGAATATTAACAATATTGTGCAATACCATACAATGGGAACAAATGCAAGTAACTAGTCATTTAGCAATGTAATAGCTTGAGGAAAGAAGCTCTGTGTGGATTTGAGGAAATATTTCTGGATGGCAATGTGAGTGATAACATTTTTCAGCCAAAACTCATAAGCATAAGCAAGCAGAAAAGTAGGCCTTACACCGTTCTGCTGAACCCAGTGGCATAGCCCGGAGTTTTCGACAAGAGGTGCTTACCCTGCGTATCAGGCCTGTCACCTCCCAGTTCCCAGTGCACCCAACTGCGGCATGGCCCAACCTATTTCAGCGTTTCTTAAGAACAATTTTTTTAACAGAAACAGCATATATTTTAAATGATTGTTCATAACCGCAGACATTTAACTAATTCATTGTGATTGCAGAATGATGTCGAAATGGAAAATACAGTAAACTGTCTTTGTGCTATATGCAATTTTTAAATTCAGTTCAGTACATGGAAACAATTAACCTAGATGTCACCCGTGTCCACGAAACAGCAACGAAACGTTACTGTTTAACGATGATGGGGAACACGGCGTAAATATATTCCGAATGACACAAACAAACAAAATGGCATATTTGTTACGGCATATGCTCCTTACGCATCGTTTATGGCTTCGCTCCTGATTGTATCAATATTACTACGTAATATTTTTCTGCTTAAATTGTTCATGTATACACTTTAGTTTACACTTTAGAGTTTGATCTACGTATGTTGAACGTGGGGAAGGCATCGAAGAAATTATAACACTCAATGCACTGCTGCAAAATGTTTATATATATATATATATATATATAGATAATCAGTTTTTGCAAAAAGAAACCGAAAAGTATTAAATATTCGATATAATCAAACCTCTTTGCCGCAAAAAAAGATGAGGAAATATTTCGTGATAGTAATGCGGGTAATAACCACTAGATGTCAGCCTCAGACATTATATTGTTTATTCGTGACAGTTTTCAGCATTGACTCTAATAAAAAGTACATAAATATGTACAGAGAGAATAGGCAATGAACTATGAAATTCTACTTGTTATATTATAATTCAGTGGAATACATTTACAACAAGGTCCCTAATAGAATGAGAATTGTATCATGTGAAACTGTTTTTCGTATAGGTAACTTAACTCAAGATCTCCTGTACACATAAACCTAGCTAAAAAGAAATCGCGTTTACGACCATTTTTATACGTTATCAGGTGAAGAATTGGCAAGATACTCTTTTGGGTAATTAGTGCTAATTGGCCGCGATAGCTGTGCAATTACAGAAAACAGTTTCCAGTTTGGATAATGAAATGTTTCGAAATGTATTCCTACATTGACAAGCAATTTTTAATTAGATATTCTTTTAATCTCCATTACCTCGCATTTCATTTTGACGTCATTTAATTAATTGCAATTAAATGTTTTGTTTTAATTTGGTGTCATATATAGAAACATATGAATGGACGGCCAATTAAGCAACAGAAAATGTTCAATGATATAATAAATTCGCGCAATTTTATTAAAAAAATGCTATATTAAACCTTTATGTGGATACTTTACATCATATAGGACTATGGAATTATCCATAAGATAATACGTTTTGATAGGCAACATATAGTAATATTAATATAAATGGGGCAGTTCAAATATTTAAATAAACGGAATTAAATCAGTACTGATCTAAAGACTTCGCCCACGATGCGTGCAAACTTGTACAACTAATTGAGTGAAACACTACAAATAAAAGGAAATATTCAGTGTACTACAATACATTCTTTAAATGAAAACAGTATGAAGAGTAGTTAATACGTATGGTTTGCAACATTTAAAATGCTTAGTACAGTCATTTAGAATTAACCAGGACCTCGCCATCAAGGTGATCATACGCTGCCAGCCATCATTATTAAAACAGCGTAGTTCTTTGTCCGTCCTGCTGCACACAGAAAATGTTACTGCGTTCCACAGTTCGCTCTTCCTGTCGTCACCTACGAGTTCTCATCAGTCCTTATAGACTCCACTTCACGTTCCCCTGAAACTAGCTGTCCTCCTTTTCCCGCCACTTTGTCCCACTTGTCCAGCCCACCTCCCTCCACTCAATGTACATTTACTCTGCGCATCCGAAGCGATCAATGATTTCCATTGATAACAGAGTGATTCACATCCTGTTAACTCTGGCAACAAGAGGTGATGAGAAAACCGCGATGCCCATAGTTGTAAATTATGGGGGAAGGGGGGTTGATCCCTCCACAATAGTCAAAACCAGCCAATGCAACCCCTTGGACCCCCTTAAATAGGTGGAGGCCTCAACCCAAAGTAATGCCCTTGGTGATGCCAGTGTATATGATGCCCTTGAGATGTATATTGTACATGGGGTATTAGGAAATCCCATCATTGTGAGAAATATGCACAGTGGGTCACGTGTAAAGAAGTACGTTATGATCTTTAGTGATGTTAACTGTATAAAAAAAGAAGGGTATGTTTGCTTCACTATGCGTTCTGTGACGGAATTAAATTTCGTTTTTTTTTTTCTCATGGATCTGAAATTAGGGCCAGCAGTGCAACGAAGTTTAACGGCTTGTTGCAAAAAAAGATGCTCTGATAATTTTCATAATTAAGGAAAGCGAGGCGCGGGGTTTTAAGATACGGAAGGTTGTGCAACAGCAGTTAAGGTTAACAACACCTTACCAACTAGCTGAGTTAATTGCAACCTCAATCAATATTAGCCTACCATATATCGTTAAAATATATATAACAGTCCGACGGGGTATTATGTACTGACTGGGCGACTAATATCTTGGAACGATTTGTTAGATACATTAGTATATTATCCTGTACGGCTCATAATTTTGTAATAATTTTGGTTTTAAAACAAATAAACACAAATAATTGATAATTCAACGAAATGAATCAACTGCGATGAGTACTAATTGATCAACAATACGTAGTCAATTAATTCCTAATCCCCTGACACGAGATTCCCGTTAATTTTATAAAATTGTTTTTGTTAATGCCTTATAGCTTTATTTCAAGACCTAAGACACCTGTTATCTTAGCGATAACACGGGCATAAAATCGTGTTGCTTTAAATGTACCAGTTTCAAATAAACCTGTGAGTAAAATGTACTACAAAGGGATTCTCTTTGCCTAAGTCATGCTATATGCAACAGCACATTCAATGGGCGTCTGTGAAGAGATACAGTTTGATTCATTTAGACTTAAACCACCTGTTATTATCGACACACGTAATAAATTAATAAGGTAATGTAGATTTTCCTCGAACTTATTTATTTTGCAGAAAGGCCTATTTTCTCTCACCCAGAGACCCAGACCAGGGCAAGCGGTTAGTAGATTGACGGATGGATTGATTAATGGATATCTTCGCTTAGCTTTGTAAACTCCTGTTTTTTACTAATGTTTTTTTATAGGTTTACGTTCTCATTTCGGTGTAGATTTTAATTATACAATGTGCTACTTGGTGTTTTAGGGAGGGTAACAAAATAAACGTTTTAAATCTGCATATTTTTGTACTAGTCGTCGATCATAAAATGTTTGATTTCTGATAGAGATTTCATAATAATCAATGTAGGCCTATATGTCATCCATTCACCGTATTACCTTATTCAATGTAATGTGACCTGCTGTAAAGCGTAAAACTTAATAGACCACTTGGAGCGTCTGTCACATCATTACGTCAGTGTCTATCTATGCACTCTGTCTGTAATGTATTAATAATTTATAGTCACTTAAAATAGCAGGTGCTATCCTTCATCTGTCTTCAAGCTAAGCTCTCGTTCAGTATAATGTCATTGAAAAATCATAAATTGTATACACAAAAAAGTGTGTCGGAATTTAAGTCCGGAGAAATTCTGATTGCATCTAAGTAGGCTGCAACGTTTTTTCCTGTGAAATAATGGAATGTAACAATCAATCCGTATTAACCGGCACTCCGTCGCATTCGGAACAATACTAAATAACTTAATTCTTGAAATATCTACCGCCAATTGCAGGTTGAGACTTTTCTGTTTTATCTGAAGCACGATTTTATAGAGCGCAGTTATAATTACAAGTAGAGCTGAGATCCAGGTAAAGTTAGTAATAGTAACATGCCGCATGTATGTCCACATACATGCACACAAGTCTGCTGTAACTCATATATATTGCATACATACTGCTCCTGTATATGGAGAATGTAAAGGCGCCTAAAAGCAAGAAAAAGGCAAAGAGAGACCTTTCTATTGTCGCCCTGACTGCTGATGCCCCGCCTTTGGTGGCTGTGTCAAACCTGGCGCCCAGCTAAAACTAACAAAAGCGAGTCCTAAGCTTCCACTCACTCCAATTAAGGCGGACTTCAACTACTCTCTTACGTGTTCATCCACTACCATCGACGCTGAGACAGGAGGGACAGAGGGCAACGGGAAAAAAGAGGGGGAGAGAGAGAGGGAGAGAGAGAGATTGCTGTTTAGTTTTCCTCTTTCCTGCTGCAGAACAATGTCGATGAGCCCAAAACATACGACTCCTTTTTCTGTTTCCGATATCTTGAGTCCCCTTGAGGAGTGTTACAAGAAAGTAAGTATGGAAGGTAACAGCTTGGGGGCTTCAATCGCCGCTTACCGACAGCCACAGGTCTCACAGGCGGCAATGCAACAACACTACATGGGGCACAACGGGACAGTGTCCGCCACTTACCATATGACGGCTGCTGGGGTATCTCAGCTGTCGCACACCGCAGTGGGGGGCTACTGTGGCAGCAATTTGGGAAACATGACCGAACTTCCGCCTTACCAAGACACCATGAGAAACAGCACCACGGCCGCTGGCTGGTATGGAGCCAGCCCAGATCCGCGCTTTTCTTCAAGTAAGTATCTTCACTTTTGACAGTTTACGGTAGATAAGGTCTATCCGAGAGAGAAACACAGTGCTGATGGGAATGCATCTGCAAAGTACTATATAAGACCAGACTAACTCTTATGAATTTAGATGTCTTCGTCGTTTATAGAATAATGACGACCTTTTCTCTGGCGAATAATAGGCGGAGTTCCCGTTTCGTCAACCACTTATTTTGAGTAGAAATGTGCAGTTTCTATTTATGTCACTTAAGTTTACGCCTATGTAAATGACTGGCAAAGTTCATTACGGGGATACTCAACAATTTGGAGGGCAATCTCAAACAATTACTTTTATTACGTTGCTTCTTCCCAACTAACCGAATATGTACTCCAATCACTTTGAATCTCAGTTTTGTGTCAACAACTTGTGCTCAAAGTAATGAAAATCAGTGTTGGAAAAGATTGTTAATAAATTATATTTATGTAAAGCATTTGATATATTATCGTTTGTAACAATGGTACTACTATTATAACAGGTGTTTCTTTCTCCCCCTCCCCCTCCCCAGTCTCTCGCTTTATGGGTTCTTCGTCGGGCATGAACATGGGCAGTATGGGCAGTCTTGGCTCCCTGGCGGATGTAGGCAAAAGCATAGGGCCCTTACCGAGCACTCCACGGAGGAAGCGCCGGGTGCTCTTTTCCCAGGCTCAGGTGTACGAACTGGAGCGGCGGTTCAAGCAACAGAAATATCTGTCAGCGCCGGAGCGGGAACACTTGGCTACTATGATCCACCTCACTCCGACGCAGGTGAAAATATGGTTCCAAAACCACCGGTACAAGATGAAGCGACAAGCTAAAGACAAAGCGTCCCAGCATCAAATGCAGCAGGACTCGGGCTCCTGTCAGCAGCAGCAGTCGCCCCGCCGAGTGGCAGTGCCCGTGCTGGTGAAAGACGGAAAGCCGTGCCAGGCTGGTAACCAGACCTCAACAGCGGCCATACAGAGTCACCATCAGGAGGTCAACAGCGTCATGGCCATATCCATGAACAGCTCGGCGATGAGCCAACATCACGAGCAACAGGCTAGCAGCTCGGAACACTCTCCGGAACTGGCCCATCACTCCACCAGTCCGTCCTCCCTGCAGACCCAGGTGTCTGGTCTTTCTCACCTCAGCTCCGTGAGTTCTGAGTACGGCTCGGCAGTGCCTTGCTCGGCTCTACTGTACGGACGGACATGGTGAACAATCATGATGATCAAAATATATCAGAGACAGAGATGTTGCACATTCGGACACCAGAGACTACACATTCCCACTCTGAGAATCTGCATTTTGTGAAGAAACAGAAGGATTAAACTTAAACTGGATATACGTATAGAAACTGGTCGAATCAAGACATAGTGAATATGTATTTAATATGTACGCACCTCGAAGTGAAATGAAACCTATTTATATAAATGAGCTCGAGGACTGAAACCCCTTTTCGAAAATATTTTGTTTTAAAGGTTTCTGCGCCTCGAAGCCAGAGTATCTCAGTGGAATACCCGTTGAAATATATTTCTGATGATCTGGTGAGATCCAACAAGAAGAAAAATTCACGCCGAACCGGGGACTCGGTTGGGGATTTTGCCTGTTGGGAAATAATAGTTTTCATTTTCGAAAGTTCAGTGTCAAGCGTAATTTCTATAATTTCTGTCAATGGTCTGAATTATTTGTTAGAATCATAATGTAGAAAAGGATTCATCGATATTATTAAGGGTTGGTTGTATTTTATTGTTATTTGACCGCGTGTTCTTATGTAACTTATATAGCTATTTGCCATAAAACAGTAATACAATCCTATTAAATAAATTATTAAAATAATATCGATATCCATTTATTGAATTGGGCGATTAGATTGATATTAATAATAATACTGTCAAATTGTTAAAACTAAAGTAAAGGGGGATCTTACCTCCAATATCACAATAACATCAAAGAAGATGATGATGATAGTAACAATAGTAACAATACATTTTACTTACGCCTTATTGGTCACAAAATAAAAAAAAAATCGGCAATGCAATTTGTGGGCATTTTGGGCGGCCATGTTTGGCTTGCTAGCCCTTGCACGAGTGTTTCATTTACGTAAATTTCTTAACATGTTTACTATTAGCATTTCCTTGTGTGTTAACTGCCGAGAAAATGAATTCATACCAAATGGAGATTCCGTTCGTTCCGTCAAGGGTAAATGAAATTGCATTTCTTAATTATGTAAATCTCGTTACTCCATAAATGGTCATACGTAGGCCTATAAAGTTTTTGTATTGCGTAAAATTATAGCTGTGTCATATAACAGTCTCACCGTTTCACAAATTGCCAAGGGAAGTCTGATTGAAAACCTTGGTTTATCCTAGGAAAGGAAGGCCAGCATTTTAAAATGCTGACCTCAAAGCTTCTTTATCATCCGCGTTTCAGTTTAAAGCATCCATAACTCGTTGTGCGCTTGGTGTTTTATTTGTATTTATTATTGTCCAAACTGCTGCGAGTTAAATTACGTCAAAATTGATGCTATTATATAAAAACTGAGAATGTTTATTTAACGTGTTTTCATCGATATGCTTGGTCCTATTACTACAATTAAATTGACTAAAAGACGTTTTGACTCCAGGGCCTTGTTCAGTCTGTTTTAGAATGTTTCCCTTCCCAAACACTGATCGTGACAAATTAATACACATTGACTATGTCAAAGGACTTTGGGGATCTTAAGGCATAGACACAATAACTATACATGCACATTACGTACATCAGTTTATATGAGCCGCGTGTGTTTTTGTTATGAGAATTAAGCGCACACTTCTAAGATACAACAATTTCGAATAGCAAAGTATGACTCACAATCGGTGAGACTTCCCGCTGGTCTGCTACATCGCACATTTTTGTTATCAACATTATTGTGGTCAACTGCTCAAACAGTCATTAGTAACAATGTTTAACTCCATCTGCATATGCTGTAATAAATGCATATTTTAATATTCTGCTTCGATATTACTGGCTGCAAGTAATTATTTACATAGTAAGTAGGAACTTAGTAATTGTCTTGTAGGTTTTAATAAATCAATTTGAATAATATAAAATTATGAATTATGATCATGCGGTTTAAATATTAATTATTTAACTAAATTGATAATCGTCACGTATAGTTTTTCGTGTAAAGAGCAGAAACAGTATATAACAAAAAAAATAGGATAAAGACATTACTATAGATGTATAATTAGTGTTTTTTGGATTTCAATTTTAGACATCTTATGTATTGTTAAATTTTCTAGACATCCTATGTATTATTAAAATCAAGAAAAACCGTTGCGCTTCAAATATGATTTGTCATTCCATGATGCAGAACAAATACGGTCTACAGTAATAGCTACGTAGAGTTTTTGATACACGAATCTGGCGGGTCGGCGTGCTTTACGTTAATGATCAACTGGCCTTATCCAGAATTCAGTTCTTAAGTCGTTATCGAAGAAAGACAAATATCTATTTCAGTCCACAACCACATGCCTGCAGAAACTAGTATATCTCCGAGCAAATACAAAGCACAGGATCAAAAGCTATGAGCACAATTGCTAGCTGCGGCCTTTTTCTTTGGCTAGATATGTTAATTCAACTAAGCTGCAAGGGAGAGGCAGTGATATCGATAATTGCACTAAATGATTTATATTGTTCATTTGTGTGTGCGGGGTGGAGTAGAGGCGCATATCAGCTGCCATTAGAAAACACGTGCACGTAAAATATAATTTATATAACAGCAGTATGAAACACATGGATATGAGTTATTTGGACATACCTGAACTGCTTTAAAAGTTTAACATTGAGGTGACCAAATCAAGGGTAATAAACTTAATGTGAAAGTAACACTAGCTGAATTGCAGGCTTGATTAAATGTTTCCCCGCTGTGTATGTCAGTATACAGCACTGAAAGGTTCCATTAACATTGCATCAGAAACAGGCGACGTAAGTCTGGCAGTGATTTGAATTTACATCGTCGGTAATTTGAATTAACATCAAAGTTATTTAAATTGACATCAGGAGTCCATGGGGCTGGGTTTTTAATTGTTACTCAACTTTTTAAACATTTGAACAACTTCTGAGAACTCTATGAATTACATAATAATTTAGTGACACGTGTTTTAAACTATTATTTGGGGTATGTTCTACGAAATTTCAGCAGCAGTCTCACATATGAAAAGGGATTCGATTCTTTTCTGAAATATTCGCAATCTCGCAAGCTTCACAGCATTAATCACATGACTGGAGCTTCCGTAGCATTAGCATTAGCGTCGCATACATTGTATTGCAGCCTGCTGTATACACGGACTTTGTTTCAGAGATAGGCATCTATACACTATTCCATTTGATTAGCTATTAATAAAAATATTGGCACGTCCTACTACGTAGATGTAATCAAAAAGCGACTTTCATTCTGTTAACGAAAACATACTTGACAGGTTTTAACACGCATTCCAGAACACAAACAACAAATTGTACTTTTTTTGTGCTTTAAACTGAATAATTATAGTGAAACTCAAATACAACCCAACAATAAACATTGACTTTAAATAATCCTGTTTTGTGACTATTGAAAGCAGGAGTAATTAAAAAAAATCCACAAGATATTTGTCATTCATTTTTTTCTACATAGTTTACAGTAATGAGTATATTTGCAAGGGACCTTCATGCCAAGCTTTACTATATCACTCCGCGACCAATTTTAAGAAGTAATAATTAGCTGCCGGACCTTTTCCAGGCTTCTCAGAAAGTTCATGACAATGAGCTTCAGATCCCCGACTAGCTACAGTGGTCCCATGAACCCCGCTGGATCGTACGAGTTTTGTTGAGGCGACTGATTGTAATGGCTCAGCTTTGATTTAAGAGCTGTTCAATCAGTATTGCCTTAGGCAGATTAGACCCTAAAACGATTTCGTTACAGAATACTTATTTCATATTCAAAAAAAGTAGCCGCAAGGCGCTGCGTGAGAAAAAAGTAGCCCGTCTTGGGTGTGTCCAATCTTGTGCTGAGGATAATTGTAACTCTTCTTATTAAACATATCATGAATCAGTAAAGTTTTCTTCCATATTAAATAATAATATTACTAAACGAGAACGGTGCCACTTAGTAAACTAAGTATTTTATTTTATTTTATTTTGGAGAAATTATTTAAGTAAGCTGTTCAACACTGTAATAATTGAACACTGTTTTAACATGCTCTGAAAATTAATTGGCGCTTTATTTGGTCAGATTTATATTAACCGTATACCATCAGTAAGGAACGGACTCGAAATGCAACTTTCAAAACATTTCATGACGCTGAATGGCAAAGACGTTCCTTACGGCATTTTAGTATTTTTCAGAGAACATTTTTGAGAACATCTTTTTTACAACAACAAATTTATAACATTATAATAATCTTGTTCAACTAAAACACAATTATTTACAGTTTTCTTGTTGTACACGTTATTTGAAGTTTTTTTTTTTTAATTATTATTGTTATGGATAGGCTACTAGAGAACAAATGTTTAAGCGAAAAATGTAGCCTGTTCTATATGCTCCCATTCTCGGTATTTGGGATAGGCCTACAATCTGACACGTAGACTTACTATGGTTACACCGACAGTATTGTCCGACGAATTTTAGGCAGAACTACAAAATTTTGGCTGACGTGTACTGACGTGCACAGTCGTAAGGATTTAAGTGAATTTGATTCTATGAAGATGTATGTTATTAAACAGATCTGCGACTGACTACTCATTGAATGTAGAACTCGGTCTTCTTACAAGCAACAGGTCGTAGCTTCTCATACATGCAAGAGATGTAGTGAGACGCGGTGGGAGGGGAGGGGGGGGTTCTTAGTTTTGTCCATTTCGTAGTTTCAAAGCGGTAGTCATTTACTTAGAGCCATACTACAAATTCAGTTGTTTTCTAATCGAATCCGAAGGACACCAGTGACTGAGAACCGATTTTATTTCTGTTGGGTTTAAGGCGGGGTATTTGTTAGTAACCACTCAGAATTACCACGGATTATATTTGCATGTCTTAAACACTGTGTGTGGTCTTTGTGTCAGCTTTGTAGCTGTTGAAAATTACTTGTTGGAAGCGTGTGTGCTCTCATCTCTATCTTTTGACGGACTCATTGAGGAACTCCTATCGGCCCTCCCCGCTTTATCCTTACAATTCTACGTAAACCAGAAGCAATTAGACCCTAATCTCAAGGCAATCGTATATGAGTTAAGGTTGGGACGGTTTATCCCCTTATTTACCGCGCATCTGTTAATTGGTCACTACGCTTTATTGTGGGACAAATATATGGCCTAGTTGAAAACATCTCTGCGCATGTAATGTAATTTTCTGGACGCGAACAGTACATTAAACTTAAAAAACAAAACAGAATTATACAATGAAACCGAAACGCCAATTCATTAGGATTGTTTGATACAGTTTAGCAATTCAGTGTATCGTAAAATAGAAAGTGAATGTATTTTTACAAGAATTTGGTTATCATGATTTTTTTTATTTGAATGAAAATAAAAAATGTGCGGATATAAATGTAACATAGCAGTACGTTTTCTTTCAGTGTACCACCTGTTTACGGTTTATAGTCGATTTTTAAAAATCCCAAGGGTATGACTGCTGCTGCCGAAAACGTGTTTTTGTATTCTTCAAGCTATTTTTCGCTTGATAGATATACTATGGAGGGGTTCAGTTTGATGCATTACAAAAATGAATTTTGTGCGCTTGGCGATTCTGAAATGGATCCCCCCCTAAATAAATCAATTCTTGGCAAAATAGTGAAGCTAATTATTTCAAATTATAGTTATATAAAACAAAATATGTCCTGGGCTGTAAATTGCAACAAACGAGGCTTTTGAGGCACGCTCGACGAGGAAGGTCATTTATAAGTAAGCACAGTGTCAGCAGTTTAATCTGTCGTCTTAGCGTGGCGAAAGGAGAAATTACCATTTAGATTCCCTCTCCCCTCCAGTGGGCACGGAGAGCAGCTCCAGGCACCTGCTTTCCTCACAGGTTCGTGTGAACCGCGGACGAACATTTAGGAGGAAGTTGAAACAATTTGAAAAGAAAGCCGGAGCTGAATAAGGGCGAGACCGGAGGAAGATAACTACATCGAAAAAAAGAAATATGTGCGCTTAATTTACCTTTGGGCTACTACGCCACCAAACATTTAAAATCAAGCACAAAATATGCATAATCAATAGGCCTACGCATGACATGTAGATGCAAGCCAAGATTGGTTAAAGTTTTTGGTATTTCATTATTTAGATGTTCTAAAGATTAACATATTTCATGCTGTATTTGATAAACATTCAAGTTTAATTATGGTATTATTTGTTTTTCGCGTTCTCGTCCTAAACATTAAAATTTATTTCGGTTTATTCTAACCTGTTTATAATGTCAGTTAATATTTGAAACGATGTCAAGTCAATAAATCTATGTCAAGGTATATAGATGACATGCTTATTTATTACCGAGTATTGTTCTGTACCTCTGGTTGGGGGTCAACAATTCGGGTGTACAAGCATATTTAATAAAATTAAATAAATTGCACTTTTGGTTTTGTCTAATGAAATCATGAATAAAGCGCATATGTGTAGATTTGTTTATGGTTTTAAGGATCAGCATTAGATTATTTTCAAGGTGTGACGCATGGCTGTATTCTTAATGTTGCTTTTCACATTCCATCTGTGTTTTTGTTCTACAACTTTTGCGTTGCGAAATGCAAACACATTTTGGCCAGTAATCACCGTGGGATCTTAAATGTACAAAACATAACACCAAACGATGCGAATATATAATGGTTTACGGAACAGACGCAAAGGCTGTTACTCTGAGCCACGCGATTCAGTGTTGTACACTAACAGATTACGGTGGAGTAAGTGAATCTGTTTATCACAGACTAGCAGCCAGTCTGACTGCCTGGATCGTCTTAATGTGTATGGTTGAGAAAGAACGTACCTATTTTCATCACGCGACTGTGGATTTTACGAGATGTCTTTATTAGCTCTGCCAGTCTCAATTCCGCGTAGATCGATTTGTGCTTTTTACGTAGTTTTCAGATTGTTACTGGCGAATAATTTGAAAAAAAAAAGAATGACATTTTGTCCAGCTATGAAAGCTTCATCAAACTGTTATCTCATTCTGCATGATTTGTAAGTAAATGTGTGTCGGCTTCCAGCCTCTTCATATTACAAAAGAAAAGGCAGCCGGAGTTTACCGCCCTCCCCCCGAGCCCCGTCCTTAGTGGATATTACAGGAAAATGGGGCTTCTACATATTCCAGGTATGTGGTTTGATGAAATGAAATGATTGGATTAATGAAGTTTCTGCCTTCCCTACTAGTGCCATCAAAAGGCCCTCAGTCCATATTGAATGTCCTGTACTATACTATAAGTAAATGATAAGGAATGAGAGGGTCATCTCTGCAATTATACCAGATGAAAATTTACTCCCTGGGTAATAGACAACTATAAGGTGTTTTTCACGAGGCAGGAAAATAAATGGTATATTTAAACTTGTTTTTAAAGAATATGCATTTTATGTCAAATAAACTTGTAGAATAAAAAAGTAGAACTAAAAATTTTATATGCGATGTTGCATATGTCAAAGATGAATATTTCTTCAATATTTATTGAATAATACACAGATACTACTTATTACTATTATTAGAGAATGGGGATTATATTAAGGTTGTACTTCCCCTTTTTATTTATGTAAATGTGCTGGAATATGCCTTACACTCTACATATGATCCAATCAGCAACCCACCCCATTATTCTGCTAATGTATCATTTATATAATTATTGTAATTTTACAGTGTTACAGCATTGATACAAGGTGTTACAGGATTTAAACAAAATTCACGCAATGTTGATTTTTGGGGGAAAATCCTAATAAATGTTTACTGTAATAGACTCAGGCAGAGCATATAAACAAATATGTCTTAAAACATTAGATATAAACTAATCACTGGGCAAATAGTGCAAATATCTAAATAGAATCTAAAAATGAGAAACTTGCATGCCCTTGTCTTTCAGTGTATTCCTAATAATGGCAATTATTATGTATAATTAGTGTCAGAAAAGTGAAGACAATAAGATAATTGCATAGGGTTAATCATGGGTAATTACAGTGATTTGGTCATAATGTTTTGTTGAAGGAATGACCCGCTTATGACTTTTTTTCCTCTTGGTTTCACTGCGTGTTTGTGTACATAATCATGCTGGAGTTTTTTTTTTTTCAGGGTTATTGCTCTTCTGCTTTCAGCCTCATATACATTCAGATATAAGCTAATTGTTGCTTGAATATGACAGATGTGCTTCCTGTGATCCACAGCACTGGCAAAAGTGTATTATGTGAGTGTGGGGGGCGGGGGAGGGGGGCACATGGTGCTTTGGGCCTATGCCAGTGTGTACAGTACCTGTGGGAAGCCTTTATCACTCAAGCAGCCATCACTAACCACGTTAACACCAGGGCTCTCTAAATCGCCCCCCCCCCCCCGCGCGC
>JAODKF010000045.1:10833843-10849955 GCA_026779585.1 Mormyrus proboscirostris | reverse complement strand
ACCCCCCATATACCTCTGTAGTGTGACATGCTCTAATTTGGCAGGGAATCAATAAAGGATAATCTGCTCCATTCATATGTGCGTTTACCATCACAATAAACAATCAAAACTAAGACCTGGGCATTTACTTCATAGCTGCAGCCTCCCAATTTTCTCCTGTAAATTGCGAGCTAAATTAGTACCTTTGCTTCCTGTGCGGCTTATAATGACTCTAATTTGTGAGCCGCCAAATGAGGTTATGTAAATTGACCTTAACATGGGCCAGAAGCCCCAGGTGACAGGTGTATCTATCCATAGCGGCGGAGGTAGCTCTATGTTAGTGACTCCAGAGGACGTCTGGCACCTGGACTGCTGAGCTCCTCTACCAGCGGGGATGGAGCCGTCTTGGTTCTGCTGTTTTGGATGTCGCACACTTTGGACATTGTCAAGTGGCTGTGGAGAGCAGGAAGGAAGCTATGGGCAGCTGAAAAGAAATTGCAGCTTAATTAAAGTCTTTTCTAGGCACGTAGAAAAAAAATGCCATTTCAATAGTGAGATTTGAAAAATGTAACAACCGGAATAAGGAAAGGTGTGACAATGGCTGTTCAGTAAATTCAGGACTGAACAGGGACAATTAAGATATATTACTACCGGTGTGAGTTCTGTGATGATTTGATCATATACAGTAAAAATAATTATAATGATTAAGGAACTGGAATAAAATTTTAGTTATCTAAAATTTAGTTAAGTCCTAGGAGAGTAATTATACTTTATAAAGTAACCTGAATGAAATAAATTTTTTGCTCTACCGGTATTTCTGCAGAAACTTTCACTATAAATCAGCTTCTTTGGCTGTAGTGACAGAATAGAAGTTAATACTTAAAATAAATATAAATATTCATGCTGCCAGCATGAAATGAAGAGCAGCCAGGGATGAAATGTTAACTGAACCAAAGCGGCTGAGAGCTGTGTGGAATGCCACAAGCCACTCTGGCTGGCGTCAGCTGATTGTGACATCACCAGCAATCGCCGTTGGCTGGAATAGGGTCAAAGGTCGAAGATTTATGGTCAGGGGCTATTCTCATTCAAGCTTTAACTGAACTAATTATTTAGCCATAACTGACATTTTGATTAAATGTCCAGTCGATTTCAGTATTGGTGGTTTCAGCCACACTTTGTTAAATTTGTAGTATGACAACTGTAATGAAGAACATCGAAATAGATTTTCAGAGTGTTTTTGTTTTGCCGTGATTAGGGTTAGGAAATAGATTTTGTTTTTTTCGGAAATGGATTTTTTGAGTGTTTTTGTTTTGTTGTGATCAGGGTTCATTGTATCAATTAATGATTACTTGATTGCCCTGGCTTGGAAACAATTAATTGACTAGATAAATGGGTAATCTAAATTAGGTTCATTACTAATTTATTTTGTTAAGTTATTTTCACAAATTATGAGATATGGGGGACATTTTGTTTTGCACAAAACACTTGTAATAGTCCTTTCATTTTGCTTTGACACAATTTCTAAATTATGGTGAGGCCTCATCAAACATATTCAGTTTGATGTGATTTGAATTGCACGTCGCATTCAATCAACATCTCAATCAAGACTAATTAATTAAGTGCCTGACTAAATCAAAAACCAACATTCCCTATGGTTCTTGAAGACTAGGGTTGCTAACTACTGAACTTTTTGTTAAGCCAACTTCTTGTAAGTCCCAGCCGTGTTTGTCCTTTTCAAAAGTGACTTAGCTTAGTCTGCAAGTTGAAAACTCTGTGCTGTATCTGCATTACCTCAACTTATTAAAATTTCAGTGGCGTTGAGAACTTCTCCTCTCCCCCTCTTAACTGCATTATGTAACACACTTAGGTTTAAGGTTTGTAAAGCTGCATTAAATGTATTAAATCAGCACTTGAAATGGCGGACAGGAAGCCTTACTGATATTATGAGAACAGGAAATCCGTGGCAGGTGGGATTTGCTTAGTTTGAAGGCTTCCATAAGCATCCTGGCACCAGCTTGATGTTACACAAAGCAGGTAGGTGCAAATCCTACTGCTGATATACTGGATGAAGTTCTGAGCTCTGGATACATGGAGCCTCATCAGTGGAGGAATTTAATAGGTCCCCTTACATCTGGATGTAAACCTGCGAACCAATCAAAACTGCGATGAGGCATCTCACCTGGATATTAAAGGTTTTGACACCATAAAATGGATGGATAAAATGGCTGAAAGCTGGTTTTCAGTTCCGCATCCGTGGGGGAGCCTGCAGAGCACCACAGCACCAGCGGACCCTCGTGAGAAAGCGTACGTGTGTCGCACAGAGCAGCTCGGAGGGGGGAGCGACAGAAGGGCCCTGTGCAGAAAGCGGCCCCCTGGGTCCCCTTTATCCCGCTGTCACTTCAGGAGCCACCCTGCCCTGAAACAGAAGGGGCGAATGAGACGGCTTTTGATTTTCCGCAGGTGGCTGATAGGAGTGGCCCCCACGCACCCCCGAGCCTGCTCCTCCTTGAGAGTTTACGTGAGCCTTTGTCAGGACTGCTGGAAGGACAAAAAAAAAAAAAAAAAGGACGGTGGCCCTTTAAATCCATTCAGCGAGTCTGTCATGCCATGAGTGGCCAATCACATCCATTAAAACGGAGCAAAGATGCAGACGTTCAGCCCCTATTTTTTGCCTCTTCTATGGGACACAATGCACAGCTGAATGCTGTCGAACCCCCCACCCTGAGAGGCAGAGGGGTACACTCGCTGATCACTTCCAACTCTTCACAATGAAACCTGGATTCACACCCTGCAAGATTTTTCTACCGCCTTGTACTTAATATTTGTACTTAATTTTCTCTTAATTTATTAATTTGGTTGGCTGCTAGCTTCCCACCTTTGGGCTGCATTATCTAATGAAGGTGTTCCAGGGTGCCCCCCACCCCCCAAACCCCCATGTCACCACTTCTTGTCTTTCCCAGGACCTCCAAGGCTGAGAGTCTTTGTTACAGTGTAATTACACATATACAGGACAGGGAGCGACACAAACGTTATGGAAACATCCGGCATGATTAGCTGAGGGCCGCACACATTAATATCTCCAACACATTCATGTTGAAATAATTGAAGCATTACTTTTAACCACTTAAATGCCTGTATGAGGGTCACTTACATAGCTGCAAGAACACGCTGATGTGGCAGCAGCTGGTGGATCCTACTGGGACCAGGGAGGGAGCAAAAACATTGTCTGCCTGTGGGATTTGTGTAGATTGGGAAGCACTGGTCTAATCCGCAATTTTACGATATCCCAAGGTAGAGTTGTGAGTGGTAGGTCATGTGTCCTGTGGTGTCCATATGATAAGTAAAAGGAGGTAATTAGGGGCTGGACAAATGGGAAAGCGCTATAAGTACCAAAGTAACTACATGATTTATGATGCATAAAAACGTACCTAATATAATAATATTACAATAATATATTAGAACCCTAAACCTAAAAAAACTACTCTGAAATACAATATATAATATTTCAGAATTAACAAACCAGTAGATGAGATTATAGACTGGGACTATTGCCATCCATTCTCCACAACTGTGGGGTTGCAGGGAGTCTGGAACCTATCCTAGAATCCTAGAGACTGTGGGTGGAAGGCGGAGAACAATCCAGGATGGGGCAGCAATTCACCGCAGGGCACACTCACACACCATTCACACCTATGGGCAATTCGGCAAGTCCAATTAACTTCAACCTGTTTTTGGGATGGGGCGGGTGTGGTGGACCAGAGTACTCAGACGAAACCCCATGATGACATGGGGAGAACATCCAAACTCCATGCACATAGAACCCAGGTCCTAGAGGTGTGAGGCAACAGTGCAAACCACTGCACCAACATATCACCCCTGGGACTAGTGCTAGATTAACTGAATTCAATTCAATATTATAAACGATTAGTTTGCACTGCAAAAAATCTTTTATTTTATTTCTGTTCATTATTTGCGCTGCATTATGAAGGTGTCTATAATGTGTTATAGATGAGAGCTTCATAAAGCATTCATAATGCATAATAAACAGGAATATGTGTTATGCCTTTTCATAAATAATTATAACCATGTTTATAATGCTTTATGAATGCGTTATAATGTGTTATGAATCTGTTCATAGATTCTTACAGACATCGCATTCATAGAAAATGTTAGCGCTACGTTTTGTTCGAAAAGGGGTTATCAAAGTTGTCAACAGTCACCATTTTAATAGAAGACAAGATGGTATATCTTTAGTATAATGCCAGTAACATACATGATTTGTTTTAAACTCTTAAGGTGGTTCTGACCCGCTGACAAAAAACAGGGCTGCTTCACTAGGCTCCCGGTGGCCTGGCAGTGTTTCGATACCTACCCCCCCGAGATAAACATCTTGGAAATAATGAAAGGGGAACATTCCCCCTCAAAAGGTCTTCCTAAAATGATTAACCCCTCCACGGAGTTCACCACTGAGGGCCTGCTTTTTGTCTCCTTAATTCTTCTATTCTGCCCCCCCCCCCATTTTTTTTTCTCCATCTTTCCACATCCCATAAAAAAGGAAGGAAGAGGCATGAATGGAGATGGGGGATTTTCCCACAGTGGTGCTGCGTGTGGGAGGTGGAGTAAGGGGGACTGGGGGTCTCCGTCACTGCGGTCCTCTGCTCGACTGGCGACGGTTCGCGCTCGCTGGCTGGCTAGCTCTCTGCCCAGCATCTCATGAGGCACAGATTGGGGCGCTAAGAATCCCCAAAGGCTGCGGCATTGCCAGCTGCCTCCTCTTCTAAATTATTACTTAGGACTGACCCTTTTCTGCTACAGGATGATTCCCCCCCCCCCCCCCCCCACCCCAGCCGATTTTGTGGCGACAGGAAATTACTCCTTTCATTGCCATTTGCAATGAAAAGAAAACCAAGAATGTGCCATTTTCCCTACGCTTGGCTTCAAGGTGTTTGGCCACAGCAGAATGGAAAGGCAATTTCAAATATGTGCTGTACACAAAAGCTGCCAAGACAGAGGTCGTATGGAAATGAATAAAATATACATAAAGGACCAGACCCTTTAACAGTATATTCAGTCTTACAATGTGTGTTCATATATATAGAGAATAGGACAACCACTACTGAAGTGTTCTTTTCGCCTGAGAGGTTAAATAGCACTGGTAAGTATTTCATTCTCCAAGCTTTTTATGCTTGGAATGGGCTCTGGGAAATCACAATACAATACACTTCATTAGTTTCGAATTAATGCAAAATCAAATAAATTAGCAGCCTTAAAACCTCCCTTTAAAATATGCCGTCGATCCCATGTATGTCACATGTAAAGTGTATCTTGACATCTGAAAATATTCTCCAAGTTTTTAGTGATAAGTATATAGAAAATTCACGATTTTGATTTACGTTAAATATGTTTTGTAAAGTAGGAATAAGTACGGTTATCAGTCCAGGTCAAAACTGACCCTGCCAACATGAACTAGTTGCCTTCGATTAAGAGTGTTGGTGAAATTGACCAAGACTACCCACTTTAAATAAAGACTCCAGATGCTTTCCTGCACTGGAGCTGCAGGTAAGATTGTATGACATCTATTATGAGTGTCAAATGGAAGGGCAGGACAGGGACAAAAATCAGCCACTGGAGGTACAGTGGCATTTTGTGATCTTTGCACCAAGTGTGTATATTTCTGCAAACCTTGCGAAAGACTCACTTTTTTCTAATAGGAGCACTGAGAAAGAATAGCATGATTCAATGATATCATGATAAGCAGCTGGAATATGGATGGATATAATATTCTATTTCTGTACTCAGATAGAAGTTTACGCAGATCGTTTATTAACCCGAAGTGTCATGGAAAGGTTAGCATAAAGCTAAGGGTCTCACGGGTGCCCACACTTCTCATTTGCCTTATTTCATTCAACTGCCAGTTTCCTTAAAGAGACAGTCACAAGTATTTTTTTTTAATAAGAGTTAGTAATGATTACGGACAACCTAAGAGCCTTGGTGAATAGTGCTTTGTCCTGTTAGTATAAATGCTTTCTATCAAGGCGAGTTATTTATTTTAACCTCAATGAGAAAACAAATCAGCTCCATTGTCAAATTCCTTCTTTTAGCATGAAAGTAGCAAAAAGTTAGAAAAGCATGCTTTGATATTTTTTTGCCTCTCCACTATTTCCTGACTGGGAGAGCGGCACTGCTATGCTAAGCCCAGTAGCACTCTGCACTCTGTGTGATGTGAATGGAAGGTGCACCAGCTGATGTGAGGTTCAGTGTGATGCCTTGGACGGAAACTGCGAAGCAACAGGTGGCATAGCAGTTAAGGACTCTTTGTCAGTCGCTTTCTGGTTTAATTTTTCTTTGTCGTATCCTTGAGCAGTGTACTTAACCAGAATCACTGCTGTGAGATACTCCAAGCAATAAAACATGGAAGTGACTTTTGATAAAAGCTAAGTACAGTAGTGTAATGTTAAGACAGAACAAGATAAGGACCTAACCTGTGCAAATGACCTAACTTGTGTTTCATGTCGTCCAGTGGGAGCATCATCTCCCATTGACTCATAGAGGGGTGGAACTGGGATTAAGCTTCTCACCTGAAGTTTGGTGTCTCCGAAGGCCCCACAACACGGGCGTAGCCAGACCTTTTTTTGGGGGTGATATTTCGTCAAACGTGGGGAGGCTGCGATCCAGGACTCATGGAAAGAGCAACACTCTGGCATTTATACTGATGATCACGCCATACTAAGGCCCGACGACGGGAAAATCTAGGCCTCAAAACCCAGAGAGACTGCTGCTATTGTCTGCTGTCAATCGCTGGCCGGTCCTGGGCGTCACACTAGGCAGTGACTGACCGTGCTGAGCAGTCCCACACACCGTGGGGTCTTGTGCCCATTTCTCTTATTGCTTTGTCCGTACGACAAAAGATAGCTGGGACATACCTCTCGGCCAAAGCACGCCACTCCAACAGCAGCCCGCTGGGCACTTTTCATAATAACAATACAGTTAGTTACGGCTCAATGGGGCCCAGAATGCACGCCAGGGACCTCGAGAGCTGAGAAGGAATTACACGAGCCCCTTGCTGTATCCCGAATATGAAGACACTTTCCTCGGAAACATTTGCAGTCACCATTTGGTCTGGTGCTGCCGGGTAGCGGAGATGTGGCACCAATTATCATGAAAGGAGAAGCTTCGTCAGCAGATAAATAATGGCGAATGACAGTCTGTAAGCAGTGACACACTTGTTACACTCATCTACCAAAATAAAGAAGCGTTTGAAAATACTATTTCCCTCTTCTAAGTTGGTGTGTCTAATTACTGTGCCAGGCTATTCTGAAATGGGCATAAACTCTTAACAAAATATATGGAGTGGATGTTTATCATCTACAGAAATTATATCTGAATGACGAAAACCCAGGCCTTTTATTTGTTGTCGCGCAATAAACAGAATATTGGCGCGTTCCTTTTTTGGGAACGAGACTGAGCAGAGATGGGAATTTGTAATTTCATGAATAATTGCTTGTGTTGTTCAGTCAAGATCCTGCCAGCCCTGGTATCCCTCATCATTTTTGCTAAAGTGAAAACGGGACAGTGGATTGATTTCGTTCGAAGCTCATAAATTTCACCATAATTGTAATGATTTCATTTTTTTTTTTTTTTCCTCTGCCACTCACAGACGGAGAGGAGGATATCTGCATAGATTAAGCCCAAACAGCTGGGGATCAGGGGAAACAGTGTGGAGGAATTTTGCAGTGTAGTCGACTGCAATCAGAGGGAGGTCAAGGGTGTGTGTGTGTATGTCCTAGGGTGTATTTGTGGCAGGACAAGAGGACCTTAGGCACAGTGAGATTTTCACTGGCCGGAAGTAACTCCTACAAATAAGGATAGGCATTATTCAGAAACAAATAAAATTTGTTCTTTGACAATCTAATGTCCACTGTACTGTCCAGAGGCATTACCTGGTCAAACCTAAAGGAATAAGCAAAAAGTCTGGTTAATAACAGAGCTGTATCCCACAGTTAGCATCCATGCCTATGCTATTAAAAAGCAAAAACAACTCAAAGGAGTTCAAGTGAGAGCTCCCATCAAAAGCTGGAACATGTACTGTACATGAATCGCTTTGTCATTTCTAAATGAGGCCGGAGTGGTGAGAGAAACAGAAAGGCTGCGTGCCGTATATGTCACATGTAAAAAATGGACAGCACCAAAATCTGTTAGCCGGTGTCCAAAGCCATCTGTGGTCCTGATAAGTTCCCTTTTTCTGGCCTCCACCCATAGCAGGAATGAGCTCTCCTCACCACCAAGAGGTCTCTCGTGTTCTGTTATTTTGCCTGTTCATGCATTCGGAACAAGAGAGAGTTAAGAGCATCTTTAAATAAATTGAGCATTTTTTTTTCCTGGTGCCCGCTGAATTAATTCAACCTTTAAACACTGTCGACGGCAATCACAGCTCCCTGTGAATGGAGCGCAGACCTACTTTCTGGGTGACTCTGGAGAGCAGTGAACAAAAACAGGCTCCCGACAGAGGGCCATTTTGGGCTGGAGAGTGTGGTGGGTGGAGGTGGCGGTGCTGGGGGGGGGGAGGGCTTTCTGCGCGCGCAGAACCAGCCGGGACATCAGTACCCTTCTGGACCCTTTCAGGCCAGGCTACAAAGCAGCTGCCTGTCAGGTAAATAGACTTTTGACTTAAACCGAAAGAAAAAACATGCGATTGTTTTAGGGCACGAATCCCCCAGGCCTTCCCCCTGGCATCCACTCTGTTTGCTTTGCTATTTCTCTGGAGAATTTCTTCGGCATTATAAAAACTGACTGGCCATTTATTTTCCTGACATCTTCAATCACCGTAATCTCTAGACAAATAAAATCTCTCTTTTTCCGTGGGGTAAAAACACAAGTGGTTTTAAATTCTTTTGCCATGCCAATTTGTAGTTTCCCAGGCGCCAGTCAAATTTGCACATTTTGACTTCTGACAGCGGCAGATGCTGAGTGACTTTCCAGAATGGAAGGTGAGATTTTTGAGATAAGCAAGTTATTGGTGACGTCTGGGTTCTTGTTTGCTATGATGCCTCTGGCTGCAGTGAGAGACCAGCTGTGTACCTTCCTTTAGACCAGAGATAATAAGTCTCAAAACCAGATGAGGGTAAACATGTTCAAGATGACAAGAGGTGACAGACAAGCTAGTGACAAGCTGATCTCAGCTTTGCCAGCTTGATATCAATTCTTCTGATTAATTCCCTCAAACTTCCTGAAATTATGCAGTTAATGATGCAGACTAGATGTAGCTGGTTGGGTAGGTAATCTGTAATCCAGGTTGCCATAACATCCTAACCCTGCAATACCTTGCGGCTGGATGATCCTAAAGGCACTGGAGAAGCCAAAAAACAGGATCCACATGATGGCCAAATTGTCCAGGTGTGAGTGGACCCTATGTATACCTTCAATGAACACCTACATGAACATTGCGGGGCGGTTGAGGTTCTCACCCATTCATCATGGCAATACAAATATTTTGGGGGTGGGCTGTATTGGTCATTTCTGATTGGTGGCACCCCCCATAATTTACACCCCTGTATCATGGGCCCTGTGGTGGCCTGGCAATCTAAGATGCTGGGATTGGCTCCAGCTTCCCTGTGACCCAAATGGATAAAGCGGTATAGATAATGGATGGATGGATTAGGGTCATGTGGATTATCCTTTATTGGGTTCAGGAGCTATGATGTTTCATAGGGATGCCTTTATGGATGTAGGGACAAGCTGCATGACTCTTCTCTGCTAGACATCAGTAGTTTATGTGGGTGTAGGAATGTAACCTAATAGCCTGACATCTTTAAAAGGGAACTTTAGTTCTATATGCAGATGATCATAAAGAAATTGTCAACAAACTGTATAGGAAGGGGCAAAGCCGTCTCCACCTGCTGAGGAGGCTGAGGTCCTTTGATGTTCGCAGGACACGACTAAGGACCTTTTACCACATTATAGTAGCATATGCTTTTTTCTTCACGGTGGTCTGCTCTGTCCTGGGCTGCTTTTTGGACTCCACTGAGGAGGTGGCTAAGAGGAGGATGCTGGCCAAATTTACATCCATTACGGTCAGTCCCTCTCACCCCCTGCATGACACAGTGAGGACATTAGGAAGCTCCTTCAGCAACAGACTACTGCATCCAACATGCAAGAAGGAACACTTCCGCAGGTCCTTCATTCCATCTGCCATCAGACTTTATTGTGCAATATCCGCTGCATAGGCATACAACTATATTTACATCACTTGGTGCAATCTGTATGTATGTGCATTTTTGGGTCTGCGCAATATGTGTAATTGTGTGCACTAATTTTATTATTTATTGTATTTGTTATAGTATTTGTTTTTTGGTCTGTTTCTTTTCTATTGCTCTTTATTTTCTGGCTATTGCAACAAGTACATTTCTTCAGTGTGGGATCAATAAAGTCTTATCTATCTATCTATCTATCTATCTATCTATCTATCTATCTATCTATCGTTAGGATTCCTGGTTTTCACCCAGGGTTCAACTCCCAGTATAGGAATTATAATTGGGGCAGCGTGTGGCTCAGTGGGCTAAGCCTGTGTGCCTGTAATCACAAGGTTACCGGTGTCTGTGGGTCCTTGAGCAAGGCCCTTAACCCCCAGCTCCCTGGGTGCTGCTATGGATGGCTGCCCTTCACAGACAACTTACTCCACAAAGAGCAAGTAGAGAGAGGCGTAAAGACAATTTCCCCACAGGGATTAATAAAGTATGAATTATTATCTATTTGGATATCTGCTCTATTTCCTCAGATTGTTGTGTTGTATTACTGTAATGTGTAGTGTTTGATGATGTGAGTCCCTGAATTATCCTGTGGACAGGCTCTGTCTGACCCCCCCCCCCCCCCCAATGGCTGTCCACAGCTGAACATTTCACGAGTCACCGTGTGAGATTCCCGCTCGTACAAGGGGCAGAGACACGGTTGAGCCTGTTGCATGGCGATGATTGCCATGGTGCCTGTCACTGCAGAAGATAACCTGAATACATGAGGCTAACATCACGCCCAGGCTGCTTGCACACCTGCTTTTTAAGGAAATTGCTCCTTGTCTGATATGGTGAAATTCAGAGCAAGGCTGTCATTTTGAAGGGATTGCTGTAAAATTTGGACCAGTAGGAAAAGGACTACAGTTATGGATAGAAAATTGTTTAGTGATGCTAACTAGTACTACCCAGAAAACAATGTACATGTTAATGAACTGTAAAGCAGTGCTGTGAAATGTCAATGGTAGAAATACTAACAGTTTCCCCAAAACAGAATGATGGTACCACAATATTTAGCTCAGATTAACCTTTTGACATTTACCCACAGAAACAACTACATACATGGTATACAGAGTCCCCGAGTTACGATGGTCGGACTTACGATTTTTCGATCTGACGATGACGATTCTAATATGCTCAGAATTGTAAAATAGTCGCGTGGGAGGCATCGCTGGCAGGCAAGTGTAGTAACTTATGACGTACGATGCGTTGGGACGGCGCCGAGATGAACACATCCCCCGCCTTGTGTGATGCCTCACTCTCGCCAGGAACTCACGAATTAAGTTGTGTCAGTCGTAGAGTGTATCATTTTTTCTGTGTTTTAAGTGTATTGTACTGTTTCACAGTAAAATGCCTTTTCGCCTATTTTTGGCTTACGATAGGCTTGTCGGAACGTGACCACATTGTAACCCGGGTAGAGGCTGTATTATGGATGGATGGATGGATGGATGATCCCAAGGGAAATTTAGAAGTTTTTTTTTTCAGCCTGAGTTAAGGATTTAGGCAACTCTAATAGCGGTGGTCTAATAGTGACTCGCACCTTCAGGGCTGCAGGCTTGCATCCCACTTCTGCGTGCAGTTTGCCGGCTCTGCTTGTGCCATAAAGATCTCCTCTGGGTACCCGTACATCTTGTCATAATGTTTGTTAACTTAGAATAAGCCAGGATAGGATCAGGTTCCGAATTTCACTGTTTAGATGGATGCATGCGGGTGCAACAGATTCAAATTTCTGATCCCTGTGCCGCGATATGGCGTCTTGCAGTGAGCAGCCAAGCAGTTCCAGCCCGGATGAGAATGTTCTTTCATTCTGTCATACATACGTTTCTTTACCTTGTGGACACAAGCCAGAGTAGTACTGGAGCAGCAGAGGATCATAGGACACAGTTCCCAGGGCTTCGTTTGGGCCATGATATGGCTTAATGAGCACGACTTGCTCTGCATCAATAAATGGTTTGTTAATGTGCCAAAGACCACCCTCCCCCCCCTCCTTCCCGCACTGGCGGATCCACACACAGAGCGACTATTGAGCTTAGCCTCAGAACTAATGGAGTTCTTAAGTGCTGTTTACCAAAGTCTAATCCTACATTTTTTCACCATGCAGACATTGCAGATGAATAACTATGCAGACACGAAACAGTGTAATTTCCACACCTGTGCTCATTTGAAGGTGACGTTTTCCAAAATTTTAATGTGACACTGAATAACGTTAGAATGAGGTCCCTTGAAACAGGAGACAATGATGATTATTTAGACATGGGCATTTCATTGTATTCTGAGAAGGACCTTTAAGTTCACAAAAGCTGATTGTAATTCTGCATGGCATGTACTTCATTAAAATTAATTGAGGAAGTGCACCTTATGTGCACCTCAGTAGCTACCCAAGAACTAAGCATGAACTAATATAATTCCTGTATGAAATACGTGAATGAATCATGATTTATTAATGATGAACAAAAATGGGAGTACATAACACACTTAGTTTGTGGTTAATGAATACATTAATTAAAAGTGTAATACTACATTAATTGTGCCCCCTTCCAGTAAATTGTTACCTAACTGAATGATCACAGCCTGTCTGGGCTGACAATGCATTCGTGGGGGGGTCCCTGCCAATGTTTCTTCATCTCCAAATGTCTCCACTTGGGGACAAGAGGAGGACATGAACTGAGAACACCCAGAAGTGCTCCAGTCGTCTCCTAGACCTGCACTGTCTCCCGCAGACCAGACGGCTTACCAGAATCTTTTTAGGGATCATTTTCAATTTTTTACCCTTTTTAAAAACTTTTGTAGTAAACAAGCTCATTCAACGCGCTTGTAATACCATAGATTTTTTTTTGGACCCAGACTTCGCTGTTGTGTACGGAGTGTTTTTAGTTCTTAGTAAAAGTGCATTGTGGGAAAATCCAGAGAATAGGATGATCTGTTACAGCTCCTTGAGAAATCTGACGAGGCAGCTTAATTTTTTGCCTCCCGACCTTTTTTATTTTCCGTAAAAAGCGCTCCTCACCTCCATTCATAATTCACATAAGTAATGTACTGCACCCAGAAAAGGCTTCTCCTGACTAGGCAGACATCGTCTCAATCATCGAAGACACCATGTCAGAAAAACGTGTCACTCTTTTATACCCCAACAATGGGGAGTCAGGCTGAGTCTCCCAGGGGAAGAAAGGAGAGAAGACGGGCTTTTGATTTTGGAGATCATTAGATTCTGAGGCTGTTCAGTCATAAGTGCCGCAGCTCCGGAGTCTTTAAAAACACCTGCTAACTAATTACAGGTAGTTCTAGCTACTGCAGACTAATGGTATACCTGCAGACTAATGGTATAGCTGGAGACTAATGGTATAGCTGGAAAACAATTTGTTTTTCTATTTTGCTCCGCTTGAGTCATATAACATAGATATTAAACCTTATTTTGTGTTTGTCTCTGCATTTATTTTGGTTTGGTCGTGGGTCGTGAATGTTCGTGATTTCATTTATTAACAAGTTCCCTGGTACAAACAGGAATTTTGTTATGCCTCATTTAGGACTTTTTACACCAGGATTCTATTCTAGCAACAAATTTTCATTAAATTTGTAACCATCATACATTTCATATTAAAACAAGGAGATCATTTTGCCCTTGTTTCATTTATATTGCATATTGCAACATAATGATACATAACTTATAAACTTTCCTGTACATAAATATTCCTTTAGACTGCCTGGAAATGCACAGACCTCCTGTCAGGTTAAGTGAAAGTGAAGCTTTTAATGGCAAATAGCAGAAAGTTAAACGGTCCTGTCAGTGACATTAGGCCCCGGTGAATGGCGAGTGACGTCCCCCAGACCAGCGGCTCTGTCACCGTGGAGGATCAGCAGGGGGGCAGGACTCGAGAGCGCTAATCAGCCCAGAGCTGTGCTGTTTGAGTAGGACACTAATGAGGTCCTCGCCTCACAATGTCGCTGCTTCTCCCGCAGACACACCTATGGCTTTGTTCTCCCACCACCTCTATCACCCCAACTTAACTCTTGGTGTAGAGCAGCGCTTAACACACCAACAGATGCCCTCCAGCGACAAAATGAACTGTCAGGCATACCCTGGATATGCAGAGTCCAGCTGCCTCGAGACCCTGGCACGGTAGAAGCTTCTGGACCCGAACCATGACGATGGATGAACAAATCGAGTACCCATATGCACAGCCTTCCAAAAACACAAACTGTACAGCCTGTCTGGGACTATAAAAGTGCTATAAACATTGCCTATGGTCCCAAGGCTCAATAATGTCAAGTGAACATTTACTCAGGACAGGACTCTGTATGGACACTACCTGTGCATGTGCTTGGACCCAAATGTATGTGGATGAGACTGGGCTGCATTAATGGAGATCACCTGCCTGTGACCACCGGTCCCACCTCCTCCACATATTTATCTTAATATTTTATTTTCAGTTGGGTATCTAGAAACATTTCTACTTTAGCTAACAGGAATGTTACACTGGCAGGAATGTGATCAACTGTTCAAGAATTATATGATATTTGATATCAGTATATATGGCATAGAGGTGATGGTATTTTCAAAGATCGGACAGAAGAGATATACAGTGTAACCTAATGTAGCCCAAAGTTAGGGCACCCCCTTTGTTCAGACAGCTGGGCTGTTTAATGGCACTGCTCTGATGACACACCGGGACACAAAGGGAAGCATATTTGCTGTCTGCAGATAACACACCCTTCTCTCTACTCCCCCCCCCCTCTCAAATCCCTCATTATGTGCAGGTTCTGTCTTCCCGGCAGGTACTAGGCGTCATGTCTGAAGTGCCCAGACATCCTGTTGGGGTAAAAATTTCCACGCTGTTCCACCCTAAGAGCATGCTAGTCTCCGACTGATTGCAGAACGTCCTAATGAAAATGGGAGCAGGTGCATTTCCGTTCCGCCCGCTCGGCTGGGTGGGAGGCAGGGTGGGGGCTTGTAACCCATGTCGCGCTGTAACTCTTCCAAGTGATTCTTCCGCAGAGTTCTGCAGGACCACTGTGGTCTTCGCCTGATTCCCTGATGTTACCATCTGCGGTAAACACTTACCCGCACTCCCACTGCCACAGAAATCCTCTACTACGTGCGAAGAGGCCATGGAGAGTGTGATTGCCATGGAGGTGCTGTCCTAAGTTCTCAGTGCTCACTCCTTCCACCATCTTTGATTATTACTCCCATATTCTCGTTGCGGTTTTCGATGCCTGTGCATTTGGTCGGAAAAGTTAGTTCCTACCCAAAGGCTGACAGCGGGCAACTAAATTTAACCATGGGTGATCACTGCATTGTGCTGCACTAAGCTTGTTTTTCTTTGGGTCTTCAAAAGGTGGAGAAGGCTTAGTGTTGCAGGTATGACTCCCAGAACTCATCTCAGGCATAATCCTTACAAGAAGGCTGCGTGGAGGGGCAATGGGGTGGGCGTACGGGGAGGGGGGGGGTCACACCTCCAGTCGGAATGACACCATAATGGCTGACTTGCTGTTTATCTTTGGCAGGAATCAAACAGCAGGTGCTGTAATGCCCTTCTCTGCGAAATGATTCCAATTTTGTTGTGAAAAGAAACAGGATTGTGTTGAGCCTATTTCATTTCAGAGAGGGTAGCCGCGGCATTATCCCTACCTGACTCTGGCACTGAAGAGGCAATCACAGCAGCCACACTCCAGCAAAAACACACACACACACACACACACACACACACACGCACTCCAGCCTGCAGATAGCAGCAGATCACATGACTGGGGCGCCGTCATTGGCTGCTCAGTCATACACACAAAATATGTGGTTCATGTGGGGGATTTAGCAGCAATACAAAAATAACCCAGCACAATAGCCATGCCCCTCCC
>JAODKF010000045.1:10807285-10824460 GCA_026779585.1 Mormyrus proboscirostris | reverse complement strand
CAGGCATCAACAGGACACCTAGAGATGAGATAGGCACCGGCAGGATACCAGGACACAAAGCAAGCACTGACAGGACACCAGGAGATGAAACAGGCATCAACAGGACACCTAGAGATGAGACAGGCATCAACAGGACACCTAGAGATGAGATAGGCACCGGCAGGATACCAGGACACAAAGCAAGCACTGACAGGACAGTAGGAGATGAGGCAGGAGCCAATGGGATGGCAGAAGGCAAGGCAGGAGCTGACAGAATGGCAGGAGAGGAGGCAGGAGCCAATGGGATGGCAGAAGGCAAGGCAGGAGCTGACAGAATGGCAGGAGAGGAGGCAGTAGCAAACGGGACACCTGGAGGTGAGCAGGGTGCAGCTGGACCCTGGAAACACATTTGATTCTCGGACCCGAGGCGTTGGAGTATCCAGTCTGCCGGATGCAGGAGGTGTGGAATCTGGAGAGGAGGTGCAGGCTACTGGGATTTTTTGGGGGTTTGGTCATTCTGTCACGGCATATGGGGTGAAGGATTTGAAAGTGGGTGTTTGTAAAGATATAATTTAAAAAGGGATTTTATTAACCGAACGGGAGCAAGGAAACAATCAAAACCATGAGGGCTAGTATGGGGAAGGACAGGAGGCGATATAAATGACCAGACTGAGGCTGACGAGACAGACATGAATTTAAATACAAAGACTTATGAGGGGCAACAAGCAACAGGTGTGGCTTATCAGGGTAATGTTAGGGAGGAGACAAGAGGGTCTGGCGGACATGACAGGCAGGACGTGCAAACTTCCTGTGATGGGGACTGAAAAGGTGGTCAAAATAACAGGTCTTTATCTGACCACACACACACACACACACACACACACACGCACAGGTTTGCAATTATATCTTTGTGGGGACTCGCCATTCATTTCTATGGGAAAAACTCTAATCTCACCATGACGACCTTAATCCCTACCCAGCCCTAACCTTAACCACAAATAACCAAACAAAATACGAGACTTTTAACATTTTTAGTTTTTTGATTGCATTCACAGGTTTTTGTGGGAACCTGAAAAATGAAAATGATGCCCACAGCATCAAAATAATAGGTTTTTGTTACTTTGTGGGGAATATTTGGGCCCCACAACGTAATATCAACACAATCCACGCACGCGCACACACACACACACACACACACACACACTTACATGTTCAGGAGTGATGATGTCATAATGGTGATGACGATGATGTTAATAATATGAAATTCTTGCTTTTTGCTTTTTGACACTTGATCGTAAGTACAGGATACGCCAAACGCCCAAAGCTGGCCTTGTGACAGATCCCCCCCCCGAACCCAGCCCCCCCCCCAAAATAAATGCCTTCTATTTCATTCCAGCTAATGAGAAATGGCTGTATGAGACTGAGCCTTCCCGTCTCCATTGCACCCCACGCTGGGCAATAACAGAGAAAGCCCCCAGTCTTCTCGGACTCAGTGAGTAAATACTGCCTAATGGCCCCTGATTAATTCTCCACTGCACTCATCAGGGCACTAAAGGGAGACGTAAGGACCTCGGCTTTCTCCTCTCTATTTTTGATTATAAATTAAAAGCAGTAGTATATGGCTGTAATGTTGTTTGGCTGTCTCTTGATTGCTGCATATGATTATGGCATCGACATATATTTTTCTTTTTTCCCCCTGTTCTTTGTGGCCATACGTTGAGGGAGCCTTCATCCTAGAAACCCACGCTAATCAAACACATTCTTCTGCCTCGTCCTTCCGCGGTCCCGCGAAGCTCATCAGCCGCAGCGGAATAAGAATGAAAGCGAAAGTGCGCAGACGGAGAGCGGCGCTTCGCGTCTGCTCGGCGCTTTCTAAGTTCAGTAAAGCGAGGCTTTTTGTACTAACTGAAGCGCGTCTGGAGGACCGCTGTTAGCTGGGACTTCTGTGCATGGCTTATGCGCGCCATGTATCAAGGATAAATCCGGGAATACGATTTCGAATAAAAGAAAGGATGTTGGGACGTCACCATGATTCCTCTAATTCCCTCGGATGTTGTCTGTGTTATGAGCGCACCAAATTTAAGCCCTGATAAACGGATAAGCTGATGTTACAAAGCATTATAAAAGGATATTGTTTATATAACTGCGTTTGCTCATCTGCATAAAAATAACACCTTTCATAAGCTAATTAAGGAACGCTCTTCTTTACTTTTAAAGAAACACTCACACTGTGCTTATGTCCTCCAAAGCACTGTTGGAGTAGGCTTCACTTGCAAAAATTACTTTCCACCTAATGAAAGTAACAGCATGCTTGTTTTCTAGGGGATGGGAGACAGAATTGGCTGGGCAGCAGAGACAGAGCATCTTTCTCTGATGTACAAATCTGGGCACATGCCACCAAATCAACAATCTGTTTGTCCCAAGGCAATAACACAGGAGACAAACCTCCGTCCCGCAGCATTTCATGGAAAAGACTGTACAGCTTGTTGATCCTCAGCGCTAAACCCCAGTTCATAGCCAGCCAAGAGCTCTATGTCATAGGGTGCAGACAGTGTAGGGCAGTAAACAGACACATCTCATACACACGCTATAGGCAAGACTCTCAATTTTCAGCAAAGACTTTGGAGCAAGGTTACATTAGGGGTGAAATTTATGTCTTACAGTCAATGCGTGAGCCTTGAGTGCCCTGCCTACCTCCTTCATCGGATCGCGCTCTCACGCTTTCATCTAGTCTGCACTCCATCTCCGTGCGCATCCATGTAATAACGTTCTTGCAGCAGGATCACATGTATCATAGTTTGGAAACAAGAAATGCTATTTTATGATTGACTGGTGGGTGGATATTAACTCTGCATAACTCGGGACAGTTATGAACTCTGCGGAAAACTCCACTCCGCATGCCTGTGCGTCATCCTATAATTCTGCGTATATAAGGGGACACCTTGGTGGCTGTTATCCCTCTTAGTGTGTGGAATACACAGTGCGGCGTGTGAACTGGTTGAAATGCGTGTGTCCCACTCTCAGACCATGAGACTTGAGAGCCCTGATATAAGCATGTCGTCTGCTGCAGTGCATGCAGTGAAGGGCATGTGAATGAAAATCGTCTTTGTTGAAGGGACAAGGTCAACATTTCCCTTTGCAGAGAAGGTAAACCAGATATATATGTGTATAGGGAGAGAGATGCATGAAGATGGCACTGACAGAACAACGGAAAAATAACATGGCAAAAAAAAACACTGAGAGCCTAAGTAAATGATTTATATGCAAGATGTAAAGTGGGAGGGTAGCTTGGGGGTCCCAGCTGCCAGGGAAGACACTTTATTCTGTTTCAGGGAGACAGTAGAGGTGGCTCACCTTGGTCTTTTGTCACCCCCTGTCTCCATCAGCCATTTCTACATAGACAGGAGGCAGCTTGGCTGGGTGTCATTTCATTGCAGTGAAAAGGCTTTTCTTCTGACCAGAGGGAAAAATAAAGTCCTCAGTGAAGAGGGAGGATGAGGGCAGGAAGAGAACCTGAAAATAATTGAAGGAGACCCTGGAAGGCATCTTTTGGATGCATTAATGAAGGCAGAGGGGACATTTTTTTGCCCTTGTGTGATCCTGGCATTATGTTTCTGATCCCCCATAGAGGGTGGGGGGAGGGGGTTTGTGATAACAGGTGGATGCAGTTCCTCTTCAGACTCGGACCGGGATGACATGAAGGAGAACCATGTTGGTGATAAATTACTGGACTGTGAAACTTGTGGCGTCACCTAGGGATGGGGGTCTTGGGGGCTGTTAGTAAGTCAACAAAATGAGAGCAAGAGAAGAGGTGGCTCCTTCTCTGAAAGCTCCATGTTCTGCTCCAGTTCCCTTACTTCATCCCCTCGTCCACTTATTTACCTTCTTGGCTTCTTCAGCACCCTCTGATGGTCATTAGTGCATACTGGGTTACCTCTCCTCACTTCTGCTCAGGCACTTCATCAGTCCCCTCATCTGGGGCACCATGACTTAGCGCATAGCGCCTATATTTCCCTTTTCATGTCTGCTATCCAAGTCTTGTGCAAGAAACCTGCTAATCGAATCTCTGGGAACTTACTCAACTTTGAACTTAAGACAGTGAATTATAAATGCTAACTAGAGAGACTAGTCAAGATCAGGCTACAGTCACAAGTTTCATTTTAATTGTCCGGTACTGAAGGTTGATGACTACCTTTGTTATACTGCTCGAGGAATACTTTCCTGACTTTTATTTCAGCTAAGCATTTAATTAATTAGCAATGATTTCAGTGCTGATTGAATAAACGGCAAAATTCAAGCCACATTACACCGAACACAGCTGAGAATTCACTGTTTTTATTTATTTATTTATTACTGAATTTGCATTCATTGAATAGATTTTTTTCGGCAGGATAAATTTTTTCATCTTCTGATTGATGTTATGATTTGGCTGTTCAAATGCTAAAAAACTACCAAGTATGTAAATGCTATCATCATTGATTAATTGAAATTATATATGCTATTATGCATAATGAGGGGAATCATTTTACACTTTACCTTATTCTGCTGATCATTGCTGGCTTTACTCTACTAAGTGAAGTTTAGCTTTAATTAAACAAGCTGAAAATTATAGCCAGATCTCAACAGCATTCAGCGTAATGCAGATTAATTCGGCGCCTCAATAAACAGCTAAATACAAGCTAATTAATCAACAGCTGGAGACAAATACATGTACATAGGGGTCCTGTAAAGCCCCAGGTAGAAGAACCTTGCGTAATGCTTTTCATGAAACAAGGCGACTAATGTTACTCTTTATTGTTTAATTAATACAAACCTCCAAAAACACACACACCTGTGAGTACGCTGAGAGCACAAAAAGCTAATCATTCAGCTCACAGAAAAAGGGAGAGAGAAATTTGAATGTGTGAGCACTGCGTCGAGCACCCGTGAGACGCAAACTAGCATCAATGCTAACGACTTGATTCTGTTTGTGGTAGAAGTGTTCTACTTACTCTGCATGAGCGTGTCTGTTGAGTGTGACGGTGCAGTGGTTAGCACTATTGCCTCACATCACTGGGACCAACGTTTGAGTCTCTACCCTGGCTCTATGTGTGTGGAGTTTGCATGTCATCATTGGGTTTCCCCATGGCCCAAAAACATGCTGAGGTAAACTGGAGTTACCAAATTGTGAATGGTGTGTATCTCTGCAATGGGTTGATGTCCTGTCCTGGGATACTCCCTGCCAGGCTCCTGACCCCATGACCCTGAATAGTACAAATGGACACAGAAAATGGATGGATGGATGTCTTGAGTAATGAATGAAATGTTACAGGAGCGGTGAAAACAATGCTTTCAGTGACTTCGAATGGGTTAATAGCATTGCAATGGGTGTGGAGAAGACCGCTGGAGGAGTTTATGAAATGTGTTTATGAGATTAAGGCACTCTCTGGGTGTCTTGTCTCCACCAAGGTGAGTTTAGTCTTGGTGAGGGAGATGTTTTATTTGCATCTTTGCTCGATGGTTGATGGGTGCCCATGGTGACTCTGGTCATGGGTGACATCAGTGTGACCACTGGCACTGACAGGGCTGGCAATAAGGACTGTGTTGATTTCCACAGATCTTGTTACCGTGGGGAAAGTGGCTCCATGTTCCTTGACTTTGTAAAAGGTCAGGGTCTGTGGGTCACTGGATCCTGGTTCGAGTTCCCTGAGCCATATTGTCGGACTTGGTACTCTAATATTAGTAGTGCAGCAAATGAGATTCATCACATCCTTCTGAGTAGATGCTGGAAGCTCAAACAGAACTGCAGAGTCTACAGAACTGCCCAGTTTGTGAATTCTGACCATGGGAAGGGTTATCGCCTGGACTCATCCTCGCTAGAGTCATTCTTAACAGGATCCGTGAACACTTGCTCACCTACCAGTGACTGGAGCAGTCTGTTATTTTGCTTTTACGTTGAATAGTCTCCTTAAGAATTTGCTTCTACTCTGTTTGCTTGCGTGGCCTGGGTGTTGGGTAGAGTCGTGGGGACCAGCGGCTGTGGGGCATATATTGGTGAAAAAAGATTTAACAATCTTGAATTTGCCGACGATGATATGATCTTCATGGAGTCAGCGAAGGCTCTGATCGGAGATTTAGAGAGACTGAGTGAGGAGCCTGAGTGTCTGGGTTTGTCAGCATCCTGGATCAAAACCAAAATCCAGGCATTTAATGACCTCTTGGGTACAGCCATCAGCAGTGTGTCTGTCTGCAGAAAGAATGTTGACCACGTTAAGAGGTTCACTTACCTCGGCAGAGACATTCCTGTCTCTGGTGACTCTTCCTATGAAGTCAGTAGACAGACAGGGAGAGCATAGGGATTCGTGAGGTCCCTGGAAAGGGGTGTGTGGTACTCCAGTTGCTAGAGGAGTCCTGAACGAGGCACATTACCTGCATTGTGAGGGAGAATCAGTTATGGCACTTTGGCCATGTGGCGCGTTTCCCTAAGGGTGATCTGACTCTCAGGATCCTCAATGCTGAAGACCCAAGTGGCTGGACCAGGCCTAGGGGATTCCTAGATAACACATGGCTGTGGCAGATAGAGGAGGGTGAAAACTGGACTATGGGGGGGTGGGGTCACCAACCAGGATCCTGAGGTGTTTTGTCACATGTCATGAGTGTGGCAAGGCACCGTACCAGTACATGCTCCCCAATGTGACCTGACCTGACCTCCCTGTCACTCCTTACAGCCACAACACTGATACCCGTAAGAGACAACACTAGAAAGATTCCACACTTTACCTCCAAGGATCAATCCTGAAGCTCACTTCATATGATGCTTATGGTTTAGGATACTCGACTAAGTATCTTCCTGGGAAAAAGTACTAAATTTCTAGCTGAAGTATACAGCTTTTAGGACAAGTATACTTGTGTAGGGCATGTGTGTGCAGACATTACTATAACCCCCTCCATATACGGGGGGGACAGTGGTGAAAGTCAAGGAAAGCACAATTATTTATTCTGTTCTCATACTCATGCTAGACTGATAGTTGACCATGTGACCATGCTGGAACTACATTACCCACACAGCCACTTCAGACCTCTGTGAAGGCTTTACATACATCGATCTTGACCCTGTTGATTGACCCATGTCCCCTTTCATTGGACATTACACTCAATCAGCGTTTTCCGATTCAGCCTCTACATAATTATTGTGTCACTCAAGTGTCATTAACATCGCAATTGGTAATTAAAGACTGAACCGAAGTTACTGGTAGATCAGGAGGAAAGGAGCTACAAAGATTACATATATATATTCATACAAATCACTTCAGTAATTAAAAGGAATAATAAAATAATTAACTTTAAAAATTAGCGCAAAGAGCTCTGATTTCCTACAAAGAAATTAGAGATATTCAATTAAAGCGTCCAGCATTCTCCCTCTTGCTCTTCCTAATTGTCTTCGAACTACAAAGTCCTGTTGATTTGGATATAGCCTAATCGCAGTGTTCCTTGCAGACGATGAGTCCCCTGAACTGTTGCATAAACAAATCAGTGTATGTGGTAAGGTCTATAATCACGGCAATCAGCCCTGTTTTGAAACATGGCTGATGCTCGATCCACACATGGGGCTCATCTTTGTCTATGGTTTAATTGCTTGTTTTTGCGTTTTGACAGAAGGGAGTGACGACGCCTTATCACCTATCCCTGGAGATAAAGGACTTTCCGATTACTTCGCTTAGGTGATAATGATTGCATTTCATTAGTGGGATGTGTGTAACCCTTCTTGCCAAATAAGCGAATGAATATGCTGTAATTTTAATTATCGGAATTATGAAAATTGCTTCAAAAGATGACACCAGTATTATCAACGTTCTTCTGTGACAATGACATTTTAATTCACATAATGGTTTAAATTGGAAGGTGGTGAGCCAGTACTCATATGTAAAATCTGCATTGTTCTCCTGGACTGTCCTGGTCACCACCAGCTCCCACTGAAAAGGGTGGGGTGGAATTCACTGCTCCTTTGTCATCATATACATATATATTGCCCAGACCTGACTGGATCTCAAATCCAGAGGCTGTTCCCTTCCTCAGCAGTGCACCTCAGGCACAGAATGATTGTGCCTGTAAAAATGAAAGTCCTCTTACATATAATCAAATTGAGCTGTTCAGGCAGCCCCCTTTTCCATGCGCTCTAGAATGTTCCGTTCTTCAATTGATTCTCAGTAATTTCATATCCTCCCTTCAATGTACTATATGATATCTGTTTGTGCGGAAACAAAGTACACAGAAGAACAGACAAATGAGCTCCTACTTTGAGCTAATAAAGCAAGTCTTATGGACTTTCCGATTGATCACACACATCCCTTATCAGCAAATTAATAATTATTACAAATGCTGCAAATGCATTCCCTTGTTCTAAATTGACATGCTGATATCTATTGTTTATGTAAAGATTAAAGTCATAATAGGGTGCCATTTAAACTTTGCGTGGTGTTTCATGTCATTAAATGTGTTTGTGTGTTTTAAACATCAGTCCGTGTTACAAAGCCATTTATTTAGAGTATTGGTAACGTTTTACAACCTGAGGCTACTGTTATTATACTTGTTACATTACTCTTCGCCTCAAAGAAGGTTATGATACTTCGAGTAAGAGCTATATATGCTTTGCATCTCCTGCTCTTTAAAGTTACTGGTTTGATGCACTGCCTGCAGTTTGCTTGTTCTTCCCAAGCCGCCCGGGATTTCTGTAGGTTACTCTATATTCCCCCAACAGTTCACAAGCCAATGCTTAGTTCAGCTGGCTTCTCTGAATTGTCCCTAGTGTGTGAATGTGTATGTGTGTGACCTGCAATGGATTGGCAGCCCATCGTTGTGTTTCCCTGCCTTGTCTGCTTTGTCCCGTGGAATAGGCACCAGGTTCATCATCACCCAGAACAGGATAGGTGGAATGAGATGGATGGATGGATGAATGTTTCTTTCTAGTATTGTGTCTGGTCCAACCCTGCTCTCTACTCTCCTGGATGCAGATAATCCCTATTAAGTGAGTCTCACCAGTGGTAATCAGTGACCCTCAATGGTAACGTCTAGCCAAGGGAGCCTAACTGGTCAGTCAGAGTCTTCGCCTCTCCTACCAACAGTGCACCTGTGCCAGATTTACCGACATGGACCTATAGGTCAGCGAAGAATGACTTTCTTAGGAAGTACGGAGCTCACAGGGCACCTATTGTAAAATTGGCCATTAAGAAAATATTTGCTTTAGTAATTCAATTATGCGTATTGGCAAGCGTTCGCTAATTTAAAACCGCCGTTATTGGGATCAGAAGTACTAAGCTGTTGTATAATAGGAAATGTCAATTGATGTGTAGGTGGCAGGATTTCTGTTTAAACTTAGTAGGGTTATTATGTGGCGGGGGGGATGTCCTGTTGAGTTCTTGCAGTGGGAATTTAATGATGCGGGTGATACTTACCTGAGTTTCCTGTCTCTAAATATGTCTCCTAGCATTTCCCCAGCTAGCTCCCATAACTCTGTATATAAGTAGCAAAGGTGTTCACTCTCAAGTCAAGGTTTTACAGCAATGTATGTTTTTCTGAGTCCAAACAACTGACTTCATAGCCTTTTCGAGTGACTGGCAGGTTGAGAGTATTGTAACGATACTTTCATCGGATGAGTCATCAATATGAATCTCATTTAAAATGATATCAATCGCCAATTGGTGTAGTACTACCGAAATGACCTAGAGCCGCTCTGCGGGCCGCTGTAGCTGTAACGCTGCACATCTGCTCCTTTACCGTGTGACAGCTGCACTGTTTCAAAATGCAGTAAATTCTCTCTCACTCTCACTATGCAACTGTCCTTGCTTACAAGAGAGCTACACACTTATAAATACGCAATTGTGTTAGTATTTAATGTAACAAACTGAACACCGTCTAACCTTTGATTTCTGTTCCTCCCACCTTTCTGCATTTTGTGGGTTTATTTATGCTTTGAAAACATTGTATGATCATTATATTGAGGTCATTGCGTGTGTGAATGTATTCCCTGCACTGGGCCGGTGACATCTCTGTTTTTTCCTGCTAGGCTCCCAACTGAGGCTGTGACACCGTACTGGATGATCAGTTATAGACGATGGATAGATGAACATTTGTAAAATTATATATCATATATATGTTAATATCGGTAAAATTATATAAACACAAGGTGTTTTTTGGGTATTCGCTATATATATATATATAGCTAATACCCAAAAAACACCTTGTCTCTGAGAGACCATCTGCCATAGATACTATCCATGGCAGATGGAATATTGTCCTGTCTCAAACAAATGCCTGGGCAACATTATTTAGGTTTGGGATTGTTGTCTTGAATCTACGACGAAGGAGGAGCATTCTTATCCATTTTAGTCTCCTTTCCTTGCGAATGAACAGGGACGATACAAAAAAATGGACGTGTCAGACTTCTTGCTGAATGCTGTAGAATTGTGCCACCTACTGGTGCGTGGCAGAAGTTCGTAGAAAGTAAACACCTCACTGACCCTTTTAGAAGTTAAATCACATAGCCTCACTTTACTGCTCCTTAAACTTAAATGAGGTGGCCCTGTGCAGTGGTCAGTTAGACCGCTGCAACAGACAGATGTGGGCTATTAGAAGCCTAGCGCATTGATGCAGCAGACAGGCTAAGCGGCGAAGACCTAGAAATATGCACAAGCTACACCCGAGAGAGCACTGGAAATTGGAGAGAAATCAGCATCAGTTCTGAGAGCTCATTATTTATTTCATAATTCAGTGAATCTTTTGAAAGGAAATTGAAAGTGCCTTCGACATGAAAGCAAGATAAACAAAAGGGCAAGCTAAAGAGGGAGCCACTTAATCCCGCAGCAGACATGCACACATCGCTCTGAAGTGTACGTTTGTTATAAGCAGAGAATGACTTCGGGGAGTGAAAAAACGAAGCAAGTGCAGGCAGAGGGGAGCGGGCCATGCGTCGGGAGTAATTCAATCTGCCCCCAAATGGATTTGGCTAATAGAGTGAGTCTCTGATCCTGACCGGTGCACAGCTGCGGAAGCGCTAATAGGACGCATGAGCGGGAGCGCGGCCAGTGCAAATAGGAGCGGGCGCTTTCGGCGTGGACATACGTAGGGGCCCGAGGGGTCTGTGAGCACGGGACGCGGTGAAAAGCCGCACAGATAAAATGCTAAATTAATTTGGTGCTGATTTGGGTTGTCGTTAGGTCGACAATGGAGATCGTGAAACAGGACAATCAATATGCTGCTATGTTTTTAAAGTCATATATCAGAGAGCCGTATATGATCTTTCTTAACAATGCGACAGTTGCTTTTATTCCAGTATTTTAGAATCACGAAAAATTGTAATGAAAATGCCCTCAATATTAGTGATTGTACACATGCGGTGTTTTTACGTGTTTTTTCTTTTTTCCTGTTTTCTTGCGGGTAACCGCTTACTAATTCGTTTCTTTACAGAAAATGTAAATTAACTGTAAGCATACACTTTTATTTCTTTTTAAATACAGGCAGTGCGCGGGCAGAACATCCGACTTACGGACAATTTGTACCTACGAACGGACTGCCATAAAGCCTATTATATTAAAAATTAGGGTTAAATACAATGGATATACTACTTTGTGACGCTCATGAAAACATTGCGAAGTTTCAGCGTTTCTTCGGTACTGTATGCAATTACTTTTATTGTTACTGTATTATTATTGTTGTTGTTTGCTGTTGTTATTAATATTATTATTAATAACAATACAAATATGTACTGTATTATTATTGTTCCAACTTATCTACAAATTCTACTTAAAGACAGACTTAGGGAACAGATCTCTTTCATAACCTGCCTGAATACTACAGCCTGTAGGATTCACCTAGTAAAAGCAAAGTCGTAGTCCTATCTGCAAGAGAAATAATCCATCTTATCTCACTGACCGTCCTGTCAAAAATGTTGAATACCAATAAATAATGAGGAATTTATTAGCATGCAATATGGCAGGACAGGTATCATTTAATAAACTAAGGGAAAAATCATAAAAATGTATAGGTAACTTAGGCCTGCCTAGGACTACAACATCAGAATCGGAATTGTTTATTTATTGGCAAGTACTTTTTCATGCAAAATATCCATCCATTTTCAATACCCATTTGTGCTATGCAGTGTCACAGGGGCCACAGTAGGGGTCTTCGAGTCGACTTTGGAAGCTACAGGTGTAAGCAGAGAATCACCCAGGATGCATTGTAGGGACAATTTGGCAACTCCAATTCACCTTAGCATGTTTTTTGATCTGAACGGGTCCTAGAAAACCTGCAAACATGCATACTCCATACACGTAGAGTCTCAAACCCTGGTCTCAGTGCTGTAAGGTGACAGTGCTAACCACTGCACCACTGTGCAACATATCTGATCCGATGTATAAATAAATAAAAGATGAATTTTAGAGTATAAAAATGAACAGCTAGTCCCTAACAGGTCATGCCTACTGAAAAGCGACTTAAAAATGATTCCTGAAAGAAAATAAAAGGTTTTTTACTCTATTCCAATATGGAGAGGAACATTTAGTCAGTTAAAGCAAATTACCATGATCCTTTGTGTGGTTGTGACCTGTGTGTCTGGTCAGGCCTGTTCTGAGAAAGGGGACGGATCCCGGGGCCCTAATGAGGTGAGAATAATGGGGGGGCTGCTTTCTGCCAGACCCTCAAGGGCCCCCATACAAGCAGCCCTTTATGCATGGGGCCCACATTGTTGCACAGAGCAGAAGATAAAAACCGGGGGAAAGAATGGGGGTCCTTAAGCGACCTGGGGGCTTGCAGCCCTGGTTCCAACATTTCCACCTTCCCCTGAACGCAGTGTTAAGGTTCTTCTCTCTTGCAGAGGCAGATCGCTCACAATCATCAGAACATAAGAACTATACAAACGAGAGGAGGCCATTCAGCCCATCAAGCTCGCTTGGGGAGAACTTAACTAATAGCTCAGAGTTGTTAAAATCTTATCTAGCTCCGATTTAAAGGAACCCAAGGATTCAGCTTGCACTACGTTATCAGGAAGACTATTCCGTACTCTGACTAAACGCTGTGTAAAGAAGTGCTTCCTTAAATCTAGTTTGAAATGTTCTCCCGCTAATTTCCACCTATGGCCACGTGTTCTTGTATTTGAACTAATGCTGAAGTAATTAACATGTGTAATAAGGGCATATGTAATAATGACAAATATGTACAGTAATAAACCCAGCCTGGGTTTTGGTCCTTAACCATGTGATTATTAAAACTGTCAAGCTAAATTTTAGTTGCAGAAAATGACCCCAATGTGTCCCTGCATTGTTCATAATTTCTTCAAAAAATACCTCAAGCACACAGTTCACTATACCATATTTAGCTAATCATTAGGCATGTGAAACCATCGTTTTGTTTTCCATTTCTAAATATCACGCTCTTTGATACTGAAATTTAATTGTCACAATGACAAATTTAAACAACATGCCACTAGTGCAGAGACTCTGGTTTTAAGATTGTTTTGCGTAATAGAAGTGTGCAATAGAACAATTATAATAAAAAAAGCAGCTTTAAAAACATTGAAATGAGGCTAGAATGGCCTGAAGTCCCAAGGAGGGAAGAGAGCAAATTGATTAACTGATGATTAATGGCAATTAAATGACTAACAGCAAGAACTATGGCAATAAGATCATAGGCTTGATTTGAAGGAGGGACTCCAAGTTCTTTGAAGGTGGAGAACTGCGATACATGCTAGACAAGAAGTCATGAGAAAATGCAGATTAAACACAGATTCACAACAAGGAATGTTTGCCATAGTGCCATTTAATAAATAAATGAGATTAGACAGACAGATAGATAGATAGATAGATAGATAGATAGATAGATAGATAGATATTATACATTAAATAATTATACCTTGCTGATGATTCAGAAAAACCTAAACTGCTGTCTAGAATGACATCTAGAAAACAAACCATTTGCTTTCTAAATTTAAACACTGAAACATGTTTTCTGACTTGGTACATAAGAATTCTAAATCTTTTTCTCTTTCGACCATAGATGTGGAGAGTTTGATATAATTACAACTATTATTAGTAGTAATCTACCTAACCCTGGAGTGTTATCTTACTTTTTATGAGTATCTTTACATTCTTGCTTCTCGCATTTGGTGTAATTTCAACTATATAACTGAAAGTCTTTAATACACAAGCTTGGATGAATGAGCTATGTTGTAGACATTTCCATTTTTTCTGTGTTTAGTCTTTCCAGCACCAGAGATGTTCTTCCCAACCAAAGGCAGAACAAAAAGTGAAAAGTTCTTGGAGTTTCTCCAGTCCCATCATGTGCATGCCGAACCAGAACAAACTGTGAAATTTTCAGTCCAGTTCTGTGCCTTTAAACTCATTTTGACTGCCTGTGACTCCCTTCAGCAAGGACCTTATAACAACTTTGTGTCCTTATGCAATTGAGCAGAGTTTGCAAGGTTTTAGCACTACTTATAAAGTTTTCTAACTGAGAAAAGGCATGAAATGAAAATTACAAAGGTTCAAGTACACAAGTTCAGTCATTCTCTGTGCCAGCCGACACCTTTTCAATGGGACCTGCAGACATGAGTTTAAACTGAAGAATATATCACATTCTTCTTCTTTGTTAGTGTACAAATAGCTGTGACATTTACAATTCCTGAAACCATATAATGGCACAAAACCACATTCAGAAGAATGATTTCCACCAGCATAACAGCAATGAAGAGGTAGCCATATTTTAGCTGTGTATTAATACACTATACTGTAGTTAAATTGCTAAATGATGTAATTATAGAAACACTGTTATTATATTAAACTAGCTTAAGACACCATGATTACTCCATGCAGGTATTTCTTTCCCATTGATGCACTTTCTGAGCAGGCACTCGACCTTCATTGTACAAGGAATCATTCTATGAAAAACAACAACAGAATAAGATCTAGATCAAACCTATTTTGTTCTGTAATCCAACATGTTGCAGAATTACAGTAGATAAAGAAAATGGGTTAAGCATATCAACATTTGGCCCACAGTGGGATTTTTTCCTGGTGGATGAAGCTCTTGACAAAAAGTTGCTGTACGGGCTCTTCAATGCAGGTAAAATTTCACATGATATAACAGGAGATCTTGTTTCTTTATAAATAAGTTCTGCTTTTCTGTAAGGGATGCCACCGATAACGTGGGGGTGGCTCAGTGCTCAGTGCTGCGGCCTCACACCTCCCGGAGTGTGACTTTGCATCCCAATTCGGCTCTGCGTCAGGGGAGTTTGCATGTTCTCCCTCATGTCACACTGTTGTACTTCAGTTTCTAAGGCTTTCAGTTATACAAGACGGGATGGCTCTTATAATATGACTGTGTTTGTGCATGTGCGCAATGTGACAGGCATCCTAGCCTGGCACCAGTGCTGCGTCTAGACCCTGTCATGGCCCTCACCCATACAAGTAGTTAGAAGACAGATGGGAACTGAAAATAAGGCTGGTTCAGGTGTGTTGGGTTGTGGTTTTTGCAAAGCATTTAAATACACATATATACAAACACAGACATAGCAAAGAGCTGAGTGAAAGCCCTTCAGTAAACATGGAAAGGTCGTCATCGAAACACACGCTTGTTGCCATTCCCTTTTTTCCAGTGTGTTGATGCTTTATCCCATCAGATCCTGCCTGCTTATCCTTTGAGGATGTTTCCTTTATCTTACACTTCTTCGCTGGCAAGTTCAGCCATTCATGTGCTTAAGGACTCATGCAAGGCCAAAAGATAACAGGAGACTATATTTGGATGTAAATACATGTGTTTATTATCTGCTTTTTCTCATTTTAGTGCTGCCATGGCAATATTGTGATATGAGAATCTGGCCCCAGTCTCTAATGGCGTCACCGAGACTTCCAGTCCGGACTAAGACTGTGAACTGCGTAATGTGATCTTTAGCCCTGTTTCACCAAGAACAAGAGCTGTTGGGTGGGAAATATTAAGAGAAAGTGTGATCTGTTTGTATTAGGGACATGCGTTATGCATGTCAATGCACACTAGTGTGATTCTACACGATTTGATTCAACCCAGATTGATTCAGTGCGGTGCAATCCTATGTATTGTTGGGTGCGCATGCAACACACACAAGACTTGGCCGAGAGACTTGGTGAGAATGAGCCACTGCCAGTATTGCCTGACTGGTTTCCTGCCCAGTTGGGTGGTTTTGAATTTGAGCTGTGTTATATCATGTCAAAATTTAACTGCAACGAAGAGCATTATGCCAAATGTTGGACACTGCCAGATGAACACTTTCTAAAAGGAGCTGTCCGATACTCACAGTTCATTAACAACCATCGAAATGTTTGAAGTAGTTGTAAATTCTGGGATCCGGTGCAACATCAAGACAGAAAGTCTTGGTACAATCTGGGGTGTGTTTCACAAAAGCTTCCTTTAGCAACTTATATGGTTGGACCCTTTCAGTTACATGGCTCCAACTATGCAAGTGGCAACTATAGTTTAGGGAAACGCACCACAGGAAGGAATACTATTGGGTTCTATTCAAAAATCTTTAGTAGAATCTTAATTTTAACGCACGATAAAAGTATATCAATATCAGCAGTATTCTGTCATCCAATATCTCACTTTGAAAATACATCAGTATACCATAGAAATTCGATATACCACCCAGCCCTATTAGAGAATGGTAAAATCAGTCTCTGTGTGGTAAAGGCTTGTGTGTCTTGTACTAGCTTTTTCCTCCAAGTTTTGAGTTTTCCACTACTGTTTGAGCAGCCAGTGTTCTTTCTGATTTTCTGGAGATGTTTGTCAAAGTAATGTTACATATACCATACATAGCCAAGCAGAAAATATTACACTCTGAGAACAGCTTCCATTCGCATGCATGCATATTTTAACTGTGCCAACGCAGTAATGGCATCCTCTTCGGATTCGGGCGGCTCGGGTGCGAGAACGTGGCACGGTGCAGGCAGAAACACGGGCGGACGACCACTGGTGGCTCCAGGAATACAAAAACGGGGGTTTATTAAATAAAACAGAACACACTACAAAAAACAAACCCAAAAAGACCACAAGGGGTCAAAAACTAAAAACTAAATTTGTAAGACTAAACTTACAAATGGGGTCAAGAAAGGCAGACTACAAACAGAATATTCAAAACTTAACAGACATCCAACTATCACAAACAATGAACCACTGGGGACTAAAACTCAGACAGGA
>JAODKF010000045.1:10789183-10807185 GCA_026779585.1 Mormyrus proboscirostris | reverse complement strand
ACAAAGACTCACATGAAGGACGGGATGACCAGCAACGCTTGCTGGTCAAACGGGGAAGGGACACAGAGTGAGACAACGGGGACCGACCCTGACAGGGGCAGCGTGTGGCTCAGTGGGCTGTGTCTGTAATCATAAGGTCGTGGGTTCAAACCCAGCCTCAGCATTTCTGTGGGTCCTTGAGCAAGGCCATTAACCCCCAGCTCCCTGGGCGTTGCTACGGGTGGCTGCCCTTCGCAGACAGCTTGCTGTACAAAGAGCAAGATGAGGGAGGCGTAAAGATGATTTCCCAACAGGGATTAATAAAGTATCAATTATTATTACAATGTGGTTTCAGGTGAGGCTTTGGAACAGGGTTAGGTACAGGGTTACCCATCCCTACTTTTTCATATGGTACATTAAGTAACCGTGGCAGTTCAAATGCTGCACTATTGATCAAATATGTTGGGTGGTTTCCTGTGTGTTTTGGCAGTTTGGGCTGGAAATTACCTGCTGTATTTGGCAACTCTGACAGCAGTAAAGAACCGGATATGGAAGAATGCACTTAGAAAGGGGTCATCAATCTAAATATAAAACTGATCGAAAATTACATTTCTAAAGAATTAAGGCACTGGACCGCTAGTAATACCTATATATTGATGTAGCCCTGGCCAGACGCTGCTTCCTCCTCGCTGACCCCAAGGGGTGGGGCGGGGTGGGGGGGGGGCAGGCCCAGGACCCTCCCACTGTGGCACTCTGCTTTGTGTTTTGCTATGTTAGTGGTGTGACATGGCTGGGTGAGGCAGATGCATAGCAGCAGGCGGCCAATTGTGGTCTGGCTTCAGCTGACTTGAACAACAAAATAAAATGAAAGATTTGCTCGTATCTCAAAAATACCTTTAGAAAAAGTAGCAACAAAAATGTACTACAAATTCTTCCTCACTTTAACAGTAAACATAAGAATGAGTTTGCGACTAGACACAGAAAAGCGCAGGCTTTTACACGCAAGGGCTTGGAGACATAAGCAAGTACACAATAAAAGACATGCCTTCCTGTGGTCTGCAAGCATAATGACATAAAAATATTAACACCTGTTGCTACTTACATAAATAATATGAAATTTTAAAGCTAAATAATTGAACTCCAGTATTCTACATTAATAAATCAGAGTTTACTAATGCAAAGATGTTATAAATGACGCACCGCTAGTCAATCCTATATTGTATCAGGTTCACACTTTTTTTAGGAGGATAGTCGCACCATGAAGTTTCATGCCGGTGCAACGATGCGAATCAGTGGATCTTACCATCCCTAGTTTGTATCCTCTTAAAATTTTTCGTTCCAAACAATCTCATCATTGATAGGGTGGCAGTAAGTCTGACTTTTCTTTCCATTCATTGCAGAATCTGTTTACGTAAGGGGTGAACAAAATACTGGAAAAACAATGTCGATATTTTAATATCTAGGAAGTTTACTGAGTACAGTCACGCTTTGTCCTCCTCGAAAAGGCTGCCTCACAGATGCTAAACTGTGTGTAGCCAGATATTAAACTTTGATTTCTTTGAGGACACTGGAGGTACAAGTCTATCTCACACTCTGCATCCAGAGCTTCACATAAAGTTTCACAATGTTGATATTTCGTCACTGAGGAGGCTGCGGATGGCATTGCAATTGTTCTGGAATATGGTAACATCATGTGGGAACAGTGTTTGACCATAAACCGCACCTGGTCTGGTAAAATGGCCTCATTCTTCTTGGCCGTTCCTTATTCGACCATGTGGGGTAATCGCTGGACATAATGGCTCCCATGAGATGGCTGCCCATACCAGCAGACCAGCACCGCTCTGAATTTCGTCAAACGGAAACCCACACGGCTGTAGCGAAAAGGGGGAAGGATGACTCATCAGGCCATTATTTTTTTTTTTACTGTTGCTCAGGGGTCCAGGGTTTGTGCTCCTTTCACCAGGTCATGCATCTTTGAACAGTATCACCACCGTAAATTCCAGCTCTGTGAAGCTCCAGATGTGCAGTTGCTGATGCAAACGGGTCACTGAGGTGGTGGCTCAGTTTGCCGGCTATTTAGGGTGGACCTTTGTGAATTTAGTACATGTCTATCTGGTCAAGCATTTTGTCTAACCCTTCAAATTGCATTTGTCTGTGTTTGACCGGCTGTCATAATGTCTGAAACTGTCATGACCTGCTCGTAGGATCCTCGTGTGTGCCACGCCACCTCATTAACCACGTGTGCTACCCCGATTGTAATCAGATGTTTCTTGTTGTTTCATTCCGTCCTGTGCATTTAGTCCGCATTCAAGTCTGTTTCCCCAGGTCCGTCACTGACGTCTATACCGTGTCTTTGTACCTTTGCCTGCAATAAACCCCGTTTTCTGGACTTTTGTGTGACTGATCCTGCTTCCCCGCTCACTGTTCGCTCACCCGGAGTGCGGTTGCGACAGAAACTGTTCCTTTTATATGTTAAATAATTTTTGTTCCTGCAATTATGGCATTTTTCAATCTTATCAGATTCTTAGAAAATACCGCCATATAATTATTCTCCGAATCCAGTTTCCTTTTCAGGTAATCTCACTTTATCAATAATGGTGGGGTGCAAGATAAAAATACTACAGAAAATTGATCTTGATTCCCTTGCAATGCTACATTGTCATGGTAACCATATACTTCAGCGAATGGAGTTTCTAACTTTATTTCCAGCAAATCTCAAAGGAAAAACAAAAGCACACATCTGCATTCATTTTCGGTGGCGAGAGAAGGATTCGTCACTCTGGCACAAATAACTGCACTTCAGCATTTAATTTGAACTAACAAATTACTTAGAAATAATGAATTTCTGCTACAGTGGTTAAATCTCAATTATTTTCCACATTACCATTACTGATTTGAAAGTTGTATACAAAGATTTTGCAAATCCATTGGTGCTGTGATGTTAGTGTGTACCCTGCAATGGGCCGGCACGCCGTCCGGGGCGTAACGTAGCCCCGCGCCCTGCGATGGGCTGGCAGGCCGTCCGGGGCGTAATGCTGCCCTGTTCCCCGCAATGGGCGTACCCAAACCCCATGCTGTGATAGGATCCAGGCCCTACTGCAGCTTTGTACTCTTTTTATTTCTGCCTCATTAGACTTGCTTATATGCTGAATAATGATATTTACATAATATATTTACAAAATGATTTTGTAATGCAGCATCCGACTACATATACAACATTCACTTCCGTCAAGCTGACAGATAAGGTCAGGAGATATGTCACTTATGTCATTTTGCAAAAAGTATATAATGAAGGTTTCTAATTTGGTTTTGTAGCAGTGAATGCATACAGTGTCACCTGACTTGGGAACGCATACTAACATGATGCCATCCCTTATGTGAATCTGGGGGATGGCAAGGGGGTGATCACAGTCCCCTAGACTGAAATCTGCCCACCACATCGGCCACCCCTGTCATATTTGCATTTACGTTTAATCAGACTTGGTTTACCTTAAATATTCCCTTATGTTCTAGATGCATTATATTCATATTTATATGTGTGTCACCCCAAAATGACCTCTGCTCCCGCTCTGCCACTCTGCCATCCATGCCGAAGCAGGACACTCTGCCATCTGTCGTAGAAATTTATGACAATACAGATGGATGCCTTTGTATGTGACTTCGCTTTATTATTGAGCTCAAGGGAACAACCACTCAGCTGCCACCTTTGTGGTAATGTTCCAGAGACGTTGTGGTCAACATAACCTTTATAAGGACACATTCACAGTCCGCGTCCCCTCCTCTGAACCAGATCAAACTGGTTAGGGTAGGGGGTTCACTTTGTAAACCACATATGCCTTATGCAGATTGCATCTTTCAAGCATATATACTTCACGTGATCAGCATGCTGCAGACCTGGGCCACCCGAGGGGGCCTCTGTCTCTGTGCTGTTCCTGCCATGTCTGCTATGCGCCCGATGCCCACGCCTTTGTCCCCCAGTCTGCGTTTCTTGTCAATTCTAACAAGTACTATGCTCCAAAACACGAGTACAACGCTTAGCTCAAACCCCAACTCTTTTTTTAGCCTCTTTATCTCGTGTCAGCGTTCCTTCAATAATATATAAAAATAAATTCCAAAAGCAGTTTAGCTAAAAGCTAGTTAAGAAAAATATATCCTCTGTTCGATTTTCTATCATATATCCGTAGCCAAAGCCAGATGCAGAGTAGTAAGTAGCCCTGGATGGAGCTGATTAGTGGCTCCCACAATTCAGAAATGCAGCTAACTTAGGGCAATGTTATTCAAACCAATCATCAGGGACCCTCAGATGATCCATGTTTTTACTTTCTCCCAGGTCCCTGGGAGTTTGGAGGGAGCAGAAAGGCTGAATGTCTGGGGGCTTGAGAGACACTGACGTAGGGAAAATGTTACACTGGATTTTCAGTGAGTGCCATGTTAAAAGAACAACATACAATCATATTAAATGTATTACATATTAAATCACATTAATTAGCTAAAAGACATTTGTCAATGGGATGGGGGGTGGGGGTTAGACTTAGTGCCCCCCAAGGACGTGGAGGTCTGGGTAAGGGAACCAATTAAAATGAACAAATGATAAGTCTACTAGATGTTCTTTTCCACTGAACTGGAAAGGGCCACAAAGGCAAAAACGTTTTTGTCTGGCTGCTGAGGCCCTTCCAGTGCACTTATAAGATGTCAGGTAGATCCCAGAAGCACCCCCTCCATCTTAGGAGAGACTCTGAACACAAGCTGCCCTAAATGAGCCAGTTGGAAGTGTTTGGGGGCGGGTGGGAAGGGTAACGCATAAGCAGAACTAAAACAGGCAAACCAGTCAGTCAAAAGCAGTGGGGAGGCAGAACGGGACAGTGCCAGCCTCTCCTCTCTCCTTCTCTGTATAATTTTCTTTCCATGCTTCCAGTTCAAAGCGCTGTGGACCTTTGTCCTCTACAGGAGACACACTGTAGGAGAAACTTCAGGGCCTACAGGAGCATCAGAGATCTCACACGGGAGCACAGAGAGAAGATGCGTCATCCGTGACGACCTCCTGCTAAATCTCGATGAGACTGAGATTCTCGTCTTCCCAGTCGGCCCTGGCATCCATCATGATATCGCCGTTTGTCCAGCATCATCAGCGCTGTCTTCATCAAGGTCTGCCAGGAAGATGTAATGACAGCACGTCTGGTGTTCAATCAGCCTAAACCTTCTCACGTTACTCCCCTCCTGGTCTCCCCTCACTGGCTCCCTACAGGCGCTCACAACAAGTTCAAGTCCTTGGTCATGACCTTCAGGTCCACTAATGGACAGGCACCCATCTCCATCCAGAGGCTCCTTAAATCCTGCGTCGTATCTTCCCCTCTTCGGTCAGCAAGCACTGCTTGGAGCTCCCTCTACCACGCAAGAAGTATCACGCCAGATATTCCTCATGAGAGAAATACACCACTGGGGAATCCGATGGCCAGAGTCACTGCTGGCTATTTCAGTGCCCATAAAGCGATATTTAACATACAAACACACACAAATAATTGGAAGTGCAAACTGAAGAAATATATTTTTATCATAAATAAGAAAAATAAGAAAACATAATAAATTACACTATAAAACATGTAAAACATTAACATTAACATTAAAGTTTAACAGATTATTAAATATTAAAAATGAAATATGAAAATAGATACATATAAATAAATACAAAGAGGAAAAGCAGAACTTTAGTGATAGTCACACAAAACAGAAGAAAACATAAAATTTTACAAAGTATGTATTAGATCTACACTATGGAACGAAAATAAATAAATAGATTGAATGAACTGGCCCACTGACACTGCAGCACACTGGTGAGTCACTGGAAGCTCAGCCTAGCTGCACTTATTAGTGGACTCTGACAGCATGTATCTTTGTAAGGTGCCATTTTCCTCACTTGTACGTTGCTTTGGACGAAAGCGTCTGCTAAATAAAAGTAAATGTAACGTAATAGGCATCTAATCTTCACCCCACATGTGGGACACTGTATTCCAGCTCTCTCAGGTCCAATGCTACAGTCACCCCCATATCATGTTTAGAACAATCTTTATCCAGTGTGTTTCTGAGTGGTAAATGAACAGGGCTCGGGGGGGGGAGGGGGGGTCGGGGGAGACATAAAAGATCCCTGGGCATCTTTCGAAAGAGGAGGAGCGGTACCCTGATGCCATGGCTAAATTGCCCACTGTGGCCCATTCAAGACTGTCCTAATCATCCTCTGTATCTGATTGATGAATTCTCTCCTGCCCCTTCACCACCTTAGCCGCTGTGTGGTGAGTGTACTGGTGCCGAATGGCTGCAGCCGCATCATTCAGGTGGGGGCCACACAATGGTGGTGGCTGAAGTGACTCCCCATTGGTACTGGAAAGTGTGGGTGTCTTGAAAAGCACAGAATAAATTTATTAATTCAAGGTAGGGGTACACCCTGGACAGGGCGTGCACGCACACTAACTCACTACACACACGCCACATTATAAGCTATTTTCAGATGCCCTAATTGCATTTAAACATCGGGAGGAAACTGCAGTTGACAATTAACCCTTTTCAACAGGAGTTAGAGATTCAAGTGCTGGCTAGATGAAAATGTGTAGACTGGTACACTGGCTATAACCTTAAAAATCTTAAGTAAAACATGAGAAAAAGCAAACACTTAAATCCCTTAAAGGAAGAACCTTGGCACTGAACTATGATGCCCTCTTCTGGACATTTATGGAAATATACTAAACATATATCACTCAACATCGCGCTTCATATCAAAGAAAAACAGTAGATTAATGCCATAAACTGGTCAACCTAATATAAATATAACACAAATCCTTAATATAAAAATGAAAATCAGCAAATAGCAAGAACAACAGACAAGGTTATTGCCATAAATATGATACGTTTTATTTAACATTAAGATACAGTACTGGTTGTTATTTTTTTCAAGGTTTCAAAATATTTCAGCCCTTAACATGATCACATTAGTATCTCACCCATAAACATTTCAAACACTGAATGAACGAGAAAAGCAAGGAATATCGTTAAGCTCCATAGACATGTCGGGGATATTAAAAACACCAAATTGTACAACACAGGACCTGATTTAGCTCCCTTAACCAGTGTTTCAACGTCCTGTCCTCTGGGATCCACAGTTGGTTCACCATTTTGTTCTCTCCAAGCTGACTGCTAGACAGTCCACATTTTTGCTGCCCTACCCGGAAGCTGGAAGGGAGCAAAAATGTGGACTGTTTGGGGGTCCCCAAGGACCGGATTGGGAAACATTGCCATAAATCATCCAAAAACTTCCATCCCTTTTTGTCCATGTCTTCAAAAAAATACTCACCGTCCCTTTAAATATTTAAATAAAGACATATATAAACCCACATTTTTCAAAACCACTCAGTACAATTAGAATACTGAAGATGCTGAATTTTGTTCAAGAATTATGCTTTACGGACCATATGTACAACATCAAGACACTCAAAGGACAGACACCATGTTTTAGTTTGGTACTAGAGTAGCCGTACGCTACATGCAAAATTTTATGTGAATGAAGTCAATACAAGAATATTCCTAGTCCAGCTAGAATATCAAAAGTTAAATTGGTATAATTTGGGAATCCATTATTTAAAGCTCTTTTACCTAGAATTTCCTCTGCGCAATCACCACATGAAACGGCCCAGAGGCAGCACACAAATAGCCGAAACGATGGACTCTGTAAAAAGCCAAAGTGCGAACATTTGGCCTGCTGAGCTCCTTCGCGTTCGGCCGCCGAACGATACACCCAGAAATTTCTTGTTCTCGCAAAAACAACCGATATTATATATGGTCTTAAACAGGTATTCGCAAAAACCAAACGAAACCAAAATACTATGGTAAACATCTGAAACAAATTACCTGGCAACTATGGCCCGATCTGAAGTGATGTTTTCTGGATATCAAACTATGGCAAGAACAGTACTGACTATCAGTTATTTCACCACGCAGCGAATGGGACAATAATTATTCAATTTATAACGACTTCCCATATAGGAATTGATATCCATTGAGTTTTGATATAAAAATAAAAACTGGCTGGCAGCCGCCGGGGTCTCATTGAATATTATTGCATTAATCAATGTGCCTCCGAAAGCGGCGTTTTTCAACCGGTGTGCCGGGAAAGTGTGCCGTGACCAAAAAACACCGTGCTAAAGTGCTGCATCAGACGGGCACACTATCTGCTTTTAACCACAGAATGAGAGAAACATATTCCTGGAAAATACCCCAATAAGGAAGGTGTCTGTAATCTCATTTGCTGCTTTTTTGTTTTCGCAGAGAACATCAAACTTAGGAAACCCTTTATCTTTTTAAAACACTCAACAAAATACCAACACATGCTGCCCAATAAAAAGCACAACTCTCGAAAATAAGGAAAAAAAAAATACTGTAGTAGCACTTAACTGAAGTACTGTAGTTCCAACAGAAATACAGTTAGTAATATTACTAGGCTTTCCGTTACTCTTGGTACAGGATAATGAGGGGACGCCACTGAGGAGCATGACTGGGAATTTAAGCTGGCCTAAAACACCGCAGACAGACCACAGTGAAACGGGACTGGCCTTCTGGCGTACTGGGTGCTTTTAATCCCAGTCCAGCCCTGCATAGGAACTCTGCAGACTGTAAAGGTAACTGCTGGGGGTCCTTGCCGGCAGCGTGTGCAAAACCCGGGTACGAGGACCAAACACAAGGGACAGAGGAGTAGATAATGGGGGAATTTCACACAGTCTGACCAAATTTATCCAAATGTTAATAAAACCCACTGATATCACAATGGGGAAAAATATCGATCCGAGAATGAAAATTTTAAAACACTATAGACTGAGACTAGGAAACAACTGCACAGACAAACAGCTATATAAAAACATTAAATAAATGCATTGCTAAAATTCTTTTGTTCTCTGCCAAGAGAGACTACATATGAACCCTTGCTCCTAGCTTAAAATACAGTTATGGTATCCCGCAACAAAGTGCAACGTCAAAAAAGTAGTTTCTTAAATACACCTAACCCTCAAAAACACATTTCTCTCAGAGTAACAACTGAACACAACACACACACACACACACACACACACACACACACACAGACGAATGCTTTAGGATGACTGCTGCAACGCTGAAAATAGCGGCCACAAACGGCGCTTTTTAAAAATAAAAGGCCTGCCTGCTTATTGTAACTATCCAACTGAACAGTAATGTCACAGGAGTGCATAGGATGGACATGCAAGTAAGCTGCCTCAAACACTGTCAATTAGTTTCACTATTTTTAAGGTTTAATATGAGGTGAAGCAGACCATACCCTGGCCAAAAATCCATACCGTTCAACATCAGCTATATTTCTGCAGCTACTATGAGAATGCAGGAATAACACAAAGAGTTCACACCATTGCCGCAATCCTATGTACATTATTGCTTGAGCGATAAGCTACCCACCATTATTTCTGGAGTGGTACCTTTGATTAGATTACAGCTCAATTCCACCATCACCCTGCGAAGAAGGGCACAGTGTAGACTGTTAAGATGGTAATTAAATGAAAATTACGCCAATTATAATCCTAAAGTTCTTCCACTGGCACTTCTAACAATTTAAAAAAAGGAACAAAATTTCTTTTCCATCTTACCCCAGCAATAATTATCACATCATAATTATCACAGGAGCGTCCAATCACCCTGAGTGGGGGGTTTAACATTTCCTACAGATTAAAAAATAAAAATGCACGGCAAATGTAAGGCGAACGCCGGCGTTCGGGCCGCGATGCCGAGATGCCAGCACGCTTCACCCGCCGCATCACCCTCTTTTCGCGGCTAACAGGAGATCGAAAACAAAGCTGAAGACCACAGAGACTCGTGAATTTAGGATCGAGTCCAGGCCTCGTATGAGGTATCAGAGAGATGTGTTGCTCTGGTCTCTCTTGGCTGTAAGCGATGCTACAAGCACAGGCCGGTCAGCCTATCCCACGCCCCTAAAATCGCGATCACATTCCAGCGCCCCCGAACGACGCCAACCGCAACCTATTGGGACTCAACCCACAACAAGTCCCGTTCTCATCTATTTTCGTCGGCTGACCCCAAATAGCCAAAATGGACAGTGGGAACCGTGGGTGTGAACAGTTTATCAGCGATATGACACATGTGTGGACAATAACAGTGTATAAAATCTGCCAGACCTCCCATTAAAATCTTCATACGCGGTCTTTGATCAACAAGCTGACTTCCCTCATGGCTACGGATGGTGCTTTTAGGTGGCTCCAGGTCACGGTGGCCCCCAGGGGCCGTTTCCACCTCCGGGGCCATTTTTAAAGGACGCTTCCATGAATCTGCTCACATGCAGAGTGCAGGAAGCCAGAATCTGACTTTAAAGGCGGAGCCTTTCGCTGCAAGGAGAACCGGTCAACTATGCCGTAACCAAAAAAAATCGGCAGGTTCTCCACTATACAACTGCACCGACACAGAAACAGCGTTTTCATGCAGCTCGGAGGGAGAAGCGGGAACCAGATGTGACGCCCTAAAAATGGAATCTGTGAAGATTAACAGATTAATAGCCAAATCTCAAGAATAACAACTGGGTCCCAATGTGCCACACTGCTATCATTCAGCCACAGGAAAGTTGCTCCAGTTGTTGAGTTGTTGCACTGATGAGTTAAACTGATAGGTCTTATAATTATATGTATAAATATATTAATTCAATCTATATTTACAAAATACTATGCTTATACATCTCATTACAAATCAGACAAGGTGCAGACTTGGAAAGTGAAGAGTCAAACATGTCTGTAAAGGAACAGGAGCGAAACCTCACTTGCTGACACGCCATCCTTCCCACAAAGCTCAAAACAGCGGTCCAGGAGCCACCTTCAGCCACACTGTTCATGGGCAGCCAGCAGGGGGCGGCCTTACTCCGGGCGTCCACCAATCCCGGATGAGCTTATTTATTGCTGTTTATAAAGGGCAGCAGGCCCAGCATGCATCAGGACAAACTCAGACCACTCCCACATCACTGGGTTCATTCAGAGCAGGGGGGGAGGGGGGGCGCCCATGCGTGTGCATACCCCAGCTCAGCTTATGCCTCCCCCCACACCCGCCCAAACAGGGTCATTCTGACAGGGGGCATATGGGCTGCGAGGTAGGACACATGGCAGCTTTCCCGCTGTCCGTGTTGGGAGGGGGCGGAGTGCCCATGGGCGTTACGCGGACATCACCAGGTGGGGGCGTCTTGTCTCGCGACTGCGAGCAGGATGAGGAAGAGGAGCTGGAACTGCTGCGGGTCTCGGTGCCAGTGCTCGTCTTCTTCATCTTCCTCCTCTTGGCCAGAGGGGCCTTGTCAACCGTCTGCAGCCGGAAACCCTCCCTCTTACACTTACCGAAAGCCTGGAGAATTGGGGGGGGGGGGGGGGACACTGATTACCTACACACACCCCATAAAGGGATATGTACCACTTTTTAGATAAAAACATTAAAGTATTGCATAAAAGTCAAAGGCAGCCAAATAAGATGATGTTTAAATGATCTTCATGTGTATGCTTGTCGAAATGAGTCAGCTTAGTCATTTCAAAATAAGCGAAAATCACCTCATTATCTGCAGCAACCGTCCAATACACCCATATATAGTTTTTGACTTGACCACCAGCACACTTCATAAGGCTAATCAATGTCTTAATGACTTTTTAAAATCAGTTTCATTAATGAATTAAGTGAGCTGGTGCTGAAATTCAGCAAATACGGGCAATGGCTGAGGTGCCCCTGAGGAGAGGACTGGGAGCTGAAGCGGTGTTTGTCCATCCAGCCAACAAGATACCAGTAACTTCTTAAAGCACGTAAGACATTTTGAGTAGTTTTTATTGTGTTATTCTTAATTTGTATATGTTCTGTGTTTTTTTCTGAGCAAAAGTGCACATATTACCCAGATAAATAGCTTTAAACATTTCTTTTGACTGCCAATGAGTTTTGCACAGTACTGAATATACACATTCAAATTTTAAATAATGCCAGGCAGTCTAAAATGTAAAAAAAAGGCAAAACGATTATGACTTTATACATAGCATATTTATATATTATGTTTATGTTTTTATAAAGAAAATAAGGTCAGACTTGATGAAAAGCCTTGGATTCTTTTGAATTAATTGCACATCATTGTTTGCTCCCCCCCCCCCCCCCGCAGGCCTCACATGGAAGGTGGCCTTGATGCAGGTGTGCACAGATGCGGCCGTGGAGCCCAGGATGTCAGGGGTCATCAGCGGGTTAGAGGACAGCTGGCTGTCCGCCTGCAGCCAGGCATTGTAGCGCAGATCGCACATCTTGATGCGCTTGCTGGGGTCCACCGTCAACAACTCTGTGGGGCCAGACACATCACAGCTCACCTCAGGGGGGCGCCAAGCACATGAATGAGCCCTCAGCTACAGTCAGGCCCGTTCCTCTGGTTTGAAAAATCAATGTCAGTGATGGAATGTTCTCCAGTCAAATTCTCCATTCTATTTTGGTCGGGAGCATATAAAACAACATATACACATGTTCAATTACTTGTTCTTCATAACAGAATTGTGCTCAACCCCATCAGAAGGAGATATTTCAGAGGACCTCAGAAGAAGAGGTTCTCGAAAAGGTTACATGGTTTTCTAGGACGTCACTTCACCCACGATCAGACCTTCAGTATTCAAACAGAAGATATTCAGAGCGATTGCTACTCTGACAAGGAGTGGGTGTCTGATGAAGATCAGTGTTGAGACAGGCTGAGGACTCCTCCAACATGTGACAAGGAACCTGAAGTGGACAGTTAGGGACCTGCAGGTATCTGAGAACATTTATATACTGATCAATCAAGAGCAGAGTGGTACTCAAGGGCGTTCACCACGGAGGATACCATTGTTCTCCATGAACAAAAACACACATCCGCCCATCTCAACTTCACTAATGTGCCACAGCACTATTGGAACAATGCTGTGAGGACAGATGAGACCATAGTTGAACTCATAGGTAAATCGAGGAACCTTGCATAGCAACACCAGAATCTGACCCCAATGGTGAAGTTTGTGGAGAAGTATAATGATACTGGGCTGCTTTGCTGTTTCAGGGCCTGGATGGTTTGTGGACCAATGACAGACCAAAAAATTCCAGATAGCAAGAAGAAATTCAAGAGCACAATGTCACAACGACTGAACGTGACAACGTTCCAAAGCACAGCAGTAAACCAAGAACAAAGAGGAAACAGAGTAAATGCTGTATTTTAGATTCCAGATCTAAAGCCCACAGAAATCATGCAGCATAATCAGAAACAAACCATTCAAGCGAAACATCCTCAAAAATATAAAAGGAAGTGAAACAAGAAGAACAGGCCGACATCTCTCCTAAATTTGGAACAGGTCTGATCAACAGCTGGTCGAGATTATTTCTAGCCTCCTTTACTGGAACTAAAGGTTCACATACTTTTACAAACTCATTTGTTCAATAAAAATAGGGAAATGTGAAATGCGTGTGCGTGCGTGCGTGTGTCTGTGTGTGTGCGTGTGCGTATGCTGGCTGAAGACCTATGCCCTCATTATTATAACTGATATGAAGATAAGATTTAAGAACTATTCATACAGAAATCCAGATAATTCTATAAGATTCAGAAACTTTTCCTCACCGCTGCATATGCATAGAAACAGTGAGCAGTGGGTAGGAATATCTTTGTTTTTTAAAAGCCTATTTTTGTTATTATATTTACGTACGAATGCAGATTGCAGGTATTCCTTCAAGTGCCCGATCTGTTAGCATCCGTCTCAAAGGACATAACGAGCCTGGACCCTCAAGATGTGAACCTTGTTCGTGCATGGGACTCTACCTTAGGCCGTACCTTGTATTAAGTCCTTGGCCTGCTGGGACACATTTCTCCAGGCCTCCCCATCAAAGGAGAAGTCACCCTGCTTGATCTTCTTCATGATCTCCTCAGCACTGGTGTGGGTGAGGCTCTTCTCTCTGCTTTGAAAGGGCACTTGCCCTGACAGCATGGTGTACTGCGGTGATGAGAACAGCAGAAACGTACCAGTCAGGGTCGTACGTTACTTTAACCCAGTGTTTCTCGAATCGGTCTTCGGGGACCTCTGAGCAAAGGGAGCAAAAATGTGGACTGTCAGGGGGTCCCTGGAAAGGCTGCCCTAACCCCACAAAAGCATTTGTAATGCTATATGAGGCATATATGACGATATCCAAATAATGCTGGTTAATATGCCAATATCTGTATCACATCAGAATACCAAAACTTAAAAACGGTACAATTTATCATCTTGCAAACTGATATTTTAAGGCTGATTTATACTTCTGTGTTGAGCCAACACAGAGCTTACGCCATAGCCTACACAGAGCTTACGCCATAGCCTACACAGAACTTACACCAAAGCCTACGCAAAGCTGATTCCATAGCCTACACAGAACTTAGCCCATAGCCTACAGAGAGCTGACTCCATAACCTTTGCAAGTGGCCTATGCAGTTACCAGCATTTATACATGTGTGCTGATGTCTGTCACTCTTCAACCACATCGCCAAAACATTAGCTAACTGAGTGCAGACGGGTAAAGTTTCACTGAAACATATTTGCTTTATCATAGGAAACAAAAAACTTTTGTTTTTAGCAAAATTTTACAATTTTAATGATAGTTAGTTTTCAAGATTATCTAGTATAAAAATCAGGTTTAAGTTTAACGCCGCTACTTTTGCATGAGCTCTGCATATTTATCACAAAGAAATGTTATTGCAAATTCTGAAATTTTTCAATATAGTGCAACCCTTGCACAAACGGCTGTGATCACGTTTTTTTTTTTTTTTTTTTAAACAATGTGAATGTCTGTAACCATGGCAAAAACAGCAGGCTAGCGATGAGCTAAACACAACCTGTCCCACACTAAAACCCTCCCAGCTGAAAACAACTGACAAAACATCTGCGGAGAAGGAAGTGTGATGCTACCAAGACCAATCACTGTCGTCGCGGTCTGCATCACTGCGATGTGCGGTTACATTTCCTGGGAGCTGCGTGTCAGGCTGTGATGTAGATTCCACACAGAAATATATATCAGCCATGAGAATTATATCACATAGTGGATGTACTGAGTCTGTGCTTTGAGGATAGACAAACCACAAAAACTACATCTCTTTGGAATAAGTTTAAATTGCCAGAAAACTGTAAATTTTTTTTATTTGTTTTTGTCTGCTCTATTGACTTTCATCTTAAGGAAGAGTACTAGGGCCAAAAAATTATCACAATACCATTTTTTATATTTGAAAAGTCAAAATAAACTCTCAAAAAAAAGTTGAAAGTTAAATGGCAGGAAGCTGTCAGTGACTGAGATATCGGTAACATGACGACACCATACAGACGCCCCACAGTCAGCTGCTTTCTGGGTTCAATCCACGTAAAATGAAGGCTCGCATTTGCTAGGACATGGGTTCCCCAACTTTACAGCCCACAACCCCAAAGCAACAAGGACAGAGACGCACGACCACCACTAAGTTTACATTAGTGGTCTCCATTCTTTATCACAGTGCTAGCTTTCGAGCCCCGATGTTGCCGGCTGAAGGGGGACAGCCCCGTTGCTGTGATGGGATACTTTTTCCTGGTATGTTTATAGACATTCTGCAAATCATCTCGTGAGCCCAACTTTGGGAACTGCTGTGCAGGACAAATTATCTGTAGACCTTTGATATCACCCCTCTAAAATAACGCGTAGGCTCAAATGAATACTTAATTCTCGTACTACTCTGCCTTTTTTGTCCTAAAATTATTACTTTATTCTCTTAATATCACAACTTTTCCTTGTAAAATTATGACTAGATTCTTCCAATATTACAACTTTATTCTCATAATATTAAGCTACAACTTTGTTCTCGTAATATAACAACTTTTCTCATAAAATTGCAGCTATTTTCATAATATTAGGCTATTACTTTATTCTCGGAATTTTATGACTATTCTCAAAATCTCAATTTTTTTTCCTCAATGCGGCCATAATACACTGACAGTACTTCGTCAATGTATCAAAGTTATATTCTCCAAAACACTTCGTAAAAGGTTTTGAGTATATCTTCTATTCTTGAAATACAGCCCCGGTACGCAAAGGCTGCTATATGGGGGCAGCACGTCTCTCGCTGACCCTGAAGATGAAGTCAGAAGATGGCCAGGTGTGAATAGACAGAATACTGACGCAATTTTTTTGTTTTTCCTGTTTATGCATAAAGTCACGTTTAGCCTACATGTGAGTTCATTGATATCCCCTTTCCGCAGGGACAAAAAGTTAGACCAGGCTAATTGATGAAAAAAAAACAAACACAAATATGAACCAAAGGTAGTGTATCATGAGTTTGGAAGCCAAATTAATATCCGAATCTGTGTATTGAATGGAGTTGAATGAATGCATATTTCACTGATAATGTTACTAGTACAGTTTTATCATTGTCAGACTGTAACCAGTCATATATGTCACATGACCACCTGCCTACACTGGAACTGTATTAATGTGGAACTCTGTCCTAAAGCACGATTTCACAGCCAGTAATCCAGGCTGGTGTTAGTCTGCACAGATCTGCGCTCAACATGAGCTCAACCCACCAGGATGACGCCCAGGCTCCACAGGTCACATGACTCGTCGTAGCCGTCGTATTTGAGGATCTCCGGCGCGGCGTACTGCAAGGTGAAGCACGGCGTCTTCAGGAGCTGGTTATCTGGCGGTTTGAGTCTCGCGAAGCCAAAGTCGATGATCTTTATTTCGGAAGCCTCGCTCTCGTCCATGAATAGCAGGTTCTTGGGGGGGTGGGGGGGGAAACAGCGTTACCATGGCAAAGCCAGGCCTTGCTTTTAAGGGAAAATGACATCACAAAGGAGTTTTTCTCTGCACGCTACACAAACGGATGAGACCAATTCATCTCATGGGAACGTTATTCGCATAGACATGCAGCCAAGCTCAGGCGCTCGTAACGCTGGACCCCCAGATCCCGTCAGGCGCACGCCCGGCGGAGGGCCACGACTCGTACCTCAGGCTTGAGGTCGCGGTGCACCACGCCCACGTCGTGCATGTGGCTGACGGCAGACACCAGCTTGCGCATGATGCGGCTGGCCTCGGTCTCGCTGAAGAGACGCTTGCGCCGGATGCGATCCAGCAGCTCCCCGCCCTGGAGCAGCTCCAGGACCAGATAGGTGTGCAGCTGTGCAGTGAGAGGCCAGCAGGGGGCAGCGGTCAGTGGGCGACACCTTCACGTCAACACGCATCCCCCACCTCTCCCTCCACAAAGAAATTTCTGCAGCAATTTCACCTCTCACCTCTGATCCTATGTCGAGTTATCATCTCAGGTGAGGGCTTAACCTCCCCTGACCAATGATCAGAGAAACTCTTACTGGAAAAACTAGGGCCAGGGATAAGTAGCCATTACTGGAAAGCATCGTAGAGTTTTGTAGGGGTGGTGTGTGGCTCTGCAGGTTAGAAGAAGGTTGCTGGTTCGAATCCTGCGGTGGTAACGCTCAGTCAGCCATTACACAGTAGTATGTTACTATAGACAAAGGCATCTGATAAATAAGTAAAGGTAACACTCCTTTTGAACTCCTATCATTTCCACACTATAGTCTGCTTGTCAAAACCGATTGAGCATCAAAACTGACATATAGCCACCTTTGGGCTCCAGCCCCTCACCCCCCTTCCAGTATCCATCCGTGGGGACTGGAGTAGATTCAGCAAATAAAGGAGATGAAATAGAATCAGATTCAGAAAGGAGTCATCCACAAATATCCATCGATGCTCCATTTTCACTAAATATACATTTAAATGTGGAAAAACAGCGAGGGAGCATATACCGCAGGACACATTAATATAATTATAATTCAGCTGCATTAATACCTGGGTAGGGAACAATCAGCCTGTGTGCTCGGTGAGCCTGGGGAGTGGACCTGAGTGCCTTAGCAGAAGGGTAATATCACTGATTAGCAGAATGCGGGACAGAGCTAAGGGGGGGGGGGGGGGGGGGGGATTTA
>JAODKF010000045.1:10769120-10787644 GCA_026779585.1 Mormyrus proboscirostris | reverse complement strand
GGAAGAAAAACACGGTTACGAGTCGGCGTCACAGGATGGGGGCGGCGATTGTGGGGGGTGGGGGGTTAATTTCCAGGCTTGCGGGAACATTCGCATGCCTCCAAAGGTGGGGGGGGGGCGACAAGCCGAGAGTGCGCAATTAAGGAGTGTGGCGGGAGTGAAAGGCGACGCGGGGCTGTCGCCGCGGTGACGCCGCCGCCGCCTGACTCCGCTCTCCGGGACGGATCTGTTGATCTGGCAGATGCTGGCAAGCGGCAGAGATCAATGAGGCAATCAGGGGCACTCGAGAGAGCGCGGCATCTGCAGGGCACAGCCGTGGCCCGCATCACCGCTATTCAGGACCCCTCAAAGGCTTATTTACATATATTTACCCAATATATCAGCGCCTCACATCTCAACCCCCCCCCGACCGGCAGAGCAGGGGGCTATTTATAACCATTGCTGCCAAACAGAGCACAGGGGTCGGGGAAAGGTCGCCGTGTCAGAAATAAGGATTACTTATCGGTACTTTTCACCTTCATTTCTATTTGTTACTCTTCACATTACATGTGTTTAAAAATATCAGCGTTTAATTTTACGGTTGGAGGATGGTTGGAGGATGGAGAGTGAGCTCATTCATCCACCTACTAAACATCTATGCAGGTCAAGGTCATCCGGGCGCTTGGAGAACATCCTAGGAAGTACCTGGTACAAGGCAGGGGCAGACCCTGGATGAGATGCCCGTCCCTCACAAGACGGAGAGACTCTCTGAATTTTAAGCACTCCCAGAATTCCTGTGATTTTCTCCATCCAAACACTGCGTTGTGCCTGTTAGGTCCTGAGCCAGTACTGGAGTTACTGGCCTGACCCAATGTAGGGTTATGTTTTTGATCCCCGTTGTCATAGGAACCCACATTCTCACGCGACACGTGAAAAAAATCCATTGGAGATGTGGCAGAGTTGTGGCACAGACGTAGTGAGGCGAGCTGGCTGAGTGCCAAACATCATGACTTCGGACTGCGGGAGAAACCTGGGCATCCAGTGAAAACCATGTGGCACAGAGAGAACGAAAGCAGAGGCGGGGACTCAAAACCGCTGCCGCTGCCCTTCCACACCCTCCCAAAAACATAATCAATTTATAAATGTTATTACCAGTTTCGTATCTGTTGTTTTTAACATGCAGGCATTCATGTAGGTAGGTATTCGGGTCGCCGTTACTGGTATAGATCAGCCCGGTTAACTGAGTGGTACTCGGCACATGCCTTAAAGATGCGGTCGGAGTTCTGGGGAGGGGCCGCAGGGGAATAGGTGGGGTCCATCTCGGTGAACTCCTCCGCAAAGTTACTGACATCCAGCTCGTCCCGGATCACCGGCTTGAAAGGTGCCGGAACGTTCTTGGCTGCCAAGTCCTCCCAGTTTATCTTCTGGAAGCAGGAAAGGCAGAGAGGGGGGCAGGGCACACCAAGACTGAGACAAAAGAAAACCTCACAAAAACTGGCAAGCAGGTGGCGCTGCTCCGCGCTCTCCAGCCGACCTGATAGAAGGCGTGCGTCTTCACGTCCTCAGCCCCCGAGGGCCCAGAGCCCAGCCTCTTCTTTGGGTCCTTAGCGAGCAGGTGCTGGATGATGTCTCTAGCTAAGGGCCCTATGTCCTTGGAGAAAGGAGGCTCGGTTTTCAGTATCCTCCTGCGGGAGGATAGGGAGAGCGAACATTACCCAGGGAGAAGGCCCTCTGGCCTCGGCGCCCCCTCGCACGGCCTCGCTTACTTGGAGATGGCAGCGTGGGAGTTGGCGTCACCGTCCACCGTGAAGGGCGATCCGCCAGTCAACAGCTCATACATCAGCACCCCCAGACTCCACCAATCCACCGCCTGGGGCCGGTACCACAATGGACATCCCACACAGAGAGCTTACACTGACACACGCCCACTGCCCCGTCCATATGCGGCTCGCGCTTAGCGCCCGCCTGCACCATCACCATCACCATGCCATGTGCAGCTGGCGGGGGAGGTCACCGGCTGGGATGTGTGCGGAGTCAGGCCGGCATGTGGGGAGGGAGGAGTCAGTTCTGAGCCTACCTTATCATGGCCGCCGTCCCCCCCTGCCACAATCTCTGGGGCCATGTACTCGATGGTGCCACAGACGGAATATGCCCTCTCGCCCTGTGAACGTAAACAGGAAAACCAGCTCCATCAAAATGGGGTAGGGTGGGGGGACAGCTTACATAAGCTTAATAACAGATGACCATAAAAACGTATTTGCGCTCATGTGGTGGTATAATCTCCACTTAACTACAGACCATCACATGGCTAATTCAGAATACAGAAGATTCATCTCCATACTGACTTGGTTGAGTTCCTTGGGAAATCTGCACAATAGAGGCACCTAAAACCACACTGCTTTTGTGTGCGTTACTGGTGGGTAGCAGAGTACTTCCACAGTCCTGGAGGTTCTGCATGTTCCTTCACCTCCTGACGTACCTCGTCGAACTCCTTGCTGAGCCCGAAGTCTGTGAGAACAATGTGCCCATTGGAGTCCATCAGGATGTTTTCCAGCTTCAGGTCCCGGTAAACGATACCCAGCTACACCAGAAGAGAGGACCTGTACGTTTCAGAGCTTTGATTTCCTATTCTTGTTGTTTGTTTGTTCTTTCAGCAACTTCTTGCCATTCAGCGCGCATTTAACCGCCCATCAGTCAAACAAAAATGCAAGGAACTTCAACAACAAAAATATCACTAACATCTCAGTGGCGCTGACCTGCAGATTACTGCAGTACTAAGTTGAAGGACTGGCTTTTGAAAGAAGCAATGCTTTTTATTATTATTTTTTTGGATTCCTTCCATTCTTTCAGAAGAAGTATAGAAAAACCAGATCTAACACTAAGGACTAAACTGGATGAGGATGGGAGTCTGACCTTATGCAGGTGTTCTAGAGCCAGGACGATCTCCCCGCTATACACAACAACCTCTTTCTCCTTGAATCGCACCCTCTGCACCAGGTGTGTGAAAAGCTCGCCACCGTTGACGTAATCTGCAATGGCAAGCTGGCATCAGCAGGAAGGCAGGACACGTCACGTGACGGACCCGTCATCCAATGGCAGCACTCGGCGGTTTGGGGCAGCGAATCACAGGCCGCTTTCATATAAAGGGGCGGAGGGAGTGAGAACATCAAGGTAAGGGCCAGAGGAGAAGGTTAAACAACCAGACATGCTATGGGGAGGGGTAATGATCCACTTATTATGGACTAACATCACAACTGTGAGTGAAACAAACAGATGGTGCGAGGCGGACAGACCGAGGATGAGGTGCAGCTGCGTGTCGGTCTGGAAGGCGTAGTGCAGCGTGACGAGGAAGGGCGACTGGCGGATGTGCTCGAGGACGTGGCGCTCGGTGCGCGTGTGCTCCGCCGTCTTGGCCTTTTGCACGATGGTGGCCTTCTTCAGCACCTTCATGGCGTACAGCTTCCCTGCGTCGTGGCCGCTCACCTTTCGCACCAGGAACACCTTACCATAGGCTGGGGGAGGGAGGATAGGGGTCCGGGGAATGACAGCGGTGAAAATGCGAAACACTAACATGAGAATCAAGACAACGAAAAATATTTTAAGGTCGTGGAGTATCCGAGTCTCACAGCATGGCCTACTAACCTCCAGTTCCAAGCACCTTGAGCAGCTCGAAGTTCTTAATGCCAACCCTCTCTACATGGCCCGTCAGATTTGCTGAGGAGGAGACACAAAGTCATAATAGGACTCCACCAGAGGTCAGCGACAGAGCTGCTCCCCCAGCCTCCGGTGATCTGTCACCCTCCCCCGCTTTTAACTAGTCAAAAAATCTTGACTTCATACATAGATGTTTTAGCCTGATCTGAAGGACAGATTAATAAGACAGATGTCAGCTGGCTTCGCTCATTATGGGCTCAGCCATCAGGGAGCAGGCAGAGGACACACATAGGTGATAAAGCACTGCATTCCTGCCCTGCCTGTTACAATGCGCCTGTCTTTCAGGTGAGTGCCCAAACACCAGCGAACAAAGCCACCGCGATGTTTGTGACCCTGTTAGAACCAGGGTTTGTGTCTCACCGTATCACATGCCTGACGATAGAGTGTATAGATGAATTAATCGCCTGATTAATGCACCTGCGGTGGAACAGCAGATGATTTCTTCAAGCGTACAAGCCAAGTGAAGAGCACAAACTGATCACTGGTACTGTTGTCAGATGGAACAGACAGTGTGCGATGCCGATGTTAACATAAACACAGACACGTTGACATTAACACTAGCTGTTCACACAGTGGGCCGTAACAGCTTTGCAGGAATTCATGCGAACGGCCTGCTGGAAAGAGATCAGCATTCCTTATGTTCTGCGTGGAGCTATTTAAACAAGCGAGTGTAGTGGAAAAGGAGAAATGGTTAGAAATGTCATTCTCACTACTTCATTTATTTCAGTACAATAACTACACTTTTCATTTGCTGTATTGACAGGGCATTAGATACAGAGAGACTATTTTTCTGATGTTCTTCTGCGGCACTGGCAACCAATGCGATCAGGTTCTAATCCTCAGAGTCGATGGTCAGGTTCTAGTCAATGATCAGGATCTGTTCCTCAGATAATCACTGGTCAGGTTCTAGTCTTAATGTAAGTGCAGGCCTTGTATTAGAGAGTGGGTTAGGACTCTGTGCCCATGATGGGAAGCTTACTGGGACCATGGACGCTGCATACTGGCTGACCCCACACTCTGACCCCCAAGCTTAGACACATACGAAGGGGAGAGTATGTGTCTTCTGAAGCGTAAGATGCCCCCTTAACTTGACCAACTTGGTCATCAAATGAGTCTGTTGAATTCTTTTCAACTTGTAGCTCGACTGAAATCTTGGAACCTGATCATTCCTGATAAAACCTGTATGGGTCAAAGCACTTCAACTCTACCAGATCAGACCTCAAATGGTTTGGTCGAGAAAAATCCATAAGCAACATGACCAAAAACTCAGAACGCGACAAAACGAAACAGACCTGCTGACACTCGCACGGATCCAGACACATCTCTGATTGGGTTGAATTAAAGGCAGACAGACCCAATGCTGATGCTCATGAATCGCTCTCAGTCTCACGGTACCTCTAAACTGAGTTTGACGTGCTAAAGCAGTGTTCCTGTGTATTTTTTTGTGCTTTATCTGCAGTACATTTAGCGATACAGTGATCACGGCCCCTAAGACAGTGAGCAGTGATTGCAGCAAACCAAAGAGGAAAGTGGTGAGAGTAACTGCAGAACTTAAGAAGGACATTGAAGCGAGACTTGAAGGTGGCGCACGTGTGTCTGCTCTCGCTCTGGAGTGTGGGATCGTCATTTATTTCATGTTTATTGTTTTTATTTTTGTCCTTTTTCATGTGTATATCAGGGTTATATTGATTGTTAATGTTTTTTATCATTAGTCAATAAGTTTAAATAGGCAGTCATTTGGGGGTCTGGAACAGATTAAAGTCATTTACATTATTTCTTAGGGGAAATTCAACTTAGACCTCGACCAAAATTGCAAGCCGACCAAAATTCTGGAACGAATTACGTTCATGTTCCAAGGTACCTCTGTATCACTATTATACTCAAGATGTTAAGATGAACACGAAATTTCAAAAGTTTAGAATTGAGCGTAGCCTGAGTCTAGGTACATGATAGGCCAGTAAAGTTTAAGAAAAGGAAAAAAATAAAAACTTGTTTGATTAAATCACACCTTTTAGTCTTGAACACACGGTCGGCCACCATGGACTCACTTGTTGTGTACTTTGGTGTACTCTGGTGTACGGCAAGTGCCCTGTCCTCAGTCCTACTCGGGTGCAGATAACGCTGTGTACCTCACAGGGCCCTTGATGACCCCACAGAGCTCCGTCACACCCCCCCCCCCCCATCTCCGAAGCCCACACAATGCTGGCATCAAACCAAACCGTTTCCTTTACAGGAGCCAAATGCAGCAGAGAAAACACAAGCCATTCAATTATGACACAGCTTCTCAAACAACTTGCTCATTAGGCGACAGCAAAACATCCAGAGGCAAGCAGCTCTCCGCCAGCAGATCAGTTCATGACTCGCTTATCCGTGCCCAAGATGCTGTCTTACGTTAGCCATGGGTGAACTGTTGTGTCACAGCCTAACCAGTTTGCCCAGTTCTCTGGGCATGGACAGTTACACCTTAGGCGTATTCGGACTGGCACTCTTCAATTTGATTCCTGCCTGTTTGCCAGAAAACGTGGCAGAACAAGTCAACGAGCAAAGTACTTTGCAGATCCTCATTAAAAACACGTTTTTTTTTTCACATTCCAGGTTTTCCAGTTATATGTAATTATTTCTCTTTAAAACACGTGAGGAGTGAATCCATTTGGCACCACAGACATTCGCAGAGAACAACATGAGCTCCCGCACAGCCTGGCTGGGCCTGGTAGGCATCTTGGGAGACGTCTCCCACGGGAGCCACACGCTCCAGTTACACAACAAGATTCCTGTAATGTTTTTCTTACCTCCCACTCCACAGTTCATCTCAAGGTAGACAAAGATATCTATTCTAGATAGGACAATACATTAATGAAAGCTGATTAAAAAAAGTAATTTGCTCAAGAAATTGTGGATATAAAAGTTATGGATGTGAGTGGATATAAAAGTTATGTCCTGTAAAACACACACACATACTGTACACATAAACACACACACACACACACACACACACACTGCAACTCCAATAGGCAAAAGCCCACTCTGCTACTTGCAGAAATGCTGACAGATTACAGTAGCTACAAGCTGGAGATCCAAAGTGTCTCTCCTAAGACGGCTCTGAACCAAATATAACTGGCCTCCTGAACTCCGCACAGTCCATCCACAGTAACAGCCTGGCTTTCCAGAGGGGAACAGCTACGCCACGTCCCTGCTAATATGTACTTGAAACTCCGTGTTTCAAGCTCCTTGCTTCAGCTGGTGTAAAAGGGACCCATTGGAGGTTTTACTCAGACAGTATCATTAACCCAGACTCAACTTTATCAAATGGTATCCAGTACAATATGAAAGAATGAGATACGTCGCCACTTGACTTTAGTGATGAAATACCAAGCAGTGATTCAGCCAACAATAGACAAAACAAAGTGTCTGTTGTGCTAAGGGACTCAACCACCTAGCTGGGCTTGTTCTTCATACTCTCTGTCTTGGAAAATTTCGTACAAAATGCTATTGATAGGAAAATGAAAAAGAAAACCTAAATCCAGAAAAAGGTACTGTCAGAACAGTATTAATTGACAATTGAAATACATATAAAACTGTACTCATTTAACACTGTCAATAAAAAAAAAACTAACAAATCAATTAGTTTACATAAACAAATAAACAGATGGTAAGGTGATCTATTTAGACCAACTACATGAATCTGAGCGGGACCACCGTGCTACGGAGGTTCTCCAGCTAATGTGACCAGGACAGTGTTTGTCACCCTGAGCACCGCGTGTGTCACCGCCGGGGCTTTTTAACTCGGGACGCGGAAGCCGTGCACCAGCGGCCGGGCGCATAATGCTCCGCTCGCCCATCGGTTCCGATTTGCCCGCTCGGATCTCGCCCACTGCAGCTAGCCAGCTCCAGCACGCAGGCAAAGGCTGTCGCTTAGGCCTCTCGGATTTCCATCGGCTTCCCTGCGCTCCTGCAGCCGCCGTACATGCACCGTCTGATGCATCGCCGTAATGCACCGTCCGATGTAGCAGCCATTCCCCTTAAAACTGGCCCGGCTGCAGATAGATCGGCGAACTGAGAACCGCAGCCACAAATCGGCTTCGTAACTCTTCGGATGCGGGGTGGGGTGGGAGAGCGGAATTGGAGCGGCGACACGCACTGACATCGGGCAAACATTCAAGGCGGGGGGCTCACGTTTCAGAGAAGCCCGGCTCCTCGTCCTTGGCGGAGCCACCAGTATGCGAAACTCACCGTGCGTGACCTCGTGTTTCACCGTGAGCAGGTCGCCTTCCTCGGACGATCCTCCTTCCATCGCGGGCGACTGAGCTCAGGGTTCACTTAGGGAACCTGAAACGCCGCCCCGACCTCAGCACAATGTAGTCGGTATTAAAACGTCAACGAGACGGCTGACTGCATTAAAGAACAATATCCTCACCAATGCAATACGCCGAAAAATATGCATGCATGCACGCACAATGACATTTGTAGGTCCCACAACCTACTACTACAACTAGCCAAATGGCTACACTGTACAGTAAAGCGCCCTCCCAGTGTGGCGATTGGATTTCTTAAATTAAATCCAAAAATGCAATTGGGACATTTCGCTGTCAAACCTCCTGACAGACGCGCACTACCTGGAAATAAGCTGCCCCGTATATTTCACCAGTTTATCATTCAATATCAATTATATCAGTTCGTTTTTGTGGATTAAATGTATAATATGACGTTGGTCGTTTCGAAGGTGCATTCGCGGTTGAGCGAAACTTGCTTTGAAGTAGTTCAGTGAGTGAGTAATAAGAAATAGATAATTTATCTGTGATGACCAGAGTGATTCTCAGAACGAATAAAAATAACCTATTATTAATGGTGTATTTTGCTTTATTACACTCTATCATTTTAAAGGGTTACTCATTCAATCTAAAAAAGAGAACAATATATTGAAAAGGACATTTTTAAAAATATATATATTACCAGAGAAATTATCTGCTTGTATAAAGTGAATTTACAGCGGACATGTACTCCTTTAGCAGTGTAGTTTCTGGATTTTACCACACAGTGGCGCTGAAGTACGGGATAGTAATGACGTGGCATACTGAATGGCAACCTTTTTCTACTGAATAATGAAACATCCATCCATTTATTTTCCATATAGGCTTGTCCTATGAACAACATCGTCAACAACAATAATAATAATAATAATAAAACCCTGCTATAGGCCTATGCGTGGAGTTTGCATGTTCTCCCCAATTCTTTGTGGAGTTTCCTCAGGGTTCTCCTGTTTCTCCCCACAATCCAAAGACAATGCTGTGAAGTGGAGATGACAAACTATCTGTTGCTGTGACTGTGTGTGAAAATGGTGTGTGCCCCCTTGCGATGGGTGGGTGCCCCGTCCTGGGTTGTTCCCTGCCTTGTGTGTAAGTCCCGGGAAAGGCAACCTGTGGAAAATGGATGCCTGGGTGGATAATAAAATTGCAATCTGTCATGCAGCCAGCAAAAGAACCTGCTTAACATATATATCCACTGCAAAGTTTGCTAGTACTTTATATGAAGATTCATTGATGTGAGTGATACGCAGACTACATCTGTGCAGGAAAGAGAAGTGGTTTGTATCATTTACATCAAACTCTATTCCTGCTGCAGATGTAAGATACATTTTCAACTGGATTTCCCAACGTCCAAACCATACTGGTTAATTTATACTGCAAGCGGTTTTACGGCATATTTAAGGAGGCTTTAACCACCCTATTTTTTGTCTCAGTCTCCCTTGAAATTTTTTTTATACGTCCAGTTAATGATTAATTCCTATCCAGTATATATTTCGTAGAAAATTTATAGTCTTGATATTGGGACGCACTTACATCCTCATTGACTTACCACACTCCACCTGTATCTATGAAGTCACCACTGAAGCAGAACCTTTTACACCCTCATCCCCCAAAACAAAAGTGTTTATTGTGGCTCAGTTCCCCATTTTTCTTTCCCTGATTGTTCGTAACGTTTCCCTTTTTCTTGCTGTAAGTAGAACATCTAAGTAAACTATTAATGAGCATAAATATCAATGCAAAATTCTTCTGATACATGCATTCATCATGCATGGGTGTCACCAAAGGTGAGGTCCTCTTCCGCTAAGAGGCTAGACTTCCACATGCCTCTGGTGAAGGGAGATCGGAGTGAAAATTGGCCAACAATGACTCGTTCCCTGAGATATTGGGACAGCACTTGGACATCTGGAATAACTGAATGAGGAGTTAACTGAAAGTTCTTTTTACCAGATAATCTGGTTAAAAAAAATAACTTCCAGGGCAAAGGAAAAGCAACAAGGGATGATGATGCAAATAAGGGTTTTGGATTTGCCCCATTTACCTCGGAGGTCGGAAGTTGGGGCTGGTAATGATGTCACAGCCAAGTTAACCGCATTCCAGTTCAACTATTCCTGAGGCCTGTTTCAAAAAGCTTAGCCGGACAGCTTGTTGGATCCAAGGTACCCCAGTTTAAATGGCTTTTATCGTCACTCAGTTACATTTTAGTGCCTCCTCCCCCCCAACATTGCCCCCACGCCAAACATTTTGATCCACAAGAAACACTGTATTTTCATTCATTCATTCATTCATTTTCCAACCCGCTTTATCCTATTGGATCGCGGGGGGTCCGGAGCCTATCCCGGAAGCAATGGGCACGAGGCAGGGAACAACCCTGGACAGGGGGCCAGCCCATCGCAGGGCACACTCACACACTGTTACCATTCACTCACACATGCATTCACTCACACCTACGGGCAATTTTTTTATTAACTCCAATTAGCCTCAGCATGTCTTTGGACTGTCGGGGGAGACCGGAGTACCCGGAGGAAACCCCACGACGACACAGGGAGAACATGCACACACATTACACAGGCAGGGACTCGAATTCGGGTCCCAGAGGTGTGAGGCAACAATGCTAACCACTGCACCCCCATGTCGCCCCACTATATCTTCAATGATGGATTATTTTTCATGCTGCAATAATCCATAACAATTTTTGTCCTAAAATAAAATTACTGGAATGGAATAAAGTAAAATGAAAATAATGGAATAAAAATTAAAATGATGAAATTCTAATTAAAGCCTTGGTGACACTAAGTAAAACTAAACAGAAATTCAGATTGAATACAAATACGATTTAAAAAAAACTAATTTGAAAATGCAAAACTATTATAACCTTCGTTGAGGTGCCGCTTGACCCCTTTTACTGGGACACATGCCCCAGTATTGATCTGCTCTACCTCAGCAAACTCATGCGTTCAGGTTTTAACAAGCTCCGTTATTTGGCTGTGGATTCGTTTACATTGATAATGTGGGAGAATGAGAAATCCTCCATTTCATTTTCCATTTCTGAACACAATTTGACAGACAAAGAAAATTCCTGGCACTTCTGTAGAAGATAAGATTTCTTTTATTTGCAGAGAATCCCCACCCCAAAAGTGAATCCCTGAACAAAGTCAATGTAACTTATATACCTTAAAACTATAGGCCTAGAGGCATCCCGTTCCATTCTATGGGTGGGTTTGTTCATGTCTGCATCTCATGGTGCCTTCGTGATCTCATGTCCTGCATCCTTCACTTTGCACAACGCGTTTTACAGCTCCAGTCATCTCAATACCCTGAGATACTGCACCACCCCACACAATTGGCATGCTGTCCTTGGAACTCCTCTAGTCTCCTTAGTCAAAGAGACTAAGACTCAACATTACTGATGCATGAATCAATAACACATAATTAATACAATCAGCCTTAAACACACTCATCACAATCATATTCCAGAATCATCATTTACCTAAATGAAATGCAATCAGGTAATATATATGCATTTAAACAGCCAATAGGCTTGTTAAGCACCTTCTCTAGTTCTTCCTGCAGCTCAGCTTGTCCAGTGCAGATGTTTTCTTATCTGGCAAGACTCCTGAGGAGGCTTCTTTCTCCTGGCAAAGTCGCAGGCAAACTCCCTCTGAACCTGCAGCTTAAGCACAGCACAAGGACGGTATATTCAGATCATTGATCTTCTTGCCGAAGGCCTAAAACACAAGTGAATCTCACTGAGCCCCCACCCAGGCTACCCCACTACTATTTCCTTCAGAAATGCTTTCAATAATAACAAACCACAATAATAACAAGAAAAGAAAGGGTTTTCTTTTTCCTGATTCACACAAAATGCAAGATGAGGCACACCCCATGTGGTCAGCATCTGTCCACTGTGTACACTGCAGTGCACGGCAGTGCACATATCGCAGCACGCACTCAGCAAATCTATGCAGTAGCAGTAGTAGCGAGGAAAGAAAGGCATGTTTATATAGCCAGTAATATGGCTCACTTTATATAGGCAGCAGGTATTCAAGAAAAAAAAAAACGTGTGATTTGAGTAGTCTCCAGCAGGTGGAGCTCTCCTGCTTGACAAGGAAAGTTATAGAGTGGGGCTCTTCAAAACTGGCCCTTGATTCCAAACCCAGGCCTTGTTTTCAGTTCTCCCAAGTAATTAATTTAGTGATCACTGATTCTAATTGGCCACAGAGGTTTCACACCTGGCTCACAGGTAAAGGAAGTCGGGAAAATTGGCAGTATTTGGCTCCTGAGGAACGTGATTTGAACAGCACTGCTGTAGATATATTTATTCAAGTCTGACATCACAGACTTGTGTGCCTGAAAAAAATACACAGAAAAAGCCAAAAAGCTCAGTATGATCTCGGAATATTGAACACACGCTATGATGTCATTTTGTAGGCACATTGCATCTTTGAACATCCGATTCCCTCTTCAATTTCTTGAGCTGAAAAAGTTTGGAGCCCTTGCTTTACTTCATTTACCACTCACCACTTTATTAACTATTTTCAAATTTATAAACACTGCTGTTTCACATTAATTGCCATGTTACCTTTGCATTATAGGAGACTGGAGACTTTGTTCCTGTGTGGATCATTTTGATTATTGTAGCCCTCGTTGCTGATCCATGCACTAAGGGTGTTGAAATCGCCATTTGTCATGACACCTTTGTTTTTAAGCTGGCTGTGCCATGTCTCCAGCAGCTGTTGAGATTGATCCTTAAAATTGTTTTGATAAAGGGCTTTAATTTCTGGGCAGTTTTGGAAGTCGTTGAAGTTCTTAGCACTATTTAAATCGGATCGGACCATTGCACCAAGGATGGTCAGCTTGAAGGTGTCCACAACATTATCGTTGCTTATGGCAGCAGCTAACTCTGTCCTGAAGTTTTTTGACTTTGTACTGGGAAACTCACGATGTATATCTCGAGGCACATAAACAACAGGAAGTTGAAGGCCATGATATTTTTTCACATCAGGAATTAGATGGGTATTTAGTGGAGATGAGGCTGTTCCCACTTCAAGCATGGCTTCAGCTAATTTGCTATTCTGGTTCAATTTTCTAGCTTGCAAGATACTACTCACTGGTGGTTGGTGATCTGCATTGATGTATTGTCCAATACCTGGATTTTCAATTGCATATTTTTTCCAGTCCTTGTATAATACTATTTTTCCAACCTCATTCTCAAGCATTACTTCTTTCCATTTTCTTTTTCGTGCAGCTCCCTCTGTCATGTACCAATCCCCTCCTCTGATTGCTTCAGTCCACTCTTTGCGCTTGATGAAAGGCTCCCATTGGTCCGGGCGTCTCAGGAGAGTGTTGGCCTCCATAGATCGGAGGCGGGTCGCGTCCAAAGCGATCTCGTCATGACTGGCCTCTGGCTTCATGCCTCGTGCTAAAGCGTGAAACAGGCAGCTCTTGCCCTCGCTGGTTACACTCACTGTCTGGTTATTGATGCGCACATCATAATGACCATCTGGAAATTCAGCACTCTTTGGTCTATAGATCAGTGTCACAGTTTGACTGGCGGGTTTAGTGCTTGGGTTCAGCTCCTGCATTTTGGTAAGCTTGCCATGGCTGTCCGGTGTTAGGATGACAACCTTAGTGCCGGTGGTTTCAGACAGGACTCTGATGTCGAGAAGGGTACCTGCCGTTGTGGAGTTAATGATCTTTTCAGCGTGTGACTGTGATCGTTCACCTGACTCTCCTGCAAGCTTGCGTTTCGAATTCAGGTCTGCTGGCATATATGCAATGTATCTGTTGTTTTGTCCAGCTTTGAGTTTTTCCTCTGTTCTATCACTCTTTAAGCCTGTACTTATATAATTGCCAATGATGCCATTTACTTGGCCTTGCACACGAGAAGCAAGGTGACTGGAGAACTTCTGGTGGAACACTTCTACCAAAGCATCGGCTAATAAATCACTGATGGTGTTGCCTAAATCCTGTTTGAATTCCTTCAGCATTTCAGTTTCTGAAGCAGACAGTTCATTTTGCTTCACTTTCTCTGAGGAACCTTTTTCGTATTTAAATTTGTTCAGCTCTTTCTGAAAATTTGAGAGAAACTCTTTTGAGAGTTTGACCACTGTACTGATGGCATCTGCTGCCAGTGTCCCCATGTGGATGGCTTGGATGGCTGTCAGGATTCCACGTGTTTTGCCTTTGGCCTCTGATTTAGCTCTGTCAATCACTCTGGAGATGGATGAGTTTAGCTTATTCTGCCAGCTGAGATCTGCATAGAATGGCTGTAATGCAGTTTTGCTTAACTGTTTGAAGATGTTCAGAAGTTTGCTCTTTCTATTCTTGTCCTGCAGAAGGTCAGAAAATTCTTCTTTATCCTCAAGGTGTGAGAGTATAATAGAATCTACCAATGCAGACAAGGGCTCTTTTTCCATGTTGGCTTTCACACTATCAGCAATTCCATTTTTCACGTCATTTTTAATGCCATCTAGTATCTGTGTAAGTAATTCCTCTTCTGCCTTCCCAAATCCATACATAATGATTTCTTCTGCCATTTTCTTTGTAGTGAGCTCCACTGCATTCTTCATATTTGTCTTTGCAACAACACTAAGGCCATCTTTAGCCTGTCTGGAGAGAAACTTTGGCATCGACTTCAGTTCTTTGCCAAATCTATTAATCAACAGTTTAGAAGCTTTGAAGCCCTTTGCAATCAGCTTTCCAACTCCAAACCCAATGAGCGATACACCAATAGAAATGGCTTTTTCTATAGCCCATGATTTCCAGCTGAATTCTCCTGTCACCATGGACTCGATGCCATAAATGCAGTCTGATATTCCTTCGGTGATCAACCCCATGCCGACTTGAGCTAATGTTCCAAATGTAAATGCAGTGAGCAGTGTCCCTCCAATAATCTGCAGAACTCCAAGACAGAACACCAGGAAAGCCTCCCATGGAAAACGAGGTTCTTCTTCCACAGAAAAGACATATTCCAGACCTTGACTGTACAGATTATTGGCCTCCACTTGGAGATCTTCATCAGCATTCGACACCAGGGAGAACATGGGTGCTTTATTGGCTTTGGCGTCCCTTCCTCTTTCTTTTATCTCCTCCAGCTTTTTGATAGCCTCACTAATGTTTTCATCAAAATAACCAAACATACTGCACTTAGTTGTTAACTGTTTTTCAAGGCTGGATGAGTTATTCTTGACTGAGGCAGCAGAGGACATTTTTATAAACTGCAGGCAGACCATGCATTCCGCACCAAGGTACTTCAGAGACTTCTGTGCTTTCAGGAGATCATCTCTGGCTTTAGTGAGGTAATCTCCCTTCTTCTGATTTATAATGCAAAATGCATGACTATAAAAAGCTATGGCTGCCCAACTTTCATCTTGGTCTATAGCTTTTTCAAATAGTTTGGTGCTAATATCCCATTGTTTTTTATCCAGTGCAATATTCCCAAACTTGATGTAGTGGTAAATGCTAGAACACGGTGAAGTCTGACTTTGAGACTGACTTTTAGCCTCAGACAAATCATCTTTCAGGCTGTTTTCCAATTCATCCCTTTTCAGCTGGTCAATATCTTCTGATTTGGTTTGTAACCAAATTCCCCAGAACTCATTCATAATGGCGACTACAGCTTTTTTTTCATCTGGATCTGTGTTCTTGTGAATATCCTGAAGGGTTTTGCAGTACTCAGAAAACAAGTCCTCCCGCAGTTTCATCTCAGTGACATCGTTCATAAAGACATTTAGCTTTTCTGCTGCAAGTCTGTCCCTTGTCTTCTTTGCCTCCTCCAGAGAAGACACTGTCCTGAAAGACTCCTGCAGATGATCAGTGGTCATGATTACCTGAGCAGATCCAGGTTTACCTTTGCGTGCAGTTCGGCCAAATGCCTGGAGTTCCACTCTTGTGTTCTCAGAAAGGAAGGAGAGGATCACAAATAATCCACCACTATTGTTCACCTCTTTGGAGACTTTTATGTCTGTGCCACGCCCAGCGAGGTTTGTGGCAACAATGACATCACCAGGTTCCAGTTCCTTGTCTATTTTGCTCAAGCTGTCTTTGTCACTGCGGCAGTAGAGAATGATTTCACCTGAGACAATGCTCTTCAGCTCTTCATAGATCTCTTTGGCTCTGTTGATAGTTTCACAGATCACCAAAGCTGCTCTTCCACCTCTGTATGAATTTGGAGTAATCTGAACCATGACCGCATGTTTTATTTCAGATTTCCACTCTTCAGCTGAAGTCTTCACGATACCTTTGACCTCAAATAGTTTCTTCCGGTTGTAAGTTGGCATTTCGCAAGCTGAGAGATTTGGATATAGCTTCTGCAAAAACAGCATGTCTGTTTCACTCCCGAGTGTCCCTGTCGTTCCATATATTTTCCCCAGGTATTTTTCAAAAAAGGAAATGTTAGAAATGTAGTTGGTCACTGTTGAAATCGTGCTGAGTTTGATTTGGTGTTTGATTTCAACAAATTGCTGTAGACCATCTCCCCATTTCTTATTCAGTTCTACTATACCGGTGGATCTAAAATCCACTGGACAGACACGGTCGTTTTCTACAACATATTCTCGTCCTTGCCTCAGTCGCTTTGCTATAAAGGCATTCTGAACCCACACTGACACTTTCTTCTCTATCAGATTTATCAGGAATCCAGGGATGCTGATTTTGTCTTTATTGTTTGTACATGGGGTGTACTGAATCTTCTCCAAGGTCAATTCTGCAATGGGTTTGATTACAGTTTCTTCAGAATCATAGAGTGAACAACACAAGCCATCCTCCAAAACAAGAAATGTTTGGTTTGGAACATCCTGGTTGTTGTATGTGCTGGACTTTCTAAGACAGAGCAATCCATTGTCATCTAAAGTGTACAAAGTAAAATCATAGGGGACATAGTGCTCAAGCTTTTGGAAAAATTCTACCACTGCATCCTGACTCACAGTTTTCAGTTTCCTGAGAAGGTCATCTTTTTTACTTTTGAGGATATCCTCTGCAAATCCATTTGGCACAATCTCTGATTCTTCAGCAATATATAAAATATCTATGGGGTCATTAATTTCAGTTCCTTCTGTGTCAATTGAGTCAAATATGGCCTTGAAGAATGAAGCAGGGGGACCCTGTATGAAAGTGTGGTGTCCTGTTGACAGGAAGCCATACTGGCTGACATGGGCCCAGATCATAGCCAGAATACTGTTGAGGTGCTGCATGGAGACCATGGGGCTGGACAGGTAGGTCAGCTGCACTCCCTGATCCAGCAGCAGTGAGTCCACTTCATCGATTATGATGCACTGATAGCTGCGATGCAGCCTGACATCTTTCATCTCAAATATCTGACGAAGGTGATCTGCAGCGAAGGCTTCGATTGTTCCATAGACCACGTCCTTTTGGTAGCATATTTTTCTATCTCTATCTTCGGTTTTATTTGTGTTTGTGTCAGCTGTGATGCCAAAGTATGAGTAGAAATTGGTCCATTCTTTTGCATCTCTTTCACATAACACAGAAGAGCTGGACACCACATCTACTTTGTCACCCCTAAGTGCACGCAGCACTGCAAACATTGCTATGACACAAGACTTCCCTTCTCCAGTTCCCATCTCCAGGAGCTTTCCAGTGTTAGACAAGGCCAAGAGGCACCAGCTTATCATCTGAGTGGCTCTGGGCCACCACTTCCCTTCAGCATTGCACAGGTGTACAGCATTGCATAAGACTGCCAGGATCTCCTGAAGGTCTTCTGTGTCTGTGCTATGACTCAGACTCCTAGCTTTCTGCACATCTCTGTGGTTTTTAATCTCACCAGATTCAATCAGGTTTTTAACAGTCTTTACTATACAGTATGATTTCTCAAGTGTTTGTTCATCAATGTTTTTCATTTGCCGTATTTCATCAAAAAGACAGTCAAGGCTTTTCTCTTTTTCATCTCTGAAGGTCTTTTCTAAATGCTGGATCAGATTCTCGGTTTCAGATGAGTTCAAAAGTGTAAGGAAAGACTGGTTATTCTCATCTGTCCACTCAGAAGACACCTGATATGTTTTCATCAGATGTAAAATTTTCATGATAGAATCATCGTGATAGTGGTCAGTTAATGCTACAAGAAGGCTTAAGGCTTGTGCTGGTGACCAAAGGTGTTGTGCTACAAGATTTGACACCATCTGGAACAATTTTTTGGTTTGTGCATTTGAGGCTTGGATTTGCTCTGCATAGGCAAATAAACTCTCTAAACACAATTTGCCTACCTGCAATGCTGTGTTTTCTTTACTTTCTGTTTTTCCAGTAAACTCTTTAAGAAGATTCTCAAGAATGGTCAGCATGTAGGCTTCGTTAGAAGGCAGTTCTTTTCCTGTTAGTTTTTGTGAGATGGTTATGATTTTATTGTTGGCTTCTGTGTGATTTAGACTCATGTGGAGCACCTGAAAAAGAGCCTTAATAAAACTGTGTCTCAGTTCCACATCCGCACTGTGAAAATGTCCCATGAGGCTTTGCAGGGTCTCAGCAGCAAACACCAGGGCATCATTTTCCTTCAGCTTTGAAAGTTCCAGATTATGG
>JAODKF010000045.1:10732353-10760448 GCA_026779585.1 Mormyrus proboscirostris | reverse complement strand
CGACCACCGATTCTTCGTCTAGCCCTCTTACTTCCGACGCCGATCGCCTGACCTCCTGCCTGTCCCCGGATTCCGAGTCCTGCCTTTTCCCCTGGATACCGACGCCGATCGCCTGACCTCCTGCCTGTCCCCGGATTCCGAGCCCTGCCTTATCCCCTGGAAACCAACGCCGATCACCTGTTCTCAGCCAGATCTTTCATCAATAAAGCTTGGGCAGATCCGCTTTTCGCGTCCTCCCTATTTTTCCGGAGCCCTCGTAACAAAAAGTCTTTGCATGTCAGGCAGAGGTGAGATTTATTGTACCTTGATACCTTGTACATTGCTTTGGATAAGCCTGCTAAATGCCTTAAATGTAAATATTGTAGAGTGTAAAGCCCTGTAGCAGAAAAGATTTGGGGTCAGTAATCCAGGAGATGTCTTCCCAACATCAGTCACTGAATGGCATTAAAAAATACTGGAGAGTTCAAAGACTGCAATTCGTAGTCTAACAGCACCCCCAACATTTAAATGTAAATGAGCTTGCTGCAGCAGGTTGTCATGATCCGCTCCGTACGATCCTCCCGTGTGCCACGCCCACCTCATTTCCTCGTGTGATGCCCTGATTGTGATCACCTGTGTCCTGTTAATCCCTGCTTAGCTGGTGTATTTAGTCCGCGTCTTTCCCCAGTACGTCAGATCAGTCATTGTGTATTGTCATGCAGTGTTGCTTATGTTCGTGCCTGTCTGCCTGTCGCTGAAGAATAAACCCCGTACCCTGTCCGTTCGGCTCTGCTCGCCTGCCCGCGTATGTGACACAGGTGAGGATCATGAACTCCCAATCACCTACAAATTCTTTATTCAATCAACAGCTATCAACAATCAACGGCTGGACAGTTGATACAGGGACAATGATCACTACACACACCAGAACAGGACTATGCTTAAAATAAAGTACTTTAAAACAAACCAATGTACTGTAGGGCCAAAGTGCTGTACAAAGGATAAATAAGAATACACAATAAGCAGACCAATAAAACATATTAAAATAAAATAAGTAAATAAAATAAATTAAAACAGAAATGAGCTAAAACCAATATCTCACACAGTGTCAAAAACCAGGGTGAAAACATAGATTTTTAGTCGGGATTTAAAAACGGGCAGAGAAGAGGCCTGTCTAATCTCTAATGGCAGGCAGAGAAGAGGCCTGTCTAATCTCTAATGGCAAATCGTTCCAGAGTTTGGGAGCAGCTACAGCAAAAGCACGGCCTCCTCTAAGTTTACGCTTTGTCCTGGGTACACTCAGGAGCAGGTGACCGGCTGACCTGAGACAGCGGGTTGGTGTATAAGGGCTGTAGCAGCTCAGATAGATAAGCTGGAGCAAGGCCATGAAGGGCTTTAAAAGCAAATACTAAAATACTTTAAAATAAGTATTTTAAAATGAATCCTAAAAGGATTGGGCAGGCATCCTTCTGCCGGCCCCTGAAGGATGGGCTCCCCTTTGGGTCTGGTTCCTCCCAAGGTTTCTTCTTCCTAGGGAGTTTTTCCTTGCCACCGTCGCCTTCGGCTTACTCACTGGGGGGGTCTTTATGTGGCAGAAATGTAAAGCGCATTGGGACAATGTAATATTGTGATAACGCGCTATATAAATAAAATTGCATTGCATTGCATTGCAGTGTAGTGAAGCTAAAATAGGAGAAATGTGCTCAAACTTTTGAGTGCCAGTTAAAAGTAGAGTTAACTTTAAATGAACTCTACCAATTCTGTTAAAAAAGGTCAAATATCCAGCCAGATGTATGCCTGAAGGTTGTTGATTTATTTTTAAGGGACATTTGTTAGTGGGGTGTATGTAATTTTGACATTTTGTGGATTAGAGAAAGTCAAAATTAAATTCAAGCGTGTGCACTAAATAAATAAATAAATAAATTTTAAGTCATATAAAAGATGTTTGCTGGACAATACTTCAACCCTGTAAAAAGAAGAGCTCATATGTAAGTGAATGTAAATGGAATCTGATTATGTAAATGGAGTCTGTTTACTGTTGTGAAGAAAGTGCCATGTAATGGTATCGCCCTGCAAGTGAATGAATGGGCGGGTTTAGAGTGAAATAGAGTGGGCCTACCCCTAGAAGAAGGGGGGCTCTCCCTTTTGGCCGATGCTTGAAAAGGATTTGGCTGGGATTTGGCTGCCAGCCAGACTGGAGGGGAAATTTTAAGCGGCTGGATGTGTGAGTTCTTTTCACCTGTATCTGTATAAGCATTTGTGTGTGCGTGGGTTTTCAGTAGTATGGATGCATGCGTGACAGTTTCATATGTGTATGTGTTTCAAATGTGTTTTTGTAACAAACGACTGAAATATTTCCTAAACGGCCCCTCATGGACACGGGCTTAGAAAAATCGAAAGAACAAGCTTTATTAAATATATCTGAACCCAAATTACCATGTCTGATAGGTTAATATGCAATAGAAAAAAATAAGAAAAAGAAATAAATTTATTTAAAAAAAAAAAAAAAACTATCAGCACTTTAGATAAGTCGAGCTGCGGGAGAGATCAGTTACAGTAGGTTATATTCATAAGGATGCCACGCAAATAACCAGATACAGTACATTACACCAGATACAAACATACACAATTATCTCTACACGTCAATCACCTGCATATCATGAACTAGCTGTTTGTGAGAAATAAACATTTATTTCTCAAGCCAGTTGTGTAACCACCGGTTTTAAATACGGTACCATTGCAAATCGTGAAATCAAGCGTTTTTAATAATATTGCCAGTAACAGAATGGCGCATGACTTCGCATATCTGATGTGATGGTACTGATATATGTTCATTAAAACATACAACACAAATAAAGTACGTATGTAGAAAACATCCAAGGACTAGGAAGCAGACAGATGGTCACTTACTGTTTGTCCTGTCGCGACGACGCATGTACAATTCTTTCTGCGTTAAGAACCAGTTAATCTGTGTGAAGGTGATGGGTGCAGGGTGGTTGAAAGTGTACTGAAACCGAAAGCTTTCTACACTGTAAAAAAAAAAAAAAAAAAAAAAACGTCAAAAAAAGGAAAATGTACTGGCAGAAATTTAGAATTAAAATAGAAAATAGAATTAAAAATGAAAATTATTAAAACTATTATTTAAGAAATATTCCTTGGAACAACAAACTGTGGTAAACTACCGAGGTGAAGTCAGTTTTAGGTTGGATATTCGACGGATATTCAGATCCACACTCTCCAGGCTTAGCGGCGGTTCTTCACTCATGTTAGCCGGCATAATGCAGTCGAAAGACGCCCAGATCAATTCCACAGCCTCGGAAGCGCTCGCGCACCGCTGATTTAGGGACCGTCAATGAATTACTATCAGAATAATAAAATACTGCTTGCAATAACTTAAATGCAATAGGATCCAGTAACTCCAAAATATGTGCATATCCTACAACTAGCAGACACAGGACAGTGAATTTTACTCAATTCTAAAACGTTATTGTATTTTACATTATCATTGTAAAAGGAAAAAGTGGGGAAATAGATTTCTTCAATATAGCTTTTAGGCAATGGGAGCTTATGATGTCCAAGTTTAATTTATATGACTTTTTTTCTCTAAAATTAGGCCTTTTTTTCAATAGCTGCTAGACCGTGGGAACCTGTGACCCAAAACCTAGTACCAATTGTAGTACTACCCCAAGCCTATAGGACACAGCACCTTTCATTCGATTTTAACCCTTTGTTTAATTTATACGATTTTTTTTTTTTTAATTAGGGCCTTTTTTTAAATAGTTCCTAGACCTAGGTTTTGGGTCTCAGGCTTCCACGGATTCAGGACCTAATTTTAGAAAAAAATCATATAAGGTTAAAGATGCTGGTGAACACCCCTGCCAGCTGGTCAGCGCACGCTCTGAGGACCCAGCCTGGGATGTTGTCTGGTCCAGGAGCTTTGTGAGGATTGACCTCTTTGAAAGACCATTTCACGTCTTCTGTTTCAAGTGTGAGAGTTTCAGCCTCACTGCCCCCTGAGGATACAGGACCTGTTCTTTGTTGTCTCTGTCAAAGCGAGTGTAGAAGTCGTTGAGCTCATCTGCAAGAGATGCAGTGGGCTGAACACTGCCTGTTTTCTTTTTTGTAGTCAGTGATGCAGTGTAGTCCATTCCACAATCGGGTCAAAGCTGCAGTAGTTGGACTACATTTTGTCGCTGTAGTCCTTTTTGGCCTTTTTGATGGACGTTTGAAGGTCATACCTGGCTGCTTTATATGCATCAGTGTCCCCTGAGTTAAAGGCAGAGGTCCTCACCTTGAGCTTAGCGCGAATCTCCCTATTTACCCAGGGTTTCTGATTACTGATGTAAGATGTCGATGTAAGATGTAAAGTCTGCAAATGTATGTAAAGAGCTTAAGTGTTCAAACCAATTAGACACACTTGCCATCTGAAAAGGTAAACAAGAAACACGCTACAACTATGTTGTCATTTCTGTTGGTTGCATTTGGGGTTGTCCATCACAGTAAACATTTCTAATACAACTTTGCACATTTGAATTAAGATATGTTCAGAGGCATGTTGGACTCTAATAATTCAGCAGACTTCCTCGTGTTTGATGTCAATGTAGTGCATTGTAGTCTATGTACTTAATCCAGGGGTTACCAACCTTTTTGAAACTGAGAGCTACTTCATGGGTACTGAGCCATATGAAGGGCTACCAGTTTCATACACTCTTCTTAAGTAAAAAACATGTTTTAAATGTTTTTTTTTAGATATTGTCATTTTCAAATCTATATGAATGTGCCTAAAGAAAAATAGCATCATGATAAAATTACATTTTAGACGCTGCTCACTGGTGAGTTGTGCTATTTTTAGAACTGGTCTGTGAGCGACTCATGTGGTCCTTGGGGGCATCCTGGTGCCCCTAACTTAGCTAAAGACCGCGTCCAACGCGCACTGCATTTGGCGTAGTTGAGGGACAGAACACCCTGTGCTGGTAGACTAAATAGGGCCAAAGGGACAAAGACAATGTCTGCAGAAATGCAGACTTACAGAAAGTGTACAGAAAGGGCTCAAAATGTCTGCAAGAGAGCCTCATGCACTTCACAATTTTACAGTGGGACAGCACACAGACCTGAGGAATAAGAATGCACGACGAAGTTCGTGAGAGTGGACATTTGGGCCGGATCCAGCACTCAGTCACTTAGCAGGTGACGTCAACTGAGTCTGTGAGGCTTCAGGGCTTCGGCCTTAGAGGAGACATTGAGATCGGGCCAAAGAGTCGCATCAACGGTTCAAAATGCTTGATCATCACGTGGTTCATATAGACTTCAGATGGTTCCATGAAGTGCTTGGCGGGCGATTTGAAAGCATTAAATAGAGACAGAATAGATTTTTTTGGAAATTAATAGTAAATAAATGGATTGATTTTCTATTTGAGATGCACCGAGCGATCAGCCAGGGACCAGAATCAGGCAATTTTTAGTGTGCTCAGCCAGGACCGGATATGCAGGTAAGGCAGTGTATAATACAGGTCAGACAGTGTAAAATGCAGGTCAGACAGTGTATAATACAGGTCAGACAGTGTATAATGCAGGTCAGACAGTGTATAATACAGGTCAGACAGTGTATAATGCAGGGGGCACAGAGGCAAAAGATAATCAATGTGACAGCAACAGGAAGTAACATGGCGAGGTATATAGTCCACCGGCCAAAAAGGGCGTATAGCCATCCCCAGGTGGCACTTCTGTGTTCATCCAGGTAAAGCTGTCTAGCAACCTCTGTCAAGCGTTGTATAGCCAAAGAGATATTGCCATGGGCATCATTGCTGGCCAGGACGTATGTGCAGCATTGGTCCCCTGTCATGTCTGCGTCACGGGGTAGATGGGAGAGAGGCAGGACCCGTGATTGGTGCCTTTCTTGCGGCCTATTGGCGCCCAGAGTGTCAGTATGCCCAATCAGCCATAGTCTCCTGCAGTGTGAGGCGGGTATACAGGTGGTCCACTCTCCAAACTTCACAGCTGTCTGCATCATGAGCAGAGACAACCACGCATGGCTTTGCAACATCTCATCACTGCACATACTTGTGGACGTTGTGGGTTGTGGTTTGGGTCTCATACCTGTATAAGGGCATCTGCCAAAAATGTTTTCAAACCGGCTCATCTTATCCTTTGGCCTTACCCTGGTTCTCATATGCAGCAAAACTACTGGTAGTGCTTTTACCCAGTTCAAGTCTATAACTTCACAGTGTTTTGCGATTTTTTTTTTTTTTTCCCGTTCTTTCTTTCTATGCACAGTGTTGTCTGAGATCAATGTCCAGACTCGCTCCCACCTGTTTTAAAGCTTGGTTCACGAATGGAGTGAAACTGTGACTGCTAACCTTCCCAGGAATTCCCCACCGGGGGATGATTTGTGTGAGCAGGGCCTTTGCTGCTGCTCCGGCATCTTGTTTCGAGGTGGGAAAAGCCTCCACCCACTTAGAAAACATGTAGACTCTCACCAAGCAGTACTTCACACCTTCTGCAGGTGCCAGTCCAACGAAGTCCATTTTTAAGTGCTCGAATGGGCCTTGTGACTGTGGGTGAGCTGCTGGCTCAGTCTGGTGGCCTCTTCTCACACTATGCGTAGCACAGATAACCACCTCTCACTTCACACCCTGCTGTCTTCCACAGCTGCTTCTCCGTTTGCATTGCATTAGATTAAAGTGCCTGCAAATCTGAAACTACAGAATTACTTTCACACACCATCGTGTGTCTGGGCGACCGTGCTGCTGCTGCCTTGGCTACAGTGTCCGCTGCTGCATTAGCTTTGGAAACAAAATCAGTAGCGTTAGTGTGAGCTTCACATTCACATGTTGTTAAACTTTTAGGTAAAAGAATAGTCTCTCATTCCTTCTCATATTGCTCATCTGGATCCGCCTTGGAAACATGTGAGGTACAGTGCAAATCACCAGGGCTCATACAGTATATAGTGCATTGTGTGCGTGTGTCTTTGCCTGGTTTATCGGTAAGTCATTCACTGAACACACAGATGTAGGTACGAGTCTCCACTCATACACATACAGAAAAGTGAAACTTCCAGGCTCATTCTCGTCCAATTCGCTCAAACTCATCACTCGTAGTTCCTCTTGGGTATTGATAAGCACTATGCCCAGTTTGCACATTAAATCTTGTGCCAGTAATTTTACAGGGCAGCATTGTGTCAGCAGAAATGAGAATTTGAATTTTGTAGCCAGATTCAGAACATACCTTAAATGTTTTGTGAACTATTCTGTTATATTTTCTCCTGGTGCGCCCACAGTGTTCAGGAACCTTCCACTAAGTTAGGCTGGGGAGTATCAGCCGTCCTTATTACAGAATTTCCTGCTCCTGAACCAACCGGAAACTCTGAGCCTTTTCCTTCTACCATCAATATCACAGTGGGTAAAGCCCACTACATATAAATGCATAATTTCCACTACACGACATTACGGCAAAAAGGAGTTTGCTATTGCCGCTATTGGCAAACACATTCACCAGTAATTTACAACCTCATTAACGGCAAACATGTCAACTGTTTTACCAGTAATGTTCACCATAGATAGCATTTCTGGCAATAATGGTATATTATTCATAGTTTTCCAGTATAGTTGTTTTATTATTTTCCCTTATCAGTTTTGCTTGATTTACAATGCACATTTACCTGCCTAATTCTTTCCCAACCGCATTTCTCAAAATTCATTTTCTTGGTGCTTGTTTTAATAAAGCAAATTAAAAAAATGGCATCCAATATATATATTTAAATTCTGACATTTTTTCATTTTTATTTCAGTTCACAAATTATTTGTTCAGTTTATTGTCCATTTTTAACAATAACACTGGTTCCCATGGACACAGAAGGCAGAATGAGTCCAGATTTTGGTCTAAACCTTTTAACTGTCAATTTGTTGCTTTTATCGATTCCCATGGGGAAATTCTTTTCACTTCACCCGTCTTGCAGTATTGAGAGTGAGCATGAATCTCGCACATCCGCTGGAGGGCTATTCCACAGCTGCAGGAGAAGTCTGTAGGAAAATGCTCCGCAGCCTGCTGTAGGTTTTTCTACTCCAGGTACTAATATTCAATGGGATTTCTTTTTCAGACAATACCAGAAACACATGAGAAATTACCTGCTCACGTAAAGTGGATTTATATGTGTGAGTGGAAATGTACGATTTTTAAACAAGTCTGCATGTTAAGCGAACAATTTTAGTAGTGCAGTTTCTGGGTTGTACCACACAGTGGCGCTGAAGTACATGATAATAATGATGAGGCAAACTGAATACCAGCCTTCTTCGCACGTCCCGGTTTTCCTAAGTTCGACATGTCCCTGGGTCAACAAGGGAGGGGCTTGTGCTTCACTTTAACAAATTACAGTCTTCATTGTATGACATCACTACATTAATTAAAACCAGTGCAGATTTATAAAGTACCCGTTTTATTTTGCATGTGTTTTGTTAAGGAACATACATAACAAAGGAACATATTTACATAAAAATGCTGTATGGAGCATTGCATGGGCACGCCTTTACATCATGATGATAATAATAATTACAATAATGAAGCTTGGGGGTAAAGGATCTTGCATGAGGGCCCATACACATGTAATTACTCTGCTAATGGTTTTTAGTTTATTTTATTCTTTTGTTGAAGCTGGTGACCTTATGATCGCAGGCACAGAGGCTTAGCACACTGAGCCACACAGCACCCTGAGCCTTGGGGAAGCCTTCAGTTTGAAAATGAGAAAAAAACAAACTAATATGGCAAGATCATACAATTAAGATTGTGACAGGTTAAAGAAATGAAATGCAAGCCAAGACTTGTTGACCCAGGGACAGTTTGAACTAATCAGGTTGGTCAGCATTTTTCTACTAAATAATGAAACATCCATCCATGCATTGATTTCCCATACTCGACTGTCATATGAACGACAAGAACAATATTAATAATAATAATAATAAAATTCTTCACCCTGGCTATAGGCCTACTTTTAGAGTTTGTATGTTCTCCTGCAACCTTTGCCAGTAATTTATTTCTGCATTGAAAACTTAATCAGAATTTGTTGTCAAAAACAATGACTGTAGTTATAAAATAACACGCAGCTTCTCTTGTCAGCAGCACATTGATGTGAGTAATACGCAGACATGTACACAGGAAAGAGAAGTGGTTTGTGTCCTTTACGTCAAACTCCATTTCTGCTGCAGATGCAAGATAAATTTTCTGCTGGATTTCCCAGTGTTGTCCAAACCATACTGACTAATTTACAACATAAGCTAATAGTATTTTTTGTCCCAGCCTCCTTGAAGAAAATCATATGTCCAGTCAATTCCTGCAGAATAGATCTCATAGGAAAGTTATATTAGGGGATAGTATGGCGGGGAGTGAGTCATCCTGTATTCCTTGTTATTGATTGGTAACCCAACTGTGGGCTGAACTTCATTAAGTATAAAATCCTAGAATGGCCCCTGAACTACACAGAGCAAAGGAATCCAGCATTTATCTAAGGTCAGGGTAGGAATTCGATACCATTTTCGATACTCAGCAGAGTAACTTGACTTTACATTTCTGTAGTCCCATCATCAAGCGCTTTTTATACTTTGTTTGCAAGAGTGTCATGAGATCACAGCCAGGTTAAACAATGGTTACATTTCCTGGAAAATGCATGGAAAATATATCCCCACAACCCCTTTGTCATTATATTTGTACTGACCCCAGCATCATGCATGTTAATAAATACAATCTAGAGACAAGTAAGCCTCATCTGAGCTGTGTGGTGTAGCAGTATTTCAGCCATAAATCATTAACAACATCCAGACATTATAAAAAGATCAAGCAACAAATTTATTTTTTTCTTTGTGCAGTCAGTAACAGTGTTACTGTACATCTGATACACACCTATAATGTAAGATGAGTTATATTGCCAAATCCATGTCTGTTCTTTGGAGCTATTAAATCGATATTAACATGCATGTGATAGGCTAAGTAGTAGGTAAAAAACTGTTTTTAGAATTGCAACCTATTTTCCTTAGATTGTTTGTCGTATATTGGTTGTTTAACAAAGTACAATGTCGCACGATATGTTGCATATGATATATGAGTATATGAACAGAAAATTATTTTCACATGTTAAAAAAAATCTTTCCTTTCACTGTTTCAGCTGTACGCTTTTTAATATCTGCAGGCACCTCGTGGCATGACCTTTAAGTGAGACTAGTGAGGAAAACATTTGTGTTTATCAGTTAACCAACTGATTGTTTTTCACTGCGGATTCACCACAAATAACGCAATTTGGTAAGACATTTCTACACTATCTGTTTTTTCAGCATTGACCCAACGGTTTGTTTGGAATTTATGTTTTAAGTGGAGTCAGAAATAATATTCGATATTCAGCACTTTCCAATATCTGACAATATTTTTGAGACATGGTTGCCTTGTTTGTACTGCTCATATATCAACATTCTTTTTTTGTGCCTTTTTTCCCCCACATGTGACTGGCCATATTATAGTTAGAAACTTCACAGAATATTCACCAAAAGCAGTTGACAGAATGTCTGTCACGTGGCAGCAGTACGTTACTGTTTCGGTTCACACTTTATGCCTCGGATACATGTAACTTCGAGGTCTGTCATCTGCAGAAGTTTGCAGATGACCTCTGTGTCTTGGGCTGCGTCGACAGGGAGATAAGAGGGGCCGTGGGAACTTGCTAGAGTTAGATGGTTGAGTGACAAGTGCATAACCCTAAACATCTTACGGCACATAACAATCAGGATGAGGAGGAAGATGGGGGGAGATTTCCATTGCATTGGTAAGGCCCTCTCACCTATCACTAAACAGAGGCATCTTGTGGAGATGGTTAATACTAGGAAATGTCCAGCAGTGATTCTTGGCAATAATTGCAATGGGAAAATATCATAGATGCACATGGACAGAGCAGATTTTATTTACTGTGAAGGCGCAGGTCCTCTTTTTGGCACCGAAGGGAATCGGTGACAGGGCTGACCCTAGACACGCTGGAGCTGGTGGCAGAAGAGAGGACGAGGACCAAACTCAGCACCATTATGAACAACGACGCTCATCCTGTCAATGACGTGCCTTCCTGAAGCACCATTGGCTTCATACATGCTACGCCAAGAATAAAACAATATTCACCATGCTGACAAAGTCAGGGCCAGATTGCTTGTCTACTAGGTTCATCGAGCTTCCTGGCGAATCAGAACATTGTCTCCAAATAAAACAGACCATCACAGTTCTCTCATGCAACTTGGTTCTATTCTGTGCTTTCTAATGTTTGCTGAAGCAATTCAGATTAGACAACCTAACCCTAACCCTACCTCATCTTCTCTTCCTCTCTAGGCATTGAGAACTGCATCCTTCATTGCAAGTCGAGTCTCCTAAACATTAAGCCACCAGATTCTTTACTTAAAACATACATTTGTGAAAGGTATGTTGACCTTGTGGTAGTATGCGGTCACTACTCTAATGTCAAGCCATACAGCATTGCAGGGGTCTAAATATTCTTACTTTATCCAGGACCAAAGCATTGCCCACCTCTCCCATAGCTGTTTATGCCTATCAACCTTTCATCCTGCTTTGGGTCACTGGAGTCTGTTCAAGACAGCTTGGGGCAATCCCCCAGACAGGATGCCAGTGTATCCCAGTATACACTGCATGCAACTCAGAAATTGAAGTGCAAATTTCCAAAACTCACTCAGTCCATGAAATACATTTTCGAGAAAATTTCTATGTAAATTTAACTAAAGGTCTTTGTTGGATTATATGAGGACTAAGTTTTGGTTCCCGATAATGTAACATATGACGAAGAAGCCAGACTTTAGGTTATTTGTGGTCACAAAAACAAAAAATGGACGGCGTGAGTTCTGTGAATTTGCTATACAGTTAGCTTGACTGCACATTTTTGGACTGCAGAAGAAAACTAGATGTGGATAGTTCAGGTCCAGAAAGTAAAAATCCAGACCAAGATTTTGTTTCAACCAACAAGTTGAGTACGTTGTGATTGTGACTCTTTATGCTCAACTGCTTGGTTGAAACAAAATCTTGGTCTGGATTTTTACTTTCCGGTCCTGAACTAGCCACCTCTGGAGGAAACCCTTGTGACACAAGTAAAACATACAAGCTCTATAAACACAGAATAGAGGCGGGATTCCCCAACGCTGCAGGCAGGAGGCTAGAGTGCGACTCACTGTTCTGCCTCAAAGCTGCGTAAATGAATAACAGAACACAACAGTAATTATCTATATACCTCAAAGCTTGACACGTCCAGATCCTACATCGTCAGGATTATTCGGCTGGAGATTGTTTAAACTTTATTTATCACAGGAATGAAGAAATGCCTCTCGAGCATTACCGGCGGTGAATACATTCATATACCAGCCGCTGAGGCCCATAGAAACAAATGGGACTTAAATATCTCTAATTGATCAATTGAGTCAAAACAATTGAAAAAACAAAACTGACACTGCAGTGTGATGGGCACAAGGCTACAGGAAAAGCATGGCTGTGAACGTAGCTGCCCGCAAACACAAAACCCCAATTTCCTGAGAAGCACGAGCATGAAAAAGCTACACAAGTATAGGCACACATACTTATTTCATCACTCAAACACAAGCAGGCATAAAGTTTTAGTTACTCACACCATGCACGCATCTGTAAGTGCATCACAAAACCATTTTATTCCATTAATGAAGAACATTTTCCTATAGACCCGTGCATCTGTTACAGCGTTACCTTCAAAGCATGAGTCACGCATGAGAACTGCAGAAGAGCTGCAGTGGTCGAAACTGGATACTAACCTGGATCTGTGGGTATTTCCTGCTGATGACTTTTTGGCCGTTTCTGTTGAAACTTATTAAAAGTTACTAATTATTGGTGGAAGTTTAGCTCAATATTGGGGAACTGTGTGCAAGAGAGCATTATGGTGAGAGAACATCAGGGACTGATCAGATAATGAGGTACCCTTCATGACACAGCCAGCCCAAAATGAACAAAGTGTTTCTCTGTCGTGAGGGACGTGGACTTGCCTGACCATTGGGGTGTGGTGAAATGAGCTGCCACCGATAGGTGGATGACAAAACCATTCTTAAGTTTCTCTACAAACAGAGTTCAGAGAACAACTTTCATGATAACATCAAGTAGTTTAGCTAAGCATATGACACCCATGTCTGGAAGGTTGCTGGTTCAAATCCTGTGCCTGACAGAGTGATCACTACTGGGTGCTTGAGTGAGGCCCCAAATCCCAAAAACTGCTCCAGGAATGTCTGGTAAATGACTGACTCTGCACTGTGATCCCAAGTGTCACTGTCACCTATGTTTCATGGCAGGCAAGAAGGGAAATGTGAACAACAAAGATTTTTCTTGCAACTTATACAAACAGCAGATAAAAGACCTTATTTATATTAACATCAGTCAGTTTTTATCAGCCTGGAGACCACATCCAGAAGCAGATGCAGAAGACCGTGATGTGAAAACATTTACCAGATGAGGTCAAGCAGATTTTATGCAATTTTTTTTTTTAAATGTGACTTTCATTTAGAATAATAAAGACAGGATGAGGTATGGCAAGGGTCCCTTCTGGAATTCCTGAGAAAAACACATGAATTCCATCCATCCATGATCATACATTGTCATAAACGCTTATCCAGTAGAGCAGGGGTCTCAAACTCCAGTCCTGTAGGGCCAGAGCCCTGTTTGTTTTAGTTCTTTCACCCTTCCACCACAAATGATTCAGCTCAAGTGTTGTGTGCTAATTAGCACAAGGAGTTGAATCAAATGTGTTAAATGAGGGTGAACCAAAAACTGTCTAGGGCTCTGGCCCCCCAGGACTGGAGTTTGAGATCCCTGCAGTAGAGGGCCATGATGAGCCTGGAACCTATCCCAGCTGGCAGGGGATGTACACATTAGGGGAATTTTAGAGACACAAATTCACAAACCACGGTTTTGTACAGCAGTAGGAACGCCCAACAGACACTGGAAGATTATGGGAACTCCAGAGTCACTGTGTCACTCCCCAGTCAGTTACATGAAGATGTAACATTGTAACTCAGTTGCTACTTAATGTCATGACATAGATTTGCCATCCAGTAGCTTTGACATCCCTTAGTTTAGAGATGCTGTAACTGCTACTGAGTTCTCAGCAATCCTCCCCACCTCCTTGATCTTGGATTGCAGTGGGATGAAGGAGGTCCCACTCTCCTTCGAGGAGGGGGACTTGCTGGAGATGGCGCAGTCCCCCCGACGGCGGTACGTCAAGAACTCGGTGCATGTGGTCAGCGTTTGACGCACACCACGCCGTGAGCTCTCGCTGACGAAACAGTATAGCACCGGGTCAGCCAGGCAGTTGAAGCTTGTGAGCATCAGAGAGAAATGATAGTAGTTGAATATGCTGCTGATAAAATAGCAGTCTTTCTCCAGTATGGTACGCAGCAGCAGGATGACGTGGTATGGGGAGAAGCAGACCAGGAAGATCACCACTGTACCGGTCAGCAGGTGCTTGATGCGGATCTTCTGGTCATCCTGAGTGCCCGTGCTCTTACTTACGACCCTCAGTACTAAAAAGCACGATATAGAAAGGATGCCCAGTGGGAACAAAAAGCCCACAAAGAAGCGGTAATAATTAATCTTGCGCTCCCATGGCATGATGGGATAGTGCTCAAAACAAATAGAGTGGTTTAATTGGTCTGTGCTAAGCTCCTTGGTCTGGAAGAAGACTGTACCCACCACCAGCTCCTTCAGCCAGATGACGGCACTGGCTGCCATGGCCGCACGCATGGTTCGAAAATGTCTGGAGCGCAGAGGGTAGACGATGGCAAGGTAGCGGTCGATGGAGATGCAGCAGAGGAAGCCCACGCTGATGTAGATGTTCTGGTAGAGCAGGAAGCCGCACAACTGGCAGAGCCACTCTTTGTACGTCCAGTTGTCATCCTGGAAGAAATATTGCAGCCAGAGGGGGAGCGAGGTGAGGTAGAGCAGGTCTGAGGCAGTCAGATTGAGAAGGTAGATGCCCAGCTGGTTGCGTGCCCGAGTCTGCTGCCAGGCATGATACAGTGAGTACAGGTTAGTAGGTACACCGATCAGTAGGACCAGGATGTAGGTGGCACAGAATAGGTACTGATGGATCATGTGATTGATCTCGCAGTTCATTTTTTCATCTTCGGTTGAATTCATCATGCTGAATTTCTTGAGATGCCTTAGGCCAACATCCAACCCTGTAAGAGTTTAAAATGTCATATCAACACAGACAAATCTGAACTCCTCCTCCTTTTGTCCTGATTGGAAGACTGGGTTTCAATACTTTCCTGTTTAGTTGTTGATATTGGCATTAAGTTGCATAACAAAGCAATTTTACACCAGGTTTTTCTGCAATTTCTGAAGCTACATCACAATTTATATAAAGGCACCGCCAAAACAACACAAAACTTTTTGCACCGCTAATGTAATACACTGCCGAGTGCAGTGAACTGTGTAATTTCATGACATAATGTGGAATAATTTATGCCAGTTTGTGTCCGGAATACATATAATAAGTGCGTGTTTTTTTCCGAAATTGGTCATTTGCTGTATTGTACTTTTATTTATTTGCTGTGCAGTTTTAAAATTGTCTTAAAATTGACAAAAAAAAAAATGGAACTGAATAGAATTCAAGGCAAGTCAAATGTCAACTGTGTGCCGCTTTTGTATAACACTATCAAATATTTCTAACACAGTTATATACAGACTACTATCGATCACACTTTTTCATCATTAACTGAAGCATTATTTACAAGATCCAAAATGAACCACATTAATAAAATAATATTTTTATAATCGCGCAGAGAACAGCAACTTGACAGTGGAACACGTTTGTAATCTTATATACAGTATAAATCGGAGCCATAAATGCTTAAACAGCCTATATTTACATTCCAAAACGCCCATCAGTAAATTTCCAACAATCCGCCGCTTCTACGAGGCAGCGACCCCGGTAAAAGCATCGCTTGCACCGATTAGGTCAATAACGTATACATGATGGACTGACGTAGTTACTTGCAAATTGAATGTCAAGCGCCCCCGACAACAGTGACTAGAGCAGCTACACCAAAACCTATGTAGATGGAAAGGAAGAAAGTCATCCGCTTCTCTAAAATAAATCGCTGTGAAAAGTCGAGTGTTTTTCGAACAGGCTGTACAAGCAGCATCCACGCACCTGCTAAAATAAATATTTGTAAGTAAAAATAAACGCGACACTGGCGACATAATACAAGGATATAATACAAGAATTTTTTTTTGTGTATATATATATATATATATATATATATATACACACACACACACACACACACACACTAACACGCAGAAGCTGAAAACTTACCGTTAGTATTAAATAAAGCCGCGAGACGCAGAAACACACTTCACTTTCTGTAAATCAGCTTCTCCAGTATGACACTCAATCACTTTTTGTTTCCCATTGAGGGGGCGGGGAAACTCTTCGGATCAAACAGCCAAAGGTAAAGCTCTTCGTCAGAGGACAGTCATTTTTTCTGCTGCTTATGCGAAGAAACCTTTTAAGACAGATAGAACTGTTGGGGGGGGAGTCCATTTTGTCCAGTTTGCCATACTCACACTTCTCTGTCACTATTTATAGTGGCCGTCATAACCCCCCAGACCACAGCAGGACTGATTCCCTCCTAAAGAAGGGCATGGATTTGGGTATGGGCAGTGGGAAGACATCCGTACCAAGATTTGGAGTTTATTGTATTTTAATTGTTGGGGTGTTAGTTGAGTCGGCGCTCGCTTGGTCGCTACAAATTTTCTGCATTTCCTGTACGTCGTTGGTGTTGAAAGGCAGTAGGTCGGATGTCGAATGCGTAATAAATAACGGCACATTTGACAAGTGATATTCGCTTCAGGTGTCAGCAGTGTTAACGTTATGGATGTTCAGTGTATATTGCATCTCGTCCTATTTCCCAGCACAATCATCTTCTCTGTACGTGCTGTGTGCCCCTTATGCTATGGATTACCAGTGTTTAATAAGCTGTAGCCTTTTACCTCACTGCGTGGAACAGACTGTGATCATTCTTTTATGTGTAAGGCAATATCAGGCTTAATTTAAACCTTAAACACCGCTTTAAGTAAATGCAAGATGTAAATGGGTCTGTGAAGGGCAGGCACCTGTAGCAGCATCCAGGGAGCTGGGGGTTAAGGTCCTTGCTCAAGGACCCACAGACGTGCTGTGGCTGGTTTGAATCTCTAACCTTCTGAGTACAGGCACACAGGCTTAGCCCACTGAGCCACACGCTGCCCCGGACATCCAGTTCAGGCAGCTTCCTCTTGCCTCCAGTTACATGTGGTCCGTCCTTCGCGGTGTTACGTCCAACACGACCCTAGACCCTAGATACTGTCGCTCTCGATGCACCACAAAGACTGACTGTCCTGCTCACAGATGCGCCAGCAAGACCCACACCAGCAACTTGTCCTCTATTAAACTCTGACATGTCTCCTATTGTGGTGTGTGGATTGCAGTATTTTATGTACAGCTGTGCTATCGCTCTGCTAATCCAACCGTCTCACTCGGCTCTCGCTGAGGGAATGTGCAGTCAGTGAAGACTGGGCACGTGGCTATGCGTATGTTGGTGTGAAACCCCAAACACTATTTTAACTAGTGTTAGTTTCATTGTCCAGGCTGTCGGTCAGCTCTGGGGAAAAAAAAATCTAAACCACAACACAATTCTCAGTTTGGGGGTGTGTATGTGGAAACATTTATATATACATATGAGAGAGAGAGAGAGTTTGCTATGTACACACACACACACTCATATATGCGTGAATATGCTACTGTACATTTATCATTATATAATATACGATTGTTATATAACAAGCTGTCCCTTCCTCCTCTTGACACTTCAGAAGAGCAGAGCTTAGACGGTTTTATGTCTGTCGTCGCCCATTACCTCAAAATTTGTCCTATCGGCTGCCATCCTCCCCGTATACAGCTGCGGCTTTTATAGTTTCAATATAAAGTTGCAGTTAAGCCGTATCGCTTCTTGGTATCAGACATTTTGTCAAGTAAAGCGTATGAGCATAAGAGCACAGTATCGGCACATTTATCAGTAATTTATTGCATTTGTATACATTTCATTTCCAGCTGGTTAGATGACTTCACTGGTTCTGTACCTGTACTGATAAAAATGACAATAAAGTCCAATCTAATCTAAAATTTGTGCACTTTCAAATTTTCAAGTTCCCCTCCCACATTTCCCAATTCCCTATTTGCCTGGTGAAACAAGTAAACTGCGAAACGCATCAACAACACAGGCAGGAAGTAAAAAGGAAGTTATTTAATAGAAGAAAGCCATCCAGTGTTCAAACTCCACCCTACTTCATTTTTAGACTGTAATGCAGCCATTTTGTTTTGACGCATGAACGATACAACAGACACAATAATGCACCCGTACACCCCATCATCCCCCCCCCCCACTGCTCACCCTCGGGTCTACCTAAGCCTGACCTGGGTTTTTACAACAAAATCATGTGCAACAATAAAAATGCTCAGTGTTTGCAAGAGAACTATGGGGTTAGACTCAAATATTCATTATTCTTTCTCTTTGGACACAGACTCAGTTCCAGTTTTTTTTTGCATACAAATTCCACCAATAGCAAACAAAAAGTTACATTTATAAAAACATCCAGTTAAAAAGGTGGGTTCTTGTCGGCCGTCATGCACATCACATCACCCTTTGGTCCTGAATGGAACTGCTGGAAGCAGGCCAGTTCCCATTCCACATTTGGTCCTCACGAGAAAAAAAAGTAACGTACTCAGCGCTAAAAGTCAACCGTGGATCTAAAAGCTTCCATCCAAGTGTAGATATTATCTTGTGTAGGACGAAGCCGCATCCTTCACATAATCGGTTCAGACTAAACTGGAGCCAGTTTTCTTCCACCCTCTGTAGAAGAAAGTTCAGTAGAGATTGCCTCCTCTTAGATGGTTCCAAGTGCTTGTCCTACCTCTTCAGAACCCTTCTGCCTGAAGAGTCCTGACCTGGGGTGTGTGGAAGTGTGTGTCTACAGGATGCTGTCATTGGGCTCACAGTCATTGGGCTTTCAGGAGCTCTTTTATCCTCTACACACAGCCATACTCATACCAGATGGTCTGAGGGTCCTCACTGGGGGTTGGGGGGGCAGGGGTGCTCTTGGGATATTTGTCCGTGATGCTGAGAGCCCCGAGCGCCTCTTGCCCCTTTATCTGGGGGGAGCTTTCCCGTCGGACATCCTGCCACACCTCCCTCTCGTCCTCCTCCTTAAGAACCGGCACTGCTTGCACCGGCGTCACCATGGCTACCTCAGTCGCACGGTGCTGAGGCACCTGAGGGTTACCTCGGTTACCTGTGGGGTGCTGCTCTGTCACGTCGTGCCTGGAGGTGTAGCCAGGGCTCCCGCACAAGGAGAAGGAAGAGGAGTGGTGCTGCGGTAGAGGCAGTGGGGATTCCAGGGAAAAGCTGTCCTTAGGAGGAGCGAGGGACAATCTGCGTGGGTCCAGGGGCCGACAGCCCACATCCACAGGTGGAGCGGAGGGGCCCCCCAGTCTGACGGATTGAGGCCTCTCTCGGGCCACCACCCGCGCCCTCAACACCGCATCCCCTGAGCCACAGTCACTCCCCTCCGGTCTGTAGCTATCAGGGCCACTGGAATGCAGGAGGTCAGCCGATGCCAGGCTGAAGGTCCGACTCAGGCCCCCACGACTGTCCACTGGCTGTGAGGGACAGGTCCTCATCCCCAAGCTGCCACCCACCCAGCTGGGCAGCGTTTGATACTGCTGTAAAGAAGTAGGCATCTCCGGCACCCGTATGTTCGGTTTTACGCTCTGCCCTGGCCTTTGGGCTCTGGACTCTCTGGTGGCCCCTAGGGGCAAGGGCTTCACAGTGGACATGGCACAACTGGTAGGTGCCTTGATTCCGTCCTGCAAAGATGGGGAGTGGCAGGCATCAGGGGTTGGCATGTCCTCACAGCTACTGGCTTTCACCTAGAGATGGTGAAAAAAGGAGAGTGACACACAGACACCGCAAAAAATGAACTTCCAATTGATGGGGGCCAGTCTGTCCAGTGGCATAATTCATTCCACCAATTTCCTGGATTAGAAAATAAGAAATTAGTAATAAGTTTGCTGATTGTTTGGACTGATGTGTATTGTGATGGCTCTAGATGTTTCTTGGCATATATAAGAGAGTCCTACACACATTAGTGTGCAATGAACAATAATGAAAAAAGAAAAGCAGACAAGCGGCCAAGCTCAGATTCACATTAGCAGGGCGATAACACAGCTGTACATAAAATACTGCAATCCACACACTATAATGGGAGACATGTCAGAGTTTAATAGAGGACAAGTTGTTGGTGTGCGTCTTGCTGGCGCATCTGTGAGCAGGACAGTCAGTCTGGTGCATCGAGAGCGACAGTATCTAGGGTCGTGTTGGACTTTAACACTATGAAGTGTTTAACACTATGACCACGTGTAACAGGAGTAACTGTGGACGCAAGAGGAAGCTGCCTGAACCGGATGTCCGGGGCAGCGTGTGACTCAGTGGGCTAAGCCTGCATGCCTGTACTCGGGAGGTCGCTGGTTCAAACCCAACGTCATTGTTGGGTCCTCACGTTTGTTGGCCCTTCAGCGAGGCCCTTAACCCCCAGATCCCTGGGTGCCGCTACGGGTGGCTGCCCTTCACAGACAACTTACTCTACAAAACAGAGCAAGTTGAGGGAGATGTAAAAACAATTTCTGCACGGGGATCAATAAAGTATCAATTATTATTATTACTACTAACCTGGATTGTGTCCAAATAAACCAGAGCTGTGAAACTCACTGCAGAATTAAATGCACACCTCAACTCTCCCGTTTCCACCAAAACTGCTTATCGGGAACTGCACAGGGTGAGTATTCATAGTCAGGCAGCTATACCACCCAGACTACTGTGTACCCAGAGTGCAGCACTGCGGCAGGTCAGTAAATGTCTGGGCTGCAATATCATAGCATTGCCTAGGCCCAGGACTTGTACTAGATGGGTGTGCCACTGCCAAGGACTACAGAGCCATTCTGGAGGACCATGTTCACCCAGTAGTTGAAATTCTGTATCCTGAAGGTGGTGCTGTGTATCAGGATGAGCAAGACAGGTGAGAGTGTGGTTTTTTGAACCTGAAAGTGAAATTGAACATCTCTCATTGCCTGTAGTCACCAGATCTGAATGTTACTGAGCCACTTTAAGGTGTTTCGGAGGAGTGAGCCAGGAAATGTTTTCCTCCACCAGCATCACATAGGGACACGGCCACTGATCTGCAAGCGGAACAGCTCAGGATCCCTCTGGCCGCTGTGCAGGACGTGCATCTGTCATTCCCAAGACAAACTGATGCTGTATTGGCTGCAAATTTAGGCCCGACACCGTACTAATAAATTACTGCGGTCTAAGTTTGGCTGTCCAATCGCTGTGTATATAGACACAATTATTTTGATTGCACCAAGCGATTCCTCTTGTAAGAAAAGGCACGGGCACAGGCGGATGGGTTTCCAGAGTGAACAGAGCTCTGTTTATATCTGTGATCTGATCTTGTTTACATTGAATAAACCTGCTCCAAGCGGCGGTGAGTGTTTCAAAGAGCCGAGGAATCCGAGATCTAGCAAAGTCGTCGGTGATCAAATCTGAAGGCTTGTTAATCCACATATGAAAAACGCTCCCCCCCCCGTTGTGTGGGTATCTTCCCACAGTCTGGAAACATGCGGTTAGGCTAATCGGTGTCTTTAAATAGCCTGTAGTGAGTGTGTTCATGTACTTGTCCTGAGATGGACTGGGATGCCAAACCCCCCCCCCCACCAGCCTGACCTGGATGAGAGATTTTTGTTGACAACCCAAATCTGCTAATAAAGAGTGATAATTCCTTCTTTAAATCAGCACTGTTATGGCAGGCAGCATCCTTACAATAGGGACTGAGAGAACACTGCTCTCCTGTAGAAACTCTTCCAGGGTGACCATCTCACTGCCAGGAGTAGAGGGGCGAGGATGGCCGGGGCGAGCCAGGCACTCCTGTCGCTGTGCGTCATCGGGGAACGAGACGCCCTCGTCTGCTTCCAGCTCCCACTGCGGATCGGTGGCATCATCACTGACGATCGAACCTGAACAAGAGACCAGTGGGAAGCAGAGAGGAACAGAGGAATTTTGACAGTGAAGATGAGGGAGACGTGCAACATTCACTGAAGTGTTTGTATTGCTGACCTTATGCTGGTTTCATTTAGGGAATAATAAACAGAAGTTTGCAAACCATTAACAGCAGAGGCTATTTTTACGCCTGTCGGGGTGTCTGTGGGAGGTTTCTGTTAACCAACTGTCAGCCTGACAGCTAAGGATCCTGGGAATTCTCAGTTCTCTGTTTGAGGTTCCCACGATGGAGGGAGAGCCAGCTGGGCCCCTCCCCAGAACCTCGGGCGGGTGCCACGCTAACGGTGCATGGCTGACGGCCCAGGGCACCTGTAACCTTTGGAGCAGCCTGACCCAGAGCTGGGTGTTTGCCAGCTGACCAACAGAACCAGGTTGAGGAGCTGAAGGGTTTCAGCAGTAGGAGCCCCCACACCTCCCCTCAGAGCCCAGCCTAACACCGTTACCTCTGGTCTGATGTCCAAAGCTGGTGAGATGTGTAGCCGGGGAAGCTCCGGAGCTGAATCCTGGAGAAATAACAACCTTCAGCTTTCCTCCCCACGCAGGTTCAGACTGATCTATAAACCCAGCAACCTACCCTGGGGGCTACAACCTGGCCAGGTGTCAGACATGGCATGGATGGCTGAGGTAGAGTGCGCCGAGTACCCGAGTTTCACGCCCTTCTGTCGGACAAGCACACCCTCGGGGCTGTTCACGCTCTCGCTGCTGACCCCTGGTGTCCTGCATGGGTCCTTCGCTTTCGAGACTGTGCCGTTGTCTGAAGCTGAAGACAAATGGAAGGATGCGGTCAGCAAAGTGAAACATGGGTGATAACGTGGAGCAGTACTGAGGAGCGTGAGGGAGAGAGAGGCTACAGGCAGATGGAGAAGCAGAGTTTAGCACACCCAGGTTTCGCAAGAATTCTGCTTCTTTCATCATGTGGGGTCATGTCCGGGTGAAGCCAGGGGCCCAGCAGGAAGTATGCATATGCTGTTTATCCAGCAAATCGGGCAATTTTAATCAAAAAGTCTTTACAGTTCTGTTGGGTTTTAGAGTTACTACACAACATCCTGAAGAGAGTCTGCCCCTGTGGATTCCAGTTTTTTGGGGGAGAACAGGGGCAGGACAGGTAGCAAAAGATGATCTATTGCATCATGTTCGGTGGATGTCAGTTCTCATACTTCTCACGATAAGACACGTAGCAGCACTTTTCTGGGGCAGAAATGCATCATTGGTATTGGAGCAGAAGACAGAAGGCGGAAGGGAGCTGCAGCGAGCGCTTGGCAAGGAGACTGGTGATGGCATGGAAATGCAGGATGGTTACTCTGTGCAGGGGTGTCCCAAACTCAGGGATCCTCCTTGTCACCCTGGGAATTGAACCAGCAACCTATTGGTCAGAAGCACAGCACTGCAGATACGCGAAAGCAGGACGCCTTTTGTCAGCCTGCATTTAGCCAGGGGGGGGGTGCAGTTGGCTTGGGGCAGGGGGGGCAGATACACCCAGCGTAAGCCTTTGCATGGAGATTCTACTTACAGCTGCTTTTAAACAGGCCCATGCCTGTGCGGCTCGGTGTCGGAGCACATCAGAAACGCTGACTGTAGTGTCACACTAGGGGGCGCCGTCTCCGCTCTAGTGTTTATCATTTATGCATGTGTGTGTGTAAGGAGGCTGGTGGGTATCTGCTAATATGCAGGCAGATCGCTGGTGCGTGTCAGGCAGCTTGATGGGTAGGTGTGGGTGGTGTATGTGGGGTTTTGGTTAGTCACCATTGATGGAGGAGTGACTGAATGGAAGTGGGGGGGCGGGGGACTGCATGCTGAGTGTGTCAGAACTGGCCAATCGGGGAAAAGGAGAGGGGCTCCTTGGGGCTGGACAGGGTGTCATGGGAGGACCAGAAGCGCAGGCGGCTGGGCAGAGTGTGCCGCGCGGGGGGCGTCCCAGGCGGCTTCATCCTCTCATGGCTCTTACTCTTCCGAAAGGGGAATCGTTTGGGTGCTGGAGCCATCGCACGCCACATCGAGACAGGTAGGGGAGAATGAGGGCAAATCACATGCAGTCGGGTTAATGGTTAGATCTACTAGATATGACCCAAACAGCAGAACAGATGAAAAGAAGCACACTCCAATACTCAGCACCTGAAGTAGTACTAGCAGCAAAATCATCAAAACATACAGGAAAGAGGCAGCGTGTGGGTCAACGACCATGTTTAATGACAAGGGATTCCATCGCCCTCTAATGGATGTATGAAGTACTTCCGCAAGCTTCCTTTTTCCAAGTTGGGTTCCGTGCACAAACAGCAATACTATCTTCTCTGAAAGAGTCATCCAGCCCCGTTAAAAATATTAAAAACCCCAAGCTTAATACTGCCTTATTTGAATCTTGTATTCATAACTGCAAACCACAGTTTTACATCATTACCGAATGCGGCTCTCGATGCCACACTGAGGCTAAGACACCTCTGGATTCAGCGGAATAAATTTATACTTACGGAGCCCCAAACAGACGGCTGCCTGGAGCACAAAACACAACCCAATTCCACACAAACCAAGGCTAAAACCACCATTACATGATCAGGCATTAAAAAAACCACTCGAAAGCGGCAGCCAGCCCCCTACCCAGTCTGCCCTTACCTTTGACATTGTGGTTAGGTGCAGCTGTGAGGGAGGGGATGCAGTTCTCCACCAATGAATGGGAGGCCACGGACTCCAGACTATGGCAGGACTGCCGGAGAGACAGAGGTGGGGACGCCCCAGTGGGACAGCCAGGGGACAAAGGCGGCGATGAAGACGTTTCTGAGACATTCTGGACACGTTCCTGCAGACTGTCCTTCCTTGGTTTCATTAATTTTACCAAGGCTTTTGCACTAACCCAGTGGTTCTTCCTGATGAAGTGAGAAGCAGGAGACATTAGCTTATTCTGCAGAACATCTGTCTCAGAAATATTTCATGCAGAAATCTCAATATTGCCCAAATGGAAAACTCACTTTTTTGGAATTGGATCGTAGAATCTGTACTGTTCCATAATCTTCTCCTCCAGCTTTTCCTTCTGACGCCGAAGTGTGTTCAGTTTGTCACTGAAGGGAGGGATTACAAAACACTGTCACATTTCTGTACTGATCACAGATAAATCCAGGAACCGGACCCTCACACTTACATGTACTGCTTCTGTTCCTCATGGTACAGCTCCTTGCTCTCGATGCTTTGCTCCAGTAGGGCCTGGTTCCGTTGGCCCAGGACCTGGATCTGCCCCATCAAGTGGTGGTTCTCCTCTTCGAGGTTCCCCTTCAGACGAGTCAGCAGCTTTGGGATGGGGGGACGGAAGAGGGGTGTTAGTTATCAAGCCTTTGTCTGTAAATTTCACACCAACTCAAGACAAGGAGTGGGTGAGACATGCTGATGTATCTCTGAGCAGGTTACGCATCACGTCAGGGGGAATAAGAATAAGGAGAAAAGTCCAGAAATGCGCTTTTGCAAGGAAATATCATGTTTAAACTGAAATTAAATCAAGTGTTAGAGGTAAGTTTTTTTCTGAGAAGGGTGAAGTAATCAGCCAATCCTGGGATCTGACTCCCTCTGGTGGTGCGAAGAGGATGTGCTTTAGATAGTTGGTTGCAAGAGTATATGGGTATTTTCCTGCACTGAGAATTACAAGGCAGCCACCTCCTGTTCTCTGAAAAAGTCTAGTGCGTATCTTAATGGAAAATCGACATTCTAACAAGCGCGACACTCGGTAGATGTCCGTCATTTGTAACTTCAATTTCGGCATTCATTGTCAATATGGTGCCGTTGTATAGTAATCAGCACAGTGCACTAGGAAGTGCACTATCAGAACTGGAGGAAGAGTGCTGGAGGTTTCCTCAAAATAGAGCGACTGTTTTTTCCTCTGTATGTCCGGCGGCCCTGATATCGTGTCTTTTGAAACTGTTGAGTGTGGATTATATTTCGCATCCAGGCCTGTGCATTTCTTAAAAATGTTTCCTAAAGTAGCGTTACATCTGATAAGAGTGTTATTTTCAGCTTTGCAGATATGGCTCATATGGTCTGCGATTACTTTACTAAAGGATTTCAAGAGGAGGAGAACCGTGAGGGCGGGTGAAACTGCAGACTTCACCTGACGGGCAGTTGTAAAGTTATAATTCCTGTTACTGACGCTGTGAATTTGTGCAAGAGACGAGTATATTCCAGGGTATTCAGTTGTCAAGTCATTAGTAGTGTTTTAACGCAAAGTCTACCAGGAGTGCATGAAGAGGTTTGATTGACCGACATTAACCTGTCAGTCGAATTTTTACGCGTTTATTGTAGGGCACCCTGATTAAACGGAACCAAATAGTAGCGCAGAGCTGTGGCTCCGATGTTCCCCATCGTTGAGGTCACCTAAAATGAAGCACGCGTTTCCCCATGTTGAGTTTGCGAATGGATCCAGGTTTGTCTGTTTGTCGTCTAAGGATAAAGGTGACATTTGATTTTAAAATAAAGGTTAAATTCCTTACATACACAGCCAACAAGTTCCCCAAGTGTGACATAAGGATATGCTGACTTCATTAACAAATGTTTCACCCATCATCTGAAGCCCTGGTGATTATCACCCAGCCCTGTGCTGTAATATAGTTCAAAGCACAGCATCGGGCCACACCTCACACTGGTTCTCCAGCTTGGTGAAGGAGATGTCCAGGCCTTGGTGCTGCTCCTTCAGCTGGTCATATCGTGTCCGCCAGCTGTTCAGCTCCAGCTGTGTCTCTTTCATGGATGTCTTGAGCTCCTTCAAGTGCTGCTGCAAGATATCATACTCCTGCCTCAGATGGGAGTGTGTCTGCGTCAGCCTGTAGGGGGCAGCAGGGAGATGGTCAGACAGAGGGCCATGTGACCTAAAGGAACCCTTTATGTTTAAAAAGAGGCATGGCGGAATAGAATGAAAGGGTGACTATTTCAGAACACTGGTCTTTGAGTTTCATATTTCTCTATCATAAAACAAACTATTCAGCATATTATATATTAAAACGGCACAGCCTCCCAGCACAGAGCGAATAAGTAACCAATCAAAGTCTACTGCCCAAGTCACATGGGTGAAAACGTAATGAGTGCATAACTGTTTGTGTTCTGTTAGCAGAGATGCTATATGAAGGCCGTTCTGTTCCTTTTTAAAAATTGTCCATAAAAATATTATCCCGACTAGACCTTTTCATTTTGTTACACACTGCTTGCTGCAGAGTCTTTCAAGAATCACACTTTTCATTGCTATATGCTGACCTTACAGTTCATTGTCTTTTCTGTGTGGTTCTTAGAGCAAATCTTACTTGGCCAATAAAACGGATTCAAGCTCCTGACCATGCGATGCAGATACCACCTATAGCCAGTAGGGGGAACTATTGTCTCAGTAAAAATTGAATGAAACCCGAATGAAAACCACTCACTGTCTGCTAGAAATCTTTTCTTGTTGCTGTTTATGCAGATGTTTGTTGAACATTTGTTAAATACTCAAGTAAAGTAAGTTTTGAAAGAAATCACGACAGCGGCAATAAGACCAAATGGTTGTCATCAGTCATTATTGCCCCCCAGGGCAACAGTGCCTCAATATGGGACATATTCTGCAGAGATTTGTGGATGATTCCAGCTCCTGCCTGCTCACCGCTCCGCCTCCGCTCTGAGCTTCTGGTTGTCCCCTTGGACCAGTGCATTCTTGCGAATTTCCTCCCCGAGGCTCTCCCGCTCCTGCCCCAGGGCAGCCTCCAGCTCCTCCATGGCCCCCCGCTGTGTCTGCAGCTCTCCATACCTGGGGGGCGTGTCAAAGGCGTCAAAAGTCATGGGGGGGGGGGGTAATGTCATTCAGCCACTCATCTGCACCTCCAAAGACAAACACTGGAGAGTCACATGATAAAGACATTAAAAAATAAAATAGATTCAAATTAATTGGATGCTCCAGAGTGTCTCTTTCCCCATAGACAATCAGCTTGGT
>JAODKF010000045.1:10692389-10732253 GCA_026779585.1 Mormyrus proboscirostris | reverse complement strand
TTGGGGGGAAGGGGGGGAGGGGGGGTCATCTCCAACAGATCACAAACACTGAGCCCTTAATTATTAACGACTGAAAGAGGAGCCACACCTCAAAGCATGTGGATATTGGGGGTGGGGGGGTACAGGGATGGGTGCTGTGATGTGGAGCAGCTGCATGGACTCACAGAAGATCTCTGGGGATCCTTAAATTGGACCATGGAGACCATGGAGACAGATGCTTTAATTATTCAAACAGCATCCCCACTTTGAACCTCATTTAACGAGACCGAGCAGGAGGAAGCAGCGAGACAATGAAGGGGGAGGTTCTTACGAGTCTTCTGTTAGAAACTGGCTGGTTAATGCCTGTGTGCTTGAACGAGCCTCTGAGGTGTCTGCAGGTGCTCTCTGCCACAGCTTCACCCGGCCGCTCCACACACGGACGCCACCTGAGCATCTGCGTCACATGTGCAGAATCCAGACACCCAAGGGCTCAACACTCCCATTTGGGGCTTACAGCTTCACATTAGACGGCCCAGGACAGACACTGAACCCGGGAGACCTGCTGCTACAGCACCCCAGCCCTGACTCCCTCTCTCCCTATAACGCACGAGCCACACTAGCAAGTCAGATCTTTGACAGCTCAATGCTGATGCTTGGTGGAAACGGGAAAAACCCAGTAAGCTTCCTTTACATTTAATGTGTCAGAAGTGAACCTTTGATCATAACCTCTTTATCCCTGAACACGGGTGTGTTTTTGGACATCTAATCTTATAACCGGGAGAGTCATTGGAGAAAGGCAAACCAAAAATGACGTTAAGTTAACCAACCAATCAACACTCACAACCAAATCAACTAACTAATCAACAACCCAACCAACTGATCAATTAACCAATCACCAGAATAACTGAAACTAAACCAAAGTAACCCAACCAACTAACCCAATCAAACCAACCAAATTGAATAACCCAACCAACCAAAATCAAGTAACCCATTCAAACCAAACAACCGGCCAGCCAGAACCAAGTAACCCTCCCAAACCAACCAACTAAAATCCAACCAACTAACCAAATAACCAACCAAAACAACCAAAAATCAAGTAACCCAACCCAATCAAACCAAATAACCAAAAAAAAAAATTATCAAACTCACCAACCAAGCAAAACAGCTGCCCTACTAAACGGTTAACCCAACAAACCAAGTACCTAACCAACCAAGCAAACCAAAACAACCAACCAGCCAGCCAAAAATCAAGTAACCCATCCAAAACCAAATAATACAATCAAACCAAGCATCCAAAACCAACCAGACAACTGACTAAAACCAAGTAACCCAACCAAGAAACCATCAACCAATATAATATCACCATATACAACAGCAGAGCCCGTAGGTGCCCATCATCTGGGATGATGTTATCCGCGCCTGTTCCTTCGCCACATGGCCGGCATGTGCACGCACTTGCGCTCCAGCAGGCGGTGCTCCTGCTCCAGGGCACGGTGAGCGCCCTTCAGGCCCGCGTGCTGCCCGATGAGCTGCTCGTACTCGGCCGCCTGCCGATTATGCAGCTCCAGGAGGCGCTCATGCTCGTGCAAGGCCGCCTCACGACCTGCCCGCTCCTCTTCGCCTTGTTGCCTCAGTTTCTCCGCCTGGCTCTCCAAAGCCTGCATCTGACCCTGCAGTGCCGTGTTCTGGGCCAGCAGGGAGGCACTCTGAGAGCCCAGCGCGGAGCTCTCCACCTGTAGGGGGCGACAAGCTATAGCTGACAGTCACGAAGTAAGAGGACAAGCTGTGCTGTCCTAGGAGCCAACAGCAGAGCAGATTAAACAAGGCTCATCTTGGAGGTTCTGATCCAGCCTGGTACGGGCCTGACCTGCAGCTTGGCCATTTGCATGTGAAGTGCAGTGTTGTGTTCTTGCAGGGCGGCTGTTTGCCTCTGCAGAGCCAGGATCTGCGCACTCAGCTGCGTGTTCTGCACATCCAGCTGCTTCAGCTGCTCCCTCTGCAACTGCTTTTCAGTCTCCAGAGCAGCATTCTGCAGGAAGCCACAGGTTACGAGAAAAGCCAAAGCCAGAACTCGCTGCAGATGACCCTAGATCTTTCTGGAGCAGTGTCAAATAACTGCAACTATTCAAAGACTAATTTACAAAATGGCTTCCTGTTAACTCTTATTAACATTGTTGTTAACATTCCATATCTGCATCCTAAAGTTAAAAACTGAAGCTACAATGGCTGGAAAGTATCTGACATTTTAGTCTCCAGAACTATTCATAAACTGTGGATGCAGCTCAGTTTTACAGCTATGCTCTCTTAAACCTCTTCATTCCGACCTGTGCTCATACCCAGAAAGATATCAGCATCATCGCCAGCTGAAATGAAACAGAACAAAAGCTGCATCTTCTGTAGGTCCCCGATCCCTGCACTCCTGTACTGATCCAAAATATACGTCTACTTTTCCCTCCCAGTGCCCATAGAGCAGTGTTTCCCAATCGGGTCCTCAGGGATCCACAGTCGGTCCATGTTGCTGCTCCCACCATGCTCCTTGCCAGACAGACCACATTTTTGCTCCCAAAAAACGTGGAGCAAAAACGCGGACTGTCTGGGGGTCCTCAAGAACCAGATTGGGAAACGCTGCCTTAGAGTCATGACCAGACAGGGGGCCACCTAGGCCACAGTCCAGCCCCCTGAAGCATCTAACCTTAACCGAAACCCCCCTGCCCCCTCAGCTGTTCCAAGTCTCACATTTTTCTCGACGTCGATGAGCCGGTCTTTCAGCTTGAGGAGCTCTGCCGTCGCCTCCCTCTCCTCCGTCTCCCACTTCTCCAGGCCAGCCCAGAGGTTCCTGGGCCCTGGGGCCTGGGGTGAGGTGGTGCGCAGGTGGGCCTCCTCCTCCTCCTGCCTCTGCTTCAGGGCCTCCAGGCTCTTCTTCACCTGTGGGGGTACCAGCTCATCGTAAGCTCTGTGGGGTTCCCCAGAAGTGACCTCTGGGTATGAAGCCATGTGCCCCGCTGTCTCAGGGACTGTGAGGGTGCAGGCAGGAGGGGGGCACCGCCCAGAGGGAGTGCTTACAGCGGCCAGCTCCATGCGCAGCTGCAGGTTTAAGTTGGTAGATTCCTGCAGCCTCGACTCAAGGCCCTGGATCTTCTCCTGACGGATCTCCATCGTCATCTTCAGTGTCGAATCAATCTTGGTTTCCAGGATCTTATATTTACTGAAAAATCCCAGTAAACAATGAGCATATTAAAATGAAAGCCTCACAGACCAATTCATATCCTGTGACACCAAGTAGCACTAAGACCTACAGGACAACCTCCTTTTCTGGCGTAATTTGCCATATATCGTGAGAGAGACTGTAGGGGTCAGGATTACAGGGGACTTCCTTTCTGAAAAAAGCCTGCATAAGTGATTTTACAGCAGCTGCGTGAGACATTCGTTGAGTTCACCGCTCAAATTTCAGCCTGAGGAAACCCTGGGTACACATGATCCACACAGGGGACGTAAGCAGATTTGGCATGTTATGTGTAATTATATTCAGACTTAACTTTCACAGTACATGACAGTGTCTGTCAAGATTTGTTAATATGAGGTAAGAAAGCTGCGGTCCATATTAGACCAGCTAATTTAAGCTACTGTGAGGGAAAAGCTGACTTTATATGCACTATAAATAAATGTTTTCTACACTGATTTGTCAGGATTCTCTTCCTTAGTTGGGGGTGGGGGGTTACTCAGACATCTTCGGTGGACCACGTTGGAAAACCCCACAGACAAACTGCGGCTGGGGGTGAAACTCCAAGCTAGGTGGCTGCAGCAGAGAGCTCCAAAAATTTACCACGATCACCATGAAAGAGGAAGTTATACTGTTTTACTGACAGACAGATGGTCCCTGGAGCTCGGAGCGCAGACATGAAGCATTCTGAAAAATCCATTAACCAAAAGGTTAAGTGTTTAGTCATTGTTGATATACCATTGCACAACAATGAAATGTGTCCTCTGCATTTACCCAAAGAGCCCACAGTTAAGACCAAACTGCCATGTTCCAGAAACATTAGTGGCCACAACAACAAAAAAATAGCAGAAGATGCTATAAATCAAACATCCTCAAAGCATGAGGGATTCGTTAAAACTACACCGTACAAGGCCTTAAGAAAACAGAATCGACCTGTATTGTTGCTCAAATTAAGTCAAATTGAATCATGGTAATCCACAGAACCTGTGCAGGAAAGTGCCAGTTTAGTGATCACTGTGTTCCATTTACTGAAGTTGGCCGCCAATATACTGTATTATCATTGGCTGTTTGAGATCTTCCTGATGCCAATATACTGTATTATCATTGGCTGTTTGAGATCTGCCTGATGTATCATTTCTGCTACCGAAGACTGATTAGTGCTGATGGTATGTTTTGCTCAGGCTAATGACCATTCACAGTGGATGGGGTCACCTAGAGGAAATATTCACAGCATTGCATGTACGCAACCTGCAAACCTTACTAAGAACAATATGAACAGCAAAATTATGTGAATTTAGCAATTTTTACACAAATATCAGTTTTAATCATTCAACCATAATTTTATAACTTTGATTTTCAAATCTCAGATACAGGGTTCCCCATCCCAAAATGGTCAGTATTAACTGATAGCTGCAGTTCCGTCTGTGGGGCTCATGCTTACATGTCCTCACAGCTGTGCTCCTCCTGCAGCAGCCTCTCTCGGTTTAGCCCGATCTTCTCCAGCTCCTGGCTGAGTTTCTCCAGCTCATTCCACTGCTGCTGCCCCTTCAACTTCTCATTCACCAGGTCCTACGACACAAGCAGCACTGGTTCAGCCCACCTGCTTACGCTTCCCTCTCCCCATAACAACACAGGGAGAACATGCAAACTCCACACTCATGGAACCCTGGCAGAGACTGAACCCTGGTCCCAGAGGTGTGAAAGCAACAGCAGTAACCACTGCACCATGGCATAATTAACTTGCATTTCACTGATAACATTAAAACTATACTAAAGCCTCAAGTCAAAATTTTGGTATGGATCCCACTGCACCCTGTACCTCTCTGAGGGTGGCGAGCGTCCTCTTGTCGATGGTGGCCTGCTTCTGCAGCTCCTTGTTCTCGCTCTCCAGCGCCTTAACCTTGGCTGACGTTTCCCTCAAATAGTTCAGCTCCTTCTCTCGGAGGCGTCCCTCTTTCTCCAGGCAGGCCAGCCTTACCATGCCCTCATCCAGTGCCGTTTCCTTCACCTCCAGCTGCTGCCGCAGCCGCCGCGCCTCCTTCTCCAGCTGTGTCCTTTCCTTGACGGCCTGGCCCAGCTTCTGCTCGAGCACCTGCGCCTCCTGCTCCAGGCTCTCCAGATGCCTCCCTGCTGCCCGCCGCTCCTCCAGCTCCCTCCTCAGCTGCTGGTTCTCCTGCTCGGAGTCGTGCTGCTCCTGCTCCAGCCCCCGGACCCTCTCCCCGCTCTCCTCCAGCGACTGCCGCAGACGCTGATTCTCGGAGTCCAGGTCCTGGTAGCTCAGCTCTAGGCTCTCTGCCTTTTTCCCCAAGCCCCGAAGCTCCTCTACGGAGTGGGCTAGTTCCGCACGCTCACGCTCCAGCTCGGTGTTCTCCCACTGTAGCTGCGGGAGCTTAGCAGCCACTGGCCTAAGAGCCTCCACCTGCTGCCGCAGCTCTGCGTTCTCCTCCTCCAGGGTCTCCAGCTGCAGAACAGTGTTCTGGGCTGCGTCCTCCAGCTTTTTCAGCCGCCTGTTGTCCTGTTCCAGGGCAGAGTTATTCCGCTCCAGTGCTTCTGCATGTTCGCGGGCAGCCTGCAGGGCAGCGCTCTGCTTTTGCAGCTGGTTGCAGCTGCGCTCCAGCCGGGCCACCTCCTCCTCCAGTTGCTCGGCTCGCTGCGCTCGCTCCCGCAGCCAATCCTGCTGTACCTCTAGCTGGGTCAGTTGGGCGCTGGTGGTGGAGATGCTCTGGTGCAGAGCACGGTTCTCCTCCTCCACCTCCCGCACACGTGCCTCACCCTCCACCTGTGCCCGCTGCCTCAAGGAGGCCACTGTCTGGGCCAGGCGCTCCTTGTCCATCGTCAAGTCGGAGATCTGGGAGGCGGGCATGAGGATGTCACAATCACATTCATCAACTAAAACACAAATACTCGTGGGTTCTGTGCTGGTGCCGGAAGCTTGAGCAACCCGTGTGAAGCAGACTGGCGGGAAGTTAGCACTGCCCTTCGCAGAACCCCGTCGGCCATACCTGCCGGCACTTCTCCGTCTGTACCGCCTCAAGCAGACGCTCCAGCTTTCTTTTTCCCTTCAAGAGCTCCTCCCCTAGACTCCCCATGTCCTGGCTGGTCTGTTTCTCCTGCTCCAGGAGCGTCTGCAGCCTCTCCAGCTTGGAGGACACAAACACAGCTCACATGGTTACTCAGTGGCAGGTTCACATGGGCGATATCCCCACCAAATTGGGCTTATGTGCTGGCAAGGTAGCTGCTATCGCTACTGAAATGTGGAGTCTGTTTTTGTTTACAAGACCTCCCACCCCAGTACCTTTTTACTGAGGCCCTGGTTCTCCTTCTCCAGCTCCAAGGCCCTCAGCTGGCTCTCCTGCATGCTCAGGGCAGCTTCCCGCAGCTCCTGGATGGTGCCCTGCAGGCCCTGGTTCTCCTTCTCCAGCTTCAGTAGCTGGCTAGATGCAGATTCGTTCAGCTCCAGCACGAAAGACTTGCATGCTGCCAGTGGAAAGGCGGCGTTGAATCAGTACAAGTCTGTGCTTAGTCTCTGAACCCATACTGGCCGTTCACCACTTGGGCGTTTTGTGTAAAAGACTCAGCCCTGTGGAGCGATAACAGCAGGTCATTCCTGCTTTGTGTCAGTTTCCGTCTCTACGGACAGCAGGAGTGCTTAATACTCCAGGGCTTGCTTAGACAGCTGATGAAACCCATGCCCACTTCAGGAGAAAATGAGCTGAAACACCAACAGGCATGGAAACAGCGCTTCACCCCAGAGATAGGTCACATACTTTACAACCAGTTTCCCCATTTCCTGACACATTTTTCCACCATGAGCGAAATAATTGGTGGTGATGTTAGACCCAACACCCGGAAAATGTCTATGATGACCAAAGAGGTGCCAAAACAAACCTGGTTATGATAGAAATATGTGGGCAATTTCCAGTGGTGACATACAGCAGCCAACCCTGATTAATAGTTTTAATGTTGCATTTTCTGCTCGTACAGAAGTCTTATTAGGTTCTTGCTTTGTGTGTAAGATGTTGTGTAACTCTTGCTCCAATACTGCCCAGGTATAAGTGTAAGCATTCACTGGTTGACTCCTTGACAGCTGTATGTTTTTTTATGCGTTACATCCCTCACTTGTACAAAAGCGTGTGCTAAATGAAAACGTAAATGTACTGTGTGCCGGTCACAGAGTCTCGGCCAATCGGGGCTCACCTTGACTGCCGTCGCTGTTCTTCATCTGCTGCTCCAGCTCCCAGCCCAGGTGGGCAGACTCGTTCATGCTCCGCTTCTGCGAGATCTCCAGCAGCATGTTCTCCTCCACCAGCTCCTCAATGCGCTTCTTATCCATGTCTCTGTCCTGGGAGTAGAGCAGGGTCAGCCGGGGGTGGAGCAGGGTCAGCCGGGGGTGGAGCAGGGGAGAAGCTCAGAAGGTCATAAGAAGCGTTAAAGACACACAGATTGTGACCGACGCCCCCTCACCATCTCCATGTCGTGCAGCTTGGAGCGCAGCTGCAGGTTCTCCTTCTCCAGTTCATGTAGCCGGTCGCAGCGGCTCCGTGCCACCATCAGCTGCTCCTCCAGCAAGGCCTTGGTCTCCAGCAGGGTCACGTTGTCTCCCCGCAGCTCCTGCAGGAGGCTCATGCTGTCAGCGCCGTGACGGGCTGCTCCGTTTAGAGCCGCCTTTCGCCGAGCGCTGGCTCTGCGCCCCCAGCGATACACACTAACCGCAGTAAATAAAAGGCAGCACTGCTTTGGCAGGACAGCAAACATCCCGCGGCTGGCAGAGTGATTTCACCACTGGGCTATTGAGCAAGGCCCTTAACCCCCAACTGCTCCAGAGACGGGCTGAGCCTGCCTTCTCAGCTGTACATTGCTTTGGATAAACACGTCTGCTAAATACATAAAATGTAAAATGGCTATAAGCTAACGGCTAACAGCGTCCTTCGGCCTTTGGAGTCTCAGGTGTCCAGCAAGAGGACCCCGTCATGTCCCTTCTGGTCCTTTGTATTGAGCTCAACTCCTAGTTAAGATCACTGCTGCATTAATCAACAGCATGCAGGCTGTGAGCAGGGATTTGGGAAGGGCAGCATCAACCCTTGGCTTTTTACCTGCCCAAGCAGGTCAGGTCTTTTTAATGCACCAGCAGCATTTCTGGCCACTATGTCTCGATTTGCATGATTTAAGGCCGCCATCGAGCTAATAAACTGCTAAAAACCTGCCCCCACCACCCCCCACCCGCCTTAAGGTTAAAACATCCCTTCTGTGGCATCACTCCTAGCTGCCCGAGCTGTTGCCGTGACGGCCTGGCATGCCCACCTCCACGCGGGCCCTGTAGAAGTGCACGTCGTTCAGCCGTTCCTTGCAGCGCACCAGCTCCGCCTCCAGTCGGTCCCCGCGGCCTGCGCGCTCCCGTAGGGCATCCAGCTCGTCCCGGTACGCCCGTGCTGCCCGCGCCTCCGCCAACAGCTGCGTACTCTGGGAGGGGGGGTGGGATTGGAACAGTGATTCATGCTCCCCATGTGCGCCAGGGGTAGACATGGACGTACCCAGCATGGACTGTGGGGTCTGTCGTGTGCGTATGGGCATCTTGCTGGGCTTACCTCCTGCTTCAGCCTCTTCATTTCAGCTTCCAGCCGCTCCACCTCGTTCTTGGCATCGACCAGCTGCTCAGTCTTTTCCTCACTGTGGCAGAGAAATCACACCTCCTCAGGACGGGGAGGGACCCAGTGCCATCCTGAATATGTCCCCCCATTAACATACGGCCTCTTATTTGCATAAATCTAATGTCAGAGAGTCCAGTCCTGGCTTAATGCAGTGGGGCCACCCCACAAACATGGCACCCTCCTGCTTAGAGTCACTCACATTCATCTCTGTAAGGTAGCACTATTGCACTAGGGTCAAAAAAGAAATACTGCACACCATCCCCCTTCCAGCCTGCTGCCATAAGACACCACAGCGCCTCCTGCTGACGCGCCACTCCCCACCTCCGGCCATAACACGCCAGGAAGTCATCCTATCTATTCTTTAACGGCACATGCCACTAATTTATTAATATCTTGAAATATTTAGTTCCTTAATATTTCAATATTCTGTTTTGCAGGATATTTGTGCATTTGAAAATTTGTTTGCACTATGTTTACTCCCTACTGCATGTACAAGAATTTCCCCCTGGGATGAATAAAATTTATCCAATGCCTCGTTTCCACCGATTCAGTGCCAGAGCTAGTATCGCACTCCTCCCAATCTGGAACTAGTTACGCACGTTTCCCTACAAAAAAAAAAAAAAAAAAAAAAAAAAAAAAAAAAAAAAACTGGCCCTGGGCTCCAGCACAGCATCACAGAAAAGCTGGTCTCAGAATTTGGAACCATAACCTCCGCAAAAATGGAAAGGCTACTGTATCCAAACCTTCCGCATACCTGAAAAATTCAACCCATAACCTACATAGTTTAGTCTAATGACTGGTGCTGACAGTGAAACAACTTGCCAGCTTATTAGCGGATTAACCTAATCATTTTTTATTCTGCAGATCTGAAGGATTTATTATTAAATCTGGCCAGCAAATCAATTATAAACTTTGCAGACTGAATAAATTAAATACTGCCACAATCCGCCGATCAAGTTTTCGCGATCAAGTGGCGAAAAGATCATGAGGCAGACAGTAAAATTCAAGTTTTAGCAGACTTATTACACTATCCTTAAAAGGACAGCGGTAAAACAATAAACGAGAATAAACATAACGGGACGTACACAGACAGGGGAGCTTTAAGGAGGTAAAAGTGGATACAGGCGATTGAGACAGAGCAGAATGACTGACTTATACTCTGAAAACTTGTCTTTGGTTTGGCAGCTTATAAAAACTGAACTAAAATCTGAAATGGATCACAATAAATCCAAAAAACGGAATACATGTGAACCTTTAGTTTACTCTCACTTCTGGCTACGTAACAGTTCTGTTCCGTTCTTTTCTGAACCTGGTGGAAATGTCGGCAGGTTCTCAAAAGACACCAAGTAAGAACCAGTCCAGTACCGGCTTCGTGTTGGTGGAAACTAGGCATAAATGCAGTGCTGCCTGCGGTTCACGAACACAATCTGTTCCAGGAAGGTGGTCATAAACATAAACTTGTACGCGAACCAATTTTTCCCATAAGAAAGCATTGAAATTCAATTTATTCATTCAGAAGCCTACCAAATAATAATTTTTGATAATTAATTTTCTGATTATTATAGTAAAAGCTTTAAAGAAAAACAATATAGTGTGGCGACGGGCGGACTAAGGCATCGCGGGAGCAGAGACAGACACGGAGACTTGCTTGCCGAAATCACGCTTTTTATTAACAGTCCTTAACCCTTGTGTTGTTCATGTTTCATGTTCATGTTTATGGTACTGGTTGCATTTCCTTATTGTCGCACGTATATTTAGTGTGTGTAAATCTTCCACCATGTGCATCCTGCAGTTCGGCGTCTGACAACCTTGTGTTTCCTGTCTGTGTATTTGGGTTCGGTGCTCGTTGGTTGATTGTTTATTTACAGTTGCATGATGGGACATGTGCCCCGCCGGTGCTACACCACTATAAAAAAAAAAAGGAATCCGCTCGTCGACCAAATTTTGTACTCGAACCACTTTCTTTTTTTCACTAAAATGTTTGGTCATGAACCAAATTGTTCGTGAACCACAGTGTCCGTGAACCACGGTCACCACTGTACACCGACATAAAAGGTTCACACTGATGTTTCAGTAAACGCTTGGCCACAGAGAGCAACAGGAAAACAGAACCGGTGGCAGCAGAGGTGAATGTGTGGCTGATGATAGCAGTATCCCCCCTAAGCCCCAGGCCCAGCCCCAGGCCACACAGGTGTAACGTGTGCAGGAGGACACGATCTTGCCAGATGTAGCATATCGCAAGAAGCGACGAGGGGAACAGGAAGACAATCTGCTCTGGGCAGAGCGAGCGCATCTCCTGATGAGGTCCTAACCAGAAAGACAAGCCCACTTCCTGCCCAGGGTGCAGACATCCTGTCCCCGGGGACGCTAAGGCCTAGTAACTCACAGCTCCTGCCGCCAGCGCCGTAGCTTGGCCTTGCAGTCCGCCAGCTCCACGGCCAGGTGCTGCCGGTCCTCCCGGCAGAGAAGCGTGACGGGGCCCTCCAGGGGGGGACACGCCGGCGCACGTGTCACTGGAGTGGGGCTGGAGGGCTGCTGTAACAGCAGGTAGTCCCGCTCCTGGGTCAGCTCCACAATCACCTGAGCATGTTCAGAAAACATGGGGGAAAAAAAAATTGCTGATGCATGAACATCTGACTAGTGCCCAGAGGGGCAAACAAGGTTAGAGTTAAACTTTTACCAGTTTCACTTCAGTCACTGGGTGTCAGTCTTCCTTTCAGGAAGAGTGTCTGACTGATAACCAGAGCTGCAGGTTTGCACCCAGACACACTCCACGCATGACACTGAACTCCACCTTGCTCCCAGTCAAGTAATCAATGCCTACTACCTCTGTCATCAGTTGGTAGATAATAGGCATGACTTACAAGTAAAAGTGAGGACTCTGCTGCAGCAACGACGAACCAAATGAAAAGAAACACACCACCGCCCAATTCGTAGGAATTTTAAGTGTTTTTCTTTGATTTCGTGGCAGAAAACTGGTGTATAATGTCCTCAAAACCCAAACTGTTCACTAGCACTGACTCAGCGACCAGCAAATAGCACAGACAGCCTTTGAGTCATTGCTGTGTTCAGCTCATTTCTGACTCTAACAGAGAGAAAGACACCTCTCCTTCAGGGTTAGTTACAGGCAAATTTAAGAACAATCTGAATGCAACATAAATGTCAGGGAATGCTGCTCGAAGTCCATTCTGCAACAGTCTCTAGCTGCTGTGTCAGTGATTTTTGTCCTTTGCACTATACTGAAATGGATTCAGCTCAGCCCTCGGAAGCCTTATGTCTTCAAGGTATGTGGAGGTAAGAACATCAACCTTTATACAAACAATAATATCAGAATAGTCCTTGTCAGATAAAATGGGAAAAAAGATGTGTATGTCTATACATTTGTCCATGCACTAAGGCAGGAGAGAAGCTGATCTATGTTGACATTAACATCTCAATTTGGAGTTGCGGCCTGCCACTCAATATTACTGCATTATCTGCAGATTCATCAGCAAAATGCTTTTTGCTGAAGATCATGCTGATATGAATGCATAACACCCCTGACATCGAGAGAATCTCTTTCTCAGTCTCGTCAAACCAGTCACGCAATATCTGAATATACAAACGCAGCCCCTGCATTAGAATTTGCATTATTTGTAAATCCATGTCACTTTTTTGCAAATGATCACTTATGGCTTTAAACCTGAGCAGCCCCTTATCTCATAAAACAGCCAACATTGCATTCTCCAGTTTCCAAAGCTAGCAACACACGATGTCATGCCAGAAAGAAGTTGATTGATTGCTCACAAAAATTCAGAAATACAGGCTTAAGGGGGGGGGGGTGTTGTTCTGCTTGGTGCCCCCCAAGGACATAGTGGTCCCCTGACAAATGCCCAAATGCCTAATCTGGGTCAGCAAATATCCACATTAGCAGTGTGTACATGTCAGTGTGTGGCAGAGTGTAGCTCAGCGAGTTGCGTTTCTGGCAAAAACATCGTGGGATTAGATCTTAAGACTAATAGTAATTGCCAGTCTCTCCAGGGATGTTGGCTGACCCTCTGCCCCCTTCTGACCCCAAGCTTTTGCATTAATATGTTACGCTGAACACGAATGTCTCCTATATTAATGTAGATGCACTGGGCCCCCCGGGGTACCTCTGCAGAGCCGTCCCGCTCGTCGATGAGCTTGCGCAGGTGAAAGGCCATAATCCGCGACAGCGAGTCCAGTTCCTCAGGCGGCAGCTCAGCCAACTCCAGCCACTGGAGGTCCAAAACGTTCTCCTGGTTGTGCGTCACCTGGGGACAGATGGCGTTAGATGGGACCATCTGAGGCCTAATCTCAGGTACTCGTTGACCAGGGTCCATTAGTAGGTAGAGATAATTAACAGACCGAGGAGTCCGTCCCACACTCATGTACCTCTTGAATGTGTGAGACTATGGCTGCCTGCGTGTCAATGTCCAGAAGCTTGATCTTCTCAATGAACTCTTCCTTCCGTTCACACTTTGTTGTGAGATTGGAGCATATGATGAAATGAAAAATATAAACAAACCACACATTAGCAGGCGTCCAGAGTGATGAAAAATACTGGTCCATGGGGGGGCGGGGTATTGAGACTCGGTGTGAAGTTACGAAGGCCACAATAGCTTTTATAGAGATGATGGTGTGGGAACTGCCACTTGTTTGCATTACCGCAAGAATTCAACGATCCGTTTGTGCCTTGGAGGCTAAACCACAGAAGTCCTGCTCTCACATCAATTCTATAGGTTCTACGTGTCCCCGAGAACTGGAAAAACTCGTCCATTCAAGGTGCAGCTAAAGGACGTTTGTGATGCCAAGAAACCTGGATATGAACTGAATGCGTGAGGATGAACAGAAAATCATCTGACAATAAAGCTACTTAGGAGGAAGAAATTCAGAAACACTTTACTTGAGGGGGTACAAATAATGTACTATTCACACTTATTGCAAGTCAGTCTAATTTACATACTGATCTCGTTCATTCGCAATAAAGGAAACGCAGCATCTTATTTCAAGCAGCTACTATATTTGTTATTGTATCTCTAAAATCAGCAAACCTTTGTGAACTACTGTAGGAATAACTGAAGAAACAAATAATGAATAAGAAGTGAAATACTGATGTCATATTTGTTCTTCATTAATAAATCGTTAAGCATCTTTCATCTCAAGTAGCTGCTATATTTGTTCATAATTTGTACTTCAGTAGTAACTCAGTAATTAACTACTAAGTAGTTGTGCCCCATCAAGTAAACTGTTACTGAAAATTTCACATTACATTTCTACACTTTTAGCTGTTTAGCTCTCACTTTTATCCAGCTGCATCTGGAAGCACCATTTCAGTCCAGAAAATGTCATCTGCTGGAATCACTGGGGAATAACCGAGAAGGTCCAAGTACCTGCACAGCACAGCCCAGAATAAGGAGCAGAAGCCTCTTCATCTCCTCCATGGCCTTCTCTGTGTGACACAAAACAAAAGAAACTGTATTTAAAGTAGAGTGATTTGGAAACTGCAAATAAATGGCTCAAATGTGTAATATCTGGGCTTAGTGCCCACATTTTGGACAGATAGACGAATCGCAGAGGGGGGCATGCAGGTTCTTCAGAACTGTTAGCATAATCCTATCATCACCTGTCTGTTCACTGATTAAACCAACCGTGCAACAATGTCAAGGAATAAAAATCTGGGAGTCCCCCAGAACACTAATCCCCATCAGAAGGGCATCAGGGTCCCCAGACCCCTGTCCCACAGAGTGGTCTCCACGGAGAGCCGGCACAAGCATTGAGCAGCCAGCCAAGCAGCAGCGCCGCAGAGATGAGCTTTTATCGTCTCCATCTTTGGCAGCCTGCAGGCCGAGACTGCTCAGCCAAGTCCGTCCCCCCCCCAGTTTCGCAAGGCTGGCCGTCTCCCCACCCGCTTCTGTGGAGGACACCATATCCCACAACTCTGCTTATTGACTGGTACCACAGACGAATGTGTCCCAAGTTTAAATAGAAAGACCAGTCTGCTTTTCACTGGATGCCACAGACAAGCCATTACAACCGCTGCTTTGTCTGGGACACAGTGCCAGTTATATCAAGAGCTGAGAGCTGCCTGCACACAAAGACCCTCCCCCAGCCATTGTTAGACTGCTATTGTTTGAGTGCCATTGTAAAAACTGGTCAGCGGCCCCTTCCAGTCTCAAATCATCCAGAAAACCAACAACAGGAGGACAGGCAGGGCGAATCACACAAAAGCTTGTCCCCGACAGGCAAAACTAACAGCCAGGGCAAAAATGAAACATCATCCAACAAAATAAATAAGATGCAAATACATATTGGATTCCACAAAGAACACCAAGCGACTAATTGAGCTGTTGAAGGACATCAGAGGACAATTACTTCAAATCATTCGGTTGAACAGCTTGCTTTAAAGTGTTAAATTACAACCATGACTTTCGGTGACTTTTCAGGACACTACACTAGCATCTCTCTCTCTCAGGCTGATCATTTGGAGCGATTTCTGCCTATAGGTAATTTTACTTTTGCCCCAAGTTCTACGTAAGGAGCAGATCCACACCAGGAAACACAAAGACTGTCAATCAAGTCAAATAGGGTTTATTGTCTGTATGCAGGTATATAGTGGCGAGAAATAGTGTTCCCCAACACCAGAGTGCAACATGCAAGCAGCATTAGCAAAGAGGATTGTCACAGTATTTATATGCAGAACACAGGACAGTGCAAAACAGGCAGCTGGACAAAAGGGTTTGTATACATAGTGCAATGTGTATTTATGTAGATATGAAGTAATACAAGATTAGCACAATGGGACTGCGAGAGATCCTTGAATCTGTGAGAGATCCTTGAATCCGCGGTCTCTACCATCCTGGCCAACCAGACAGCAGAGAGTCAGCATGGCCAGTTGATGCAGCTGTCCTGTGTTCCCACATTCCCACGGTCATGAAAGATGGCTGTACTATGGGACTTCATGTGCCTGCTCTCACCCTGTTCCCACTGTCACTACTGCCTCCCCTTAAACATCTCAAACATATCGCTGCTCAAATTTCCCAAGCGTCCCCTAGCCTCAAACAACCAAACACACCTGTGCTTGTAGATTTATGCTGAAGTACTACTGGGTGCTTGGAGGACCCGCATTTCAAATGCACCAGGGGCAGTACGAACAGACACAGGCTCATGTTCTTCTGACCGTTCGGTCTGCTCAAGTCAAGCCTTATAGCTCCAGCGTAGAACCTACAGGCATTCTGGTACCAGGTCTCCTGCAGGCGAGGACAAGCTGCCTACCTGACAGGGGGTCCTTGCCGATGGCCAGCACGTTGGGCAGGTTCATAACAATCAGCTGCTGAAGACACTCCTGCAACAGAAGAGACGGGGCTACAGCATTGGTAGAGAACTGCTACGAGTGGAGGACTTTCCAGGGGTCAACGAGGACCTGCAGGGCCTATTTTTCCCTTAACTTGGCACCTACAGGCTTGCTCCAAACATCTCATGGTACATTATATTTGTACAGTAATAATAAAGCTTTCTTATTTTACATGGGGGGGTGCAAAAAATGTCCTGTGGCATCCTACAATGCGGGCGTTCACTGCCCTATGGAAACCATCATGCCTCTTGCGCGCACACACACAGTACTTCATATAACCTCCTGATCCAGGCTATCCAGGAGTTCAACGTACCTCAACCTCATGTAACCAGAAATTCAGTCCCCATACAACCATTACATCATTGCACAACTTCCAAGAAGTAACTGCCGTTACAAAGACAGTGTTAATTGCTTTTTAAAAAACAAACAAACAATCAAATGCTTCTTTTAAAGCTGACATGTCAAACAGCAACGTTAAATGATGTTGTTTTTGGTCTGGTTCAACCATCCTGTCTGTATTCTGCCCAAACACAATTCAATATACAAAATAATTAGAGCAGTAAATTAAAACCATAAGAAAAGTATTGGGGAGTCCACAACACAGATACAAACAAACACACGTGTACATGCACCAGCCATCTGCTAGATGAGTCAACCCACTGCGCCCCACCCCCCCAATCCCCAATCCCCAACAAACAGCTTAATGTAGGTTTTACTGTGGGGGGGGGGATTACTGGAGCCTGCTAATCCCTAAAAAGGTGGACACACCCAAGAATCACTACAGAAATCCTCTATGGGAGGACTCACTTGACAGCTGTACAACAAAGCAACAGAACAAAGCACCCCCTCCTCGCCACAGCACCACCCACAATCCCATCCTCCTCTGCAGCCTGTGGTCCAAAATGATTTGACTAGCCCACTGAGAGGCTGGGGAGGGGGTGGGGCAAGCCCCCCTGGGAGACAAAGGGAGGCAGATGGCGGGGAACATGTGAGGAATGTGCCGTCTGGCAGGAATGCACACACGTTTTGTCTGATATCTGCAGCCCAACCTTCAAACACCACCCCCCCCCCCCCCCCCACCATCAACAAAACTTCCTTTGGCCCAGGATGCAAATGGTGACCTCCACACACTTCCATTTCCAGCTCAGGTGACCCATGGGTCATTCGCCCACGCTCAACCATCACAGAAGTAAATCAATTTCAGGCACTTTGTTTGCCCCTGGCTTAATATGAAAGAAATCAAAATTTATTAGTTTTATAATTTTTATAGTTTAGGATTTTCACTGTCAAACTGAATGAGATTTTCCATTTGTTTGCAAAAATGTTTAGTCAGTCATTTTTAGATGCCTCCATCTTTGCAACGGTAACACAGAGGCACCTGAAAAAAATGATGGCTATACAAGGCTTTGTCCTAATTCCAAATATGTATTCAGTGGAAAATCTCATAAAAATTTCAAGCTAGTGTAAACCCTTAACGATATGAGCTAGGTCAGAGAAAATCTGGATTTTCCATTTTGGCCCAGGTCAAGCGTAGACCATTTGTTGAGTTGAGCCAGAATGACCCCCATCTACCAATTCATTTGAACCTCTGGTAAGCACAGACGGACATCTGCAGTGTGCGATCAGTGTGGAATCCCCAAGCGAGGGACAGTAGCAACAGCCTTGGTATCATATTCATGATTTTCACGCGAGAGAGGGGGACAGTGTGCAACTTAGCCGGTTATGACGCTCGGCCAGTGATCAGAAGGTCAACCGGGTTGAATCCCGGGGCTGGCAGATCCATGCTGCTGTTGGACCCTTAGCCCCCAATTGCCCCAGGGGCTCTGCATGCCAGCTGACACTGCGCTCAGACCCCGTCACTCTCACCTGCATGCATCTCAAAGGAGACGAAGTCGGGATGTGAAGAGACACTTTCCAATGTGCCTGTACTCGTGTCCGTGTACAAATGGCAAATTAAACCTGCATTTAAAAATAATGGGCCCAGTAAAAGAAACATCTCCCAGTTCCAAAAGCTGCAGCCCTGTTAGGTTCAGAAACATTCTAATTGCTGAAACACCAGACGCACAGACATAGACCAAAATTCTAAATGGTCGTTTTAATGGGGTGGGCTGAAAGACTGGAATAGGCATGTCATAGGCCTTCTGAGAACTGTTCACCCTGGGTGTCATTATAAATAGCAGAGAATACAGACCACAGGGGTTACAGACAGATCAGAATACAGCCATGCTGGACAAAAAGCACTTTACCAATATGTGTAGCTATTGGCAACCATGACGAGCCATAAGACTACAGGCAGGCAAAGGATACAATTAAATGTAAATGACTGTACAAACTGCCACAAAGACCTGAATGAATGCAATAGGATCCCAGACCTCAAGGAACATCAACAACAATCAACACATGTACATGTCACAAAGTTAAAACCTCAGTCAAACTAAACAGCTGCATTTTCTCCGAGATCCACGGCAAAACTTCAAACTTTTAAACCCTCCATGTTAGACTCAAGTTTCCTGATATCACTGCTATATAAAACAAAATATTTCATTTATTTTCGGGGGAGGCAATAATAATATATTAACTGAAATGAATGGTTCATAGATGCCAACAGAAGCTCACTAATGGATTTATCATACGCCACGTAAATATTTAGTTACTCAGACTAGTCATGGTTTGACCTACTTAAGATGGCCGACGCAATTTCAGTGAGTCCTCTTGGAAAATTACAGGGTATAAACATAATACTAATGTGGACAGCTATGGATTCATTATAATGCCAGTCACAGGTACATGAGGGACAATATACCTAAAGAGAGGCAGCAAATGAGAGGCACCTACAGGATTAAACAGGAAACACAGAACAGCTTTAGGTCGGGGAGGATGTGTGGAACGTTCCATGACAGGGGCGGGGGGGCACAGGCTGGTTATTCACACTACAGTTGACTAAAGGGGACCGAAAGACATCTGGAGGTCTGTACCAGTCTTCTGCACTATGGAGGAATGTCCCTTCCTATAAATGCATATTTGCTCTATATAGTTTTTCATTATGGTGGTTAATTCTTATTTACTCATAATAAACACCTTTAAAAATGATACTTTAAGCCGCAGCTGAAGCAAAGTCACAGCGGGATAAATAGAGCAGCACCCTTTGCGTGATTTCATTGTTACAGGCTGGCTGCTCTTCCCCTCGCAATGACAGCGGTCAGCTTATCAGAACAAAAGTAAAACAGAGGTAGAAAAATTAAAATAAAGACGTGGAAATAGTGAGGCAACCAAATTTAGGGTACGAGCAAATAAGCTTATAATATTAAAAAGTAAAAAACGCAATAAAACTTTGAACTTTTGTCTTTAATATACGATTTAATTATATACATGTCACGCCACCATTTGCACCAAAACAAATTCCTTGCACTTTTTGTAATTGGGAAATAAAATTATTCTGATACCACAACAGTGTTTGTGTGTCTGTTATATTGGACCAGGGGCTTGTATCACAAAGCTGGATTTCTAGCTTAGCTTCTCTGATTTAATGTAGTCTGGAATAAACGTAAATGAACGAAGACAAAGACTATTTAAACTGGGCTATCTTAAATCCAACAAGTTATCCGGCTAAGCAAGAAATCTGGCTTTGTGATACAAGGCCCAGATGTAATGAAGAAACACTCAGAGAAAGACCAGGTGTACACTGTGCAGTCTCACCCATAACCAACAAGCATACTTCCCTGGCCTCTAATCGAAGCTGTCAATCACCGATCAACCCTGAGCAAGGTATCGGCACATATGGGTTTAATGCAGAGGACACATTTCGTCGTTGTGCACTGTGTGCTGTGGTGTGTCAACTGATCACTGAATTAAATTAAACTGAATACTGCAGGCATTGGCTACATAACTAACCAGAGTTCCAGTGGCATTGTGGGTGCCTGAGTCTAACACAGGAATATTTTCACTAATTTGTAGTTTAGGAAAGCACTTATTCCACAGACAAACATGTACATAGGTGTGCTTTATTTATTTCACAAGTCATGCGAACTGCAGTAACTGGACAGTCAAGGAACTTAGCGCTAACAAAACAGTGGAAGAGTAAGATGGTCACATGACCAACCAGCACAGCGATTAAAGGGTTGAGTGCAAACCGTCTCCCCAGCCCCAGGATGTGACTGGCATGTGTCCCATCTCACAGACAGCAGTGTCAGCAGCTCTGCACTGATAGTGATTACATCCTACCTGCCCACTGCATGTTTTACCAGCTAATACCATTACCCTGCTGGTTGGGGCCACGTTGCTCCAGAACTTTCTTCTGGGAGACATGTGCAGCAAACATCAGTGTAAAATTTCTGAATTCCCACACGCCATCTTGCTGTTCTCCTCACTCCCCTGACGCACGACTGAGCAGAGTGACCACTAGCCGAAACCCCCCCCCCCACCCCCTCCCATACGAGGGGTTCTGTCCAATCACATCACATTTGTTATTCCAGGCATAGAACGGAAAGAACGGGCATGGCGTTAAGCAGGTCGTCTTGTCTCTAGGTCAGGCAAGCGTGACGGAAAGAGAGAAATATGGATGCCATTCAGTGATGCAAATTAATACAGGAAGAAAAATGAACAGGAATATACCACATCTCCAAACACCATACATATTACACCATGCAATTGGAGGAGGGGGTATACTCTAACGACAGATTGCATCTCCTCTTTACTGAGCCCCAAGCACGAGTAGGGGGACTTCAGGAACACATGGCCACACGGTGCTAATCGACTTCCTGTTTGTCACAGAGACATCAAAAAGCCCGTTCTGGCTATGAATCATAGCTGACGCGGCCGAAAAACAAGCCTGAAAAAAGGAGCCGGCTGCCTTCCTGCCCATCTACAGATGATACTGGCGCTCCAGTTGAATTCAAGGCAGATGCTTGCTCAACTCAATGTGACATTAATGGTTGGCACACTGTTAATCTAATACCCAGAAGCACAAGACTGGGGGGGGGGGGAAATCAAGCATTCTATGGCTGAGGGGGGCAATGCTGTTTACTACTCAGTTCAAACATTAAATAGATCAGTAGGAACAGCATGGTTAAAATAAGCCAAAAAAAAAAAAAAACACAAGTTTTTAGACATAAAACACTGGGAGGAGACCCTCACCCTTCTAGACTGAGAACAAATGGGGGCATGATGCCCCAGTAAGACACTGCCAGTGACTATTCAGCTGCGAGAGGCCGAATGCAGTGGGGGCCTCATGGGGGTATGATGAGGGGGACACAGGGATGATCTACAGCTCTATGAACGCCAGCATGCATGCCCCCACAAGAAAAGGGGGCCTGTCATTATTTGAATCCAGTAAGTCCTGCCCTGTTTCCAAATGTTACATTACTTTATGTACAGCATAATGCTTCTGCTGGATGGTCATGGGCTGCTTGCCCACTGGCATCATAAATAAAACAGCCCCCCAACAAAGGAGGAACAGCGAGGGCAAAGGGGCCACCCCCTCATCGCACAAAGGCAGCCCAGAGAGCGGGCCGACACCCGGAAAACGCCACCCGCATGCCGAGCGGGTCGGTGACGCCAGCGGACTCGGGGCCATTTACTCCCGGGAAGACTGACCGACGCCGGCCTGGTTACCACGGCGATAGCCGGTGGTAAATGAGCCATTAAGACACGGAGCAAAGTTCTGCTGGTGCGCCAGCGGGAAGTATGCATGGCGGGTCGCGCACACCCCGCAGCCTGATCCAGAAGCGAAAGACACTGCGTGTAGCATTTCAGTTTGCGGGCACACAGCCCTGCCCAGACTCCCGGGACTGGGGCAGGCAGAGCGGGAAGATGGAATATAGGCTAACGCCTGGGGAACCAGTCCTTTGAGAAACAGGCTAGCAAACAAACAGGCGCTGTGATTAGAGCAGTTGTGATGGAAACTGTATGCAAACACAGGGGCACAAAGGCCCAGGGTCACATACAGATACTTACTCACCAAAATACACCCACCTAGAGTAACCAGGAGTAACCAGGAGTACCCTGAGCCAAACGGCACATGGAAGCTATTTCTAGTATCACCACACTATTATAATAAACTGTACCATGACAGACTGAACAGTGCAGTGCTAGAAACCACATCTGACCCGTTTTGCTTAAAGCCGAGACGACAAATACTAGTTTATTTATATCAAGGACTTTAAAGGGTCTGTAAAAGTGATTCTTAGCGAGAATGAAAATTACTCGCGTAAGAGTATGACCATACTCGGTTTATACTCAACCGGCCCCAATCCAGCAAATTTACAAAGATAGCATGTCCATGGCGGCATGCTGAGTGGGGTATGAGCCAGACTGCCGGCCTGCCGAGGGGAACGCGACTCCAGCCTTTTAACGCCAGAAAAACGGGGTCCAGGTATGGCAGTTGTGGAAATGATGCAGGGGCCAGAAGCCCCCACCCGCAGCATGACGAGAACTAGATGTCCAGACGCATGATAAACATTGGTCTTAAATATAGGGCTTAATCAGATACATAAGAGAAAATATGATCATTTAAAACGAAATAAATAAATAAACATTCCTCAATCATGATTAGTGTCACGATGGCATCTCTGCGGTCAAGCGGCCAACTGGAAACCGCCAACCTGCACCAGTGCATTTCCTCTCAGCGAATGGTGCATCTTGGGAATGCGCAGGCGAGTGCCCTACGGCGTGAAGGATGAGGGAACGTCATTGCACAGCGCCGCAAGATGCAACCGAAAGGCACGAACAAGCCCCCCAAAACATGCGTTAGCGGAAAGGAAAGACCGTGCGATCCAGAGACAGGTACCAGACAGGCGACGAAACCATGACTGGTTTCCACTCTCGCTCAGAATGAGGTTAGCTGACCTTGAGAGCAGAGGCACATGCAGTAGAAGCACAGGGCCAAGTTGAACAACATGCTTCAGAAGGTGAAAGATTCAGAGGCACAGCGGAGGGGGCGGGGGCAGACAGCTGCTCGCTGTGGCACGGGGGCGAGACCCAGATTAACCTCTCAGGAGGAAAAACGAGTCAAACGAGTCACCCCCCCCAGCAGCTGCAGCACTAAACCTGAAACAGACACCAGGACTCAGACTTGGCCTCACATATCACAGTGTGAATATAAGGAGCCATATGCGGGTTTCAAACTGAGAGACTTTGGTATTGACAGATCATTCTGCGGAAGTGTGGGTAAGTAAGGGAGGGTTAATACATTCATTGAAATGGAGGGAACAGGGTATAGATTAGAAAGAAAGAAGAAAAAAAAAAAAAACACACACACACACACACACACACTTGGGATGGGCAACTAGAACTGACTGAAACATAGAAAACTTGGGCTGCTTCAGACCAGTAGCATCAGTGCCAGGAAGGGACAGGAAAGTCCGACAGGATGACATGGTACCTGCTCCACTGAACCTGTCGAGCCAATGAGGAAGAGGCGTGTTGGTGAACAAAAACGCAGAACCACGGGATTTACGCACAGACCAAGCACAAGAGTGCATGTCCACCCTACGTGTGTAGCGCCCGTTGGCCTTAAGCGTCCTCTGCACTCCCTCGACACTGAGAATAGCACTCAGCCATGTAGCCCTACCCACATCTGGGCCATTTCCACCTGCCTCGTGCTCAGGCAGCGCAGAGCAGATGCTGTTCCTGGTTACAGCTCTCTGAAGATGGTTACCCTGCCCCCCACTTCCGATGTGAACTGTCACTCTCAATTGTTGGCTGCACAACGCCGCATCCTCCACAACCGTTGCGGGATGACACTGGTCCAAGCCGAGTAGATTCCATGTTATCCAGGTTCATAGCCACCTTCAGATGGCAATGAAAACCAAACAGGAGTGTTCATGCAGTCCTATCTTGCTTTAAAATGAAGGTGAGCACCAGGGTTTTCTGAATATTTTAAAATACACTGAAACAGCCACTAAGGCTCCCATGGCAAAGTCTACACGTCTACATGGAGAACTGACTAAAACACAAGCTTCCATAAATACTCATTTCAGTTCACAGAAAACAGTAACCCCAGTCTGTCAGGTTCCAGTGGCTTAGTGGGTTTCACTGTCACCTCATATCTCCAAGACTGGCACTCCTATCCAGGTCCTGCTGTGTGTGTGAAGACTGCATGTTCACCCAGCTTCCTCCAGACTTGCAGTCTAAGGACATGCTGTTGAGTGATGTGTGAGTAAGTGTGTGTGTGTGTGTGATGGACTGGTATCTCACCCTGGAAGTTCCCCTGCCTTCTGCCATGTGTTCTTTGCAACAGGCAGCTAGTGCCCCCCCCCACCCCCCCCCACCAGGCTGTTCCTGCTGAATGAGCCCCAGATTGCCACTGGAAGCCCTCCAGGGTGTTGCTGTGGACCAGACCGCACCGTTTATCAGATTACAGCCTTCGCTCCACCGGCTGGCCAAGTGCTATATCCACGGGGCATAGGGGCCAAAGGATTCATTTACAGCTGCAAAAAAGCACCTCTGTTTCAGATCAGATACGCACTGACCCCAATCAGCCCAGATGCTGTATCATCACAGTACATCTAACAACAGGATCAACAGTGATTATTTTTTGAAGATGAATAAAGGTACTACTCTCGCACAACTATATTGCTTTTTTTAAAAGAAAAAAAAACTGCATTATTACCATTTGTGACAACTAGCCTAAACACCAAAAAAGCTACAATACAGTCAATCACAAATATCTACAATATATGTCAACAAGCACCTACAGTAGTGATGGTACTAGTATAACGGTGATATCTACTGAAAGACTTTTAATTTGAAGGATAAAAACAGATTCAGTAAGGTATTTTACTGGGGCTGTGGACCACAACACCACCACCACCTATCTCCATCCTGCATACCCTGTCATCAGCCTCTGCAGAGTGGCTGGGATGCTATTGATCATGGTCAACAGCCAATGTGACATGGCATGGTGGTGAAATCATGGCAGACACTGAGGAGCATGCATGAACACTACCCAGAACTTCTGACCTTTGGCCTGGAAGAATTCCATGCACATAGTCAAGAGCCAAAGGGAGCTGTTGGCAAACATGGAGGAAGTTCATATTCCCTGCAGAGCTGCACCACTATCACTCCCAAAAGTTCCAAACACATAAAAAGTCCCACTTTAGCCAAACACTTTCATTGAACATAGTGGTTCAGCAGTTATGATTCTCCCGAAACCAACCAAGGGCTCCTTTCAAACCCTCTGCCGCTTTACATTCCTGCCTCACCTAGAGGGAACCACTACAAGGATGAGATGAGAAGACTGAGCAGAGACCCAAACAACCCAGGGGCGGTGAAACCAGAGAAAGATCGGCACTCGGTTATTGTGCAATTCCATAGAAAAGTTAACCCCTTCTTGGGGTCCTTCCAGAGCTGACACTGTTCACTGCACAGCTGCTGTCTACAGCTCTGAAACATCAGGAGCACTGAATGACTCCGGATGCTTGTCCACTCATAGAACAAGTGTACCTCTGTATGAAAGAAACTGAACATTCGACTTGTACTAGAACTACTGGTTCGCTATGTAAACCTTTGTGCAAATGTACACTTACACACAACCACAAAATCTAAATGTTAAACAGGGTCATCTTCTTGTTATATACTCCTTTGGTAATAGACACAGCTTTGTGCTGCAGACTATTCTGGGCGTCAGCAGACAGGAAGAGGTTAGGAGGGCCTACCTGGTAGTAGGTCTTGACATGCCTGACGACAACATTGAGATTCTGCACTCGCAGGTTGACATCGTTGTTGACATGTTTGTTCACCCTTTGGTTTGTGGGGCTCGGATCACTGAAGAACAGAAAAAAAAACACAAGGGTGAAATATTTATTTCTAGAGTTTTACAGGTTCAGAAATTCACTCTGGAGGAATGCATTACTTGTCAAAAAAACTTTGGACTTCTCAAACACATTGCTCTTCCAGATATCACACTTTGAGTAGATTCAGAAAATATATATTAACAGAAACCTGGGAACCAGAAAACCTCTCAGTCACAGGCTGAAAGGAAATTGCTAATTTTTTAAAGTGAGGTGAACGGCTGAGAAGATTAAGGACTGGACTGGACTCTGCACAGGCAGCCTGTGGTTCAGACACAAGACCTGGAACCACAAGAGGGTGACTGGATCATCAGGGGATAAGAATGGGTGTGTGAAGATGACCTCTGAATAAAATATGATTTCTTTACTTCCAAATTAGTAATGTGTCACTCATTCAAGTAAAGTACCACAAGTCAAATCCAGGTTCCCAGCTTCAAGATTCCATTCCAGCAAATGGTGATGACCAGCACTGAACAACATCACATGACCTCAAACACCCAGAATGGCCTTCTCTGCAGCCAACGGCACCCACTCTGGCAGCAGGGTGCAGTCCCAGGTCATCTCTCCCGGAATGTGGTAACGTTTACTTAACACAGCTTATTAATCACTCAGGGCCATTTGAGCAAGATGGAACCTGCAGCTGACGGGTCCTTTTCCCCATTTCTGTTACATAAAGCACAGCCTGCATGTCCGAGGACATTCTGCATCAGTCACCTCAAGCTTGCCACACCAGACCACTGCAGAAACATGCAAATTTTGCTAGAGTATTAAACCTGCTAAGCACCTTCAATAATAATAATAATGAAGAAAAAAAACCTGGAAAACACTCACTCCTATATACGACAAGGATCATGACTAGCAAAAACATCCCCCCCGTGAAGAGGCACATGACCACACCAGGAGTAGAGAAGCGGGAAGTAAAGTAGTAGTATCAGCAGAAACAACAAGACACAGAAGCTGCTAGAATGTTGCCTATTTTCATGACTCCAACACATCACACTGAGCATATATACTGATCAGAGAGCGATTTTGGACAAAGAGTATTGAACTGTATTACCTGAAGGATTAATATTACAAACATAAAAGTAACAATTAGTATCAGGGTGTTGGACGACTTTTACCGGTTCTTTATCCCCAGGCAATACTAATAAAGACTTCACACCTGACTTATTGCCATGCCTACAAGTTGTGTGGTTTTGCTTCTAGCATCGAACAATAGTGGGATTTCACATATTTGCAATATGTACAGCATTCACACAAAATATGACGACGCTTGAGCACTTTTGCCCCCTCCAGAGGTTCCACAGATCAAAATTTACAGTCCCATGTGTTGGTCTGATATTAGCTGGTGGGAACTTACATGTGTGTCATGATCTTATGCAGGAAAACCCCATCCACCAGTTCCATGAACAAGGAGAGGTCATCTTCGGAGTTGCTGGTAAGGGGTCCAAATGTTTTGACCTGAAGCCAGAGCAGATAGAGAAGGTAGAGTGAGATTGGACAGTTTAACATGTGGGGGGTAAGTGGAAGTTCACCAGAAAATGACTCAGGTCGCCCTGTTCTGATCATCACTGAGTAGACAAAAATTCTGGCTGTAGAACAGATGGTAGTCCAGGAGCAGAGGCCGGGCATGTCTGTTCAAATGCCTCTCACCTGAGCATGTGTGCCTTCTCCATTCGAGGCACGTGGGGAGCCTTAACATAATACTTGCACCCTGGCCAACTGCTGCTCACGTCACGTTGAAGTGCCGAGTTATTAATCCCTAGAAAGTGTGACGGAACCTTTTGCAGTTTCTGGGGGTTCCTTGCCTGTTTGACCCCCCCTCTTGTGTACACAGCTAGTTTGCGTGCAGTACTCATCGCAACAGCGGTTTCATTGTTTTGGTTTTTGAAGAAACAGTTGTGTCTGGCGCGCCCACATTTGCATGTCTGCGGTGGCCGTAATCTGACATTTCGCATGGGCCAGGCCACGTGCTGCGGAGAACAGAAAGCAAAGAACTGTGAGTTTTGGTCAGCTGCTACTGCCAGCTTGTTACTGGTGATTTAGGTGTCCCAAATCAAGGAGGAGGTATCAAATATTTCTAATGTGGTATTTGATTAATTTGTCTCCATATTGGTTCATCTTCTTCTACAACTGTGTTGTGACTGAAAGGTGGCAAAATGTTCAGAATAAAATTTAGAGAACTTTGATTTGGGAATAGAATGTATAGAAAGGGCGCTGTCTACTTCTTTACTGTCTAATCCCACAGTGTGCCTCGTTCACCAGCCCTGGTCAGCAATCACAGCTGCTGAGCTTGCGGATCATGGAATTAAGTTACGCATCACGCTGTGGGGAGATCCCCCCCCCCACCGCTAAAGTCATCGTCAGGACAGATGTCCCGTGGCTGCTGCTGCTGGGGGGAAGGCAGCTTTTCAGATGTATTCTGCGATTGCCTCGCTATCTGATGAGATTTGACACGGCAGTCTTCTGGCCTCTCGCATGTACACGCCAGAGAAATTCGATTTTACAAGCTGTATGTATGACCTTACAAATGAACAGCGTATTACCTGTATTTTCTTTTCCGTCAAACTCTACTCATTTCCAAGACAAGTTTTTGGAAGATGGATGGATAGGTTGAATTTTCACTGTCAATTTAACTTCCCTCATCTCAAACACATGTAATTAGGTGAATCCGTGTTTCTAAGTTGGTTATATAATGTGATACATGCAGGCCTGGAATGGCTAATCAGGAGACTCGGGAGAATTCCCAGTGGACCGCTTAACTGTTGCGCCAGTTAGAAACAAAATAATCTGACAGGTTTAAAATCCAGCCAAACAAAATAATTTCACGAGTTTAAAATTCTATGACAACGCTTCATAATATTAACGAGTGAGATATCTCATGCACGCGTGCACACACACACACACACACACAGACACACACACAACAAACCATGATTGCTCTGCATAGAGAAACACGCAAATATGTGCACGTGCATCTGTTTAGTCACTTGTCATTTAGAACTGAGTGCGCGCAGTGCGCGGTTTAATAGGCGTGACAGCTAGCCGCTTGCTACAGCTAATCACTGGAAGCTTCTCAAACGATGGATGGTAGGTAGAGAACAAGCAAGGCTGAAAAAGTGTGGAATTTTTTCTTTTTACAGGAGTGCAATATATACTGATGTTTCATTTCCATAAAATGGCATTTATGCATTGGACATATTTTGTTGAAAATTCCACACAAAAAGTATAAGAAATATTTATATGAGAGGCACAGTTATACGCAGTTGGTCCCCGCTGGTGCTGTTTTGGCAGACTGAGCACGAATCAGCATGATCTTCTCTTATTCGGCTGTACATCAACCATCACTTCTAATCGTGCCAGTGTGTTCCAGCACAGATTTTCACTATCAGGACTCAATTGTTTGTCAGCCTCGGCTGGTGCTAATTTTTGCTATCGGCTTGTTTTGTACCCAGCTTACCACATAAACCAGAAGTAAAAGGTGACTGTTAAAAGGACTGTCTCATTAAGCCCCTATTTTCCACTTTTGGTTGGTTACTGAGAATTATAACCTCATCTCATTTTCTGAACTTATTTAGCTCACATTATTTGCGTTCTTAAGTACCTTGCTACCCGTTGCCATATATTACAAAAAGCTGTCCACTCAGAAAGGCTTATTTGGGACAGGGTTGTAGTGTAACATAAGAATAATCGATTTTCCAACTGTTTATATGGGTCACAGGCTCTTATCTCAAGGAGCACAGGGCTCCTGTACCGCCTGGATAGGATGCTGGTTCATCTCAGGACTTAAACACAGATTAGGAGCAATTTATAAATGCCAATTCGCCTAAATGCATGTTTTTGGACTTACAGAAGGAAACTTGCCCAACACAATGGCAATATTGAGACATGCACACACACACATACAATAGGATTCCAACCCCTGACCCTGGAGGTGTAAGGCAATCATACTGAACCATCACGCCACTCTACTCATTTCTAACCCTGAGTTTATTAATTAAGTGTCGACTAAATTGATGAATATATAACAGCATTCCTGGATATTTTACTTACTGCTGATCAGGTTTGACAATCAGCTGTCAGCATACAACCCCGAGGGTAATTGCTTGAAAATTTAACTTGATTTAATGTAGAGTTTAGCCACAAAGAAGGAATACTAAGCCAAATGAGCCAAACGTATGAGTATCAACATGCCAAGTGCTGGAAAGTGTCCAGCGGCACAACCCCAGGATTAGGTGACAGAACTGAACCCGGTGGTACTGAGCCCAGCAGGCTGAGCTGTTGCTGGCTCTAGAGACCAGCTGTTTGCCTGTGATGTCATTCAACTTTGCCAAGTAGCTCCAAGGTTGGTCTCTGTGAATTTCTGGTGCATATGTTACCTCTGGTTATGATCCACGGTCCTAGCACCCTTCATACAGAAAATGGCTGTATAATTGTGTGATCATTATCCTTCCATCTTCTAACACTATTTCTCAACAAGTGGGTTGTGGGACCACTTTCATTGGCTTGTGAAGTGTGTAGTTAAAATAAAATGTTTTTTTTTCTAATGTCACACTTCTTGTTTTTTAACAGTGCATGAGGAACTGCTGCTAGTGGAACTGCTGTTTACTATTACTGCACTTTATTTGGTTCAAAATTATAACTTTTGGGGTTGTGACTTAATGACCAAGGAGAAATCTGGGCCCTGAGGCTAATCTAGTCGAGAACCACTGTTCTATCCTCACTGTTCTACCTGTTCTTCCTCATGGGCAGCACAGGGCACACTGCAGAGATACACCCTGCATAGCAGCCCAGTGCTTTGCAGAACACACACGTACACACTCAGAATCACGCATTACAGGCAATTTAGTGATGCCTGTTCACCTGTCTTTGACTGGCAAGAAACTGGAGAATCAAGACAAGACCCATTTAACACAGGGAGAGTCTGCAAACTCTACACACACAGGACAGAGACATGATTCAGTCCTCTGGCCCCACAGGTGTGAGGTGACATGCCTTCCCATGTTTATTATATTTTTCATTACAAGACTAGAGAAATATACTTTTCATACTATACATTATTAGCTATGGACTCTCTGTCAGCGCATGTCTCACAAACTGAGGAGAAAATACTTTTTTGAAATGCCACTAATCATGGTTTCTCTCTTTCTTTTGGGTTGAGGCATTTCAAGAGAGGATTTGATAGAGTAATTAAAATGATGTTATAAAAATGAATACTCATTAAGTATTTAAACTTAGCATAGCAGGGAATCAAATACATCCGATTTACACCAATTTTCTGGCATGCTGAGTAGTCACAGTGGGCCAAGAAGATGCCTTTGTCTAGCACGCTACAACTCTCATCTCTGATCTGCTGTAGCCAAGGATTGTGGCTTTTCATGTAACTCTGACCTCTCTAGCTACGGATCCTATCCCTGTGTCATCAAAGGTACTTTCATCTTTTCATTTTGCGAGAAGGCTCTGTCCTTCATTGGTCTCTCAGAGAGTATGCTGCACTTCCGCCCATCCAAACAGACCTACATTCTCGGCATGGTGCCTCTTTCTAAAGATTACATTCCTGACCCACTCTGTAAACATGCCATAAGCAAATCAACAAGAGAGGAACTAAATCTGAAGATCAAGGCCTCAAGCATGTCTCTGCGGCTCTAGTCAGTCATTTTCTCGGGTATGTTTCCATACCGTAATCTTTAACTAATAGTATATAACATACATCCATTAGTTATTCACACCTTGAATAACCAAGAGACAGCAATTTTTGCCCGTCAGTCTGCAAGAAGCTAGTTTTTCGAAACTAGACAGTCTGCAAGAAGCTACTGGCTGGATCTGTAATCAACATTTTCTCTGGTCTGAAGGTATGCTTTTATTTTAAAGCATTCTTATAGAAAGAGGAGCATGACTCAGCCGTACACTTATCGCTGCAGGACTTTTTGTTGCCCTCTTGTGGTGGACATGAGTAATAGACCTCTGTGCCATCGGAAGTATTTCATTTTTGGGGCAGATAGTGGCCATGTTTGTTTTGTCTAGAATAAAACACTGCTATAAATATTTACAGCAAAGTGACACATTCTTAAGCAATTATCCACATCATAATTTTGATCCATTTCAAACATTCATCCATTTATGAAATTTATGTCGTGTTCACATGTTTGAACGATGTAATTGAACGCAGTACATTTCCCACTGATGATAACATTCTCATCGGGAATGCCGATTAACCCTTCAGATGTGTTTTTGTTGCTTTATTGACACTGGACTTTTATTAAAATGGAATTAGAAAATGCTGCTGCATACTTAAGATGCCTGGAAAATTCCATAAACTAGAAATCCATAAACATCACACTGGCTCAAATAGGTGTTATGCTGGACAGAAACCCAGCTTTATGTCATACTCAGCTTGTCTTTTAGAACTGGCAACAATGCACAGTGCCAATCCCCACCAGGCAGAATTTTCTCTTCATCCCTCGACGCCCTAACCCTCCCCCCTCCCCAATCAACACGAATACCTTCAGACAGAACCAATGCATTTCTGAGGCCCAATATTTAGGGCAGCCAGAAGGAGAAAGTTCCCTGGTGAGCACTTACCTGGCAATGGGCCGGTGCAACCTTCCCGTCTTTGCTGAGCGCAGCACAGAGAATGTTTAGGGACTTCCCTGGTACCAGAGCTCGCATCCATCTCCACGCTTTCAGACTGCCAGTTCTATCTTCTGCTCCAAAACCTCCACAGTTGACCTTAGGGGAGATCAAACGTTTTGCATGTTCTAGGGATCTCCCTGTTAAGGAAATCAAATACATCTTCTCTCTGTGAGACCTTTGGTTCTATTTACTTGCTGCGAAACCTCCACAGATGACCTTAGGGGAGATCAGAAGTTTTGGATGTTCTGCAGTGATGAATATCAGAAGAAAACATACCAGTACCCAGTTGCGAGTGAGGCTTTTGACATGGAGGTCACACTGATGCCTGGAGGAAGAGAAATAAACTGCTCTGTGTATTTGTTGCTCTATGCATTTGGGTAGCAGAATGCAGATGCCTGGTCTTGCTGACATTTCAGCCAAATGATTTTCAAGATCAGAAAACAAATAATTCAACATTCGCCCACTGTTGCTGTTGATATGTTTTTCACATGTCCCTTATTGGGAGCTCCACATAAATTTTGTGGAGCTTGTTGAAGGCTTGAGTTAAATGTCTTTTCCTGGTTCTGGTTGATTTCTGGAATGATCAACACGGAAACATATTTAAGCCATTCGTGCTGTTGAATCAACAAGGGCACTGTGGCGAGTCCTGCTGTTGTAGTCAAGTGTTCCCTTTGAGCTTTGATGATCTCTTATGAAATGCAGACGGAGGTCACCTTAGGAAAAGAAAATAAGCGAAACTCCGGAAGTGTGCTTAACCTTTTGTGGCGAGGTGAATCCTTGCTGGGTCACTTATTTTGAAAACAGTATGCAGCAAATGCATACTTGGTGTTTTTTGATCTTTCATGGATTTTTTCCTTGAACCAAGATTATGGAATGAGGCTGGGATCAAAGAAGTACTGGTGTAAGGGTTCTGAAATCAAGACCAAAACTATGATACAAACATTCCCCATATCGTGACGTGGTTCCAGGAGACACAACTATGATCCCCCCCCCAAAACCTGAACCCACTGCCACTGCTGTGGGAATATCCTGTTGTGCTCACATGACAATCCATATTTTATTATGGATAATACATTTTTTTAGGGTGTCGTCATCGTTAATTAATTAAACCCAGAATTTTTTTTCTCATTTTTTTTATTCACACTCCCACTCCCCCCAAAAGAAAACAAGGTATGAGCTAAACCATGAATTTGAGGAATTGTCAAACTACAAAGCAGGCATCTTCACAACGAAGGAAGAATTAACAACAACAAGGGCAACACAGTGTGGTTTCATTGATGGGAGGATGATCTGTCAGCACTTGAAACATAAAACTGGTATAAATACCACATTTTCAGGAAAACCTTGACATTCATTAAATGTCTACTTTATGGCCTTAATTCAGTCGCTACAGGCTGATTCAGAGACATATTTACAATTTTAAGCAGTAACAGTTTTTTAGGAAAACTGCTTCTAGATCAGTAGCCTTGGGCATATTCTTCCACAGGTGCTGAAGTCTAAAAAATCAATAAAAAGCACGTCATTGCATTAGAAAGACGTGGACTAGTTCCTTTATTTATGAATTGCGGGCAGTATTGTGCAGACTAAGCTTTGAATACAATGGATTCTTGTGCGCACAAGTTTCCTGTAGAGCAATTTTGAGTAAAGAAAACATTCCCAGTGGACCTCCTCAATTTCTTGCATGGCCATGCTGCTGAGCCTCACAAAATACAACCTGGCATAATGTGTGTCCCCTAGGGGCCGTAGCACATACAATGAGACTGTTGCATGCCTTGTCTCCCATCTCCTCCCGGTTAAGGGTGGATCATGTAGGCAAGTACACAAGCAGCGAAATACATGTAAATCTGATACGTCTTATTTAGAGAATGTAAGTTGCAAAAACAATCCACAGTATGCATCACCTTGCTTTAGTTACCATTATTCAACACTCATTTCCCCAGTATATCTGACAGTAGCGAAAACAGTTTCATAGGCTTCAATTGTTGTGGTGTTTGCCAAACCAATATCTGGGTCAATATAAGTTAGAAGGCTCCTTCATCGTATCAGCCTCATCAGTGTTGTGGAACCCCCAGAATTTTGACCTTCTGCACTGATTCACACCTTGCATAAAGCTACTGGTGGTCATAGGATGTCACAACTGCTTTATTAGTTTTGCCTTAACATCTGAACTTCTTGTTGTTGTCCAGGGGCCTCTTCAATCCTGATGAGAGCAGTTGGCAGTTTGATTGCCAAGAGTATTGTAGTATGACTATTATCTGTGCATATCCACATAAACACCATCTATAGGTGTCCCTAGTGAAATGATCGCTGCTCCATTATGAGCCTCTCTGAACCATTCTGGAGCGATCTACTGCCCTCGATTTGTTTACTGGCTTAGCTTTGACCTTAGTTGACAGGTCTCACTGAGATACTTCCTCTGACACTTCCTGCATCCCCTAAACCTGACACGGGCTGTATTTAGGGCAGATGCTCAGTGGTAGCGCCTATGCAGGGGTCCTGCAAGAGTGACACAGCAGCTCGGGTTTCAGGCACAGAGGACCCAGGCTGGGCTGGGGCCAAGTATGGACTGGGTGGGAAGGAAGGGAGGTAATTAGTAGCAGATCCATGCCCCTAAGGTTAGATGACTAGGGTAGACAGGACAAATGGCCGTAGAAGTTAGGAGAGCAGAGTGTAAAGCAGGCAGGATGAGGTGGATAGTGATCATGCAGATCATGCAGAAAAAGGGTGGATCAGAATTCCAGGTAAACGTAAGAGATGAATGTAAAGAATGATGGCATATTTCTGATGCTTGCTTGTGACCAGGCAAATCAGAAATTTCCAGTACCAGGATTCAGAAGTCAGCTGTGGAGAGGTCACATACTATAGAGAGATTCCCTTGTTTATAGCGTGGTAGTTCATACCCAAAACGTTTTTTTATTTTTCGAAAAACAAGCTTTAGACTGCCAGAAGGTAATATACAGTGTGTAATTATATGGTCAGGGAGTCTTCAAGGGATACACTTTTGTATCAGTCTAGAGGTGTTTGTGTGTGTATGTCTGTGTTTTATGTGACAAGCTCCCACTCCTGACTGTCATTACCCCCCACCCAAAACCAACTCTACTTACAAGTCTTGTAATTAATTATCTATCATTGAATTTAGTAGTGCTTAGTAGTTAGGCAGGAAATACTTGTGTAGCATGCATGCTCATATCTTTAAAACAACTAGCTTTGGGGTACTATATTCATTCATTCAGATTTCTCTTAAGGGGAATTGAAGGTTTTTTGCCATTGAAGTTGGATTAACTTGGCATAAAATGATATTTTTCTTAAAGTGCGTCACTTGAGCAGACCCCAGAAGAAGATGTTTTGTGACTTATCTGAATACATTGTATACTGCTTAGCAACATCTTTAACTCAGTAGTTCAGCAGTGATTCTTGAGCCACAGTGGCTGCAAATCAGTGTGTTTTAGTGTCTCTAACTGCAAGGGAGTTGCCTTTGAAACACCGTACGTCTCAGTACACTAAGCTGGGAAGGAGCTGCTGTGTTTTACGTTGCGAAAGAATATTTCTGTGAACTGGGATTGGATTTCAAGCCTGCATGGCCTGCTGCTTTTCTCTCTGCTCGAGTGGCTGGGTTCAAACTACAGGGCTTGCTTGACATGATGAATTAATGCTGAATTAAATTCAAAACAAATCCTTAGCAATTACCCTCTTGGGATACACTCTAACAGTACCCTCGCATTGTACTGGACTCCATTCGCACTAGTCGGACACCAGTGCCCTCTTTCAGACAAAGCCATCGTTTTTGGTGGCCATTTTCATTTTCCTTTTCAATACTGACAATGACACGTGATTTCAAATACTGGCAGTAGCTTGGAATAGCATAAAAGTGTTGGGGACTGGGTGGTGTCTATCCCCAGAAGTAGATGTACCTTGGATGGATTGCAGTAAGGGCTATTTAGAGACACACAAACCTGAACTGTGGGATAAGTTTCACATAAACATTGGGAGAAGTTGCAAAATCAAAGAGCTGAGGCAAGAAATGAACTTGCAACCTAAGAGGTGTAAGGCAGCAGTGCTCACCTTATTCTGTTTAAATTTCAAGTTTTAGATTTCAGGAAAAAATAATAGAGGTGGTGCAGTGGTTAGGACTGTTGCCTCACAATCCTGGGACCAGAGTTTGAGCCTCTGCCATGGCTCTGTGTGTGTGCATGTTCTGCCTGTGTCATCATGAGGTTTAGCTGAGGTTTGACTCTGGACCCCCAGTGAAACTGAACTGGATAAGTAGTCTCTCAAAATGAATGGAAAAAAATATGTTTTCTGCTAAATTTATTTTTTGGGAAACAACTCCCAATTTTGGCTATATTCAGAGTAATGATACTGGAGTATAAACACAGGACTTTAATTCAAAAGATACTGTACATCCCTGGTCCAACCTGATGCTTGTAATGCATATTTGGCTGAAATAATCATGTACCACTTTAACAGCCCTAAAAATACTCCTTTATTTTAACATGGAAACATCCAAATGTTTTAACTTCTGGTCTGCTATTCAAGAGACAGGTGCTCTTGAATGTCTAAATGCTGCCATCTACTGGTTCTTTGATACAACATGCATATAGTGACATAGGTCAGGCTGCAACCAGTAGCTCAAATCCCACCATTACATACCAGTTCATGGACATATTTAATGGAATAATTTAAGCGATTTCTCAAGCTGATTCATAACTGAAGCCTGAATTAATACCAGACGGATTATAAAGTAAAGTGTAGAGATGCATATCATTCAGTTAAATGAAGTGTTTTATGCAATCATGTCAAATTGCTTGATTCTGATTAGCTGGCTGGTGCACACAGTGATGTGATTGGCGGCCTTCTCTGCTCCTCTCATAGGCTTGCCATGGCTGTGTACCGAATACCAAATGCGACTGCAACGGGATGAAGGGAACCAAGGTAAGGAGACTCACCCTGAAAATACCCATCAACACCCACAGGGCCACTCGGGCAGGACATTGCTGAAAGGGCCCTGCTGCTCAATCTGCACAGCACGTATAACAACGTTGTGTCTCGCATAAAGCAGCACCTCCATTTGCTGGAATGAAAAGGGCAGCCAAGATCTACATGACAGCTCAAACCACACACACAAAAAAACTATATTAAATTATAACAAAGATCAGATGAAAAACAGCTGTTTTCAAATGTCACATGAGAATAAATAAAATCATTATACTAGGCTTTGGCGCCTAAAGTTTTGGTAGCTGTCGATCGGCCCACTGAGGGCCCTGCCTTCAACTACCCCCCGGTCTACACGGCACCTGTCCCCCACGGCTCCCCCTGGAGATTCGTGGAAAAGGGTGGATTGCCCTCTCCTGGTGGGATGAGTTACTGCCTCAAGCAGAGGAGTTTAAGTACCTCGTGGTCAGAGATAATGCCCAACTCAGTGTTCACTCTTCTCTGCAGGGGGAGAGAGGCTTTCAAGGACTTCCAGGCCTGCAAGGGCTACCGGGCTTATCGGGACCTGAGGGTCCAGTTGGACCAAGGGGGGAAAAGGTAAAAGATACGTGGCCAGATGTATCAACCTAGCTATCACCTGTCTATGTAGTCAGTTTCTGTCTGCTAATGGTTTGCTTACGTCAGTCCCCATAATATAAGTTGTCCTTTGAAATTCACATAATACTGTTTTCTTGCAGGGTGACGAAGGACCCGCAGGACCATCTGGCCCCAAAGGAATTAGAGTGAGTCCCATCTGGCATCTCAGTAACTTGCCCAAACAGCCACGTGCCACATGGGCACCTGAGGGGTCATTATCAAGCCTTCGCTCAAACTCAGCATGTTTGAACTGACTCTACCCACCCAGCTATCCCCAGATACACCTCCACACATCTCTCGACAATCCCCTTTTCTCAATGTCAGTCCATGTTTCCACTTTTCACAGTCCACTATCATTTTATCCTTTCCTGCTGCCAATCAGTACTGAAACAGACAAGCTTTTGTTCTAGCTGAAAAGTTTCAGAATTAAGGGTTTCAAAAAATTATATTCTAAAAAGTACAAACCAATTTTACAAAGTAAAATAAAAAAGAGAACAAACTCTGTTGGGGTTGGTTCTTAATGTCGTAATTGTGCAGGTGCTGGGATCTGGGATCTCTGTAAAATAATTACCTAGATTATCAAATGACCATGACTGAAAGAACCTTCCAGTTGCCCTTGAGAGTCTTGTCTTAACTGAATCGTCTCTGGTCAGTCTCTCAATCAAACCGTAGATGGTGTTCATTAAGACAGTGCATCATTCCTAAATACGTGTAACCCATACTGCATTGACTATCACTCCACAATGAAACGAAGATGCATATCTTGACTGTCTCCGGTTGTTTGCAGGGCCCGCCAGGGCTGCCCGGATTTCCTGGAACCCCTGGAATCCCAGTGAGTCTGATATCCCCTATGGTCCTCTTCTTCCTGCTTTCTTCTGCTAACTCTCAGATTTTCATCATTCAGTCCCTCATCTCACGCATCATCTGAGTGCCGCAGTTACTCAATCACACTTTAAATCCAATATCTCACTATGGTTCATGTCTCACCATCCTCTCACCTATTAAGGTGTGAACTTAAACACACAGAGTACCTGGCATAAGCTCTCCTCAGCTCCTCAGTCACTTGTCGGTGTGTTACCTGGGTCACGCCCCCTAGTGGCAGTACTGTAGTGATTTTTTTTTCTCTACAGGGTCATCCAGGACAAGATGGGGCCCCAGGCCCAAGAGGGGTCCCAGGGTGTAACGGGACAAAGGTGGGTGTTTTTCAGGTCAAAATTTAATTGCTTGGCCATTAGCAAATGCACAGCATATGTACTGTGAACTCATTTTTATTATATAGAAGAATACAAACATACCTTTTATCATCCAGTGGGGGGCTGAACTCTATGATGTTTTCCTCTACAGGGTGAACGTGGATTTCCAGGACCCCCTGGATTTCCTGGGGACCCAGGACCCACAGTGGGTGTTGCTGCATGCTTCTCACTGGACACTGTGTCTGAATCTAGGATATGAGACAAACATAAACTTGCATAACATTTACCTGTAATATTTACAGCTCTCAACCAATTTTGTGATTAGTCATCATCTACTTAGACTTCCAAAAGGATTTTGATGTTGTCCCCCACAAGAGGCTCCTACTTAAACTCAAAGCGACAGATATTTTAGGAACTGTAGCGACCTGGATTGATAACTGGTTAACAGATAGGAAGCAGCGAGTAGTTATAAGAGGCACAA
>JAODKF010000045.1:10665630-10681454 GCA_026779585.1 Mormyrus proboscirostris | reverse complement strand
ACAGATTATGCAATTAGTTGGTTGAAACAAAATCCTGGTTTGGATTTTTACTTTCTGGACCTGAAATGTCCACCTCTACAAGACAGTCTATGTTGTTGGTCCCTCCTAGTTCCCAGAGCAAAGATATGGACTGTCTGGGGGGTCCCAGGGGACTGGATGGGGAAACACCGAACTAGAGGACACATAGAAGGGGCTCGCTGACTCACAGAGAGCAAGGAAGGCATGCTGGGAAGCCATGAGCACCAGCACCCTGCGCAGGATGTCCTTGTTGATGATGTAGTTCTTGATATGGTAGGTGTGGTGCTCCACGCAGAACGTCAGCAGCTCCAGAATCAGCGCCAGCAGCTGTGATGTCTGGAAGTCATCTGGACATGGAGAGACGGTCGGTCAGAACACACGGGCAGGGGACACACCGCTGCCTTGCGCCAAGTCAGCTGACCCGTGATGAGCACAGACATGTCAGATAAACTGCCTTCTAGTAGAATGTTCTCTCTCTAGTACACTACTACTTAAATAAGTCTAGAAGCATCTGCTGTACACCCTTAGCAAAGCAGAGATATCTCAGCACTTGTCATCATTTTACTGTGCAACTGGGATGAAGGAAAACACTGAGATTACATATTGATTCATCATTACAGGGGCGTCAACCAACCAGATTTACTTTGGCTGAAGCACCACCACTCCACAACCATCACCTTTTAATGCTTCATCTCAACACCCAAAGGAACGCCGGCAATATGATCAGACTTTAAACTAGGCAGAAACACAAGGACAAGAGTGATGGTTTGGTTGGGGGGGGGGGGGTCACCTTTGCTGGGCTTCTCTTCTGTGGTGTTGGCCAGCAGTGGGGCGGAGAGCACATGCATGCAGTGCTTATAGAAGAAGCTCAGGAACTCCGTCTTCTCAGTTTTCTACAGTTATAAGATGTCAGAGAATGAAGGGAACGTCAAATCACTTGATCCACTTCGCAAAAGGGTCATTCACAAAGCTATCACTTCAGGCATGAGGTGGTACCACATCAGAGTGCATATGTGAGAGTCTAGAGGAAATGTATCCTCACGTTGGCTGTGGCAAGCATGTTCTCCGGGTCCACTAGGGTTCGAAGCAGGCCCATGAGCTGCACGGCGCCACCTAGCTCAGGGTCCGTGTCACAGATCATATGCTCAATGATCAGGTTGATCAGAAGGATGTCCTGAGACCACACGGAAATGGATGCCAAGTTTATCATACATCAACCTGTTAATCTCCCAGACCAGGATGAAAGCTGCTGTTTGAATGCGACGTTTCCTCCACTCACGTCGTCGTTCTGCTGGGACTCCTGCATCACAAACTCCCGTACCATGGAAGGGTTGTACTCCACCAGGTAGGAGAAGATATCTGTGGCAGCAATGCGCACCAGGCCGTCGTCCATCCCCTACCAACCACCAACACAGTGAAGCAGACCTTTTTACAATCATACACTCAATCACCAACAGCATGACTACAGTGGTTTGGAGCAGAACAAATAGGTACTGAGCTTATTATAAGGCTTTCCAGCAAAGCTTGTGGGACATTACAAAAACATGGAGTCTAACAGACTCTTCCTGCATCTGACTTACCAATATGACCTCCAGGGCTGGAAGGATGCCCATGTTTGACAATGTTTTGAAGAAGGCATCTCTATTTTGAGGTTGTAACGTCTGAGAGAATGCGCAAAATTCCTTAAGAAAGTTAACCTGCAGAGAAAGAAAACCCCACTATGTTATTCTTAATGGGCTGCAACGTGATGGGCTGCCTTCACAGACAGATAGGCTCTACAATAACACGGCAAATGCCATTGCACTGCTGCCACTTTCAAAGTGCAATTCATACCAGTTCGTGTCTCTTGTCATCATCAGTTGCTTCGTCAGTTAGCTGTGCAAAGAGGTCTGTCAGGAACCTTTCATCGTCCTAATCGACATGGAGGGGGTGAGGAATGAAAGGTGAATTTAAGTTACTGAACCAGCTTACCGACAACGACACTCTGCTGATCCAAGAATCCCAGCCCTGTCAGTCTATCACTTAAGAAACAGCACTCACCTTTCCACAGCTTTTCACCTCAACAAACCAAACCACAACCTACCATGTGCAATGTTACTTATGAGATTTTTAGAACGCAACTTGGTACTACTCTGCTGGAACAGTATGTATATGCTACAGGTACAAAACAGCAGAGGGGTGTTCCACAAAGCAGGACTTTTCAGTTAGCTGGGTTAAGCTAGAAGTTATGATTGTCCAATAGGAATGCTCCTCACCTAAACTCTTATTGGACAATCATGACTTCTAGCTTAAGTTAACCCAAGTAACTGAGAAATCCTGCTTTGCAGAACACTGTCAGGTCTCTTCCAAGAACGAAATAAACATATTACATACATGCAAAGACATCCAAGCCTACCATGCAGTTTTTATTCAGTCTCCTATTGTGGATAGTCAAATATTTGTTCAGGTAGGAATGTAATCTAAAAGCTATACAGCCTTAAATAGCTAAAAAGTTGTGCAATTCAGATGGTGTAATATTATACAGCATTAGTTTACACAATGCACAGAGCTGCACATCCACAGTTGCCAACTATTTACTGAAAGCTTTCACATGGTGATTCACTTCTCACTAGCAGGAAAGAGCCATTGGTGATGGGCAATCTTGAATCCCCCCCCCCAAAAACAATGGGGAGCTCAATATGATTGTGATGACTTTCATCAGTTCTAAAGCAAATTATATGGCTTTTAATCAAATACCTAATATGCTAAGAACCCTTCCTATTAATGTGTCATTTGGACCACAAGCAAAATGCACATCATTAAAAATAACACATACCGTGTGCTACAAACTACACAAAAACAAACATTATATAAATTCACCAGTAATGCAAATATAATTAATAATACACGTTTTTTTAAAAAAAAATCATCGTATCTTAGGATTGCATAACTATTTTTAAGGTTATATATTTTTAAATTTATTTCCAAAACACAACAGAGAATATAATTAAATAGAAGGTATGGGCTTTATAAAAACATACCACTACAAAAGAAAGGGAACAAACCCATGACAGGTCACACAATGCGGGCACATCACTGGACACCACCACACAACCTTGCTGTGCGTGGAATGTGTGGGTCACTAACTCTGTTTCTTAGTCAAGTTGAGTCTCCTGAAAATCTGACAACTTTCAATATCCACTTTTTGTTTCAAAGTGTTTAACAGGAAGGTATTTTGTTTTTGTCTAAGGCAAACATTTGTAGAACTGAACATTCCACCTTGCATTTTCTCCTGGTATTGGGAGAATTATATATGAGAACTGAATACTGGTCTATGACACTACTGAGTTCAGAAACATTAAGGTTTTTTCCATTCCCTTAGGTATTTTCCCAGAAATGTTTTAATTGTTTCACCACTTGTTACGTGGAAAAAAACACGCACGTAAATACATAAAAATATTGGAGAAAAGCAGATGGATTAAGGGTGTTCAACAGAACAGATAAAGAGAAAACCTAATTAATACAACAGAATTACAGCTTTCAAAAAAAGCAAAGACTGAATTTCGCTTTAACGAGAGAGGACAGACCCTCGGCTCCATGATGAGCATAGACACACATCTTCAAAGGGAGAAAGATCCTTCAAAGGTGAGAAATGGACACTTACCTGCAGCATTCCGACAATTTCCACTTTGTTAAAAAAAATAAAGGAGTGAAGAGTGGAGAGCATGTTCTCCTCAAAGACAGAAGGGGTGGGCAGGACCATGTCCTGAATGTACTGTACTCGGTACGTCTGGTGAATTTTTTGCTTGAGTTCAGGGTCTGAAATGGGGATGACCTCCTTGAACTTGGCAGTCTTAGTCAGGAATTCCCTGTGTCTCCGGGGCTGGGGCAGGGAGGGGTCAAACTCCAGGCAGCCAATCACATCCATGATACATTCATCAGAGAACATGACCTCAAAAAGGGCTGTCCGGTTGAGGAGAAAAATTCCCTTAATGATCTCAAACAGTTGGTGCAGCCCCTCGTGGTTCTCCAGGTCTTCACAGACATGGAAGAGCTCCAGGAGCTTCTTGATGTAGCCTTCATTCTCTACAGCTAGAGCCAGCTTCTCACGGCGCAGCGGTGATGGCAGCGAAGAGGCCACCAGCTCCGCTACCTCCTCCAGCCGGTTCAGCTCGCAGGGGGGCAGCTCGAAGCCAGGGGATGACATGTCATCGAAACGCTCCTCCTCAGACTCCTCCACCAAGTCCTGTGTGATGTCCACAGACGGGTCCTTCCCCTGGACCTGATCTCACACAATATAAGTGTCCAAGGTAAGTCCAGTTTGTTAGCACTCAGTTCTGGGTAAAATTACTCAAATGGGTCTAAAACTAAGCTGTATTCATACCTGGGAGTAATCGCATGGTGCAAACTAACAATGAAAATGTTTGCATTTGCCATACATGACTTGACTTAAAATGCCTTACCTGGCATATTTTCTCCCAGATTTCATCACACCCTACTTTCTCCTGAAAGCTGAGCGCCAGGTCGTAGTTATCAGCTTCGGACCACACTATTAATGTGTCCTGTGAACAGCAAAAGACACAACAATGTCAACCCATGTTCAAAAAACAGAACTGAAATCTCAGCCAATAGCTGAAATCTCTCCCCAAAACTAGTTAGCTCCAAGTTTAAATAACACGTACATTCAACCAGGAAGTTAATCTACTTATTTTATTTTTGCCAATTCCAGAGAATGAGAATGGAAACACCTGCCCTAGATAAAAGAGTGCTATATTACTGACCTGTTGTTTCTGGTAAGCAGTGTTTGGGTTTATTTTTGATTCCAGCAAAAGAGAACCTTCAAAGAAAAGTCAAACATGATTTTATTGATCAAATCATTAGATGTAAACTATACAATGTATATATTCTTTAGTGATCTGTGTGTACCCCGTATTAGACAGTTATGATTTAAAAAGCCCTTGAAAAAGTAATTCTGATGTGAATGATGGGGGGGAAAAAACATGGAATGCTATTCTACAGGAAACGTCATTTAAAAAAAATGTTTCACAAAACCACTGGTGCAAGCGCATGACTTGGGTGCAGCGGAGAAGTGACAAAATAAATGAATTGCCGTGAAACGCACGGTGCAGGACACGTGACCCAACAAGAACAACACTGACACGCGCCACACGTAAACAGCACGAGGCACGCTTGTTTGTTTACTCCCTGCCTAATAAACCACGCAGCCCTCCTGTCAGATTCACAGGATCATTTTCTCCCCGACGGCCGTATGAATCCTTACCGTCGCTTTCGGCGCGTACCAGCAATGATATCCCTTTAAACCTCTCGACGTAGCTGGACGAGACGTGCCCGGTACCCCGATCGTCCCACTGCCTGTCTTCATTGAGGGTGTAAACCTTCACTCTCCGGCGTGTGTCCGTCATCCTGCACACTGTCCTGGTTGTTTTTTAGAGCAAAAACGGCTTCGCTTTCCGACCCTTCCTCCCAGACTAACCGCACGGTGGTACCTTATAGTACTTCGCAGTTTTTTTTTTTCGACGAAAATCAAGTGATTTCCGCTCACAAGACTTCTGGAGACCAGTGCCGAAAATTTACAAAATCCTCAGGGTAGAAAAATGGATCTGCAGACAGCCCTGCTTATCACCAGCCAGCTAGCTCTTCGGCTAGCTAGCCGATTGCGTTCCTCATTTCTTCGAAACCGGTAAACGTTCGAGCGCAGCCAAGGCCGTGTGACAGCGACATTATCATCATTTACAGACTCACCCGATTTGCGGTTCAATGTGAAGCTCGGCCGTATTTCTGTTTAGCTTGGTACCCTAATATTTTATGTTTCATGAGTGTTCCGCCATGTTCTGTCTTCGGGCCGCGTCTGCTAGCCTCTTTTCACTATTTGGCCAGCATTTCAAAATAAAGCAAGCCAAAGGCGCGTAATCATTCATCTCCCCTACGCGGAACATGTCACACACCGCCAGTTGTTCACGTTAATCCCCAGCGTCTTCGTTTGATTAATGCGCGCCTGCCAGTTAGCATTCAACCATTTTGGTTCCCCTCAGCATAGCAGTACGGGGATTCCAGCTCTGTTAGCGCAAGGGCAGCCTGACGCCCTTAAAGAAGCAGGGCAGTCATTTCTAACTCAGTGTATAATCATACAGAGAAATTATGTATGTAATAAGGGCTCGATGTACTAAGTCACGGCACATATCATATCATCACAATAAAGACAAAGCGATGCGCCAACAATTACGTGCTGTTCGGTTTTTTTGATTATTTGTAAATGTTGTCATGTCTGTGTGTCTATGTATGACTGCTTTTGTCAGTGACGTGTTCCAGCGTATGCTTTCTCTCATGGCAGTATCTCAGTGATCAACGCTGATTTGGTTCAGGATTTTATAAATAAGTAAATGATTGCTGTGTGGGTTATGTCCAGACCGTCATTGGTTCAAATCCTGTGGCCAACAGAATAATAATTTAACTGCTGAGCCCTTAACCCCAAAAACTGCTCCAGATTAACAGCTGACTGCACTGTGAACCCAAGCTTTGCTCTCACCCATATGCGTCTGATAGGAGTATAAGATGTGTAAATACTGAATTCTGTTGCACTTGACTTCATGAAGGCATTCTATTAAAATTGAAGAGAAACAGGATCAAATAGTTACAATTTTACTCAAAATATTTCATCCCACCAATAGTTTTCTGATTTATTTATACGTACAAATGTAGAAATTATGCTATCAGCAGATGGCTTTTGGCTATTATCTGTAATACAACCATAGTATAGAATAAAGAGGATTTATACAAAACAAGAGGGGCTTTTCTGCTTAAAATGGGTCATATCCAAATTTTGAATTAGTTTTTCTAATTGTGACTGCTGCCTTGTGCACGAAGCTTCTGGAATAGGCTCTGGACCCCCCCACAACCCTTAATAGGACAAATGAAATGGATGGATGGTGGATGGATAATTGCGGATGGTCGTACAATTAGCTTTCCATCCATCCATCCATCCATCCATCCATTTTCTGAAACCACTTGCCCTATTCAGGGTCACAAGGGGTCCATAGTCTATCCTGGAAGCTACAGGCGCAAGGCAGGAAACACAATTAGCTTAGTAATATAATGGTAGTAGAAGACTAAAGTCTGAATGTCTTTTTTCACATTCATTAGAAATATATTTATTTGATCTGTTCTGAACAAGATATCAGAACTGCATTTTCTTAGAGATGTTCACCTTTGAACTTTAAAGCTATGGTGTAATAGAATTGTGATGATTAATTCTACACTCTAGTTAATTACCTTGGAATGCAACATAAGTGTGAAGAATTTCTTCAAACAATGCATATCCACAAATCTAACCGAAGAAAAAATGGCCATTTGTTTTTCAGAAAAGCCTTTGCCTATTAGTTGCTATGGCGGCAGCAGGTGAGTTGCGTAAACAGAACTAACAGCACTGTATTTAGTTTGGAAGCATGGAAAACAAAACCCACCATTTTGGGAAAGCAACAATGATGCAACAGAGCTGCAAGTATCAATAAGTGTATATAAGTATAAATAAAGATGTGTTTACAGAACAGAATAATGATATTTTATTAATCCCCATGGGGTAATTCTCTTTTGACCTATCCCACCTATGTCTCCATGAGACATAGAGCCAGGTCAGAGCAAGCTTGGGGATGCAGCACCCTTGGATCTGGGGGTTAAGGGCCTTGCTGACCCCACGATTCAAACTGGCAACCTTTGGTCATTATATCAACCTGAAAGGTTATTCATGAAAACATTTCTCTTGTAAATTACCCATTTTGGATTTGGATTTTTCCAGTATCGCAACCAAGCTATATGCTACCCGATGCCCTAGCCTAGCTAACAATTATGTTTTTGTTTAAACACAGTGCTACAAAATTCATGTTCGTAACATTAAGAATATTAATATGGATTATGTAATCACTTTCGATAATACCGCTAAATCTGCATATTTAAATCCTACCAAGAGATACAATACAAAAAAACAGGGGTTTAAAACTAGGGGTCAAACAATATGATCCACATCTGCACACATAGTCTAAAATACAAAAAAATGTAATATGAGTTTCTTTTGAAATATATAAATCTGTTTACATATTGTCCTACTTAAGTAAAATTCAAAATTTGCTTTTCAAGACTCACTGGCTTCTGAGAATCTACACAGATGGTTAAATTAGTATCAACACTTAATATCAAATATTCAAAACTTCCAGAGCTTTATTGATTCCACGTGTTCTAACCCATAACACAATCCTGCAACCACAAAATTGAACAGAAGAGGTATGGTGTGAAAGTGACCCTAACTGGGTTCCAGGTGTACAAGCACCAGGACTCCCAGCTTCCCTCTGCAGGCTGAAAGGCGGAAGAACACTTCTAAGATGACTAAGAACTTTGGGTTTTGTCGGTGAAAGAAAAGGCCACTGCTTATGAGTCCATGTCTGTCCACATGTCTGTGTGTTAGATTTATTATAAACATCCTCAAAATCACTATTCCTCATTCTTTTCCTGAATTTATTAAACCTCAAGACAGGTCGTTTGTATTAAAAGGTATGTCTCCTCCAGATGAATTAAATTCCAGTCTTTTGCTTCCCCTTGGGACATTTTAATCCACATATGTATTGTATATGTACAAACATGTCTGTGTTAGTGGCTGGGAACCTGCTTGCTCAGAGCTGCAGTCAAATCCTGCAGGTATGTGAAATACTTCTCTTCATTCTGCCTTTCTGCGTGTGTGATTTCTTAACATGTTGCGTTTGTCAGGCTGTGTTATTGTGGCCAGATCTGTCTGCGTCTCTCTCTCTCGATTAATCCTCTCTTTGGTCCGCTGTCGCTAGTCTTCAGTCTTGGCCTCCATCTCCTCCGCATCATCGTCGCCATCAACCTCGGCATTCTCACGTTCGAGGCGCTCGAGCTGCCGTGCCAGCTCCGTCTCGTCCGTATCCGTGACGACCTTCGGCTGCCGGGAGATGCCATGGAAACACTTACACCAGCCCGGAGAACGGTTTGCTTGTAGCTGACCCTTTACCCCTCAACAACTCCTCCTCCCTGCCTTTGCACCCACCTCCATCTGGATGTTGAAGACTCCCCTCTTCTCTTCAATCTTCTCCTTGATGGCAGCCATGGCTTGATGGAGCACGGACAGGCCCTCAGTGCGCTCAAGTGTGGTTGTTGTCATCACATAGCGTGGCGGAGCGATCAAGTTGATCTGTGGGCAAATATGGACGGCTGGTCAAACCACCGGGATACGTTAGTGTACACAGAGGAATCTCTTTGCCAGAGAGGGTGAAGCTTGCTGCTTCAACTTACCTTGATCGGCATTGCCTCTGTGGAGCAGTTCAACCCGGCCCTCAAGGCATCTTTTACAGCATCAATACCCTCATAGCCATAGCAAGCCACCTCAATGTCTGCCGGAGACAGAGGAAATGGATAAACCACTGACCAATGTTTTAACTCTTAATCTAACACATTGTTAGATTAACTTGCAGTCATGTGTGAATGTAATGACTATATCAGAGTACGAAACACATGAGAGAGATTTGAGTCAGTTTTTCTGAAACTTATTTTTTGCAGACCTCTGTGCAGTATTGAACAGAAGGTGCTGTGATAACTGGAGGTTAGGCGGTCGTGGTCACGCTGCGTCCTACCTGCTCTGATTTTGACAGCCTGCGGTGTGAGTCGTCTGTTGATGTTGTCGATGAGGACTGTTCTCTCCTCCTCCGTTAAGTCGAGTCCATCTAGGATGGATGGGTCACTGAATGGAAGCACACACTGATGTCAAGACACAAGATACTTTCTAAATAAAGGTCAATCACAGAAGGGTCAAAATAAATTGGTGGCTTTTATATTAACTTATATGCCTGTTCAAAATCCATTAGAATTTAGTCTCAAATTTAAACCAGTTGCAATTCTCCCATATTATTTGATATGTAGTGCAATTAGATTACCAGTTCGTAAAAAACCATAGAGACAATATCCGTTAGGTTAGTAACTTCCTATTGTGCATTAGTAAATAGGGGTAAGTTTCCTAGCTCAGGAATCTACTCACGACACAGCCTGCTTGAAAACATCATAGGCCCCATATCCAGGGCGCTTGTGCTTCTCATCGAAGACCCAGGCGGTGCGCTGGAATAGACTCTCAAGCTGCTCATCCTTACTGTACTCCAGAACCTCTGCCACGTGCCTCAGGATGCTGTAAACCTGCAACATCACACCCACATCATCCCATGAGCCTCACGTCAAAAGCAGATGGAACATTAAATTTCTTTTTCATCATACAAAATTAAAAATAATTTACAGATGGAGACAGCCCAAATCTGCCATACTGCTCTGCACGATTAAGAATCGACTTCAAAGGAAGAAACAGTGCTTACAGTTTTTGATTTGGTGAATTTATCTTCACACTTAATGGCTTCTTCAGGTGAAACTCTTCTCTTTGATAAATCAATGTAACCTGTGGGGGGCACACAGTGACAGGTAAGAGTTAGCAATACCAATAAAACTATTATTGAAGTTACAAGAAGCAAAAAAGAAATGCTAGACAGACGACACAGCAAGATGCCCTCACCTTTCTCCTTATCGACTCGGATGACAACCACACACTCATTGCGGCCGATCCGGATGAGCTTGTTGATGGAGCGAATGCGTCGACGCGACAGCTCGCTAAGGAGGATCATTCCCTCGATGTTATTATACTCCAGCAGGCTGACATAGGCACCCATCTCGGCAATAGAACGCACATTCACCATCACCACATCCTCCACTTCCGGAAACCGGTGTTGGTAGAATCTACAGCTGAGGCCCGGCATCACTACATGTGTGGACAGTTTACCACAACAGACACAGAAAAACATTGAGTCGGTTACCAGGCAGGGTACTCACATGGAGCACAAATATACAGAAAAAGTACAAGTTGGGAAAAACAAAATACAATGAGTTTTACTGGTTCAAAACAACTTACATTAACGTACTATTTCTGCATGCTAATTCATCTTAACTCATTCTCTTACACAGCTGTTAATTTAAGAAATGGGTGAAAACGAATCAGTATTATCCCTAATACCGGCATTAATCTTTATTTTTTCTTTTTGGTTGCCAAAAATACGTGTTAAGAGAAGTAATTAAGGTAATAAATAAAGTAATAAAGATGATTAAAGAAAAAGATTACGTTTGCGTCACCCTCCTGAATAAGGAAATGAGCATATGTTAATTAAATCATGCTAAACAGTTACACAGCGGAATAATTCAGTAACTGAACAATGCATATCGGTACATCAGACTACTGTTATTTGAAAAAATATTTCACGATGACAGTAAATTAGTAATCTGTTCGTGGTTTTGGAGTGTGTCAAAATTTCAACAGATGCACTATTCAGGCAAATTACAATAATCCTTCTTGGGCCAACCGATATCCATATATTACTTATGATAAACATCTTCACTATCCCGGGTTAAAGAAAATGTACGACGCCTATTTCACTACCATTGCTTAGCTATGACAATAGTATAACTAAGTAGATTAACTGAAAACGGTACATGTATTATTTTTCAAATAAATATACGACAGTCAAAAAAGACGTCAGGTGATGCTAAGGGCTCATCGTGTACTAAAAAGGACAAAAATAAATCCATTATTGGTCATATGGGTAGCTATGGGCTCCCATGCTGCAGTCAGCGCCTAGCTAACATGCAAGGTAGCCAGCTAGCTAACGGTTAACTTTTCGCCCTGCATATCATACACCTACTTCCATTTCAGAACAAAAAAAACTCACCTATATTAGTGAATCAAACTCCGAATGGCGACAAAATACACTTTAGTATGTGAAAAAATAACGTTTCTTGTAGGTTTAGTACGCAAGGAAAAGCCTGCTATCCAATGCTTTCTGGTACATCAGTGCACAAGAACGTATGATAGTTAACCCGGAAGCGATGTCGGCACAAACGTGACAAAACAGCAGAAGAAGAGACAAAGTTAAAAACCTCTACGAGGAATGTATTAGCGCCTTCTAGCGGAAAAACTGAAACTTAATATCCACACGGCCTATGTAGCCTTTACGTATGTTGTTAGTTGAATGTTGTGTGAGGGTGCCCTGCATTAGCTTGCGCCCGTAGCCTCCGAGATCCAATCCAATCCAGCTTTATTTATAAAGCACTTTAAATAACCTGCACAGGACCAAAGTGCTGTAGTAAATAAATAGATAAAACGAAAACATAAAACATAAAAAACATAAAAACATAATATCAGATGGGCTCTGGATCCCCTGTGACCCTGAATGGAATAAACAATTACAGAAAATTGTTGGATGGATGGACAGGTGGATAGATGTTATTGGTTTTCTGCAACTGGATTTTTACATTCAAATCATATAAATAATTTTCTACTGCTGAACCCAGTCACTATCAGTAAATAATTGTACACAATTATAAATAAAATATGATACTTTATTGATCCCACATGGGGAAATTCTCTTGTTGCCCACCCCACTTTGTTCTCCATTACACACAGACACATACATAGGTGAGAGCAAGCTTGACAGTAAAGGGCAGCCCGTCTACAGCAGCACCCATGAAGTTTGGGGTTAAGGGTCTTGTTCAAGGGCCAATGGATGTGATTATTCTGCCAAACTCAAACCAGCAACCATCTGATCACAGGCACAGAGACTAACACACAAACACACACACACACAATGCTTTGGGATCTCTGCTAATATCATTTTGACTGTTATATCTTAGCACTTCTATTGAACTTTGACATAATTTTTTTCAAAGCCATGACTCACCATGAGAAAGGAAACTGTATTCTAGTCTTCTTAGTTCTGTGCAGATGCAAAAAAGAAATATATAAAACGGATATAATCTGCCTTTTTCATTTTGATAGATGAAAAACTTTGTACTATGTGCACTTGAGGCAAATACCTAAATGTTCCAGAGTGATAGAGAACTAGGAACTGTCTGAGATGACAGGGAACTGTCTGGGACGACAACAGGTCAGGGCGGCCTGGCCCAGACACTGGGGAGATGAGTCAATGGGAGTGAGTGAATGTTACTTATCTTTAGCTCAAAATAAGGAGAAATAATGAAAGGTGCTGATCCAACTAATGTTTCTGGGGTAGAGGTTGAGTACTAACAAACTACTTAGAGCAGATGTCAAAAAGCGGCAGTCACGTATAGGAAAAGTACCAGAAGAAGGGGGGTGATGCCCAAGTGGGCCATAAAAGCAGGGACCTCACACCACCCAGTTGAGCCTCTTTCTGTACATGCTGAATGTATGTCAGTGGTCGCTCCAATTGCAATTGATTGACAGAATAAAGCGGTGACTTGCAACTACTCCTCGTCTCTTCGTGAATCTCTTCTCATCAACGGACCCAGGTGGAGACGGTGAACTCCAACACACTATATGTACGTTCGTCTGTACACTATGTTCTTGCGGCTGTATGCATTATAATGTACCTCTGGAATCATTCATGTGAGTCGTCAAACGACCGCCAGAATACCGGTATCTTAAGTAGAAATTATACGGATATTTATAATACTGCAATACTTAGCTGAGAAAAAAGTAACATGTTCAGCAGCACTAACTTACTAAACTGTGTCGATCTGACGACTAGTACCCAGTCTCACCATAACAGATCGGACCAGAAGCGCTACCGTCCAGTCACATGACCCTGCGTCAGCTGACCGACTCGGCTTCACTTTGACAGCGGAGTATCTCTTGTAAACGACAGAAACGGTATATCCTTCCCAGTAAAACATATCATTATACGGTGGACACGTCACGAAGAACTAAAAAGCGTGAAAATATAAGAGACGAATCGCTAAATCTACAAGAAGCAAGATGTCAGGAAAAGACAGGATCGACATATTTCCGTCTCGAATGTAAGTAGTAAGGGTACATGCTAAGCTGCTAACTAGCTACTCGACTATTATTTCGCTGTGAAATACTTTTCTGACCAGTGATGTCACTGTAATATTTATGCTGCATTTTATTACTATGGACGTGACAATTTATTTGGGCGAAAAAGAAAAATATGACCGTATAAGCGATTGTAGGTTTTAAGGTGCCCACATTAGATCAGCAGCAACATGTCTAATGAATCACTACCTACTGTAAGATATCTGTAATTTCACAGGAAGATGCTGAGATAGGTGGTATTTTAATGTTAACGTGTCCTATTCGTAAGGTGTACACTTCGACCGATTTCCATATGTAGGAAGTGTAGGAAAAATCTGCACAAGGTCAATCAGAATGGTTGTGTCACCCAGAGCTATTAGTTACAGTGTATACAGTTATGACATTATGACATAGTGTATGACATTATTAGTTACCGATGTATTGACTGCTTTTTGACTGAGATCAAAAAAAGCCGCAGGGATACCGTGGATACCTTGCTGATAACTTGTCCTAATGGTTCGGTTCTGAATCAGCTTCCAAATTACGATATAAGAAATTTCTCTGCACAGAAAATGAAAAACAAATCACATTTTAACAGATGTATTTCATAAATAAGTTAAATACGTAAGTATATATACATTCTAATAATACCACGTACGATTACTTGAAATCAATTATTGTACGTTTTGTGTGTTATATTTGGTTAATCTGATAGATACATTTAGATTTAAACACAGACACAGAGTAGTTTCCATTACTCCCAATTGTAGCTGCAGATTACTCATACCTTGGAAATTGTAATGCTGCCTTGGATACTATTCCAGCAAAAGCATGCTGGGTGTAGTGTAACTAAAGTATAAAGTAGTGTTACTTAAACCTGACCAGACCACTAATCATGCTCAGGTAAACTCCACATTGAACTGTATTAAGCCTTGAGTAACTGAGTAAAAAAAAAAAACAAGCTCTTTTGTCATGTAGAGAACAGAACATAGTCAGAGTATTCCAGTTGGCCACATACTTGTTACAAGACCTCATTGATAATACATTAATGTTAGGTTCGTGTTTGCGTTTGTTTTATTTGTCATTTAGCCTAGGCCACTTTAAGCCCTTTGGGAAAGGGATATGAATATACTCACATGTAAGCTGAACATGATTTTAAACAGAAGTAACCGCTAAATTGCATCGGTATCCTGTGTCATATCCATTATCATGCACACCTGACCATCTCCTTTTATAAATGGAGGTCAGCGAGAGACGTGCTGCCGCTGTATAGCAGCGTTTGCATACCGGGGCTGTCGGGTTTGCATGATCACCCTTTTTGTTCTGTTTATAACCAAAACAGCACCTTGTCTCACTTCTGCTGCCCTATGGATTAAGCTAGAGGCCCACAGCGAGGAGCAGCGATTTCCGGCTTCCATCTGTGTGACTTCACAGACAGTGAAACTTCTTAAATATGAAAATTTCCAGAACGATAGGATCAAACCATTTTGTCCAAATTGACAGCATTCAGCTGGAATTCACTGTCTACAACTTACACTGCCACATCCATCATTCCCACTGCGATTGCTGCATCATTTACTTTCTCTGTGTTCTCTTCCACTTTGACCTTAATTTGTATCGCTACGTTTAGCACCATGTTGATTTACATTGTCGAGCTCAAACTGGCAGAGGTCAACCAGTAGAGCTGCTATTTTCAGCCTGTCTTGGTGGTCTGCAGGTTTTAAGGAGATTCTCCTTTCATTCAGCTCAAGAACTTCAAACCCATACGTGTTTAACCCCTTATCCCTCCCAGGCTGGTTAGTGGGTGGAGCTACAGGGGAGCCTCTCCTTCATCACCTTATCCCTCACAGGCTGGTTAGTGGGTGGAGCTACAGGGGAGCCTCTCCTTCATCACCTTATTCCTCCCAGGCTGGTTAGTGGGTGG
>JAODKF010000045.1:10588865-10603067 GCA_026779585.1 Mormyrus proboscirostris | reverse complement strand
GTGTGCGTGAGGGTGTGTGTGTAAGCATACCCTAAACATATAGGGGGAGATTAACAGCTTCAGGTAGTGCTGAGGTACACGCCACACCGAGCGACTCCATCCCCACGACTGGCAGAATAGTGGGCAAAGCCCTTGACCCCAAATACTTCTAGTACACAGGCGGACTCTGCTGTACGTTACTTTGGACAAAAGCATCTGCAAAATAAATAAACGCAATACAAGAGAACCTACCCTCACCCAAAAATTGGCGAGGTAGAGCGACAGCCCAGTTGAGTGACTTGCAGAGATGCACAAGCTCTTAAAGAGTCGTCTGCACTTTGATAAAAGCCCTCAAAAATAACCGCTCTGTGCCCAGACTGTTACATGTCCTCAGACAGCTCTGTTCACTGCCAAATCCACATCAGCACTCTCCCATAGAGCTGCAGCTCACGGCTCGGCCCCAAGGAGACAGAGCTCCGCACTGGGGCCTCCCGCTGCAGACTGATAGGTAGAGTGACCAGACCGATTGGGTAAAGTGGAACATGACAGCCTTCCATCGACAGGCAGACAGGCACAGGTCTGGCCAAGAGGACATAAAAAACACCCATCTGCTTCCCATTGTCATCAGCGGCGTTCAAAGACAAATATAACAGGACAGAGTCCGCAGCTCATGCCTGCCCAACAAGGCACCCATCTGCTCCCCACACGTGAGGCCAGGAAGTGATCGTGACAGAGGGTTAAACGGTTGGGGAATGGAGGCCTGTCCTTGCTCCTTCCCACTTCTGTATTAGGTAAGCATGGAAACCACCATTGATGTGCGACCGAGCCAGACACTCGCTGTAGAGATGTACGCTTCCAGGTCATGTGACGGCCATGCGCGCTCCCATGTGGCGGAGCGGCACTCTGCTATGTCTCTCGCCTCTGGAGTTCTACTGCTAAAAAGGAGCTTGACCCCAAACTTCAGGTCCCTCCTCCTTAATCTGCCACCATGGTTAAAGTGCAATGGTGCAAGTTATGGGTCCATCGAGAGGACGATGGTGGATTCGAGCCCCGAGCATGGGAAGTCCAGCTTGCCACGGCCTTTGGGTCCTGGATTTACAGGACATGGGGAACAGAAAGCCGTCCTACCACGTGCCAGACATCAACACCCCGTGGTCCGAATGAGAAACCGGCCGGCGGTCAGTCCTGATGACGAGGACCTGATGACATCAGTGCCAAAAGGCAGGGATGCAATTGGTCCCCGAGTCGGCGTCCACATACGTGGCCATGACCCCTCTGGGCCGGCCCAAGGGCTCCGCTGTCATGGGCAGGATGATGCATCAAAGAGGGGAGGGGCGATGGGGGTCGCTGTAAGGACCACTTCACGTCCTGCCCTGATGCCTGAGGGCCCAGAATGAGGACCTTAAAAAGTGTAGCGATGCAGAAGCTGATACGCTGGCTGAAAGCCTCCCCGGGCAAGGGAAAGAGCCATGAAACAGGGAGGGGGAGGTGGGGGAGGTAGGGTAGGACGGGGGGGGGGAGTGTGGGGTAGGAAAGGGTCGGAGGGGCAGGTCGGCAGCCAGCGGGGGTGCTTACTTTAGGTGTGGGGCAGGAGGCAGTGGAGAGGCGAGAGGTGGCCTGAGCGCGGGGTGATTCGGAGGGGGTGGTGCTTAGAGACGCTGTGTCCCGCGGAAGCACCTGGACACCCCGCGAAATGATGGAGTCCGGAATCTATCCCATAGGCCGTGGGTGGGGGGAGGGAGAGAGAGAGCGATCAGTCAGGTAAATTGCCGGTGGTCAGAGGACAGCAAAAGTGACCAAAACCGTGAGCCCCACAAAGCAATTTTTTCTGGAAACATGGCTTGTCCTATGGAAACATCTCATCCCGTGATGAATGGGAGGGAAATGACAGCAGGTGACAGACGGTAAGGAAATTACCAAACGAGAGAAGGAGAGGGGGAGGCTCTGCGGAAGTGAGTGAATGAAAGGTGGAGAGAGGGAGAGCATGGCAGGATGAGGGCAATGAGGAGGGTGTGGGTGGGCCGTGATGGTGGGGCTGATGGAGAGTGCTGATTGTCTGATCGATCCCCCTACATAGTCTTTTCCTTAAAATGACTATTGTTTTTTTTTTGTGCTTTTTTTATCTCTTGCAGACGAGGGCGAGGTCTCGGGGGTGAGATCCTGCAGAGTCCCGGCAGACGGGCACCACAGTCACCAGTGACCACTGCCAAGTGGGACCAGAGGGACCGTCACAGCCGGATGGGCGGCCAGCAGCGCCTCAGCCATGAGGGAAGGGGGCACCGTGGGTGCCCGGGAGGGAAGAGCACGGAGGGGGTGCTAGGAGGGCAGGAAAAGGGCAGGTGAGCCCTGTGCTGGGGGGGCCTGAGGGTCTTACCAGCAGCTCTCCAGCACTGCGAGTGCGATCATGGAGGGTGAGGCCATGGATGGACAGTGGACACCTTCTGACATGACAACAGGGTGTTAGGGAACTGCCACACTGATAGAGGACACAGCACACATGATTTGGGACATGGGGGAGCATGGTCACTAACGGTCACTGATGGTCAATACCCATCACTCAGTCAATCAATCAGTAATAGCCAGTAACAATCAATCAATCAGTAACAGTCACCGACAGTGAATCAACCAGTAAAGTTCACTAACAGTCAATAACAGTCACTCACTAACGGACGTTTAATCATTAATGGTCACTGGAGGTCAATAACGGTTACTAATAGTCATTCAGTCAATAATAGCTACTATCAATCACTCATAAAGTAATCAGTCAGTAACTATCAGTAACACTTATTAAGGCTCACTAAACAGTAATGGTCTGTCAGGAATTGTCAGTTACAGTCATCGACAGTCAGCTGTAGTTATGAGCAGTCCTACCGTCACTCTGAGTCACTCGTCACTGCTTTTAGTAACCAATGGTCGGCCATTTACTAACCATGCTCCTACAGACAGGTGAGGAGATGTTACGATGAACATGGAGAGGATGCGTTCATACTCAGGCACTACAGTGACCACATGGTTCAGACCCAAACAAACTGCCATTTACATGCTTTTAGGCACAATTCCTTCACAAGTTGGTTGTCATGCAGTGTGACACCGGTGACCTACAGGCGTCACTGTCCCTACTCCATCGCTGTTACCTTTGCAGCGATGGCGGCGGCGGTGATGTGGGAGGAGGAGCTGTCTTCAGTGGAGGCCACGCCGCTGTCCTTCTTGTCCTCATCCTCCTCCTCACACTGGACGCCCTTGTCCTCGGTCTGCTTGTGTGGGCCAGAGGCGGGCAGTGGGGACAGGGGTGGAGGTGGCGAGGGCAGGTCCTCCAGCTCATCCTGCACCTCCTTCACCTTGACCACGGCGTCCCGCAGAAGGTCGATGGCGTGGGGCAGTGCGGGCAGGATGAATTGGAAACATTCCTGGGGGGGTGGGGGAGGAAGGCAGAGGGTGAGGTATAAGGGAACAAATCACACTGACTGGCTCATGCACCCATCAGAGCCACCATTACCTCAGAGGGCAGTCCCCAAGCAGCATACTGAGCCCTGATTGGCTAAAAGTCTTGTTCATCACTCCCGCAGAGCCTTCACTGGGTACTTAAAAGCATGCCTGAACCTGCCCCCTCCCTGTGTCCATGATGACAGCTTCTGCACGATCGGCACTGATTCCTCAGAGAGTGTGGAGGACACAGGGCCCCCTGGTGACGGCGTCAGACCCTGTTAGCATGGTGAGGTTGAGGGACGAGGTCCGGGCATGCCACCTGCCTCCCTGACACCGGAGGGAGGGGGGGCAGTCCATCGCTCTCCAGCTCAGGGTGACGCCAGGTCAGGGCCCGGTCCTCCAGTGTTGCAGGAAACCAGTGCTACTTTCGCAGAATCCAGCTACAGTTTGTTCCAGCACTGTTTACTAAATTGTACCATAGATCACGCTCAGAAACATTAGGCATTAAAATTTCACACTTTGCATCCAAATGTATGTGTTTGTTTTTATGTTTGAGCACAAAATCACAACATGATACTGAGGCCTGAACTACATGCTTCCTGGGGGAAGAACAGCGATTCTGTCCTAAACAGGGAAAAAATAACACTAAACCAGGGATCCTGGGCTCCCATTTAGTACGAGTATCATAGTAATATCTGTTCCCAGTCACAGCGGGCCTGGCCTCCTGTTAAACTGAAGAGAGGAGATCCAGCCAGAACATTTTAATTGGCGTCTGTGTGCTCCATAAGGCACAGCACGGGCCCCTTCCTGATAAACAGATTGTCCCTCCCGCTCCCCTTGTGGACGCAATGGGAGGGGCGAAGCCCTAATCACGCTAACCGCCACAGCACGCCGCGCTCCTGCTCGCCTGTCCTCTCCCCAGATCCCGCTAGCTCCACTCCAGGCTCGGACTCTCGAGCTAACGGAGAAGTCTTGAAAGGCACACTCATTTTCGGCCCTCGTCCCAGAGATGATGGGAGTTGGGTGGCCTGCCGATTCCTCCCAATTAAGGAGGCGCAGGGAGGAGGCACGGGGAGGAGGTGTGGGGAGGACTCGCTGCAGCATGTGGCTACATTTTCATAATGCTAGCCTTTATGTGCCGTTAAGGCTCCTTCAGAGCAGAGGTCTGATGGCTGGGAGGGAACCAAGCTGCTTAGCGGGGCAGGAGGTTCATGAAACATCACACACACACACAGACACACACAGGCACGCATACACACACACACTCTGTCCTCTTACCTGCGAGCCCTTCTTACTGCCAGGCAGGTTGATGATGAGGGTCTTCCCCCTGATCCCGCACACAGGCCTGCACGAGCACAGGGGCAGGCCCTCAGTCAGACAGCCCTCAGGCCGACCTCCCCCCCACCCCAATGGAGGGGGTGCCCCCCCGGCGGCTCTTACCTGGACAGCATGCCCAGCGGCGTGACGTTGAGAGACCCCATCAGCATGGCCAGGGCCATCCCGGGTGCCTCCCGCTCAATCACCTCCTTAGTGGCCTGTGGGCAGATAGGGGGAGGGGGCCAGCTCAAGGTTTTCAGAATAAAACTGTATAAACCAGTATAATCCAGTGACCCCCCCCCCCCCCCCATGACCATGTGATCGCTGGATGGATAACCAAGCAAAAAGAAATGACCCTTTTTCAATGGAAAGAAATTACTGTCCTAGAACTGCTACCCCTAATATGGGACCATGAACAGCTGTCTTGTTCATGGTGGGGAAGATAAAACTATCAGTCTCTGTCAGAACAGCGCCACCTAGTGGCTAAACTAAGAGATCCAGAACATCAGTACTTTAGGATGTTCTTCAAAGAAGCAGCCGGTCAGAACTACATGCACCCCAATCCCCACCTTGGCCCCTGGGAACTCTGAGACTATCCAGCTTCCTTGGAGAGCACATGCGCACTCAGGCACTGCATATCTACCAAAGCATGAGCCACGGCAAGGCACACCGGGGCCTCCTCCTGTTACCGGGCTGCCTGTGCATCTCTACGGGAGCCAACTGCAATGCCAATGTACAGCTTAATGAAGGAAAAACAGCCAATTAAGGGACTGTTAGCTGAGAGTTGAATGAAAGAAAACAAATAAAAAAGCGTACTTTGTACTTTGACAATTATATCCAATATCCTTTAACCAAAAAGCATGTGCTATTTGCAATCACCCTACATCACAGCACGCTATCTGCTGCGACAGCACGAACACTCTCTGTAAAGGTATCACGTCTTTCCCGAGCACCAGTGTGGGGAGTGATCCAGCTCCCCGCTGGGCACTGACACAGAACCGGGGCACCAAGCAGAGGCTGGCTGGAGACCCGCTCCAGGCTTGGCCCATTATTTCCCCCGGGCCCGGAAACTTAATTACGCTGCATAGCAATCAGCGGCCGTGATGTGAGACTGCGCTGAGCGACGCTCGTGTCAGCTGCTGAGGAGCTCGACCTCACCGACCAGCTCCGCTGGGACGATGGCACAAGGATTCTCAGAACTGCAGCTGAGACGCACCGTCGCATGGAGTTAGAGGAGGGCTGAGTGCTGACGTCCGCCGCAGCTCGCATTTCGGTAACAGATTTTGATGCATAAGGGCTTGAAGACTCTACAAGGGCATCTGCTGGTGGTTTGTTTGTTTTTACCTCTGGGGTGACGTCACGTGGGGCAAACCCAGTACCCCCGGTGGTCAGGATGAGGTTCAGCTCTTTCTCATCACACCAGTCCATCAGTGTCTCCTGGAAAACCAAGAAATGGTTGTGTGTGTGTGTGTGTGTGTGTGTGTGTGTGTGTGTGTGTGTGTGTGGGGCGGTGGGTGAGCCATGAACCCCAGCCCCCCAGGAAACAGAGAGGGAAGGGAGACCTTTTACCTTGATCTCGTCGATCTCATCTGGTACTATTTTGTAGGCAGAAACTGTGCCCCCCAGCCTGAAATGAAGGAACGACAGGAGCTGAGAAGCACATCTATTCGGCAATGAGAATGAACAGTCATCTTCCTCCTCAGCGCCGGCCCTGAGGAATGAATCACTCTAAGTTAGAGACCCGTTACTTCCTCAACACAAATGACACCCCGGTGCTGGTGTGGGACACTCTACATCTCCACTGACAGCATGTTACCTTGGCGTAGGGACAACGTCCAGATATCCAAATATATACACACAACATGTAGGCCTACATTACAGGGCATCTGTCATAATACTGTCATTGCTTTGGTCTACAGCAGGGGTTGTCAGTCTTTTTTGCATCATGACCCAATTTATACCCTGCCAGCTCAGACACAACCCTAATCAATAAAGGTTTAAATAAATGCTATGATCAAGCATGCAGTGCACTCTGCAATTTATGCCAATTAATGCCTATTGCACAAATCTGATTGGATGTGCTAGTGAATTTTAAATTAAGCATCTGTGGTTTGTCTTCATGGACTGGTTGAGTGTTCACTGGTTCTGGACTAAGCAGTGGCTTGGACTGGGGCTGGGAAATCTGATAGATGACAACAGGGATGGATCAGCACAGGAGCTTGCTGGTTTTAAAATGCTTATTTTTCCAAATCTGCCTCGCGGCCCTTTCAGAACTTGGGTCGCGACCCACGGGTTGAGAACCGGGTGTTTCTGTTAGAATCCCACAAACCCAGAAATACTCGAGCTTTCAGCTTCACTGTGACTTTCAGTATCCCGTCATGCACGGGCATTATCTACCACAACATTCTTATTGTATTATTGTATTATAAAACACAGGGTATGTATGGATGTTATATACACGTCATACTCAAGAGAGGCTGAATGACGGATGAGCAAATCACCATTAGGAAAACTAAGCATGTGTATTGTCGCCCCCTGGTGGCACACTTATCTGTCACTAAGAGAAAAGAAACCAGCAAAGTCACCATTACACTGTGATAGCCAACCTGTCATTTCCCCGAAACAAAAACTTAGCAGCATTTTCTCCCCCACAACTGCGCTACATCCATGAAACGCAAGGTATTGACACAAAACACGACATCGCTACAAGCTGACAGAACAGACTCGGCATTTCCCCCTAGAATAAAATCATGTTGTCTGCGGGATGTAATACTGTCTAAATAAAACAAGACAGCTCGAAAGGGTCCATGCTTATATTTCTAGAGAAAAACATTAGCATTTGCACGTCGCTACAACGTGAATAAATGTTTATATAGCACCTTTCAAGACTTTATAGGACCAATGGGGAGTGGGGAGCCACTTCAACCACCAGCACTATGCAGCCCCCACCTGGATGATGCAACTGCAGCCATTCTGCACCAGTACACTCACCGCACAGCGGCTAAGGTGGTGAAGAGAATTCACCAGTTAGATATAGAGGATGATTAGGACAGTCTTGAATGGGCCACAGTGGGCAATTTAGCCATGGCATCAGGGTATCACTCCTCCTCTTTTAAAGGATACCTTAGGACAGGGGTGGCCAATCCTATGCGCAAAGGGCCGGTGTGTATGCAGGTTTATGGGATAAACTGTAAATCAGCTGTTCAAACCCAGGTGAGAGGACTCTTCAGCCAATCAGTCCTCTACTATGGCTTTGAACAGCCGACCTACAGGTTATCCAGAAAACCTGCATACTGTACACACCGGCCCTTTGTGGATAAGTTTGGCCACCGCTGCCTTAGGTTCTCTTATGATCCCACACAGTCAGGACCAGCTGGTCTCCCATCCAAGTACTGGCCAGGCCCAAACCTACTTCACTTCAGCTGGATTACTGACAATAAGCTGCAGGTGGTATGGCTGCAGACATGCGTCGAGGTAGTCGCTAAGGATTGGGAGCGCATCTCCATCCTGCATACCCCAACCTCGAAGAGGGTTGGAGCAGTTTCATCACTCATTGCTATCACAAAAGAACAACTCCCGTTCCCATTAAATGTCCTTTGGTAATTCATAATTAATAATCCGCATAGCATATCCTCTAGGTTTAGGCAAATATCTATTTATCTATATATTACGAGACAACTCATATTGATGTTTTTTTTTTTTTTTCTCAGAGCCATCGTTACACTTACAATGCAGATAATGCCAATATTAAATATTAATAAGTCAAAAAATGCCAGATCTGCCACATTTGAATGTATACATTTCATTTATTATTTACTTAGGAGGCATAATTATCCTCTTGGAAAAGCGGGGACAACATTTTTGCTGCGAGCTCGGAGCCTGCAGTCCGAGCTGGGAGGGGTAAGGAAGTCGGAGTCGTTTGCTGGTGTGCATTCTGAGTGCTTGGGATTCAGCACAATGACAGCTACATCAGCTCAATAACCGCACACACTGACACAGGGATCGGGCCTTTTGCATTTCAAAGGAAACAAAGAATTGGTTTCTAACCGGAAGAACTGCGATCTTTCAGCTAAATTCATTTAAATCCCCAACTCACGTTCCTCTGCTGTTGGGCAGGTTCCTGTGTGTATCTGATTTAGTGATTAAGGCTCGCGTCCCCATTCAAGGTCCAGGAAATGCTGTTTGGATTTGGGATCGACATGGGAGAAAATCTGATGCGCAAACAGTACTTTTGCGAGAGCCAACAGGCGGATTTGTGCAACTGTCTCCTCTCCCAGCAGTAAGAGTTACTGTGCTGAATTACGGAGAGATTCTACTGAAATTAAATGAAAGAGACGAAGGGAAAACACCTTAACTGGGTCGGCCAGATCTGTTACAAAAGACGCTTTGATTACCTCGCGCTTAAAGCTCTCTGTAAACCTGAGATAAGAGGAACGAGTTTATGTGCCTCTGTCTCTGTATCCATACACGGGTGTGCGTGTGAGAGTTTGTGCGCGTGTACGTGTTATGAATGGCTGTTTATGCATCTGCACATATGTGCATCTGTGTGTGTGACGGCAGCCGTGCGAGGATCTCCACGGCTCAGCGGCCGCCTCCTCGTGCTGCTGCGCCCCAGTCCTGGGACGCTTCCCAACGAGGAGTCCTCTCCGCTCGGATTACTCAATCCATTATTCACCGCATTTATGCAGCAATTTTCATCCTTTCTCACAGCGGCCCGCAGCATGGCGGCGTGGTGGTCTACGGGAGCCAAGTCCCACTCGGTGATATGCGGTGTCCCCCCGTCCAATCTTGGCCTGCACATATTTCTCCACCACAGAGCCACACCATCCCCGTGCACTCAAGTGCAGAAAAGCAATCAATTCACTAATAATCCAGCTGAACATGTGAGCAAACAGGAAAAGCTGTCGTGCACCTGAGCCAGGATTTCGCTTTAGCTAAATATCTCACATTATAAACAGTTGTAAAATGTAAAAATGTACAAACACTGCAAGGCTCCTTGGGAAAAGAGGCATCTGCCAAAAATCAACAGCAGAATAAACATAAATCTCCCAAAAACAAAGAAGCAGGGATTCAGCAAGGCCTGAAAAATGCGTCACTGGTCTGCAATCTGGCCGCGATCTGGCGCGGCTCGCATCTTAACCGTCGTGGTCTGTCTCACCGAGCACCAGAAGCAAAGCATGAGCCGTTCCCCCCGGCCTAGTTACGTGGGGGGCTTTGGGGGGGTTGACTGGGCTATGTGATCATTGCCCGGCTGTCCGATGGCAGTGCCCCGCCCTCCGTGGCCCTCGCGTTCAGCTGTGACAGGAGGTGCTGTCCCCCCTGCACCCCGGACAAACTCCCAGCCAGCTCCCGCCACCTGCTCACATCAGCATCTAAAGCCTGCTGCTTACACCTTCTTGCATCAGTTCTCTCTCCCCGCTATTAGCCGTCACGTTCGATTAGAGGCGAGCTCTCGGCCGACTCCGGCGGGCAGATGAAGGTCGGCCCAGGGAAATAAATTTGGAGGGAGAAAGAGGTCCCGAGTGGATTACAGCTTGCGATCGTCGGGGAAACGCCACTCGAACGTCCCTGAACAATTAAGCCGGTCCTGCCTCTGAAATGAGACGCACTCCGCCTCCTTGCCGTCCCTCTGTAAAGTCTGCAGTTTCTAGGGCAGCATCTAGGTCCGAACATCACGGACATCGGTGCTTTCCAGCCGGGAGCGAGGCTGCTGCAGATGCGTCAATGTCCCACTGGTCCCACTGGTCCTGGGATATCGCCGCTGTGTTTTAAAGACGCCTGTTTTTTTCCTCGCCTGCGGTGGCACACGCTTCATATCAGTTCAGATCGTAGAACGCTGACAAATACTCAGTGAGGGGCTGTGATCTGAAGTCATATAAATATTGAGGTACTCCCCAGTGAATCTCCATGACGCAAAATGGAGAACTGATCAAATCTCACCTGTCATCCTCTCCTTATGACCGCATTTCAGTTTGAAGAGAGGCTTCATTTCATTGTGTGTTTACTATGAATTATTCCATATCTTAATTAAACATGTTATGATACAATAAATGCGTGACAGTCATTAAAACTTAAAATGAGATCAAGTAGAAAGCTAAAATAAAAACCAGACAAGATGATTTGCGGGAAAACAGACCACTGGGCTTAACTGCACGCCGTTTAGTACCAGACCGGACCTCCCGGGAGGCTGCCAGCTAAGAAAAGCACCTAACCCAATTATTTAAATGAGTAAGATGTAAAAAAGGGATGCAGTGGCATTTAGGTATCTGCGGAGAAAGGCATCCAAACAGACGCCAACGACACGCCCAGGATTGTTGGGCTGTGACCCAGCATCCACTCAGCCCAGGCCAGAGAGTTTTACTAAAGAGACAAATTTAATAATGAAAGAGAACCCATCTGCTCTCGGTGTCAGAAACAAGGTCCTCTACCCCTCGATTAATTATCCCCTCGAACCAGCAGACCCTGACAGCATCCACCTGTGAAACTAGGGTCTGCCTCTGCAAGAAGCATTGGAGCGTTCAAATTCCCCTTCTCTGAGTGTCCGCGAGCTTTCACTGGCGAGCACCCCTCCCTCACTGCACTGTGATCTTGTGGTCGGGTCGCCCCCCCTCCCCCCTTCCCTGGTCCCAAGAGTGTAAACGCCCCATCTCCTATCCAATCACATAGACTATTCACAAGATAAGGATGTGTTGCAATGGTGAGGATCCAAGACCTCTGTGATGTCACTGCGACTCAATTCTAACTCCCATCTACATATAACTGACATGGCAATCGGGCACAGCTCGAAATCCACCACCACAGAGATTCTGCAGAGATGCTCAGGGTCCGGATAGCACTGCGGAATGCTCTGAATGATGCGGAATGGCCATACAACCAACCATACGAAAGAGGTGGCTCTCCCGATCGTTTTCCCAGCCGATGATTGGGAGGTCACTTGCCGAGATCCAGTGTCACCACCCACAAACTTTGTGCTAGAAAGGCAGAATGGCCACATGACAGAGGGATGCATAAAAAAATGCATGATAAAATGTAGGTCACTGACGGTGCCCCTCAAAATGCTGTGGTTATAATAAGACCACAACAGAAAGCAGAGGTGTGTCATAAACATGCCTCATCCCATTGGCCAATCCTTTTACAATGCAGTGTTTATAGCAGTTACTCAGAAAAAAAGCCCTTGCAGTGGGACCGGAGAGACGTACAGGACACGGGGGTAAAGACGCCCACTGGGCCGATTCATTGGAGGAAAGCAAGCGGCGTGTCATTGCCATGATTTATACGCCACTATTTTAATCACCTGCAATTTGTAAAATTGACAAAGAGTGTTACAAGCGAAGTCACTTGAGAGTAGAGAGAGAAGCCTTAAAATCCCCAGAGAACATTTACTCACCCAAACAGACAGAGGCTGTCAGGCTGCCCAGTCCTGTGATCCCTTCATGCACTCCTCCCGAGTCATTTAACATTGTTTAGTGCAGAGATGTCAATGTTGTATTGCAACACCAAAAATTTTAAACGGTAAGATACCATTGTTCTGCAAATTTCAGTATTAAAGAAGTCGTGTCACAGATTGTGGTCCTACCACCAAGCTACTCTGTGGGGAGATACACAGTCGCAGTAATTTCACGTCTCTTGTGTGGAGAACTCACGCAGACGGAAGACGGGCGATCATGCAAACCTACCAGCCCCGGTACGCAAAGGCTGCTATATGGGGGGCAGCGCGTCTCTCGCTGACCCTGAAGATGAAGTTAGAAGATGGTCAGATGTGCATGACAAAATACTGATGCAGTTTAGCCGTTACTATGGTTCGTGTCTCTGTTTATACAGGTAGTTATGTTTAGCCTACATGCGAGTTCATTCATATCCCTTCAGGGATGAAAAGTAGGGTAGGGCTAATTGGCGAACAAAACGAACACACAAATAAACCAAAACTACTGTATTATCAATGACATTTTGTCACAGCAGAGGTCAAATTAATATCAGAATCAGTGTATTGAATGAATTTTATTTAATCTATGCAACTGTTAAAACTAAATTAAAATTTTGTGCACTATTGCTGTTGGGTAATGTTATATATGTACAGTTATGTTGCCATGTATAACACATGTCTGTAATACAACTCTAGTCAGAAGTGTGAATAGTAAGAGAAAGCTAGCAAGTCTGTTTTTCTCTGTTGGCGAGAATGTATCGAATTTGTACTCCCATTTTGTTACAAAGAACTGAAAAGGAACTTCTCAGAGACGACCTATGCTTACTCTCTTTGACTCCTGTCTGGTCATTTATCTTTAAATCGATGGGACATAACATCTGATGCTTTAGGATGGTGTATCGAACCGCCTTTTGTGTGCTGTTGGGCAGGTTGCTTTCAGTTCTTAGCAATGTGTATAGCTTACTCGTATGTAACTGCAAAGACATACATTGATCTGTAACGCTGGTTCGCCACTTTAGAGTATTATAATAATATTTTGGGTATGCATAATACACAACCGTTATTTAAAACTGCACCGCATTCACGGGATGCCTGCAGCTCAGACACCACTGACAGACGTCTGCATGAATACTGGCATTCATTTCATCCTGCGTATCGCACCGTCCTATTGTTAGGTACTGCGCATGCGCACAATGAAATCACCTCCTTTTTCTTGTGCTTGAAGAACCGCCTAGCGATCACTGCTAACTTTCACAGGAGTTATACCTGAGTCTTACGTAATTCATGCAATTTTTGCATTTCTTGACATTCATACATATTAAATATTTAATTAAATGTCTTTATCAGAGTTTACAATCAGTATAACACTGATTTACTCTTGGTGTTACTGTATATCAAATTACCTAATATCAGCTCTGTCTATGCCGATTAAGTATTTTAGTCTATCAAAATGTGCTACCCAAGTATTGTATAAAGGTATAACAATCTGATAAAGTATTTCAGTGTATCAATATGTGCTACCTGTAGCCTTAACTTTGGTCATACAATCTGATAAGGTATTTTACACTACCAAGATGCAATTCGTTAATTAATTTAGTTAGACCAGCTTAATTGTGATCTGCATGACAGTAGCATTTTTCGATAGGGTAGCACCGATAGATAGTCATACATGCTTAATCGTGTTATGGCATACTCAACAAGGTAGGACAGATCGTAAGGCCATGATAAGGTGATGAAGGAGAGAGGATCCCCCTGTAGCTACACCCACTAACCAGCCTGGGAGGGATAAGGTGATGAAGGAGAGGATCCCCTGTAGCTCCACCAACTAACCAGCCCGAGAGGGATAAAGTGATGAAGGAGAGGCTCCCCTGTAGCTCCACCAACTAACCAGCCCGAGAGGGATAAAGTGATAAAGGAGAGGCTCCCCTGTAGCTCCACCCACTAACCAGCCTGGGAGGGATAAGGTGATGAAGGAGAGGATCCCCTGTAGCTCCACCCACTAACCAGCCTGGGAGGAATAAGGTGATGAAGGAGAGGCTCCCCTGTAGCTCCACCCA
>JAODKF010000045.1:10527800-10538763 GCA_026779585.1 Mormyrus proboscirostris | reverse complement strand
CCTTCGGGCATCCTCCTCCTATCGGCAGGGAGTCACCATCCACTCCCCGCCATGCACCATTTGGGTAGACAGAGATACCAGGTGGCACAAGGTCTCCCGCCACAGGGGATGCCGTCTGTGACAAACCGCCACGCTACGCGCCATGCTGACCTCACAGGCTCACGGGTCCAAACGAGGACCAACCCAGGTAACCCTCTGAAGACCGCCTGATCCGGGTGACGGGCCCATCGTGCACTTGAAGTGACATCTTTTCCCAGTATAATTCATCTTGCTGTGTTCTGAGAATGTTGATTCACACCACCGTGTGACGCAGGGACCTGACAGGAACTAAAGGGGTTTATTCACCATATTTTCCCTTTTCAGGGCTTAGCCGGCATGGGGTTGGGTTAGCCCTAACGTGCCACAAACAGAAACACTGAACAAGGATTTGGATTCAGAGGCTTAAAAAGGGTTATGTGGTGGCTGCATCCTACCAGGGTCAGGGGTGTGAATCCTGCCCCCACAGCTTGCTGCCCAGATGAGCTCCAAGCGTCAGGCTTTCCTCCAGCAAACCAAAGACCTGCAGACAAGTGGCTTGACGTACATGTGTACCCCAGCCCTCTGACCCCACCCAAGGTGTACTGCAGCCCTGTGCCCTTTGCTGTCTTGGATAAGCTCCAGGCCTTCTGCGACCCATCACCCTGGATATGCTGGAAGATGTAAGCAGGGCAGGTTGCAGCTACAGGCAGCATAGACACTTGCCTAGAGCCCTCGAATTACCTGCCTTACAGAGGAAGTGAGATGATCATCAATTTTCTTGGTAGGGCGGGCTTCCCAAGTGAATCTTTGCCTAGGGCACCTGAAAAAGTATGGCCAGCCCTGAATGTATGGATGGATTAATGAATATGAATAAGCTTGGTCAGCTGGCTCCCAAAATAGCTGGAGGCCATATCCTGGTTTGACCCATTTTGCAGGTAAATTGAATACATTTGGGTTGAGTATATCCCTGCTCAATCTAATGCCATTCACTTTGTTCAGGCTCTGGAGAAAAATCACACACTGCTTCTTTAAGGAGTCCACAATGGGGCTCCTCTGCCTTTCTCTGTCCAGGATTTTCTGAAGACTTGGTTTTTATTCTGAGCTAAAAGGCCAGCAGTAAATCCAGCCCTCTGAGGCTTATGGTCTGACATAGTCTGAAGTGACTGTCAGCGTCCATTTTTATCACCACTCTTTATTACTGCTCGGACAGATCATACTTCCTCTGATGTTCCGGTGGTTCGCCGTCGAGCCCGATGTAGAGAAATGAAGACGTAGGGTTCGCTCGTGTGCCGCAGAGGTGCGGGGCCATTGCCAGGGGGGTGCACAAGCTGCCAAGCGCTGTCTCGTCATAGGAGACATGCTGCATTGGCCTGGAGGTGCATGGAGGCATATCGAAAATGATGATTCATGCAGTTTCTCCGCTTAACGGGGAGTGTGATTAATGGGGGGGAAGTCCTGCTGTGCTCTTCCCCAAGATCATTACTTTTGTATTTTTCAGACACTGTGGGGACAACCTGCTGCACCAAGGTAATGGCCATAATTAAGAGCCCCCCCCCTCATCTCTGGGCTGCCAGTTAGCCATTAATTCTCAACCTACACATTATTCTACATCTCAGACAGACCTTTAGGCTGACGGACTTACTTTCACCTGCCCAACTTGAGTTTGCATCTGGATAATTTGTGTCTGAATCTCTTGACAAGTTGGGTTTGAGTGACGGGGATTCATGGACACATCATGGGTGTGTTGGTGTTGGTTGTGATGGTGTAGCTTCACTTGTGCTACATGCAGGGTAACATGAAACAGGTAGAATCCAAACACCCAGAACCTGGCTATGTTTCCCACTTGTCACGTCCTACATTCTGTGTGAATAAAATTTAATTTTAAAACACCTCGTGGTGATTGACTGTAACTTTGATACGGTTGGGCGACATGTTGGCACTGGAATCGGCATCTGTTTCCAGGCCAACAATTTTTTTTTCCCGTCTTGCCTGTAGGCAGTAAAGCAGGGCTCACTTTAAATGTGTATGCGAGTAGGAACAGGTCACAGATCGGCCACAAATGCAGTCACATTTTCGGCATGGCATCAGCCTCTACAGGGAGTCCCTGCTGGTATGGTCTTTGATAGAGCTCGACTTTGATCGCTCTGGCTTTACCCTTCACTTGTCCTTGTTTTTGCTCCAGTCTCCTTCGACTACGAGGTCCATGTCGGCCGAAATTCTGCATCAAGTCAACGTGATGAGCTTTCCTGTTGGTAGCGATAAACTGTGCTTGCATGACGGCTCTTGGCTGCTTCAACAAGACAGGCTTTTTCTGCCCGCGTTCTGGACACAGCGCCAATCCCATTAGTCATGCTGCTGGAATCAAGGCTCTGTCTCTTAAAGGGATTTCTCACTTGCCTCTGAACCCAGACCTTCGCGGTGGCCTTTTGTGGAAGTGGCAGCTACTTTTATGCAGAACACGCAGTGACTTTAATGATAAGACACATACAGTTAGCTGTGTTGTTATTATTCACATCAGGTGCAGTGAACCTTAGCATGGGTCACCTCGCTCCCTCATCCACGGGGAATGGGACAGTAACCTAGCGCCTCAGCAACCCACATCCTCTCTCACATCAGGTCCCACGAATGACAGAGTGGATTTATGCTACCGCAGGAAGCCATAGCAGGTGTACCCACAGAGTAGTGACCAATCAGCACCTGGCATGCCTGCGGGACAGTGATTACAGTGCTGCTGTATTGGCCCCGGGCCACGACCACATGGGCTGCTCCGACGGTTGCTAATAAATATTACGGCACCACAGGCCTGACCTTTCATGGTCCTGACTGTCCATTTCTGTGCCTGTATCGTCTTCTCTTCTCTTTGAATCTATACATCGCACTCTGATGGAGAAAAAAGGCTGGAAGACGTAAAGCAGCTCCTGGGAATTGAGTTGACGACAATCCCGTGTCTTTGAGTGCCACGCTACCTGCTGTCCTGGTATTTGTCAGGAGAGGTCCCCTTGGGCTGAGGGGTACAAAATACAGCAGTGTCTCTCAACCCAGTCCTCTGGGACCCCCAGCAGTCCATGTTCTTATTCCATTCTAGAGAACTGGGACGGAGCAAAAATGCGACCTGTTTGGCAGGGAGCTGAGAGGGCGCAAAAATGTGAACCATCAAGTTGAGAAACACTGACTTCATTAAGAAAAGCAACATGAAACAGGGAATAAGAGACCACCTTAAAACACAAGCCAAAAGACTGAAACCTAAACTGAAACAAAACGCATTCCCATTGTGCATGCACTTTTTGTTTGTTTTCTTTGGAAGGTTTCTCCTGTACTATATCCACTTCCAGCTCCTCTCTCCTTGTTTGGCTTCAACTGTTCTTTGTCTCTGTGAGTCCAATCAGTTCATTGTGTGCCAGCTGGGAGTCATTAACTGGAGTGTGCAGGCTCCTGCAGGAATCCCCAGTGGTTCTGGCCTGTCGATCACCCTTGTTCATGGAATCCCTCTTGCTGTCTCACAACGTGTTCCCACAGTGTGTTTCTAAGGACCCACCATGCAGGCTCCTCCCCTCAATGCCCTTTGAGATCAATTATAAACACATTTGAATCAATTGACTAGACTCCAGAACAATCCCAGGTTGCAATAATAAATTCTTAACAGAGGAAGAAAAAACAAAAACATTAAACCTCTGTGTGGTAATCGTGCAGAGTTTCTGTTTCATATAGCTCAACTGTGTCTCAAACAGTTCACCCAAGACCTTTGTTTAACAAATAAAGAAAGCCATCCATAACTCTATAAAATGCTATCATATTAATATGTGTGATATGTATATGAAGTAAATAAAAAAGATTAACAGTAAGAAATCTAGCATTTTATACTTCTACTTTTATATTTCTATATGTGTTTAGTGACACATGTCACATTCTGTATGTAAACGATTGAGATACTTGCTTAGGCCAACTGACCAATTTATGGTAGACGACCTGCATAAGTTAGTGTTTTCACATGATGGTTTGATAGTTTAGCTGGTCATACTAGCTTATGATGGTCATTCTAGTTGGTTTAGCTGGTCATACCAGCATGAACAGCTTAATAGGCTGGCCACACGAGCATGACCAACTAACTGGTGACAGACCCAGCTAAACCATCAAAGAGCAGCAAGAGGTGGAACATACTGTAACCATCTAAGACCATCTAAGGCCCTCTTAGACCAGCTAAAACCGGTTAAAACCTGTTACCAGCACAAGCTGTTTTATAGCTATTTTGTTCAGCTGGGATGATTTTTTTGCTGGTTGTCTTGCACCTTTAGCTACCTAGGATAAGCTTGAGACTCACAAAAAACCTGTGATAAGCTAGGAAAATGATGGATGGATGGATGGATGGATGGATGGATGGATGGATGGATGGGTAGTTAATTTGTTAAAAATTGTTGTAAAAAAAATCAATGGTTAAGTGATCAATAATCCATCTATAAAAGTGTCATAATCCAGAACACACAGTGAGAGGACATCATTACCGCCAATGGACACACATACCTTCTGATCTGGAAATGCAGCCGTAAGTGCCAATTTCATCTCATGGGAGGGAAATTGACCGATTGAACTTCAAAGGCAGAGGAAGCAGGAGGATTGTAAGGAGCTGAACTTTGCATCCAGGGTCCAGACATGATGTGAAGAGTCGTGTTCCCTACCAACATGCTGCTCAACACACGTGCCCCTGTCAAGCCTCTGTCAGAGATAGAAAACGACAGTATTGCATGCGTGCTGTGCCCAGCAGAGGTGCGTAATTCAGGTCTGAAGAGTAAAAGTCCAGACCAAGATTTTGTTTCAACCAACCCGGAAAGTATAAAGAGTCACAGTCACAAAGTACTCAACTGGTTGGTTGAAACAAAACCTTGGTCTGGACTTTTACTCTCTGGACCTGAATTACGCACCTCTGGTACCCAGATATAAGTAGACAATAGTGCTGCCCCATTGTACTGATATCATGGTTAATCAGAAGGCTCCCAGGTGCTGTCCTGTTGTGGTCTAACAACAGACATTCTTCATATCTCTTCTAACACACCACTTCCTATGTCAGTGTTGGAAAGAGGAGGCACATTGACTGCAAGGACTCATTAGGACAAATGGCAGCATTAGGTGAGGCTGGCCAGAAAAGCCCCCAAGCCGTTTATTGCATTAAAAGGGTATTAAACAGTGTTAACCGAGATACACTCAGGACAGGAGGCCCCAAGCTGTGTCGGCACCTGCCCTGGACGGCCGCTTCTCAGCCCGAGGCAGACACCTCTCCCAGAAGGATAAGCGGGCACTCGAAGCTGGCAGGACTGCGGCCTCTGGCAGGCAGGGAGTCCCGGGCCCGAGAGCACAGTGTGCTGGGAAAACACTGACCTCACTCTCAAATCTAATACTTTCAATTGTTCTTTTACTATAACAAGGACTCCAGGCTATATTAAAATACCACTATGCAAAAAAAAACTCTTCCATAAGACTCCATCATTGACTGAATGATAACAGTGCATTTAGGAGAACCTCACACACTCTGTTTCTGACTGGTTCCAGGGTACAATGTTCTCGCATGACTTGCTTGGCAAACTGTGGAATGTGAAAAAAAACTTTCAAGATTTTTACGAGAAACTGTCTGTGTATTGTAGTAAAGTGTTCTGCGATTATGGCTGCTGGGACCCTGTGCTGAATATAGTCACATTTACCTGATTAATTAACTTAAAAATGAATCCATACCTGTGTAAATTAGCTGCTGAACACATCATATGTCTGTAATCTACAGTATTAACAGTTCATTAGATAAAACCACTGCAGTGAGACACCCACGTTCCTTCACCCTGTGTGTACAGCATTAATCATCAAAGCTTTCGATTTTCAGGGATCGTTTGAGATAACCAGGTTTTTATTCCTCTGCGGTAAAAAAAAAAAAAAAAGATGACTAAATTAAGACTGGGTTGTGTTGCCATAGAAACCAATCTACACAGGCTCTCTTTACGGTGTTATATCTGTCGTCAAAGTGAAGATCAAAGACCGAAGCGAAATGCAGGCTAGCAAATAAATTGTGATGTTGACCTGGAGAAGGTGTATCCTGGCGCACATGTTTCTGTCTGATCGTCGAAACGGTGATGAGCAAGATTTTTTTTACTCATCTCACCAAAGCACGACACGTGAGAGACGGCACTCCCATTACAGCCAGTCCCCAGGTTACGAACGCCCGACTTACTGAAAATCTGTACTTACGAACAGACAATCATAAAGTACGTGATCTTAAAAAGTTTGGGTAAATATAATGGTTTGTTATAATGAATGCACACACTACTTTGTAATGCTCATTGGTTGGCTTGTACGGTTTGAGGTACAGTATCGTATGAAGCCGCATTTCTTGTTATTGTATTATTATTATCATTATTAATATAATAATAATGACAATGATAATAATAATGTGTACTGTATTGTTTTTGTTTTGACTTACCTACAAATTTGTCTTAAAGACAGATGCAGGGAACAGATGCTGCTTGTAACTTGAAGACTGCCTGACCCTGTAGTCTCAAAACTGGAATCCACTTTAAACCCTTGTGACTTTAAAACACACTTTTAAAAGAACAGATGCCATAATACCAGTTTGCTGAGATGTATGGAGACCACTGTTAGTCAAGTGACTTATTGCCATAAACAGTCACCATGGAAACTATCCAGCAAGAGCGGAACATTAGAGGCGAAATGTTTCTTTTTTTTATATAAAAGCCCTTTATTTCCAGCAACTAAAAGTGAAATTAGAAGCGGCATCATCACATGACCTACTTAGATGCACGTGATTGGCCAGGGCACGACTGCCACTGCCCACCTGAAGTGAAAGGGCACTGATTATAATACCCATTTTAATGTACAGATGTAGCCAAGTAAACCAAGACTTTGCTTGCGGTACATGTGCACTCCACTGCTTGCTGACTTTCCGGTGGGAGAGGCATGAATGACATTATTCCCTTACGTGGGCTCTCTTTTATTTAGCTGCTGATGCACCGAGATAAGGGCGTGTGCTAAGGAGCGGCCCGGGCGTTGTTGGGATGAGATGAGCTTAGACAGCAGTTCCTAGGAGCACATCTTCAAGCCCTGAGGCCAGACTGGAGACGGCTACCGATGGCGGGGCTCTAGAGGCTCTCACGCCCACCCGTCCTAAAATCAAACGGGCATAAAATAATCACACAGTCGGACTCCAAGATGGATGCCAGCCCTGCACTCGACCCGTAGCTTCCAATTTTGGGGGCTTGTGTCCATCTCAAGCCAGCGGAAATAACTGCCCCCCCCGTGCACTCCCCTGCCACACTCCTCTGCCCTGACCCCCCAGGAGAATCCAAACTACCATCTGGCCTTTCCTTTTAATGGACATGGCAGAGGCTGCTGGAGACCAAATACAGCCCCCTGATTGGTCCCTGACGGCTGAGAATCCTCATATTGGGTAGCCCTGGCAGACTGGCATGGAACCACAACCCAGGAATAGTTCTGGCCTTGGCCAAAAATCTCAGACTCTGAAGAAAACAGTCTGTCCACTATCCTCCTTTCCTAGAACATTCCTTTGCACCTTTGGGAGTTGCACTTCTGCAGCTGCAGACATCAAACACGTCTCTCTTCGATCGCATCCATCTTGCAGGCTTCTGCTGCTACAGAGGTGTAACCAGCACTCAGTGCTAAGTGTACATGGGACATTGCAGGAAGGGGAGCTGTCCTCAAAGAGGCCACGCTCTCTGATCTCCCCCGAGAAGTGGCGTCGAAGATGTTTCTTGTCAGGCCGCTTCCCACAACTATTCACCGGCACGCACACACGCCTCTGGCGAAGGCGCACTGAGGTAAAGTTTTTAAAAAAACACCAAGGTCATCACATGAAAAAGACAATCATTTACATTCATATATCAGCAGACCCAGTGAAAGGGGAGTTTTATCTTTGAGTTAGACCTGTCCCACAAGGCCAATTTTCATTACGTACGATGAAACTGAAGAAGAGGACGCTTTGATTCACAAGGCACAGGGCATTTTTGTAAATGTTGCTCCTTTTTGAATCTATGGCTTTGTTTAATCCCACTATATGTAATCACTATGCAGAGCTTGTTGGTAACCTGTATCCTTCCTGGTCCCGCTCACGCACGACCCCATTCCGCGCGCCCTAAAAACTGTGCCGAGCTGTCTGTGCCATAACCCTGCACCTCCATCATCTCCCATGCCAACTCCCCCGAGGAACAGGACCTGGCATCAGTGTCTCTGTGGGACTGTAATACCATCCAAAAGCTTGATGTTCCCCCTACACGTGATTCTTGCTGCAATTCGGAGAAATGGCCAGTTTAAAAAAAATTTACCACTCTCGCGGATAAAAAGGCTCACAGGAAACACAAACCGCTCATCTGGGGGACGGACGGGACAAAAGCCCCCCCACCAACAGTTCTGACAGATCACCTATTTACAGCGAGCTCACATTTCCATGCCGCATCCTATTAATCACAAGAGAAATATTACTGGATCGGCGTGATGTGAAATTGCTCTGAAATTTAAGGGCTCGAGCATCACTTTCGATTAATATTCCACAAACAGCAAGATCTCCTTCACATCGACCTTAAAGGGAAAGAAGAAGCGGGATAAGGCTATGTGGGGATGGGGAAAGTGCTTCAAGGCTGGAGGACTGGCTTGGGGTAATGTTAGAGATAGAACTTGAGTTATGGTTAGAGTAAAGGGTTAGGGTTCTGCTTTATTTACCATTCCTGAAGATATGCAGCAATTAGTCTGCCTTCAAATATAAGTTTGGATGAGGGATCCCATCTGGGGTTCAAGTGATAGAGCTTGTTCTGTTCTTATGGAGTTTGTTTGGTTCTTTCAAACATTGGATTATGGCTCGTGTACATTTATATATCTATAAATTAAAAGAAAGAAAACCCTAACTGTAGCTCTAGCCATAATAGCAACACCAAAGCTTGCTCCAGCCCTGTTTGCAAACATTATCATTTTTTTTTCATTTAATTTTAATATTTTATTTTCAATTTTCATTTGATAGTTTTCAGTGTTATTTCAGTGTTGACCATTGATATATTTCTATCTAGTTTTTATGTATCTTAGTTTCAGTTTAGGTTTTAGTCATTTTCATTTCTAGGGAGCTGTCAGGACTGGAGATGGGGAAGGAGTGCATCTAAACGCAAGCTTGATCAGATCTGAAGACCGAAGGGTTTATTTCAATACCAAAAACAAAAAGATCACAAGAGGGCAAAACAGGCGGCAGGGAGGAGCAATCACGTGGCAGTAGGGCTAACCTAGACATGGGGAGCAATGCTGAGAAAGACCATACAACACCATCACCAACATCTACAATGGCTAACAAAGGAAAAGAACATAGGCAGGCACATATATACTCTAATAATGTGGGCCACGTGAGGGACCATAACAAATAACTAAACACTAGGGACAATCTACAATAGGGAACAGGTGAGGATAGTTAGGAACAAGATATGAGAAGAAGGGATGGTCAGCAGAGGCTTCTGCTGGCCAAATGGGAACAGGATAGAAAGTAATAGGAGCTTTTTGAAAGTTGTTGAGTTATGTGTCTGATCAACATCCGGAGACCTACATAAATACACAGTGCTCATTATGCACTTATGTCCTCAGGTTTATGTCCTTATAAGCAAAACATTGAAAATAAGGAAATCATTACTGTAGAAATGGTGACAGAAATTATTTGACGGAGTGTATTTGATATTTGCTTTATTTCACTTCTTTCATTTCATTTCACTTAATTTCAGAAGCAGTATGTATATTTTTTATTTAGTTGTAGCTCTTCGTTTTATTTAACTTAGCTTATTTTACTAGATTATTCTACTTACTTCATTTCATCATAGAAACACGCTTTCTTACAGTTTATTTTTCGTTAATGGTACTAACCCTTGTAAGTTTGTAGCACCTGCCCTGCTACTTTTGGGGAAGCTCAGCAGGGACACCGGTGAGAACAGTGCGCGGTTTTTACTTACAGAAAGTGCCTGTTTACAATATATACAAAAAAACACAGGGGGATGAAGGAGTGACAAACCCTGGACACAGGCAGGGACCTCAGGTGAAACCAAAGAAATTAAACCAAGAACACCAAACAGGAGCTAACTACAAAATAATGATTAACTGTAGCCTATTTAAAATCCAATATGTAGCTTCCAAATCTAAGTACCCAAAAACATATATAGAGCAGGTGGCATCTACCTCCTACACCAGGAGGGTGTTCCACAAAGCAGGATTTCTAGCATAGTTGGGTAACTTGTCGGATTTAAGGTAGTCTGAGCTAAATGTAATTGAACAAAGATAAAGTCCATTTAGCGGAGACTACGTTAAATCCAACAAGCTATCCAGCTAAGCAAGAAATCCTGCTTCATGGAACACCCCCCAAGGCTATTAAAATCACGGTCCTCAAGGGCTGAGCACGACTGATTTTCCATCCTTCCTTTACCTGTGAGTCAGCTGTGAAGCCTCTGTGGCCAATCAGAATCAGTAATTATTAAACTAATTAAGTACACTACCAGTCAAAAGGTTTTACACACACTGAGATTTTCTACATTTGCATGTTACTCACTTAACATTTACTAAAAATGGACTCAATATTCTTTGCTAACAAATAAATTTGCAGTATGTTCACCATTTGAGCACCTTTATTAGCAAGAAAATCATATGTTTGATTCATCAAAGTGACATCCATAAGTTATAACAGCAGAGAAAGATCAAGATATTCTTTCTACAAGGGACATCAAATACTGCTCTGTTTCATGTGATGAAACAGTTAACTAGTGCATTTAAAGTTAAAGGACAGCCTAGACTTCGGCTGTCATGATCCGCTCCGTCCGATCCTCCCGTGTGCCACGCCCCCACATTCCCCACGTGTATTTCCCCGATTGTTTTCGCCTGTGTCCTGTTAATCCCCAGTTAGCTGTGTAATATAAGTCCA
>JAODKF010000045.1:10494189-10510641 GCA_026779585.1 Mormyrus proboscirostris | reverse complement strand
GAAAACAAAAAGCAAAACAAGTGCCAGATCACAGACAGGCCGCATCTGAGAGCTGGATGGGGCATCAGTGCCCATGTGAGTCTACTGGATAAGGAAAAACAGATTCCTATCTTACATAATGACTGGTAATTAGGCACCTGATTTAGACCTGCTCTAGGACAACCACCCCACAAACAAAAGCTCCAGAATCCTAATTTCCTAAAAGCACTCAGCCTGGTCAAACATGCTTTTGTTAAAATAACCTTGATTACATACAGGAACCGCTGCCACAAACTACTGCGAAAACCCATGTACATGGACGTGCACCCACTGGCAAAAGACGGTACTCATTAATATTTAAAAGGGGACAAAGGGGTTTGAGGTGATAGACAGGGTTAGTGTTCAGGTTGGGTTAGGGAAGCCTTGGGGACCCACAGACAGGAGCTTTTGCTCCATCCCTGCTCCTGGTAGAGCAAAATTGTGGACCACCTGACAGGGAGCTCGGAGGAAGCAAAAACACAGACCGGCTATGGGTCCTTCAGGACCGGAATGGAAAACGCTGGGTTAGGGGAAGACATCTTCAATAGCCCCTCAAAATAAATGGTCTACAGTTCACTTTGAGGAGAGAGATGCACCAGCCATCATACTCATACTCTCATCTGTTGCAGTTATTTGTTTTTCTTCCTGTTTTGCTTTAGAGTGTAGAATTAGGGTTAGTGACAAATTGCAGCAGCTGGTCTAGGGTGGCCAGGGCTCCAGATGTACCTGCAGGTAAGTGATCCGGTTCTGCACCAGGCTGGACAGGTCCTTGGCCTCCTTCTCCCGCCAGTCCCCAGCGCCGTCCGCTTGGCTGAGGTAGTACAGATCCATCATGATGGACCTGCATTTACACAGACACCGCAGGGGTCGGAGTTTGAACCCTGGCTAAACAGCACCGGCTTACGGATCGATTTTAAAGTTGGGCCAGGTCAAAAAAGACCCAGCAGAGTCCAAGAAGCATGGGTGAAACTCCACAGAACATAGCGAGACTCCACACTAGACAGCACAGAGTGATTCTACACCACACAGCACAGAGTGATTCTACACCACACAGCATACAGAGACTTCACACAGCACAGAGTGATTCTATACCACACAGCACAGAGAGAATTTTCAGTCCAGCATACGTGTGACGTGGTGGAGGGCAGATGCCCTTAGGGCCAGACTGAAGCCACCTTTAGTGTCTGATTATCATCTGAGAGCGAGGCAAATGGCCCACAGCGGGTTGAGGGATGTGACCCATCGCCAGCAGGCAGGTGGAGAAACCAAACGATAAAGCGTCTTCACTCCGCCCCGCTGAGGGAGGAGATGCGGACAGCCAGCCGTGCCGAGTGGCCAGACGGCTTTGGTTTCCTGCAGCTTGGCCGACCCAGAGTAGGCGTGACTGTTAGCGGGGTTTTCTTTTTTGTGGGGGGCAGCTCGCAGCACAGTGATTACAGGAGCAAATTGGGAGCAATTACCGCCTCGCTACAATTAGCCAATAAATCAACAGACGAATAAGGCGGCTCCCCGGAAGACATGTTTTCTGGAAACTTCTGATTAGTATTCTCTCGCCGGCTTTGTTTCTCTAGGCCTCGAGTGGAGAGCCAAGCTTTCTGGGAGAAGCCATACAAGAGGAATTAGAAGCCAAACCGGATACTGTACAGCACACCGGATTCCCTGGGTACGGACGTGTATCTGCCAGTATTACCTGAAAAGTGATTTACAACAATTCCCACCTGTCATGTTTATTTTCATGATTAATGCTTCTAATTCGTATAATAAGAAAAAGAAAGAATGAGAAATGAATATTACCCATCACAGAAAGTGTGTTTCACTGGGCTAATCTGGGTGTGTCTGGCCCTGCATCCTCACCTATTTAAGTCTGTTTAAGTACTGACCTCCACCCCCTTAATGACCTGAACACTGCTGACCTCCACCCTCCCAATGACCTGAACACCGCTGACCTCCACCCCCTTATTGACCTGAACACTGCTGACCTCCACCCTCCCAATGACCTGAACGCCGCTGACCTCCACCCTCCCAATGACCTGAACACTGCTGACCTGCACATTGATGACCTCCACCCTCCCAATGACCTGAACACTGCTGACCTGCACATTGATGACCTCCACCCTCCCAATGACCTGAACACTGCTGACCTGCACATTGATGACCTCCACCCTCCCAATGACCTGAGCATTTCTGAGGTGTTTATTGATCCATGTATGTGACCAGTCAGTAATCTGACTATAATGGCCCCCATCCCCAGCATAGCCCCCGGTCATGGCTGACCTCTGGTGGTGACCTAAGTCCTGCAGCAGCAAGTCAGTGTGTCTCTGCAGGTCCGCCGCATTCAGGCTGCGCAGCTTCTTCACTTCGCTGCGTATGAAGTACCAGAACTCCCTCACGCCGTTCTCAATCTTCCGGCGGAGCACCTCCTGGCTCTTCCCGGGCCCTGCTTGGAAGAAGAGGGCAGCTGGAGTCACCAGGGCTGAGAGACTCATTCACACGGCTCCGGCCCCCAGTCAGGGAGTGTGACCTCCACGAAAACAAAAAGGACCCCGCTGCGCATCTTTCTCGCAGAGGTGCACCTTGTGGGACACGACCGACTGCTTTGGGAAAAGTCTCGCTCTCTGTACGCTCTCACAGTTATGACCTTGAATGTGTTTGGGCCTTTGAAGGCCAGCTGGCTCACTCTCCCGTTTATTCTAGAAAACATGTCTGGACAAAGGAAGCTCATCCGTATATGCCAACGGCTCTGTCCCAGAACGAGGCCAGGCCATGCGACTCAGGTTACCGTGAAGGACTTCTGGAGGGGATGCTCTGTGCCGGGAGTGAGTGGCTCTCGGGGAGCGGAGGCTCTCTCGCCCTCCTTTTTCCTGCTGGCAGAGGAGCAGGGGGTATTTTTAGCCCGACTGCCTGCTGTAGGAGTAACTTGCCCCGCCCCCTCGTTTAATGGTTACCGAGGGATGCGCGATCCCACGCTGCAAGGTCTTGTCTGAGACGAGTGATGGCATTGCCACCTGCCTGAAATCTTTGCAGGTTCTAAACACAAAACTACTTCTTATAAATACACTCTTTGCTCCCCACTGTGGGTCTTCAGAGTACCTGACAAGCCTCAGAATGCACAGCCTCCTCAGTGATGGCGTGGTCTCCAGGCACGCATGCGAGCATTTCTGTGTGTTTTATGCAGCACACTAACCGACCTGGAGAAGATTAAACTCGCCAGGCTTTTACCTTCATATAAGAAAGGGCTATGTAAACTTAAACCAAGTGATTAGTTTGTCAGCTCCGTGACTAGAATAGAAACCACTCAACAAGCTCACTTATCCATCATTTTTATTCTGTATTCTGGAGGTCAGCAGTTCCTCTCACACATGATTGGTTGTTATAAACTCCTGGTTTTGACTTCACAGTAAAAATGGCGCATTTCCCACAATGCAGTGCGGCTTACACATATGCTCCGGGCGCTCGATTCCTCTCACGCCTTCTCCTCCATTCCTCCGCATTTCTGCTTCCATCCCCTGCCCGGGTGCATCGAGCTTCTCCTTACCATCTGTGGAAACCCTCTGGAAGTTGCTGATCGTCTCCTTGGCTTGAATCAGCTGGTCCTCCAGGGTGCGGAGGCGGCTGGCTGCCATGGGCCCCGCCTCAGCTTGGCCCTCAGGTATCCTGGGGGGGGACGGCAAGCGAGAGACTCTGTTTTAAATGGGGAAGGGGGCAGAGTGTGGAGAAGTGGTTATCAGTCCGGCTCCCGGGGGGTCAGAGAGGCTGCTGGGATTCAGCCTCTCTCAGCACTTCTAACTGTTAACTGGATGAATTTGACCTTCTGGCAAATTTTTTAGTGGTTAGAGATAAAAAGAAGCTGCTGACGGTGGCCGCACCGGGCCCCCCCAGGAGCCGGGCTCAAACCCCTGTGTTGGTTTAGCTGTTCCTCCCCATCAGAGACAGTGCAGATAAAACGGTCACAGACGACTGTCCTCCCCCCCCTCCACGCCCGTTACTGCGTCCAACATTAGCTCCGTGTTGGAACTTTTAACTGCAAGGCCCCGGCGGCTCACGCTGCTGTTATATCTGGTGAAGACGAGCTGAAGCTATATCAACGCGTGATGTCAGACATGTTGGGTGCTTTTAAGCAACCAAGGACGGACTAAGCGAGCGGCCCGCGGAAATCACAGACACCACGTGTGGTCCGAGTATAAAGGCCAAGGCAATTTCCCATTCAGACCTATTAACTAGTCTCCCCCCACCCCCTCCCATTTCCGCTCTATTTTCATCTCCTTGCTCTTACTTTTTCTCAATCTCTCCTCAAACACAAGGTATGCTCCCTGACACACACACACACACACACACACACACACACACACAATCCACAGGTTCTCATGGGAGATCATTGAGCAACTTGTACTTGGAAACACAGCTGGAGAACGTCCATCACACCTTTCTGGAAAGACACTACACGTTGATCCCCTCCAAGCAAGGACCAATCACGGAAGCGCTCATGCACTACCTGGAAGGAAATAGCCATTGATTGGTAGAAGCCCCCGGTGACACAGACTTGACCGCACTGTTACGGAGTGTCTGTCCTCCCCGTGCAGATATGCCCCGGGCTGGGACAGTGTTCCCAGCAGACCCCGAGTCAGCCTCGTGAGTCACTTCACAAGAGACAGTGTGCGCTAGTGCGAACGGCCAGCTAAGAGAGGCACGTTTGCTGTGGAGGGGCCTCTTGCCGACAGAATGGCTCTGTGGGGAGGCGCCCAGCTGCTGCTTCCAGAAGCATCCGGCAAGCGTATCTGATTCTGCAGTGAGGCCACTTTGGATAGTGTGACTCAGTCACAGGGTAACCGGGGCAGCAATGGGAGCAGAATCAGAAAGGCATTATTTGCATCTTAGGGAGGGACTCTACTGTTAGCAGCCTATGCAAATGCATTGAGGTTAAGATCCTCACTCAAGAGCAAGAGCTCCAGCTGCTGCTCACACCAGCAGAGTTTCCTTGTGGGAGTTTTACTTACACAAAAATGTGCTGAAGGCAGAACGAAAAATGATTGGTTCAGAGAGATAACCAATGACAAAAGGAGGTGGGTCCAAGGTACTTGAGGCAGCAGGATCAACTAAATCAGATGTCTTGGTTCCGCCTCCTCTAGCTGCTTGGACCCACCTCCTCCACAATCTGATTGGTTACCTCTCTGAACTAATCATTTCCTGTTCTGCCCTCAAAACATTTTTGTGGAACTAAAAACTCCCAGTTCCTCACACTATCTACTTGCAATCAGAGGTGGGGACTTGAGTCACTGACTTGCAATTCGACTTGGATTCAAGTCACACGTTTGATGACTTGCGACTGATGGAAAACACTTGGACTCGACTTGGACTTGAGGACACATGACTCGAGACTCTTGGATTCCCGATGTTTTGAGTCGAGACTGGATTCGGACTTGCCAACGAGTGACGTGTTCCCATCCCTGCTTAGAGTCCTGATGCATGCATGCTGTTCCACTGTGCCCCGCAAGCACTGGACCTCGGATTTGAAAGTGACAGCTTCTAGCTGCAAGCCAGACTCCTTAAACCTTAGCCCTCCCAAAGGACCTCCTGCATTATACTGCTTCCATAAAATGACAATGGGCCAATTAGAGGTTGAAGAAATGTATTTCAATACAGAGGCTATGTGGCCTTGGAGGAGATGAGCTCTGTGAGAGCATCAGCACCCTGTGAGGGAGCTCGCTGACAAAGCAACGGAAAATCACCCTCATTCACACACACCCACAATTCAATTGTGTGTCATTGTAATTGTAATATTAAAAGCAAGGTAATCTATGGTTTCGGAAAAGGTAGAAATCTGGACAACAATAACTGTTTAATCAGATGCATAGTGGATTAAATTAGAACAGCAGAAGATATGGTGATATACTCACAGTGTCAGAAAGTCACTGTGGGATAAGGGCACCTATTTAGCATTGAAAATCCAAGTACCTCTGATTGAATGTTGTACTGTTTATCTTCTCCCACAATGCACTGGGAGAAATGAATCCAAAGATGCGTCTGAACTGAAAAAAGAGGCAGTCACACGAAACCATTGTTTTATTAAAACAACAGCAGATGTAAAAAGGGTAACGTCCCACCACAGTGCAGGAAATGGAAACCTGTCTGTTGTGACAAATTAGTAGCCCGAGGTGCCTGCGCTGTAGTTAAATAAAGGCTTGGCTGTTTGTTTTCCACGGAACATCGGGGAGCCTCTCAGGCTGCACCCCCGGCCACCGCGTCCCATGAACAGAGCATCGCGCTCCAGGACCACCGGCGATGGGATGACGGATGAAACCGCCCACAGGTCCAGCTCTCATTCTTTACTTTCAGCAAATTGAATTTGATCCCACGCCGATTTCACAATCCCGGCGCCTAAACGAAGCCCAAACTCACAGGCGCTCCGGAGGAGACGCCGTTCACACGCACGTCTGAGGAACCCCGTCTGAGGATCCGCGGCGGAGGACCGGCAGGAGCGACGCCTTTCCTCCGCTCTTCGTGCTGAGGACCCACAGCCTCACGTGCTACATGCTGCCCGACAACTCGTCAGTCCGATCGCGTCAACTCTATGTCCACTGACGGCAGGGGCCGCCAGCCAGTCACTGGTACACTAACCTTCTAGAGAGCAAAGGCGAAAGTGTGCAAAACCCGAGTTTTTAAGGTCGATTTTTCTAGACTCTGGTCACAAAAAAAGAGAGAGTAAACTCCTGAGCGCAAACACACCGAGAGAGAGGGTTTTGCACAGATGTGGGGCTGCACTGGGAGGGAAAGGATCCACTGACACTGGAGGAAGCAGAGGTAGCAGCTTCACTACATGAAACACTAATGCCTGATCGCAGGCGACGGCCAAAGCCTCCGTCCCTCCCCCTCTCCCTCAGGTGTCAGTCTCTCTCTTCCTCGCGTCCCCCGACCCGCTTGTGGTCCTCCAATCTGCCCTGCCGTTCCTCTTCCTCCCGTCATCCTGTCACCGGCCACCCCCGCTCCCACCTCTGACCGGGGCACGCCTGTGCCTCAGGAGCTTCCCCCCGTCCATCATCTGGGCCCCCAGCAGATGTCACTGTCCTCGCAGAGGGGGACCACCAAGGGTCGGGCTGGGTGGGGCCGCATCTCCTGAGTGCTGCCCTCCCCTAAGTCTAAGTCTGTCTTTTTTTGGCGCAATTGCGATTCATCCCGATCTGCCAGGCTGACGCCCTGGGCTGCCTTGCCCTGTCACACAGCCTCTCTGTTACTGTAACCCCCCCTCCCCACCACCCTCACGCTATGCCGACTGGCATGCCGGCCAGCTTTCCTCAGCAGTGCCCAGGTGGTCTTGTGAATTTTTGGTTCCAACAGTACCAGAGGGCTGTCTCAAAAGCTGTGTGTGTGTGTGTGTGTGTGTGTGGATTAGGTTTATATGTCCCCTACAATGTAATAAAAACCTGCTTTTTTGAAATTTTCCAGGTCCCCACAAAGATTTGTGAATGCAATTGAAAAACTGAAAATGCCAAGATTCTCATATTTCGTTTGGTTACTTACGGTTAAGGTTAGGGCTGGGTAGGAGTTAAGGTCGTCATGTTGGGATTAGAGTTTTCCCCATAAAAATTAATGGATAGTCCCCACAAAGATATAATTACAAAGCTGTGTGTGTGTGTGCGCGTGAGTGTGTGTAAGACCCTGGCTTCTACACTACAGGGAGCAGTGTGTCGCTCAGTGGATCAGCACACCGTGTCTGTTCAGGAGGTTGCCGGAATAAATCCCATGGTTGTCACAATGATGTCACGGTCTGACCCGAGCAAGCCTCCTGACCTCGACTGCTCCAGCGATACCGGCTAACCCTATTGGCTCAATTGTACGTTGCTTTGGATAAAAGCCAAAAAGGAGCCGAAGGAAGAGTGTCGGTAACAGCAAGCAGGTCCCCCTCCCCCACCCCCCGCCACTGTAAACGTGCTGATCATGCAGTGAAAGAGCATGTCTTAGGTGAGCCTGGCAGGTGTCACCTGGCAACAGTGTGTGCGTCAGGAGCTCACCGTGCCCCTCAGCCTGGCCAATCAGGGCCCCCCAGGCGACACCGTACCCCTCAGCCTGACCAATCAGGGCCCCCCAGGCCACACCGTACCCCTCAGCCTGACCAATCAGGGCCCCCAGGCCACACCGTACCCCTCAGCCTAGCCAATCAGAGCCCCCCAGGCCATGGCATACCCCTCAGCCTAGCCAATCAGAGCCCCCCAGGCCATGGCATACCCCTCAGCCTAGCCAATCAAGGCCCCCCAGACCGTGATGTATGGTGAACCACCATGATGCTGCGCTGAGCTTGATTGCAAATTAAGGTAATGTGAGAGCAGCCCAATCAGGGCAAACTGGCACAAAGGTTGCGGGGAAATAACAGTATTCCATGACATTTACATATTTCTTATTTCCTCCTGATGTGTGTCTGCATCCCCGATGGATTATGCATGGTCAGGCATCCACTCCGGCATCCTCAGGATCGCGCCCAGAGACCGTGTCAGCATTGCAGGGCTGTTTACCAACCTCAGCTCATTGACTCCCAAAGGCCTCTGCACTCCATCGCTCCTCTGCATTCACCATCGCACTCCAACAGAAATTCCAACTAGTTTTCCACTAGAATATGGGGTCTTTGCACGACCAAAGTGCTCTGCACCATGAACCCTGGCAGATTTGAATAAGGCCTTTTGCTGACCAGTAAACCTGCCAGGTGAGTGAAGCAGACCAGTTAAAGTGTCCAAGAACTAATCTGAAATCTGAAATGAACGTCACCTGAAGGCTGAATTACCTGGCAAACTTGAAAAAGTCATAGGCAGCCAAAGGAAATGCTTAAATATATTTTGTTATCTAGGTAGTTAGTGTGTATTTGCTCAAGAGAAAAAAAAAAAAAAAAAAAAAAAAAAAACAATGAAACATTAGAACATATACAATTTAAGAGTACGTCGATAAAAACAAACAATAATTTCTTCTGTTCTCCAAAAAGTTACCGATTTCTTGTTGGATGGCTAGAAGAGAACGCTTTAGTTCCCAAACCTCCTCGGGGCACCTCAGCAGTTTAATGTATTCAATGCATTTCTCCACCAGCTCAATTAATTATTTATCTAAATTAGTTAAAAAAGTCAATGGGGTATTGAACAGCCAATCAAGGTGTACTAATGGTCGAGGCAAAAAAAACACATGGATGTACTGGGTGGTTCCTGCAAGTCCTGGGCTGACATTAGGAGAGGTTTTCATATGGCTAAGCGAACACATTCTGTCAGACCTAATATCATAGGTTGACACCAGCATGAGGATCTGCTTCTGCACAGCACTGTGCTCGACACGCCTGTGGTAAAACGGCCCAGCCCTGGTCGCGCCCCCCCGCCCCCCGTTACCTGAGGGACTCGGCCATGCGCCGCAGGTCCTCGTTCTGCTGCTTGAGGCGCTCCAGCTTGGCCAGGATCTTTGAGAGCTCGCGGCTGGAGCGCTCGGGGTGCTCGCTGTCGCGCACCAGGTGGCCCCCGATGTAGAAGAGCAGGGTGCCCCAGGCCAGCAGCACCAGCGTGATCCAGCGCCAGGAACCCGTCCATGGGCGCATCTTTTCCCCCGCTGGGGGGGACGTGTGTGACCCGGTGGCTGTGCCTTCACACGACAGGACCCAGGGGCATCGTCGCTGCCACGGGGGCCGATCAGATTAATGGGGAAGGGGGATCCTGTCCTGGTGCGAGCCGCTCCTGCCCCTTGTCAAATGACGATACGCAGGGCGGTTGGCGGCTGCTGTCCCATGGTCGCCGTCCTCAGCACGTGCTCCCGCCGGCCTTCGGGTGTCGCCCTGCCGCTGCCCGTCCCGCCGTCCTCGTTGGGTCCCCCCCCTGCCTGTTCCCTGTCCCTATACACAGGAATGGGACACGAGTCAGACAGTGGCACATAAGGACGGACTCCACCGTGCGGAATAGGGAAAGACCTGGCCTTGCCTGGGGCTGCGCCCCCCCCCTCCCTGTGCAATCATTTATCCAAGCGTGCAAATTACAGAGCCCCCCAGAGGTAAGGCCAGCCTGCATCCCCAGCTCTTCAACACAATATCATTTAAACTTTGAAGGAGGATTGTATTAGTCAATGGGGGACACTAAGAATATCACCTGGGCTCCCTGCAGGATGGGAACATGGAGCGACTTAATGGAGAGTGAAGAGCAGAGCTCCTGCCTCCCAGTCACTTGGCAGCGTAAACGTTCCCGTGAACGATGGGTCATGACCCCACGCCCTTCCTGGGATTTCAGAGTGCAAGTGAGGGCTGACCACCATGACCACCGCCGCCCCATTGAACTCACCCACCTCATCCTCGAATCGCTTGGTCACATGGCACCAGATGGGAGGGGAGGCGAAGCATCAGCCGGAGGGAATCTGGTGTTCCGACCTCCCGCCCCGCAAGCGGGCCAGGGAGAGCGTGAAATATGGCTCTCTGGCACCGCGCGTAAACGGGATTGAAGGTTGAAATAACCGCATTGTGTGGGACACGACCTCGTGGCAATGGCCCCCGGTGAGCTTCTCTGTGCCTGTCGCTGGCTGTCACAGCTCCGGGTCGGCATATGTGACGGCACGGTACGGTGGCCCCGGCTAGCTGCGGCCTCGAGGCGATGCTAAATGCATAGCAGATGCATTGTGCATGCATTTAAAGGAGCGGTACGATTTTAAAGTGACATATATGCATTTAAAGGGTCACGTACAAATTATAATTAGTATGTATGCATTTAAAAAGGCATGTATAAATAGCACCCTTTCAGATTGCCGTTTCTGGTCTAGTTCACGAAACAGTTTTGGAAAACAAACGAGGCAGCCAGCGTGAGGAGATGGGGGGCGGTTAGAGAATGGTGACAGACTTGCCAACGGCGTGTGGCCGCCTGCCTGATCGATGTGACAATTGATCAGTAAAAGAGCCGAGAGAAAAGCGGGCGAGTTTCTGTCACCATGCCCACAAGGTCCGGCGCCATGAGACGCTCCCCGCTGGCAGTTCCCCTAACGCTTCTGCCTCTCAGTGAGCTGTCGGGCCTAATGATCTGATGGAGCGTGGTTATTGGCCAGCCTGAAGTAAAAGAGCCAATCAGAAGATGCGACACGCGGCAGGCACCTTGGGGTGAGAGGGACACGCTACCCTCTGCTGTGCTGAGGGGTGCCGGCCCACGTCTGGGAATTGCGTTAAATGGGCATCCCCATCTGGCTGTAGCCACGCCCCTTTAACCACCCGCTTCTCTATATGCCGTCCCCCCCTTGACACAATTGGACTTTGCCGGGTACGCGCACAGTCAGGTCGCATTCAGCAGCACATTCGGTGTTCCGACTGTTATACAGTACCTGGCTCAGATTGGCCGGTGTGTTTTCCAGCCAACTCATCGCAGTGGCCACTTTTCCTTTGGATTAAGTGGCAACCCCCACCTCCCCCAACAAAGTAACTCTCAGGAGATGAACCACAGGAATGTATGAGTGCCTCACGTCACCCCCACGCTCCACCACCCTGTCGAAAATCATTACCATTAAAATTAAATAAATAAGGCAGACGCTTTTGGCCACAGCATTGCACGGTTGAGAGAGCAGGATCAGCTTGTCCCCGGAGCAGCTGGGGGTTAAGGGCCCAGCTCAAAGGCCCAATGGTGAAATTGCTCTGCCATCCACAAGATCCGAACCAGCGACCTTCTGATGACACGTACACCACCCTAATCTGCTCGGCAACACATTGCCCGCACTCCTGTTCCCTCGAACTTCTGTCGTCATAGCAGCACGACTTTTGGGGCAGCGAGTTCCTTGAGAAGGCGCCCATCGAGCTGCCTTACAAGCTTCCTTTGCACCCACACTACACGCACAGACCCACACTGCAGCCTGCATGAGTGTGCTCCTCCACTGCTGTGTGTGTGTGTGTGTGCGCAACAAAATCAACACCTGCAGGAAGCGGTCAGTCAGCTTTGGTTGGCGGCAGGCCACATTTGCAGAGTAATATCAAGCGGGAATAAAATCTGGGATAGCAGAGCCAGCGATGCACGCTGGAGGCTGAGTGCCGGTGTACCATCCCCGCCCGCCACGCGGGTAAATGGAGCACGGGCAGGAATCTCAGAGGCTGCGGCGGGAAATAGGACAATCGACGGATGCCTGGCTAACGGCCGGAGAGTCTCAGATATATATACAGAATATTTGTACAGAATATAAGGTAAGAAAAAGCCTGATCTTAATCTAATATATATCTGGACTTAAGTACATGCAATTCTTTTATCGCTAGCCAGCTAGATTAAGATCAGGCTTTTTCTTACCTTCTATTCTGTACGTATATTATAGCGCAGGGTGTCAAAGTTTCGCTAATACAAAAAAACTAAGGGAAAAAAAAAAAACACGATAAACTTTGCAATTTTAACGGTTATTCCTTTTCAAGATTATCCAGTACATGTTTTTAAAAATCATTTTAAAGTTTACCTCCACTGCTTTTGCATGTGCTCTCCAAGACAATCATAATCATCTTTGCTATTTAAAATCACTCCTAGAATGGTCTGTGAGACATTTAGGCTGAACCCCTTTTTTGCTTTGTGAATACCGCAATATTACAATGAATTCACACTGTGGAAATTTTCCAATACCGCGCTGTCCTAGTGTATTATACAAAATACTTTATTTATTGTCATACCATCCTGAACTGTTCTTCAAACCAGATTCCAAATGATGAGTCTTTATTTTAAACGCATACATTATTATTTATTTATTTTACTTTCTTAATCATTGTTTTCTGAGTTCTTTTTTTCAAGGCAGCATTTGTATTATGTTTCAGTGACAGGCTATTTGCATAAGCACTTGACAAAGAAAGCATTTCAAGCCTTACTGCAAAGTACCAAAGAAGTACCCCAGCTGGTTTGGTACTTAGGGTACTGGAACTTTTGGTACTGGTACTCAACCAGAAATCATAGAAAAAGGTAAAGTACTGAAAGTACCAGACCAAAAGGACCGGGTGCGGTGGAAAAGCTCACCAAATTTGTAGACAATCCCAGCAAGCATCAGACACTGAACAATCGGCTTTCCTGAGACCTCCCCTTTAAGGTGTGGCTGGCACCTCCCCTTTAATGCCAGATATCAACAGTCTGAGCTGTCAAAGAGCACCTGTAGGCCGCACCCCCAAACAGTATATTCTGGGGTGGGACTTTGGGTCAATCAGCATTCAAAGGGCTGGAAACTAGAAACTGAGGCATGAGATTGGCAGTGATATACTCCTGATCTCCTGCTTTTGTCATTTCTGGATCTAGGAACCTGAACATGCAAAACGTGGCACTACTCGAATGGAACACTAAGATCCGACGAGGGCACCATGCTTTTCGATCCTGAAGATTATGGCTCGTGGCATCGACGGGACGATAGCAGCTGACGGCCGACAGACGCTTACTGCGAGTTAATTTGCTCACGACAGGAGAGGCGCACTATGCTGCAGATTGAGGCCGGTAAGGCTGCCCCTCTGCGGCTACATTTTAGCGAGGCGACTGCCTGTTCCTGCGCGATGCAGACGGACAGACAGGATCGAGGCCACGGCCGTCTGTGGACTGAGGTTTGCAGTGCTGATTGATTGCAGCTACCCCCACCTTCGTGAACCCCAGCGCATCCCACCGCCCATCCATGAAGTACAAGGCCAAACTCATGTTCTCTTTCCCCGCCAAAACTGTTCTTTAATTCCTGTGATGCCCATTTATTAGCCTGACCAGGCCCCTGTACTGCTGAAGTCCCCGTAATGAACGGCCAGCAGCTCCCTCAGCCAGTGATGTGCTTCCGCCGCCTGCTCAGGGAGGCTGAGTACTACTTCAGCCCCAGTCATTAACACCCCAAAGTCTCTAATTAAGCCATCAGGCCTTCTCTGACACTGCTGTGTACGGGAGGCTCATTCAAAACTCCACTGTTTAGTGACTTTCACCATGGCAGTGCTGGTCTTTTTCTTAGTCCAGAACTGGGTCCTTGCCTTTCCACTGCTAAAAGCTGACCCTGGGCAGAAAAAATGGCTCTAGCATGACACCACAGAAAAGCTGGTGTCAGAATTTGGATCTGTGACCTCAGGAAAAAGTGGGACGGGCTATTGTGTCCAAACCTTCCACATACCCAGAAAATTCAATCCATAGCCGCTATAGTTTTGTCTAATTTCGCTGGTGCTGACAGTGCAACAGCCAGGCAGCTTATTAGTGGAAAAAAAACAATATATATTTGTTTTTATTCTGTGAAAAATGAAAGATTGATTTGCTGGCTAGATTTAAAAATAAATTATAAAAGTTGGTTGAATAAATAAAATATTGTGGTGCTTGAGCGGTGAAGAGATCGTGAAGTTCAATATTTAGCAGTAGTACAACAGCAAGCAAGGATAAACTAACACACAGACCAGGGAGAAGAGCAGCCAAACAAAGAGAAAAGTGGCAGCCGAGACAGAGCGTATGCTAACTATTGAACTTTTGTCTCCGTAAAGGCAACTTTGTTTCAGTTCGGCATCTTATAAAAACAAAGTTTGAAACAGACTTTTTTTTTTTAATTCCAGAACACAGAATTCATTCAGACTTTTACTTTATTCTCACTTCCACATAGGTAACATTTCCATTCCGTTCTTTTTTGAACCCATTGGAAAAGCGGGCAGGTTCTCAAAAGGCACCAAGCGAGAACCAGCCCCGCACCAGGTGGGAACAAGGTACACCAAGCTCTCACCATGGCTGGGTGGGACACGAAACGTAAATACGTATCACTTAAGATAGCATGTGAGTGTTATTTTCATCGCTATAACAAAGCAGATAGCTGTATGTTATGTATCACTGGCTGGTTCACCAAAGTCAAATTCTAATGGCAACTTATTACTTAGCTAAGTTGTCGTTACAAAAAACGGGTATAAAAATGTTTAAAATGAAGTAGAGATAGTTGCAACACAACACACAACCGAGCGTTTAACGAATTGTGTGATGATTACATGAAGGCATCTGACATCCACCAAACGTAATTTAAGTTCATAGTTACATTTTAAGTAAACACAACAATAACAACTTATCTTATTCCTCCAATGCGGTTAAAACTTGTCCGTGGCTTTTCTCTGTTATTCTGGTAACTCCTGCCTTCTCAAATTCACTCTGCATTGCTTCATAAGCTTTTGTTTTCAGCTCTGACAACCCTAACCCACACACTCATAACTCTAGCCCAGCAGTCTTTTGGGGGCCGGAAAGATGAGCTCCGGCCTGGATATATCGACCGCGCATCGCTGTTAATTTTGGTTGGAATTTAAGCTCAGCACGGGCACCTGGTGTGAAACGGCTCTGTATAGGAGCTTCAGGGAACCCAGACCAGGAACTCGGTTGCTAACAAGGGAACAGAAAGTCTCACAACCAGATGTTTTCTATCCTGACAGGACTCCTAGGGCCACAACACGCCCTCACACACCCCCCTGCCGGCCCCCCACATCAGCCTGTCATAATGAGCCGACGTGCCGAATGACCTTTAAATCGGAAGGCAGGCTGTAGACAGTGAGAAGTGAGGGGGAATCACTACAGGGTAAGGGGGCTCCTGACGGGAGGGCTGTCCTCTGGGCTGTGAAATTCCCCCCTTGACTTTGAGGAAATGAGCATCAGACAGATGAAGGAGAACCATCTTACCCTCACTGTCAGAGGCGGAGCAGCACAAAGGATAGGAACATTCTGGAAAGCAGCAAGTCGGGGCCACAAGGTGACGTCTTCGCTACCCGACCCATGTCGACCTGAAGCCTGCAGATCCATAAGAAGGCCTGGGGGGGGTCGGGCCCCCGCTGACCCGTAACTTATGAGTAATTTGGAGAGAGAGCTAGGCTGATATGGGGGGGCTCATCACACCGCTTCCCACTGACACCAGGTGGTCACTGAGGTGTGGGGTCACGCAGAGGCTGCAACCAATCAGGGCCTGTGTTCAAAACCCAGGCTGATGTGAAGGAAATCAATTATGCCCGACATCATCCGGGGGGGACACTGCAGCACCCATTACATTCCGTCAGACAGGAATACGCCCCTTGTAGTTCCCTGACACGCTGCGGTAATGGGCACGCAGGTGAGAGTACCGCGCCCGGCTAATTAGCTAGCCCGCTCGCTAATACTTACTGATTCACCCCTGTCACATTTTCAGCACCTTGTCTGTCCTGATAATTACACAGAGCCCGCTGTGAATTGTAAAAACATCCAGATTATTCATCAAACTTTTCTGTAAAAACTATAAATTGTGACTGGGCACACAGATCAGATCTGGCCTTAAGAGGACTAAGAGCAGCACACACACGAGAGTGAGAGATCACACCACACACACACACACACACACACACACACGTGAGAGATCACACCACACACACGCACACGAGTGAGAGATCACACCACACACACACACACACACACACACACACACACACACACACACGTGAGAGATCACACCACACACACACACACACACACACGTGAGAGATCACACCAC
>JAODKF010000045.1:10482331-10494089 GCA_026779585.1 Mormyrus proboscirostris | reverse complement strand
CGCCCCCCCCCCCCCCCCCCCCCCCCCCCCCCCCCCCCCCCATCCAAACTGAGGAGCCCTCCGAGTCTATAAACTCATCCCACATTCTACCCTGAAGCCACTTCCCCCCCCACCCCCACCCACACACACACTTCAGAGAGACTGCTTTTACCCCCATACGCATTTTATTTTACTTGACAGAACCTTGAAAGGCGCCGGAAGGATCTCTCTGTATTACTGCATTTATACCCGAGATAACTCTGTGGTAAAGCCCTCCAGTTTGGGCTCTCCGCTCCTCTATGGCACAGCCCGCAGGCCACGCCCCCCGCACGCCGGCCATCTCTACCCGCCCAGGCCCCTTCTGCCCATTTCAGGGACGGTGGCTGACATTTCGCTGACATTTCAAACACCCCGAGTATCTCAGACACAGCAGCAGATTGGAATGGAATTCTCCCACCGAAAGGCAAGGGACATCGTTAAGCTATAACTCCCATTAAAAGTTACTGGAAGAGCTTTTAATGACTGGGGAAGTTTGTTTACGCCGAGTGTTATGGAATCATCTGGTTGGGTTTTAACCTGCGTGCTGGTGTCACTGGAGGGAGGGGGGTCTGCAGCAGGAGGCGCCACAAAGCAGAGCTCACACTGGCATTCACACCCCCTGTGACTCGCTTCGCTGTCCTCCTCATAGCTCCCCCCCCGCCCCCCCACGAATCTGCCGCGTTCCCTGAAAAATTCACCATGCAAAAATAAATAAATTTGCTGTACTCCCAGAGAACAAATGCACTGCACTTTCAGACAACCAGTGTACTGCATTTTCATAAAACAAATGCATGTTTTTTTTTTTAACGAAATGAATGCACTGTACTTCAGAACAGCTGCACTGCATTATCAGAAAACAGATGCACTGCATTCTACACTGAGAAGGGTGACACAGGGACAATTCTAATACTAGAGTCAGTGTTACCAGTAGGTATCGTGACCGTGAGATTGAAGGTTACAGCTGATGCTATAACATTACACACAGAGACAAGGAATATTACTTTAACTGAGAGATGAGGTGAAACACTGGTACAGATAAATGGTAAGATGATTAATCACCATAACATGCCGTTTACTGTACGTTCTCTTAGGAGAGCCCTAAATAAAAGAGGTCTGAGCTAGATGAGCATGCAGTCCCGAATTAAAGTGACATTATGAGGAAGTATATTTCTTGTTTGTTTCAGCTGTTCAAGTTACTATAAGAGGCAGGAAACAGGAAACAGCGATGTGTCAGACAGCAGCTTCAGACTGGGGGGGGGGCTGCAGGAGGTCACGCCCACAGACAGCTCCAGGGAAGGGCAACGTCACATCAGTGACATCACGCTGCAGGTCAAAGCCCCCCTCCAGTTTCTTCCTTAATCGCCCCAATTTGTCTTCATACCAGTCATCCTTATTACATAAAGACAAAACTATAAGACTTCTGTCTCCGTAAAGGTTCATTTTTTTGGTTCAGCAGCTTGTAAAAGCTTAAAATTGGAAAACACAAAACGGAATTCATATATGGACCTTTACTTCTGCCTATGTAACACTTCCATCTCATTCTGCTTTAAAACCGGTGAAAACAAGGCAGGCTCTCAAAAGGCACCAAGTGAGAACCATCCTGGTACTGGCATCAGCTCCGAGTTGGTGGAAACGAGATACAAAAGTCTGTGCAGGAGCTTCAAGGAGCGCAGGGCAGGGGCTTGGTGGCAGTGAGGGGACACTGACAGGATTCTTATGGCGAAAATTGAGACATGGGGGACTTGGGTTGAGATGGTAGTGTGAGCCAAACGATAGGATTTGTGGATGTTTGGTACGAGTGTTTCCAGAACATCCTCAGAACTGGATTTACTTGAATTTATACACCACAACTGGCAAAGAGGAGGCGTCCGATTCATGCAGATGCTGTTTGATGTGTAAAGCAAAGTGGTTTTTCAGTGCACACACAGGAAGAGGCCGCCCGGCCGTGTTTTACAGGAGTCGCATCGCAAAGACCTCTCGCTGAAGCTAGGCAAGCTCCCCGAGCCCTGCATTCTCTCTGAACTCGTTTTCTCAACTGTTGTGTACATTTCCATTTATTTCCTCCACACCGAATTATTCAGATGAGTACAGATTAAGCAAACAGAATAAAACCCCTCATTTGGAAGAGAGGAGACATTCGCCCAGGGGGTATCAATACAAGCAAACAAAGATGCGAGATTAAAGATGGCTGGAATAGGAGTCTCTGTAAGATGACGCGATGCTGGGGTTGGTGTGCGGCTCAGTGCGCTTAGAGGCTGTGCCTGTAATCAGAAGGTCATCAGTTCAAATGCCACAGGGTAATTTCACCATTGACCCCAACTGGTCCAGGAACTGGGTGACTGTTTCCTACGCTGCTTTGGATGAAGCGCCTTCCGAATAGCAAAAACGCTTTCTCATTATCGTATGGCTAACAGGACGATCCCGTGGATATCTAGCCCCCACCCCACCACCCTTATTAAAGCTGCACAGCCTCATGAGACCTAGAATTTACCCCCCAGTAGAGAAACTAACCCCTCAGTATGAGCAAACAGGGCAAACACTACAGCTGAAATTGTATAAGGTCGTATCCTGCACCTACATAAAAAGTAGTGAGATATATTTCTGCTTTAGTGCTTTAAGGTGCAAAACACCCTTCAACACTAATTGCGATATTTTTCTTCACCTTTATGAAAACACAAAATTACCGAACCTGTACTTGTACAATGGATGTACATCAGTGTCCGTGCGCCTCCTTTTGCTCCTACAAAGCACAAAATATTTGCGAAGGAGTGAATGCGGCTACCCCCCAAGGAGGAACAAATATCGATAATTGGCTTCTATCTTCTCATCAGTGCTGCTACCTAACATTCCCAAGACGGATCGATTTCCAGGCCGCACAGACCCCAAGGAAACGCGATATGGATCGGAAACCTGTTTGCGAGTAAAACTGTGTGAGACAGGGGTCCGCACACCTGCTCCCGCGAGACCGCTGTCTGAGCCACGCATTGTTCCCGCTTTAATTAATGAGACTTTGCTGGGACGTTACGGAATGATGATCTTAATATTACATCTGCAGCTATGGGCCACTAATTCGATTCATTTGTGCACATCAAACAATAGCGGAAGCTGGAGAATTGGGTTTCTTTCGGCATACCAGAATAAACACATTATCCAAAAATGTCGTCTGTCCAAAGGGATGGTCAGCTAGCATCAGTTGGAAGAAGAAATAGCAACCACAGATGGGCTATAACCAAACACGTACTGGCTCATGGAATGACCACTAAACCCTTCTTTGGTAAATAAGGCCCAGAGCTGTTCATTTAAAGGGTGGGACAGCACAAGAAACTGGAAAAAAAAAAAATCCACTGCAGTGACCCTCAGCAGTAAAATAATGATGATGATGATAATGTTGGACATAAAAATCCCACAATAACAGAGCAGAGATGAAGCATCAGGCTTTGATGGGTCATTTTCAGATCAACAGACTGTTAAAAAGACCGACACCAGCCTTCGGGTTACAGGTTTATGCAAGAGTGTTACAGCTTTCATCACTAAAGGCTTGCTTTTTGTTCCAGTCTTCTTTTTCCTATCACCTTAATGGATGTAGCCATACTGAATTAGAGGGATGATCTGGCTGGAGGCGGGGCCAAATCATGGGTACTCAAAGGCTATTGGCTGCTCTGGCTGACCGGGCCAAAAGAAGCAAGGATATAAAACAGGCAAAAATAAAAGAGTGAAGCATATTGCACAGCAGCACTCAGGGAAGATGTCAAGGGCGGCAGGGCACTGCCAGCCTCATACACCAAAAAGTGCTCATGTCCAGAGCGGCCGCTCTCCCCATGACCCGCACGAATTTCACCCTCGCTTTTTTCTCACAAGCAAAGATTCTTCCATGCGAGCATCTAATGACGCTGGCTTGTCTGGCCGCTGAGGGAGACGTGAAAAGAACTCTGGTCTGCACAGAGTTTCAAAACCCATCCTGAAAGCCTGCTGGTGTATTTATGGACACTTCGAATCCCACCTGCTTTAAAAACACTGCAATCATTCTAGACCCAAACAGGAATTAAGTGGACAGCCTTAAGGACCACACTCCCCATTAAAAGGCTGCTGTGAAATCCTGGATGACATCCATCCTCTTTGCTTTGCATTCTACCCCAGCAGCTCTTCCCACTGACGCTCCTTTTCACTCAGGCTCCTTTGGACTATAAAAGCTCCTGTAGCAGATTACAGTTCATAGACCATAGTTCAGCATCTAACCTTAGAATTCCCTCAAGCCTTGTTACTAAGTTAATGGACCTTGGACCTGGTGCCTCTATTTGATACTGGACTGTGCACCATCTCATTGGCAGACCCCAGACCACATGCAGGTAGAAGTCAAACCTCCTCCACCCAATTCGTCCACACAGGCACCCCAGCAGGGTCAAGCGTGCAGCCCCTCACTGCTTTCCCTGTTCACGCACGACTTTGGGAGGTTGGGGCTCTTACGATCAGCCAAAACAAGGAGATGGGCATCAATTTAAGGAAGCAGGAGGCAGTGCATACTCTTATCTACATCAGAGAGGAAGCTGTGGATTAGCTGCACAAGGAACACAGTAAACAAGATGACCCACCAACATCTCTACATCCTCAGATATCCACGAGAGATGAAGATGCAGCCCTCGTGACCTTCTGGAGATGCACAGTAGAATCCATGCACCCCTCACTCATGGGAACTTCTCACTGTGCGGCAGGGCACCAGAGAGGGCAAGGCAGATTGCTCGGGCCATAAGCGAGACTCATCTGCCGTCTCTGCGGGACATTTGCACCACAAGCTGTCTAATAAAGGCTGACGACCTCATCACGACCCCCAGTCACCCAGCTTCCCTTACGGTCGACAGCAGAGAAACATCAGCACTCAATCCAGAAGGTACGTTTATTCGTCTGGCAGATGCCGTTATCCACAGCGACCTAGAAGCAAGACAGGTAATAGAAACAGTTTCTACCCAAAAGCTATAAGACTATTCAGTGGCTGCTAATTATAAGGTATAAAGGCACTGTAGATTAGACTGCTGTTCATCTGCACCACTCGCATTTGCCATCCGTATCTGTGATGCAGTTCTGTAATTTTGTGATTCTTTTACTGTCCGGTGTTGTTTATTGCTGGCATTATTTACCACTCTTGTCGTCATTGCTGCTGCTGCTGTTGATGTTCATTGTTCACTGATATACTGTCAGCCGACCGTCTGTAGGAGGCATTGCGCTAAATAAATACATCATTGAATTCATTTGAACCCTAAACAGGAAATATGTGCCGTGTCACACGATGACATCATGGGCATCCAATCACGGCGCTCGGCAAAGTCACATGCAAAACACCTCGGGAGCAGAACCTGTCACTGGGGGACATTTCATCTGATGAGCAGTAAATGACCGCAGGAGGTGGCCCAGCTTAATTAGCTAATGAGGAAAATTCTACTCAATGAGAAGCAAAAGGGCATCCCTGTCAGACTGGGAAGAAATAACTGTCAACTACTTGGCATGACCTCAGAGTGAAGGGGGGCAGGTTTTCTTTACAAAAGTCAAACTGGGGGGGATGGTGTTATTGCCAGCTTCCTGATTTCCAGACACATTCCTCAAAACAGATGGGTGTTACTCACACGGACAGCATTGCATGCCCTGTCACTGTCTCACAGCTCCTTCTGGAGATTTTTCTATCTAATCAATGTTCTGATAATGCCCTGTAGTGAGGGTGGGGGGTAGTATCACAATTCCAAAATCATAACTTCGATACAATACCTGCCTAAAATATTTCGATACTGATACTGAAACAATGCCACAGGAAAAAAAAACTAAAACATCAGGAAAATTTATGGGTAAACAGATGACAGAATATGGAATTATTTTTTTGTTTGTTTTTTATTAATTAAATATGCCTAACGATATTGTGTCGACATCAGTTGAATTAAATAAAATATAGCCTATTTTGTCACAGGTACAGAGCGATACTGAGCATGTTTTAACAAAAACAAAATTACAAAGTTTCACTACAAAGTCTGTGGATTACCTCGAGTAACCGGGTCATGATTTCTGATGAGACACAGGCGTTGAATTTTTCTAAATGTATTTTTTGGTGCTTTAAACACCATGGAAAGAATGCCATTCAGTCTCATTATATTCGAGAGAAGACAAACATTTCATGTTGTCTAGGCAACTCCCAACGGAACAACCTAGAAGGGTGTATAGCACTAAAGCCCATCCAACACACATCTTTATTGAGTTTCGGGGTGAACTGCCCCTTTGAACAGCTGGGCTATAATTTCCCTTAACTTTGCTTCTCAAACTGAAGGGGTTAAAAAAACGTTTGCTTGTCAGAAAATGAATCACTCGTTTCACTTGCATTCACAGGACAGGCCTTGTAATTGTTATGTATCGCCATATTTCACTTTGTACATCTGCTTCGTCAACAAGCCGTGGACAGTTTGGCAACAGCACTTGTACTCGCATCCATGGCTCTCCTGTAATGGTGTTATGTTCCCTTCAAAGGTTTGTTCTTTTCATTATTCTGCTTGTCCTCAGAAGTACAACATGAATGCTGCTTCCCTCCTCAACCTCAGCCAGTGAGAGCCAGTGAGACATGTGGGGACATACTGTAAGGGAGCATATGATTGGCTGGAAACTAAACCTGAGGCTGAACATATATGCCTACAGTGAGCAAACGACCGAGTTGGTCAGTGAGTCCATGAATGAGAGTTTCTCTATTCATTAGGGTCTCTCGTTCTCATTCTGGAAGAGTGAACGAGTTGGAGAAAGAGTTAGTGAATGAGAGACTAGTCAAGCTATTAAACGAGAGCGGCATACCTCAGTCGTGACTGAAATACACCATCTACTGGTCTAGTATACAGCCTACATGAGCAGTGACTTCTCGCATGTTGCAATTGCATTTTAGAGATGCAGCGTTTTCACGATTTAAAATGATTTTAACCAAGGTTTGTTTGCGTTTGGATTCGTTAGCCGACTATTTGATGAGCTGTTATGTTTGCGGTTTTTAACAAACATGAGTAGCTAAGATACAATGTTGAGAGACTTCGATAGCATTTTTCTCAAATGACTTATCAGTGGTATCTTACTTCCTAAAATGATTTAGCCTAAATAATTGGTGAATTTAATTGGAATGGATGTTTTAGATGAACAGAAGCAAACAAATTGTGTCCAAAAAAAGGGTTCATTTTGCCATCACCACGCGCCCGTCTATGAAAGTTGCAAGATGAGAGAAGAAAAGGTTGACACGCCCACTGTGCCTGCAGGGAGAGGGAAACAAAGTCGAGTTGCTGACCTCATGGCACAGCGATCATAGGGAATAAGTCCCAAAACTAATAAAATAGAAAATAGTATCGTCTAACTATGGCGCATCACGGTACTTTCCCAGTGTCGGTATACAGCGGGGCGTGTTTCAAGGGCAGTTTCCCAGCAGACAAGAACACTGCAGCTGCTATCGCTCACGAAATCTTTATCAGCTGCTCCATGACGATGCTAGGAATCAAAGGGTGGGAATACGCAGGCACTAACAGCCCTGTTGGGGGCAGCGCTGCGCCCGCACGCACACATCAGGTCTCCGTGTCAGCTCTCCGGTTCCGGCCAGCGTGACTTCCCGTTCGACGCGAATCGCTGGCACCTCCAGCACCCGCGAGAAGGCCTTTTCAAATTACTGCCAGGGATTCTGTTCTGCTCCTGTCGGGCCGGCTGCCAGCGAGCCAGACCGACTCTGCTGGAAACCAAACAAACAAATACATTAATGCGCGGTCCTCCGGCCATGGGGGGGGTTTACGACGACAACGTGCGTTTAATATCGTTAATGACAGAATGACAGGATGGCACAAATTACGGGTCGTGGAGCAAAGTAACGATTCCTCTTGATTAAGCGTTTAGCAAGACTGGCGCAATCATTCAAGAAATAAGAACCCTTCCCTTTTCCGTCTCACTTATCATGTCTGCAGAAAATGCTCATAAAAGCCATTAATAGCCTGGCAATATTGATTATGCTCACAACATATCAAATGGGAATCAGTATTGGTCAACATTCATGCTGGTTAACTAGGGTTATAAATCACCTCTATTACTGCAGGTTATTTGGCAGCGTTTTCATTTTCAGTACTGTCAAAAAATGACAAAGCAGTTTGTCATTTTACATATGAAATTGCTTTTACCATCAGCCAGTAATAAACTTTATTTCTGCCATTTTTCGTACGCACCTATACCATTTCATATAGCTACAAAAAGCTCCTGCAGGTCATGTGCAACAAAAAGGGGCATTATGGGGTAATTTTATTCTCAGAAAAGACTTCAGCTGGAAGAAAGCAAAGAAACCAGAAGTGGCATCTGCGATTTCAAGTCGTGTCACATGAGTTTGGAACGCGAGGCGGCACGGTCACAATTGGGGCACAAAGGAGAGGCCAGAGACCCCTCGTCTGCATTTAATGATTGTTATTTGATGTCTAGGTCCCTTGAGTTTATTCTGACATATGCTGGGCTGTGAAGGGCCTCTCTGTGCTCTGGCAACTTTCTGCCCAACTAAAGCAAAACATTGCTGTCACGTCTGTCAGCCTTAATCAAGTACCCTTCCAGACGGCTATGCTCGCCTGCTCCCCGTCCACTGACTCCTAGAATAACTTGACTTTCAAGTGCTCAGCCCCCACTGAGGGTGGGGGGGGGGGGGGCACGCGCCGATGGGGACGTTGGCTAGGGCCGAGTCCTCACTGCCCGTCACTGGGACACTGGATTTCACGCGAAACGTCTGTGATCTCTGCCACGGACTGCTTGGAAATCTGAGCCTCCCTTTACCGTGTTTCACAAACATTTTCCCGTCTTTCAGAGATATTCTCACTGGAGATCTGCTAGAAATCTAACACAGGTCTCAGCACCATACCTCCTCCGAGTCACTCCTTCGGCAGAAGGGAGAAGACTCAGCACCTCTGGGGGAGTTCAAGGCCGCCATGGGTCACCCCCCCCACTGTCAAGCTGAAACGCTCATGCTCTGGAATCAGGCAGCGATTATGGTCAGTAATAAAGGAGAGACCTCCACAACATATGATTATGTGTCCATTACAGGTCTGCTCCTTGCTTGACATACACACAGATAAAAATAAAACAATTTTACTTAAAATTGCATAACTGGCACCAATTCAACACAATGTTCATTTTCAATGTTCTCACAAATATGCAAACACTCCTCTACTTACGAACGAGTTACTTACGAGTCATTCATAACTTTTAATGTTCGTAAGTCGTCATTCAACATCATTTTTAAAAAGTACTCAGACACATTACTAATGATGCATAAAACAAAAATGGATAATGGATGCACAGAATATTTTGCCATAAAAAGCACTAGGATGCTAGTTTGCTGCTGCTGCACGGCGGGAGTAGCGGCCGGAATTCGAAGCGCAGATCAAAATTTGATGTTGCAGACAGGAAACGGGAGCCCAACGAACAATTTGGACTTGGGAGCATCAGTACACACACACACACACACACACACACACACACACACACACACACAATGAAACTCTGTCCTCAAACTCATGCACGTCCTGTAGCAGAGTGACTGCAAACTGTGCCTCTGGCAGTGGCCAAACCACATTGTGCTTTGGGAGGCCCAGACCGAAGCTTCCGACGACAAATTTGCGGGGAGAGGGGGATGTTTGCAGGACAAACTTGAGACTTTCGATTTCCTGTTCGTTAGAGCTATTCCTTTGCTACAAGTTAGACAGGCTTGACCTTTTACTGTATTATACCAATAACTTTATATATGGTCACATGCACTGATGCCTTAAAAAGGATTATTGTCCATTAGACACATCAGTCTGTTTAAGGCACAAAGAGATTTATGGCGCCTCTTTGGGGCAATACACCACAGATATCAAACGGCTAGGTATCAGACCGCGACAATGTACCTGCAGAGAGAACATATGAACATTTCAGGTAAATTGGGAACCCACCGCAGAACAAGACCTAACGGAAAAACTGGTCCTTGATATTCAGATGGCCCTGAAAAACATGCCGGAATTCAAAAAGAACAGGTGACCACCAAGACCCCTCCTACATCAAAGACCCCAAAGTGCTTGTAAGGGTGAGGCCCCAGGCTACTGGTACAACATGGCCAATGCACCCTGTGGTCCAAAGGTACTATTTCATCTTCAATCATGGCTCAATTAAACAGTAGGCCTTTTGTTTCCTTTATGGCTGTGTACGTCACAAAAGAATCACAGAAGTGGTAGTTTTAATAAATAATAAAAATAATAGGAATCACAGCTGCATTCTGTGCAAGGGTTGGGAAACTCAACATGTAACAAGCTTTCAAGGACGTCATCATCTCATGTGCTCAAAGCACAATGGAATCCAGCTGAAACGTAAGCTTATCTATGCTTTCACTTTTAACAAAAAAGTTGGCAAACCACAGAACGAACCCACTGCTACTGTGAAGTTAATCATTGTGCAATAAAAATACTGTGGCATGATGTTAAGGCACCGCCCTTGAATCAGGGTTGCCCTTTAAACTTCTTTGCGGGTTCCCGCTGCAGTATTTTCTATTTTTTTTCTAAACTTGAGGAAATATCCACCCATGTAATTGTTTTATATATAACGTTACAAACATTCTTTCACACATACATACGCATTTCACACATCTATAAACAAGAGAATAGTCTGTCATAAACTCAAAAGCTTACCTGTGAGTTGAGGGCAAGGCTATTTGTATTTATTTGAATGCTATATTTACTAATATTGACTGCAGTGATGAACAAATCTGTGTCAACTGTAATTTGAGAACATGATTCTCATTTATACACATTTAGTTAAATTAACCTTCATTTTAATCTGAACTGTAAAAAATCAATTTTAATATTTGCTGATTGACTACCTGTTGTCGTCTGTCTTCAACAAAATTATCATCCTTCTTTTCTAAAAATCCCATACTAATCAAATCCTCTTCACAGGAACCTTATCCTTTGAAAATTCCTGAAAACCCCAACAACGGTTGCCTAGCAACACCACTCACCACAAGAGACCCATTCCATTATTTATTTTTCCTATTTACTTTTCAGTTTCATATTTTGGGCTTTGGAGCAAGATTAAGGATTAGGACTCAGATGATGTCACTTTATGATTCGCAGGGGGGAGCTAATTTCCTCCGAGGCGACATTTGTGTAAAACCAGCCCAGAGGAATTATCATGGGAACCTGGGGATGGTGCCACTCTGCTAAGTCATACACGCTTGGCACAGGCTGGGCGCACTGAAGGACGAGCCCTTGCTCTCTGGGTGACGGCTGCCACGCAGCCAGGAATCTTTGCCAATATCAGGACGCGTGTCAGGCATCACCGGCACCAGTCTGTTTGGGTCTCCCTGCCGCGACCCAACCGGCCCATTGAGCAGCATCTACAATCGGCTCATTTCAACTGGGGCGCCAAAGTCTTGAATGGATTCAAAATGGTAATTACTCCAATCTGAGATGGGATAATGACCTCGTTAGCATGCTCAGCCTCCTGGACTTCATAAAGCAGAGATGAACACCCCCACTCCGCTTGGTTAAATTTTATCTCTTTTCATTTCGAAGTATTTATGAGGTAGGCTCCAACTGGGGATTGAGTCAACCTTCATGTTCATGTTGTCAGACCCAAAGTCACGTACGTCCAGTGAGATGCAGTTCTGGAGCTTACACACACACACACACACACACACACACACACACACACACACACACACACACACACACACACACACACACAC
>JAODKF010000045.1:10468942-10482231 GCA_026779585.1 Mormyrus proboscirostris | reverse complement strand
GTTCTGGAGATTACACACACACACACACACACACACACACACACACACACACACACACACACACACACACACACACACACAAGAAGAATATGATGGCAGCCACATTCTCTTCGAGCAGAGACACATGGTAGGAGATCCAGGAGATGCAGTCGCTGTTGTGCCTCAATCAGAAGCCAGGCTTGACAGCATAGAGGAACAAGCTGAGAAGATCAGTGTTTCAGGGAAACTGCTCATGAGTCAAGCTGCCGACAGGCTCCACCTTGCCTTCCGCTTTGAGGAACTCTTCTAGGAGTCACGCACGACACGAGCTTCCAAAGTGTGGCCAACACACCACAACACTCCACCCTCCTTCCAAAAAGGCACGGTCATTAATGAAGGCCTGCTGTCTCCACCCTCCTCCCAGAAAGGCTCAGTCATTAATGAAGGCCTGCTGTCTTCACCCTCCTCCCAGAAAGGCTCAGTCATTAGCTCTGAGGCTGAGCAACACCACATCATCAGATGTAAGGTGTCTGGTCAGTTGCAAGACCCATACCCAACTGCCTTGAAAACACCTCCTCTGTAATATAAACACTTCTTTCACTTTTCAACACTTCACACCCCCAAATCCAGCTCATGCCCTGTCCCCTTGTCCAGGGTACAGCAGAACTTGCTCTCTATTAAACAATCAGCTCAGTAGAAAGGTGCTCCTCTGCCTGAGAAAAAGGAGCCAAATTAAGGCTGGAACTAAGTGTGGCCAGAATAAGTAGAAGCAGCCCGCCATATTGATGCCAATGATGTGAAGGCACTTGCGGAGTCACGTAAATGCTCTGCGCGGGACAGAGCTTCTTCACAGTGCTGCCAGGCCACCAACGATACCCCCTAAGCATCAAATAAGGACTTTAGCTAATAAGGAAGCCCCATGAGTGCCAAACTGCAAGAGCCCCCTCGCAGCCAAGCATATGCTAGAAGTAATGAGGCTTTGAAGCCTACCATGAGATTATTCTACGCTGTCAATCATGGAGTTCTTATAACATCCCAAGGATGGCTTTAGTGGCTTGCCATTGGGCTAAGCCAGCCACTTAAGGACAATACATAGTAATCCCATCCATGTCTCCAATAGCTAATCACTATGTTAAAAATGCAAAAAAAAAAACACAAGCACACTATTCTAAATAAGAATTTGTAAGTTAACTAGTGAGCTGACCTTGGGCTATAACAGCTGCCAACCGTGTGGGAAGGCTCTCCACAAGCTTCTTGAGTGTCTCAGTGGCAATTTTTGCCTATTCATCCAGAAGAGCATTGTGAGGTTAGACACTGATGTTGGATGTGAAGGCCTGGCTCACAATCTCCATTCGAGTTCATCCTAAAGCTGCTTGATGGGGTTGAGGTCAGGGCTTTGTGTGGGAGAGTAAAGTTCTTCCACACCAAACTCGTCAAATCAGTCATTATGAACCTTGCTTTGTGCACTTGGGCACAGTCATGCTGTGAGAATGCAACAGAAAAGGCCCTTCCCTAAACTGTTCCCACAAAGCTGGAAGTATAGAATTGTCCAAAACGTCTTGGTATACTGAAGCATTAAGACTTCCCTTCACTGGAACTAAGGGGCCGAGCCCAACCTCTGAAAAACAACCCCATACAGTACCATTATCCCTCCTCCACCAAACTTTACAGCTGGCACAATGCAGTCAGGCAGGTAACGTTCTTCTGGCAACTGGCAAACCCAGATTCATCTACTAGACTGCCAGACAGAGAAGTGTGATCCACAGAACATGTCTCCATCGCTCCAGAGTTCAGTGGTGGCGTTTCATACCACAGTACCCGACGCTTGGCGTTGCGCTTGGTCATGTGCAGCTTGGTTGCAGCTGCTTGGCCATGGAAGCCCATTCCATGAAGCTCCTGGCACAAGGTTTTTGTTGCTGGGGTTAATGCCAGAGGAAGTTTGGAACTCTGCAGATGTTGAGTTTTACGTACTGTGTGACCCCCGCTCTGTTACTTTATGTGATCCGGCACTTTGCAGCAGAGCTTCTGTTATTCCTAAATGCTTCCACTTTGCAATATTCCACGGTCAGCTGTAAGTGGTATTATCTGGTGGGGAAGAAATTTCACAGCCTGACTTATCACAAAGGTGGCATCCTATGACAGTATCGTGCTTAATTTCACTGAGCTCTTCAGAATGACATATTCTTTCACAAATGTTTGTAAACCTGACTACATGGCTAGGTGCTTAATTTTATACACTATGGCAATGGGTCTGAATGAAACACCTGAATTCAAGGATAAAGAGGTGTGTCCCAATACTTTTGTCCATATATTGTATGTAAACCTACAGCTGTACAGAGGGGCAAATACAAGAGTGAGTCACATGACATGGGCTAACGCAGAAAGGTTACTGCAGTGCCCTCAAGATCAGCCAACGGCATGAAACAGGCACTGCAGTCACACTGGCCTCCCTCCGACCCAGTGGCGAGGCGCTGGGTTTTTTCGAGGTCACGCGTCGGGGGAGTGAGACACAGATGGCCCGTTCCGTTGGCGGTCCGAGAGGACGGAAGAGGCACTGGCAGGAGAGCCTGAGCCGCGGTTCAGAAGGCCTGGCTGCAGCCGGACCCGCGGACTGTTTATCTGGGCGAGTGGACAGACAGCTCTTCAGTATTCCTCAAAGCTGGATGCTGGGGGTCTTACAAGAGCGAGCCTGGGGGTGTAAGAAAGGATGAGGCTGGTGCAGTGAGCGAGCACTGAGAGGGTGCACTGGGATTCAGGGGACGCTTCCCAGAGAGAGAGACACTGATTAGATCCTCTATTCCAGTGGGGAAGAGTATTATAGGTTAGGGAAATATAGGGGGGGGGTGCACCTTTTTTTTTTTACTTTAACAGTAAAAACTGCATAATTGTTGTTGTTAACAACATGTCCTGAGGGTCAAATCCTCATGAGAGAGGTGCCTTGCATGGCTCCGGAAATGAATGACAGCCAAACTTTCCCAAGGACAGATGCGTTTGTTTGACCATTGGAAGCCTCACGTAGTTTACAGAAATCCTCCCGACTCAAATCAACGCCAGTCAGGTGCCTGGATGAACAGGAGCAATTGCTGGTTTTGCTTTTGTCTGGACTACTCCTCCCGTCAGATCTTTCCATGCGTGCGTCTCTCAGGCCGGGGCGAGCATCCTAAAGGCCAGGACGCCGAGTGAAGCTGCAGGGAGAGCCATTCAGTATAAAAAATGTATTAAAAAAGTGAAAATATTTAGCTCTTAGCTGAAGAGGATAACACGAAAATCCAGGTCTTGTTTCCCTGTGCAAGAGATTCAGATAAGAGGATACTCAGATCTCATTCCAGGTCGAGGTGCTACAGAGACGAAAGAATCGAGCGATCAAAATCCTGATTGGAGCACATCTGTTACCAAGGAAACCCTCAAGAGTTCTCTCCTTCGTGGCCCGCACATAGATTGAGTCCAAAATAGGATACTTCTTTGCTATGTAGTGTCCGCTTCCTATTCATAGGCCATGGGCAGCATTGGTCAATGAGGGGATTTAAATTCCAGATGGAAGGGGCCTTGTAAGCTGAACACCCAGGACTTTGGCCCAGATGATCGGGAGAATGAGGCAGAGTGTGGGGCAGGGAGGAGGCCATGGAAGGCCCAGCACATGTGCACCCAGCAGTATGTTAACCCTGGACCTTAACGACCTACCCAGAGCCAGAGCTACACAGGAGGCGGCTGTCAGAGAGGCAGAGGGCAGCCGCTAACTCGCACTCTCCCCGGACTCGCTCTGGAGGAACATCGCTACATTTATTCATAAGATTAGCAGGCGGCGTTTTCCAAGGGCACCTACGTGACCCAGTTCCAGCGAAGCGCTCTGCTCCTTGGCGCAGCGGCACTCGGCTGGAGACGTGATCCGGCCGCAGTCCGGTCAGGAGCCCGGCTCCTCAATCACGGTTCTGTGGAGGCGCCATGGCGGGGAGTTGGGGGTCGGGAAGTTCGGCGTTACGGGTGAATGTAAGGAGGAGGAAAGGCCACCCAGGTAGTTGGTCAAAGTGCACGTGCTGTTACCGTCTGTGCCGCCTCCCGAGATTATCGGAGAAAGAGGAGTGCAGTGATGGAGAGGGGGCGGGCCTTGTTGGCTGTTCACCAGCATTCCGTATTGTATCAAAAACACAGAGGGATTTGAGGATAGAAAATGAGTAACATGGGTAATATGATTTGTGCCTTCAATTCCAAGGCAGTTTCCTTTCCATTTGAACATGCTGCCTGGGGGAATTATACTCCAGAGCAGAAGAATGCGACACCATTAAGGCAAGCAGCCCCTCCCCCCACAGAACACCCCACCATGTGCAAACTCACTCCGTCGCCCCGTGAGCAAATAAGCAATCAAAATTTGGCACTTAGCCCCGTGAGTGTAAATACAATGACCCTCCTTTGATCCGAATCAGCTCTCGAGATGAGCCCCGCTGGTGAGGAGTCCTAAGTGCTACGCAGGGCTGCAGAGGCCGGAGGGCCAAGCCAGATTTCCTCATGGCCTGAAACTGCTGTGTCCATTAGACGATGCGGCTAAATCACCATCGTGGGATCAGCTCAGTTAAACTGGTCTGTAGGGGACGGGAGGGGGGGTTCCAGACTGTGGCCCAGGGATTATTCAAGTTTTGATGCGGCTCAGCTATAAATTAATTAACCCTGATTGAGTGAATTAATCCTCAGATTCCTGCCAGATACACGATAGTTTAACTAACGCCAGTATTAACATTTACTTTGTTTTAAAATGAATTTATATGGCAGGAATTCATTGTGATGGTTCCAAAAATGTACGCGTATATGATTTCATTACACTGGGAAGAATAAGATGCAAATAATCAATGAATCAACCATTCCTAGCTGCTAAATAATCAACATAAGTCAATCATGGCAGAATTTGACCTGGCTTTGCTTCAGTTTTGCTAAGAATCAAACAATGAGAGAACAGGCCAAATGCAGATGTTACAGATCTTACAGGTCCTGTTCATAGGTAGGACTCCACAAGCGAGACCGGTATAACAAGCCTGAAGAATGATATCAAGTCCTGCACTGATACGTTGGGTTGTACTTAAATTGTGTAAAATCATTCAGCCAACAGTTCATCACGGCTCATTAATTAGAAGCTCGGTAGGCACTAAAAGCCAACATCCTCCCCGCCGTCCTGAAAATTGCCCGGCCGTGCTCCTTGCGGACCTTGAGGGCTGCGAACGTGAACCCGTGGTGTGTGACACAGCACAATTCCCCTGGAATGAGAATCCCGCTGGAAGAACAGGCGAGGAATGCCCAAAAAGGGCAAATGAGATTAGGAGATGCAATTAGGTACCTAGCTCTTTCACTTCCCCGTGTTCCCGGCTTGCCCCTTTGCTACCCGGGGCTGTTAGGATAGGCCAAGTCGTCGTCTGTTATCTGAAATCCTTTAACTGCTCTTAAGGGATTCCCTCCTAGGTCTATGAGGCATCTCAGCCTTTAAGTTCAGTGATGGTCTCTGCCTGTAGCCAAAGAAGCGACAGGGACCACGACACAGGCTACAAGCAACAGACCTTTGCGATTCACAAGGCCACAAACTAGGATGCCAAATGAAGCCATCGCTTATATAAATACCCACAGACACATCACCACAATAACATGATGCGGCTCGGAGAGCATGCCCATGCTGGCTTCCCCGGACGAAGCGTTCGCCGTCTTCTCTGAACGCAGAGATCATAACGATGGCCTGAAGTCTCAGGGTTCGGCATCTTAGCAATCACAGTCCCACGTAAAGGTCGCTGGGCTTAATGAGCGCCGAGAGTCTATTAAAGAACTGAATTATTTTACACATAAACACTTCGCCTATACATGGCTGTTTTTAGGAAAGTGGAGTATATTACCATGATTCCGCCAATAAGCCTCCATTATGAACTGTACCATTTTGGTGAACCTCGAGCTCCAATACTGTGGATACGGAGGGTAAAAGATCACAAGCTCCCCCCGTTTCCAGCTGATAACTTGCTGGGATCGCAGATGGGGTCACAGAGCCATTACACTGTATCTGATGTTACGGGAAAGGTGTCATAAGTCCTCGTAAGCTTTCGTTTTTAAAGACACCGTAAACAGAGGCAGATGCCGACCGCCAGCGCATAAGCGATGGCGGGAAAGCGGTAAGCGGTGGTACGAGGCGGAAAGCAGCGGCTCTCCCGAAAGCTCGGCGCCTTGCCGTCAGTCACGGCGCGGAAAAAGCAGAAGGGCTGTCAGCAGAGGAGCCCGACGGCGGGATGGCATAGCGGGGGGGCATCGCGCGGGCACGTTTTTCACTCAGGTACGGCAGGAGCAGGCGGCTTAGAGGGCTGAAGGACAAACAGGAGAAGCAGCCGGCCCGAGATGACAAGCACCTCAGGCAGGTCTCAGGGAAAGTCTCCTGGGCACCGTTGTCTCTCTCTCGGGGCCCGGGGCAAGTGCGGTCCATGTGGTCTAACGATGAAGTTACTCTGACACAGACTTTATTCCAGGAGCCTCTGACAAAGCTGATTTGCAGACACTCCGACTCCTGCTTACTGCCCCCCTATGGCCATTAGTGGAAAGTGAAGAACGGATTTTGGTATTTGATATTTGGTATTGGTTCTCAGCATGCTTACATGGCGAGGGGAGGAGGGCTTTTACCTTTGATGTAGCACAACAGACACAGTCTCTCCCAACTCCAGCTTCTGTCCAGCAGATCTCTCATGGCTGACACTGCAGGGATAAGCCACCCCAGCTGGGGGCGACAGTGTGCCGCTATGATTCTCTTCCTTTTTCCCCTTGGGGATCGGGAAGGTGTGACAGGAAAGACCGGGGATGGCCAAGTTCAGCTTTGCCCCGAAAGAAGGCAGCCTCTCAAGTCGGCTCCTCTGCTAAACACAAACAGGGCAAATAATCCCCCCTAAAGCAAAAAAGGAGTCAGCATTTTCTGGAAGCCCGCGACGCCCGTACTGCCAATGTCGGCGAGAGGTGAACGGCGTCAGAAAAGCAAATGTCTGCAGGCCCATCTGACCACTCGGGTGGCGTGAGTGTCTGGAGATTGAGGGCACAGCTGCCGACGCCGTCGGGGCCCGTCCGGTGAGGCATGACGCACTTTCCAGCTGAAGCATTTCAGGGTCGGAAGATGGGATGAGCTCATCCAGCAGCGACGGTGACGCTCCGGCTGACCCTAGCCTTTACCGTGCCTGCCGCGGCAGGGAGAGCCGCCGTGACTGTCGAATCCAGCACGCGGAGGGGTTCCGGGAAGAGTTACAGGGATTAAACAAAGCCTCTCAGATCAGCTAATCCCAGAAAAAGAAGTTCCTCGCAGCCGCCGATTCCCCAGACCCTGCTGACAATCACCTCATTGACGACAGGGAACCCGGAGACGCAGCAGCCAGCGCACACAGTGTGCTGTGCATTGTCCGCGCACAATAGCCTTTTCAGTTCCCCGCTTTCTTTCCAGCGTATTCAGCCGCGCTTCTGCGTCAATTATACGCTTCTAAAGTTAACCAACATGGAGTGTCAGGAGGCAAATATCAATACAAATAATAAGAAACGAATCGTCTGAGGGCCCGGAGGCCGGTGCTGGAACGCCACCGCGAGGCGGCGTCTGTCGCATGAGGCGCCAGACGGCGGAGAAGCAGAGATGCCTCCTCGATGATGGGCGGCAAATTACCTTTAATCTCCCGAAATGACTGGGACCCGCATTAGTGAGCGTATAACAACTAGAGACAAATTGCACGCTAATTCAGAAAGTCTCCACTGGAATCCCACAGAACAGCAGACATTTAACTGTTGGTCACATGGACCCTGCAGACTGTGAAAGCCTAATGAACACCTACTCTTATGTACGCATCCAGAGGGCACATTTGCACAGTATATGGTGGTAGGCTGGATATGTATTTTTGCATCAAACCTTTCGGTCTCCTTTACAGGTCGCACAATGGGTCACTGAAGAACGGGTGATTTCAAGAGCCATTTATTTCACGAGGCTGTGGAAGCGTTTTCTGGAGACAAATGTGTCCGTCGTCTCCATACCAATCAAAGAATTAATGAAAGAGCGGAAACATTTGTTGTGAATCGCACCCCGATGGACGGACAAATGTCCGTGCCCTCTGACGACCTTGGATCTTACTCTGAAGATAGGCTAGGTGTTCGCCGTACACTTCACTCTAAGAGGCCTCAAGATCATCATCATACCCAAACAGTTGTGAATGAGCCATTGTGATTATCTGTAAATTCATAGCTGTGACTGAGCCAGGCTTGATCTTTGCACATGATGACATCACTTCCTGGGAGCGTTATGAGCCACTGCGGCGTCCGAGACCAAAACATAAAAGGCATGGCTACAGCTTGACCATCGGTCTGTGCTTCTGCAGGAGACACATCCAAATGCGAGATAAGGATAAAGGAGGAAGAAGAGTTCCAGCTGGTATCTGCAAGCAGTGCTGTCCCCATTGGTCTTCACTGAGCCCACTACACTGAGCCTTGTAAAGGGATTTTGAATTTTCCATAAGCGTATAGTGTATTAAACTTCCCATATGTGACGATGACCTTTACATGGATGTCTGTTGGGTGTTCTTAGAGACACAGTTGTCAGGTTCAAAGTTTCTGGCTGAAACCCGACTGCCCACCATGTCTACGCCCAAGCAGTGTCAGCGCTGTTGCCTGCCAGGCAGCTGGCACACCTAAGCCACTCCTGCCCCCCCCCATGGGAGGCAGCAGGAACTGAAGATCCAGCTGATGTCTGCTTTCAACACAGGAAGTAACCTTTAAGCCAAAATAAAAGTTTAAAAAAAAAATTTTATCTATCTATATATCAATCTACACTCTCCGCCATGACTAAAGCCACTTAAATGTGAAGCCCCCTCCTCCCAAAGCCCCACAGAGACCATGTTTGTCGGAATGGAAAACAAAACAGGCATTATGACACTGTGTCCATTAGGCGATGACAGGCGTTACTGCCAGCCAATCAGGCGGGAAAGTCTCTTTGGTGTCCGGGTATGAATGCCCAGTGAGGGGTTGCACAGGGTTAGACAGGTGGTGGATTTACAGTGTTGAGTCAGAACTGCGGAATCCTATCAGGCCAATCCCTCTGGATCCCCAGGAATCCTCTCAACATGCGGGATCCGACCGTTCACCTAACGAGCCCAGACATTCCCACCCCACGCGCGTCAGGCTGCTTGACCCATCTGCCGGCGACACGGCGACCTCTCGCCTCAGCATGTGCTCGTCTTTCATCTGCCGGCTCCTTGTGGCCCGTGCCAGCCAACTCTGCCGGAAGGGGTGACATCATCACCCAGAAAGGGGAGGCACCCCTCAGACGGCGAATGAGCCAACCTGCCTTCTACACGGATAATCCAGCACCCAGCATGGTGCTTAAGCTGCTGAACCTATGAGATCAAGGCCAGGGAAGAAGCAAGGGTCACCCACGCTGGACCGTTAACTTCATTATTTATAGGTATACTGAGTATGCAAGCTAAAAACTGGGATTAAAAAAACGGAAGGAAGGAAAAAAACAAAAAAAACAAACAAACAAACTCCCTGCCATGTGCCCACACCTTCAGGGATGGATGGATTGATGTACAATCAAGCATTAAATGCATTACAAACCCAGTGCCCGGAATTTAACCTTATGTTAAGGTTATAAATTCTCAGATCAGTAAAACCCCAAAAACAGAAGCAGGATTCATGTGTCCCCTAATCAAATGAGTTAAGATAGGCACTGCCGCAGCCCATTTGCCATCTCAGGTCTGAGCGATGCCACTCTGCGCTCGGGTCAGTCCTCACAGTGCTGAGCTGTCGTTTTTGTGTCCAAGTAGCGAGCCCACCAGCAGTACCTGCAAAGCGTCACAGCCTGGCGAGTACAAGCGCACTCGGGATGGTGCAGTAGGTTATTTTTCGAACTAGAAAGAAAGAAGCCAAAAACGCACGCAACATCCCAAGAGCAGATATGATGTTTATATCGGAATGCTGCTGGTTTTATTGTTTCACAGGAGCTGCAGAGCCGGTATTTGTTACAACGGGTTGTGTATCTGTAACGATTCACACAATCCGCAATCCTGCTTGGCCCTCCGGTCGCTTTCCCAGCTCTTATCTGCTCTGAACAATCCCGCTCCCCTGTCTCACCATGATCAGCAGGCTCCAGTCATTCGTCCATCCTGCTTTTTGCCCTGGAGACAATCCTGGAAATGGGAATGCCAGCAGGGACTCGTGCGCCCACATTGTGACTGAAGTACAGGCGTGGAAAGAGGCAGGGAACCAGAGGAAGGTGATGGAGGGTTGGGTGTATGAATGCAGAGAAAAATTACATTCTGGGCAGGTCGCTGCCACTTACTGTTTATTTGAGCGTCGCCCCTGACCTTCATGGGCGTGGGGCAAGGCAAAGCCAGTTAAACCCCGCCGTCCGCCCGGGGTCAACTACTAAAACGGCCGAGGCCAAACTCGTCCATTTCCCCGACGGCACCCAGACCCCGCGTCCACGCATGTCCTGCGAGCGATTTCACCTGGGGTGGACTCTCAGAACCCGCTGCGCTCACACATTCTCAGATTTAATTACCGTCGGTGTATTGCACTTTCAGGAACAAATGTGTTCTCCTTTGCGAAGCCTGCAAGCTACGGGGATTAATAACAACAACAAGCATTACAAAAAAAAACCACTATAAAAGGAACAACAAAGACTTGTTTCATTCTCGTCTTCCAGAAGAATAAACCGTTGTCATTCAACTGTTGTTCTGGATGCCAGGTGAAACAAAAAGATCTTTTGTTCCATTTTACAACCTCAGGAAGTTAAAAAGTTGAAGAGAGTTTGCCCTCTGAGCAAAGTAAAAGAAAAAAAAAAAAAAAAAAAAAATTGTAAGAGTGTAAATGGTGGGGAATTTAAACGGTAATGTTTAACTTAGAAACTCAGCCCGTGCGGTGCAGCCTTACGCTCCTCCTAGCATGCACCATCTTTTTCTGTTTCCTTGACGCAGCGACATGCCCTGCGGCCTGGCTTGTGGTCCCCCAAGCTCGGCATGGACCGGGGAGATGAGGCACACACCTGTACAGGAGCTTGGCCGATACAGACGCTCTCCGAGGCCCTGCCTGTCTTCAGCTCCAGGTTCATTGGCATAGCCCTACACCAAACAGGGCCATGTCCAGAATACAAGTCCACAGTGGTGTGTGTGTCTGTGTGTGTGTCTAATGCTCGATCTGCACGTCTCCTCCCCACTGGGCATTCCGGAGCCCTCAGATCTTTCCTCTACGGCCCGTCGCCTTGATGCGTCCCGTGGGAGCGCATGGCTGGCTGTCTCCACGATTCCCTCGTCCGATCCAATGCCATGGAGCCAAGCGGGGCATCTGTGACGTCCAGACTCTCAGCTATGAGAGAGGGAAGCCGAGGGCTGACGTAGAGGCCCAATGAGCACTGAGGTCTGCGTGTGGCACCATCACATGCCACGGAAATGCACCACTTAACATGATGACATGGATATGTTGTGGTTGTTGTTCAAATTATTGAGAGAATGAATGACATACAATACAAGATCATATGGGGAGGGGGCATTGGTAAAGGATTGGTTAAGTTTACTCTCTCTCTGCTGGGGGTGCAGACAGACAATATATTTGGGTGGGCAGTGCCCACCCCTGCCAACCCAGTTACAAGCCTGGTCGTGGTAAATCTGTATAGGCTACTTTGATTTCATTACAAAAAGATTTTCCCGAAATAAACAGACCTGCAACTACTAAGACAACTTGTAAGCAAAATAAAGAATTTCAAATATAAAAGGCGAGGGGGGGGGGGGGGGTGGCTGCTTAGCATACGGACAACACTGCTGTCGTAAGTTTTGCGGTTCCGCGTTTACAGCTGAATGCTCCTTATGCCCTTACGGCTCTGAAAGTTTGAGAAGTCCGCTTCCTTCCCGCGAGCTCGCTAAAGCTGAAATATCTCACGACGCAATTCAGATATGAATCCGGTTAACCTGGTGAAGACCACAATAAAATATTTAAGGAGCGTAAAAGGTTTCCTGAGAGAGCTGAACTGAAACTGTATCTGTGATACATAAGACCATCTCATTGACACGGGGGCTAACTTGATGAACTGGATCTGTAAATATGGTCCTGATATTCAGATACCCAGATACACATACCTTTCAAGCGCCTGTCCAGAACATGGTCACAAGGCAGAAATACAACCCGGAAGGGATGCCAGTTCACGGCTGGACATATACACACACACAGGACAACTTGGAGACACCAATTCTAACAAAATTAAATTTGCGTGTTTCTGGACTGACAGGGAGGGCATGTAAACCCAACATGCAGAACAGAGGCAGCTCTATAGGTACACCAAGAATAATTCACAATGAGCCCACGTTACTACCAGAATACCGTATATACAGTCCCACCCACAGATAATTAAGGCAACAGCACCGGTGGAGCAGAGGACGCACACCGACTCTGCTTCTCACGTTTTATACTTTTTTTTCTTATTGGGCGTTTTAATCAGAATCTAAGCAGTAAGTTTGCACATGTGACAAACCCAAAATAAACTTGAAACTTATATCCGGGAGCCCGTCGCTCACATGTGGATTTGGACGAATTCACTAGGCAGTATCGAAAGTCGCTTTATCAGCAAAAGGTCGTGCTTTTACCCGCTGCCGGGAAGGCGGATCCTGTTAATTATACTAACATAATTAACCATAAGATTATCAAAAGCTTTCCGGCCCGTATCGGCTGAATAGATCCAGCAGGCTTCTTCCGGTCCAGTCAAGAGAAACTAGCTGTCGTGAAACTGGATCAAGAATCTACATCGTGGCTCTTCCTTGCCATTTATAAGAGGCGCGCACTGGCAGGCTAATGACGGCCAGACCGGCATCACACGGACACGATGTGGGAGGGCAATTCCGGATACAGTTGTAACAATACTTGAGAAGAAACAGACACCCTCACATAACAGTTGCATAATATCAGCATCCTGTCCAAGCGTTTCGGAGTCGGTGCGGTGCTGTGTCTCACACACCTCATCGGATAACGCACAACGTATAAGTTGTCTACCAAACTGTCTGCTCCACCTAAGCGGCGCCAACGGGCACCTATATCACATGTTTCGTGGATCTCAGCGATGTACATCTCTAGTGGCTTATTGGCGATACATGTTTTAGAAAGCCGCATCAGCCGGCCCATAGAAGCATTTTATTATTGAAATGCAAAACGGATATAGATCTGACACTATTTTAAAGGAAAATGCAGGTGCGATAATCTGTCCTTAAATCGTGAATGTATTACATTTTAGACTTCCCGGACTCTGGTGCATTAATGGAAACTAGAGCTGAAAAATGTCCCTTTGATCCGGA
>JAODKF010000045.1:10422758-10450581 GCA_026779585.1 Mormyrus proboscirostris | reverse complement strand
CGACTCTGAAGCCATGTCTGGAAAATTCTACCCATTTCTCCAGCTTCTGGTGTAAACTGGAAAATAAGCGCGCACCTACAACACCAGGAAGGAGAATCATTATATTTTCCTCCCGGTCGGCGGAGAATGCCGGCCTTCCTTATTCCATTTAATTTAATTTATCACACATAATTACAGTGCACTCTATGGTCTTGTGTTTTAATCTCCATGATAACATTAGTGTTACATTTCAGATTAACGGAGGGCACATGAGGCAGAGCCAAAACGATAGCAATCAGCGTATATTTATTTTCATTTTTAGTGGTCTGCTTGTCTGCTTCCTCCATTGGTGTAGAACCAAGATATAACACAGTCATTTTTTTCCTCTTTGAGCTGAGATCCAATAAATTGAAGATAATTGGATAGAACGTATGGCTTGCGTATCCCAAGTTATGCTGGCTTCAGACAGAAGTGCTAAGTGTTTATAACTGAACAATTAAACTGAGCATGGCCCTGTTCAGGGAACACTGATCATCGACACACTCCCCTCCGGAACTGCATTTGACAGCACAATAATGACAAACGGGGAAATAAACATATATAATGTACCTTAATTTCCATCAGAGAGGGCGTATGGTCATGCCGTTGCTTGTTGTGAATTATGGGCGCTTGAGCAGAATTGTTTTCATTTTAATTTTTATGGATCATAAAGATTTATTATTCATGGTAATAAACATGCCAACGTCTGGCCCTCTATTAGGCAAAATACATTATTTATTTGCTTAGCAAACATTGCAGGCAAGGAGATTTAAGAGTTTTGCATGGCCCCGATTTATATATTTCTAATTTTGCAATAATTCAGGGAAAAGGTGCATATTACTCAAGCGCACACAATGAGATGCTCATTCAAAAGTAGTCCTAGAATGAGAGTTTGGGTTCCTCAATCAGAAGGACACAGAGCTGGTCATCAATGTGCTGGGGACCTCCCTGTCCATGCGACTGAACACTTCATGGTCTAATCTGCTGAGCTGTTAACTGGATTCTTGGTGGGGTATCAGCAACACTGACACTCTTACAATGATATCTGAGACACATTTTAGTTGGGTGCCACACTAGTACTACAAACTAGTTCTTTCTATTACAATTTCTGCTCCTGAACTGTATTTCTATCACGAGTTACTGAAGTATAATGGTGAATAGAAGTTTCACTATTCCATTAAAGTAGGTTTATGCTGAATCTAAATGCTAGACTCTCCAGTGTGGAGTAAATAAATGGCCTCTTTAGAAGAATAAACATAATAAACGACCCAGTGAATTGCTGTGGATAAACCGGGCTTTGAAATGTAAATCAAATTAAGGAACATACAGACTGTGGTGCTGTCACGGCAGTAGCCCACACTCTGGGGTCTCCCTGGGGTCTCAGCAGGGTCTCACTGGGTGCCGGCCTCTGCTGCCAGTCAGCACCTGATTGCTCTCCTTCATCTTCCGGCAGGAACGGCAGAGAGGAGGAGGCCCAGGCCGCCGGCGTGAAACCTCCTGCAGCTCCACATTACCCACCCACATTGTCATTATTTGCTTGGATAGAGGTATTATTATTGCAAAACTTTTGCCCCCCTGCTTCCCATTTTCCCAGTGAGAACTTAAGCCCAGCTGCCTACGGTTCATTTTAATCCAGAACCATGTCTTCTCAGGCCTTACTGCCGCCGTCTAAACTCCCTCAGGTAGGGTCAGGAGTGGGCAAATCTGAACACAGGCTTGGGGAGATCTGGAGAGCATCCATGATGCTGCATCACCACTACAGCAAAAGGGAGGAGAGCAGCATAATGCAATTATTAAAGATGAAAGTCTTTCAGGGGACATTAAGACAAATGCCCGGATATCTTTTCAACGGCCTTTCTCCGCAATGGTGGTGAGCTTGGCCCCCAGAACAAGGCTGTATTTCACACCCTGTCAGGAAGGAGATAGACTGAGCCCCTTTTTGTCTGTGTTTGCAATGGATTCCCACCAGCCTGCAGAACAGACCTCGTCTTAGCCACAGACATTAACTTTGGGATCTAGATTACACCTCACACTGCCTTTTCCTTGAGAGACTCGTGAAGGTGAGTGGAACAAGCGTTTAAGATAAGCCGTGTCTAAACATGAGACAAAAGCTAGCAGCCTTGACAGGCCTCAGGATGGAGCAGCGACTGCAGAGCTGCCTGTCACCTGGCTGACTGTGTTTCCATGGCAGGATGTCACTCTGTCCTCTTACTTCTTTGCAAGCCAATGCTCCATCCATGGGAGAGGTAATTCCAGCTTTATTTCACATGAGAAGAGACCTTCACCTTCCATAAGTGGTGAGTTTCCTATTTTTAACTTTATAATTACAGTGTTTAAGATTCATGCATGGTAAGACTCCTGGACTTATATTTTAATACCAACTGGTAACTTTTTTGTAAGAAGTTACTTATCACAGCTCCCTGCCCACTGATGCATAGGCTCTGAAGGGTAAGTACTTTACTGTAACATCTAGCATCAGTTCAGCTCCTTGAACCTCAAGCTGAAGGTCCAGCTTCTCCATGCAATTTTAATCAGTCATTAATAGTACCCATTCTGTTGAATGAAGCCCACACTGAACTGGAACAGAAACTGGGAGGTCGGCTGTTGGGTCAGCACTGGATTTCACAAATGATAGACCAATTATAATCCTGAAAAAAGGCTTATATTTTCTCACTTCAAAATTCCAGTTTCATGAATGTGAAATACTCATAGTTAAGTCAAAATGTGCGTTCCTTGGTCCAGAAGGAAATGGCTAGTTTTCAGGGTCTGGGCAGCCAGAGGGGTCTGGGGACTGGCCTCTTCCTGAAATGTTTTTAAAGACTATTACTGTATGAAGGAGAGAATATAAGATCCAGCCCTGACAACAAGATAAGTGCTTGCACAGCCTCTGTTTATACACAGGTTAGTGCGATATGATGGGTCTCCCATGGCAACTGTTCAGCTGATAACCCATTATCAGACCTCAATCTATTACATTTCACAGTACTGAATCGACCAAAAGAGTGTTCCTTACTGAAATTTCTGTGCGCACTAAATCACAGCACAACAATGTATAGGGGCCTCACAGGGCTGTAGATCTGAGCACAACACAGGTTAAAAATGCTGGAATATTGAAGATCACTGAATATATTCCATCTTCTTTGATCGAGAAAATGTGTCACCATAAAGTGCCATCATATCTTCATAGAAACAGGGTGTGAGCTAAAGGTATCTGCGCAGATTAGGCTACAGAAAATGCAAGATGGCAAAAGGGGTGAAACTCAAAATAAGGAAAGGAAGGATCTGGGCCCCTAAATATAGAAAAAAAAGGTTCGCTTCTCTTCATTCTTCACCGAACGACACCTACGCATTTCATCAATGTATAGTCTGACAGTGCTAACTGCAACAGATGGGCTGGCCAGCTGTGTAAACAAAGCTATGAAAAAAACGTTGTAACGCTAATATCTGCTAGGTGAGTTGTAAAAGCGGTAGAGCAAACTGCTCTGGAGCTTCTGTTTGATAGCGTTTTGGTGGAAGCCCTTTGGTGAGCTACAGTGGTAAGACGGTGTACAAACAATTGCTAGTGTTGAAAACCTTATCTAAGTTGCCAACAGGTTTGTCCTCCCTACTGAGTACTATGATTATTATTCGTCAGATGTCCAAGACCTTGAAATGTGTATCATAGGTGCCATGTCCTGCCCACCATGTCTGCCTGATCCTCCCGTTTCCTCCCTTGGCACCTGTAACGCGTTTGACTTACCTCTTCTTCCTGCTCTGGGTTAATCACTCCCAGCTGCCTCCTTTTTCCTCCCTCGTTAGTCCTGTATTTAAGTGCTTCCCAGCCCAGCATTCCCCAGGTCTGTCACTAATGGTGTTACTCTGTGTGTGTATCCCCCGGTTTCCTCATCTCCCCCTGTTTTGGACCTATCACGGTCCTGATCCTTTTCAGTTTTGGTTGTAATCCTTTAATAAAACCCTTTTTATTTGGAGTCTTGCCTGTTCCCGCTTCTTCCGTGCCTGCTGCTACGACAATAGGCAATTGCTCTTTGATGTAAAAATGTACAGTGATGATCAAACACTGATATGGCAGAAAATATGTTTGCTTTTCTGAAGAACAAGAGCAAAAAATTAAAGCTATAAAATCAGAAGGAATATGGATGATAATCCTTTGAAATCCCTGGTTATTCAGTTAATATAGCTGTTCATAGGCCCATGCATGCATTCCATCAAGCCATACATTGTCTGTGGCTAATCTGGGGCTGGATTGTGGGGGCAACAGGAATGCGTAGACTTCCATTACCCCAGCTACCTCCTTGAGCTACTCTGACTGAATACCAAGGTCATTTTAATCCAGCCAGGAGATGTAATCCCTCCAGCATGTTCTGCCCAGGAGTCTCCTCCTGGCTGGCCATGCCCAAAACACCTCCTCAGGGAGGCATTAAGGAGGCATCTGACATAGATGCCTGAACAACCTCAGCTGGCTCTTTTTGATGCAGAGGAGCAGCGGTTCTCTTTTGAGCTCCTTCTGAACGCCCAAGCTCCTCACCCTACCTCTAAGGCTGAGCCCAGACACTCTGTAAAGGAAACTCATTTTTGCCAATTGCATCCGTGATCTAATTTTTTCAGTCACTACCTCAAGATCATGACCATAAGTGAGGGTAGGAACTTAGATTGACTGGTAAATCGATAGCTTTGCTTTCTGACCCAGCTTGCTGTTTACCACAACAGAATGGTACAGTATCTGTATTACTGCCTGTCTGCCGCTCCCTTTTTCCCTCACTTGTGAGCAAGATCCTAAAACGTAAATTTCTCTGCTTGAAGCAATATTTCATTCCCCACCAGAAAGAGACAATCGACTTCTTTCAGGTCCAGAACCACGACCTCAGACTTGATGGTCTTCATTCTGGTCACATCAGCTGCAAACTGCCCCAGTGTATGTTACAAGTCACAGCCAGACGAACACGACAGGACCACATCAACTGCAAACTCCCACACTTGCATTTTTTTGCTTCAGCAACTGCCAAAGCCGCATTCCATTTGGCCTGCCGACACCTCTCAGCTGCTGCAATAGTCCCTCCAGACAGCCAAGTTCGGAAGGCCTCCATCTAGAGATCTTCCTTTACTGCTGATGTCCACCACCTGGTTTGGAGATTGCCACTATGACAGGCACCAACAAGCTTACAGAAACAGCTCCACACACCCGCCTCAGCAATGGAGGTCCAGAACATCACCCACTCAGGCTCAATGTCCCCTGCCTTTTCTGGGATGAACACAAAGTTTTGCCAGAGTTGCAAGTTGAAGATCTCCCAGACAGGGTCTACCAGGTTTATCTAACATCCCCCAGCAACCTAATCCAACCAGGCAGTGATCAGTTGACAATTCAGCTCCTTTCGTCAGCTGAGTTTCCAAAATATGCAGTATTATGTTTGAACGGGGTGTTAATTATGGACAAACTACAGTTACAATAGAAGTCTAAATTCCAACATACTAGCACTGAACCAGGGGGCTATACTGTAAGTAAACTCACACCTGCCTGGTGCCTCTCACCGAGGACAACTCCAGAGTGGAATAGAGTACAGCCCCTGTTCAGGAGTTTGGTTCCACAACCCAAGGTGTACGTTGAGGTGAGTCTGTATATCTCTACCTGCTTCAACAGCTTTGGCCCCAATACCACCAGAGACGTTACATTCAGTATCTCTAAAGTCAGATTTGGGTCCACCTGGGGCCCTGCCTTTGACTGCCACCCGATCCACATGGCCCGTCTAACAAAGATAGGCTGAGGACAACAGCATTACCAGGAAGCTGTTAAATCTACATCCAACATACACATTAACGACTGCGTTTAGGGTCCCAGAATCATCTGAAGGGGACCCTGCATTATGAAAGAGCAAGCACCAAGATGATAGCAGCAGATCTTTGAAGTGCTTAATTGTGGCAGGGTACATTATCTTGCTGAAAGAGGCCACTGCTGCCAGGGAGTACCGTTGCCATTATGGGGTGTACGTAGTCTACAACAATGTATAGATAGATGGTATGTGTTAAAGTAACATGCACATGAATGCCAGGATCCAGGGGTCAGCATGGGCACTCTGACCGGTCCCATATGCAGCAAGCTGTGATCCAGTGTGTATTCTGGCACCTTTCCATCATAGCCAGCATTAACTCTATCAGCAATTTGTGCTACTGTAGCTCTGCTGTGGGACTGGACCAGACAGACCAGCTTTCACTCCTCACACGCGTCAATGAGCCTCGGTCACCCATGACCCCATCACTGGTTCACCGGTTGGGCTTCCTTAGATCACTTTTGGTAGCTACTGACCATTGCGTACTGCGAACACCCTACAAGACCTGCTGTTTTGGAGATGCTCTGACCCAGTCGTCTAGCCATCACATTTTGGCTCATGTCAAAGTCACTCAGATCCTTACACTTGCTTGTTTTTCCTGCTTCTTTTACATCAACTTCAAGGACTGACTGTTCCCTTGCCTAATAGGTAATGGAACCCTTGACAGGTGCCAATGTAATGAGACAATCAGTTATTCACTTCAGCTGTTAGTGATTTTAATGTTATACCTGCCAGTGCATATCTAAACACAGTTTAAAATTTTTAATGAGCTAATTTGTTGTGTTACAGCAGTTGTCAATCTTATTCCCATTTCTTATTTCCATGAAATGTCATATTCTAATGGTCACTGTGTTTAACGCCCTATCTAAACAAGACAAATTTGTATGCAAACAGACAAGAATTTTTATCTGATTCTGGGGAAACAAAGAATCATTTAATAGGGGAGCATCCAAGATGAATCCCAGGAATTAAATAAATTAAGAGGAGTTTACAAAAGAAAGACAGGGAGTTCAGCACCCCATAGAAAAATCTAAAATAACAATTATGATTCATGCTTTATTTGTATTTGACAGACGATTTTGTCCAAAGTGACAAACAAGCGAGGCAGATAGTGCATTACAATCATGCAGCTGTCATGCAGTCATAAGTGTGGCTATGCCAAGCTTCCAGAGAACGCCCACTTACACCTGTAATCAGTACTGGAGCAAGAGCTGCACAAGCTGCACCTGTAACTGCGTAGTATTGTTCTGTTACATTTTTAATTAAGAATCATTATGTGCTGGTTATCTGGCTTTTAACCTGTCCCTACAATTTTAAGCAAAATTCATGAGCAGTTAGAGACAGTTGGATGAACCTCCTCCAGAATTTAACGGACGTGCCGCTGAGCAAAAGAGAATGGCCCATTATGTGGGTGTTGTGGGATTAACTTCAATGGCCTTCATTCTGTCGCATCCAAGCAAGACAATTAAATGAAGCGTTCAGCCTTTCAGCAAGCTTGACAGAACGAGGCTCAGTTTTGCGTCGGTGGAATTGCATGGGACCACAGCGTGTAAAGCCAGAGAGGAACACGTGCTCACGTTTGCCTCGGAATACACTCCCACCAAGAGGTCATTAATTAACACATTATGTGAGGACAATCCTCAGTGCCTAATGCTATTGAAGTGTTTTCCGCTGATACGCTGGGAGAGGCATCCCAGATGGAAGACGGCAAACTTCACGGCTCCTCTATGACACGGGCATTCTGCAAATGTCAGGGATGACGCCATTAGTCTCTGGTCAGCCCCGAAGCAGATATCAAGACCTAAATACTAAATCAATAGCCATCATGAGGCCGGGGGATTTACAGCTTCATTGATCTCCCAATTACTTCTCTGTGGTTTTCATTCTAAGTGAGGATGGGTGTGAAGAGTCTTGCATTCAGGACAGCACCTCAGACAGAGGGACTCACCCATTCGCACTGAGCTTATAAATTAACTGCATTTGATTTACAGGTAATATAAAAATCTAATATCTGTGGTCTGAGTGGCAGAAATGAAAATTCATGTTTTAAATGTCTCTGTTATATGCGTAATCATACACTTACCAACTTTTACAGCTGCAGATGAAAGCATTAAATGGGTGATTCAGCTTCACACGCCTGCAAAATCCTTTAGGAATATTTTGGCTTAGGCTACTTAATGTCCCACCAACATGCAGAGTTTCTGATGGACCTTTAATTCAAATAAAAATTCAAATATGCAAGGTTGATATCTTATGTCCTGCCCGCCATATCCACCTGACCCTTCTGTCTCCTCTCTCATGTGAGCCTAACCACCCATGCCTGTTACTCAATTGTCTTACCTCGCATTCATGCCCTTGAGTTAATCACTCCCAGCTGCCTCTCGTTAGCTTCCTCTTTAGTTCAGTATATACATGCTTGATTGATGTGTACCTGTTGCCTGTGCCCTTCCTACTTTTTAGTCCTCCCATTTCTGCTACCTTGCGATCCTGTTTGTTTGCCATTCTTGTTCATTTAGTTCAAAAAAACCCTTTTCTGTTTTAATAATACGCCTGCCCACAAGTTTTACGGCATAACATATCTGGTCATGAAGTCAATTTTGTTGCGCACTGTTGGGTCTGGGAATCACTATAAAATGGAAGGAAAATACGAAATTAACAAATAAAAAATCTGCACTATATCATTGAACTACAATTTGCACTGACTGAGGTTGAGCTACCACTCAACAATTTCCGTACTGAGTTACACTGGAGAGACCTCTGCTAAGGGCTATGGATGCCTACTGTTTATTGTTAAAACAGAGCCAGAGTGTGTTCTTATATATTTAATGTGTCTTAACCACAATGCACTGCTGCATCTACACAGATACATGTCCAATATTCCAATTCCAGATCTGTTTAGACTGGAGAATGGGGCCTCCCTCTGAGAATTTGAGTATGCATCTTTAAGGCTTGCTTTGACAAACAGTTCCTAATCTATGAAGATGTGAACGGTATAACGGCTTCATTGAAAACACAACAGTGGCAAGCAAATGACAGAATCAAAGGGGCACTATGATTCCAGTCCATCTGCGATGCTTGCAGGTGTCTGAGGTTCACCCACATCTGAATTTTGGCAGATCTTGTCATGCGTCTGCTGGCCTGACATTTCACCTCTCACCACAAACAGCCGGCACTCCTGCTTGGCTCTGTCATTGTTTACAGCTTATATCTCATGCTTCCCCAGTGTTTTGATGTCCTCTCCCTTGTTTGTCTGAAGCTTCGTTCAGGAAGGGGCAGTACACTGAACTGCGGGGGCAGACCTCATGGTAAATTTACTCATTAATGACCGCTGCAGAGGCCTGCTGCATCAGTTGAGCACACCGACACAAAAATCCTGTCCAAGGCTATACGAATTTTTAAATTCCAGGCTACTGGTTGAGAGATAAATGAGCAGGTCTTTGCCTGTAGATTTCTGCTGCCTGCCCAGGGAAAGTGTATGAGTGTCTGACAAGCTTGATTTTTAGCCTGCACCTCAACATGTTGCTACTTTCCATCTCCTGCCACCCTACCTTCCCGAAATTAAGATGTCTCCAGTCTTTACCATCTGCTGTTACCCATAAGAGGGTCTTCACTGCTCCATTACCACTCTGCCAGAAACATGTGGTGCCTTAAGGATGTGTCACATGCATACAGTAGTAATGTCTCACAAGTAAACGTCTTCACTGACAGCTAAACAAGAAATTCTGTTAAAAAAAAAAAATGCTCTCGCAAACATTTGGAGTCTAACAAAGTATTGTGACAGTTCAAGGCCAATAGACATTGGAAAATACAGCATGGATGGTCTGTATATAGGGTGTATAGGAGAATTCATATCTCAGGAGCATAGCTATGCCAGCTTAATTAGGGGTATTGTGCAGCTCAGGGGTTAGCATGCTGTACGCAGAAGGTCTCTGGTTCAGGCAGCATAGTAGTTTCACCTTTGGGTTCTTCAACAAAGTCCATTACTCCTCAATTGCTCCAGGGACCAGGTGACCCTGCTTTCAAAAAGATGTGCATGTCACTTTGGATAAACACTTGTGCTAAATTTTACGCTACATTTTGCGTAAATAATAGACAATTTATTAACACCATGTTAACAAACAATTTTCGCATGGTTTACTTATGGCCTGGTCTGTTGACTGCTTGTTCAACTGTCCCATGTCGGTGTGTAGGATGATGGCTGATGGGGCGCCTACTTCTGCATTTCTAACTGGCCGATAACTCAAAGGAGCAAGCAATAAGTGAGGGATTCATATACATTACAAATACATGACAGGTGAGGAAAGCTCTGCTATTACACATACGCTTCCCTGCACCCCCTGGAATGGCCTTTATGCTGAGGTAACGCTCTGACAGCTGAAGTCTCCCTGTCCCCCACTGCCCCCTCCCACCCATGGTGCAGGTCACTTACTCACAGACACCCCAGCAGACGGAAAATACTGTAGCTTCTGAGCATTCAGGATGTCGATCACTGGCGGGACCCGGCAGCGCTCTGACAAGCCAACTGGATTGATTCCTGGGTGGCGCTGTTTATTTTCACTGCTATGTCAAACCTATCCTCCGCCGCCCGGCCAGACTCCCCCCCGCCAGCTTGCCGGCGCTCCCGGTCCTGCGCACTGAGCTCTGATTTATGCTGCGCCTGCCCAAGTGAGCTCAGAACCCCCAGAACCCCCCCCAACTCTTTCTGCCCCGGGGCACCGTTTATCTCTCCGGGCAATGTGCAAGGTGCCATGAAAGTGTAAGAGCGGGAGATTGATAGAGTGATAGAAGGGGCAGGGAGATGTTCGGGCCCCTAAGGGTGCGTTTATACTCGACGCTCGCAACACATCCACTTTTACATCATGGCTGCCATGCCTATCCTGCCTTTATTCCATGCATCGCTTGTGCAGCTACGCATGGAAGTAACGCTACACATACGTCAGATGTAGTACCAACAAAAATCTCGGGGGTAGTATAGTCAACCCTGTATACCGTCTTCAAAATTCAAAAAGAAAGCAGCGTATGTACAAAGTACAGTGTACAGAGTATAATGAAATTCTTACCTGAATGCCTTCTCCACAGACTGTAGACAATCAACAAAACAGTGCAATATAGGAGCCCCTTTGAAAGATAATTCATACTTCTCACACAAAGCATCATCATCTCACCCACACACCATTGTACGCTTACGCAAACATTACTATACCCTTTTATCATTCTCCCTTTTATTTAGTATCATACTCTCATAGACACTGTACTGCTCTCTCTTGCTATCCAGCCAGACTGGTAGAATATGACAATGAGAATAGCTGTTTGTGAGAGAGTTTGATTGGATCAGATGCTCCCATTTGACTGAAATGGAGATGGTACCAAATCCTAATATGAACTGGAGCAGTAGCTAGAATATAGAGAACGCTGCCGCAGTATTACAGAATCAGCGGCTCGCTGTGAAGACAACAAGTATAAAATATTTCATACAGACAAGTAAGAAAAGAAACGAAGGAGCCGACCAAGATGGTTTTCTCACACTGCCCCCTGGTGGACATAAGTTTTAATCCTCCAAATTCACATAAACTATGTGTGCAAATATGAGCAGCAGAACCTCTTGCTTGGCCACAGCACGCGTATAGCGCATGCATTGCAAGTAGGGTGACCAGATAATCCATGTCAGAGTGGACACTTTGCGTTATGACCGGATTTGTAAACCACCATTTCAACCAAATTTAAGTAACTGGGTTTACCTTAAGCACTGAGTTCTCGCTGGCTGCTGATTGGTCAGTCTCCTATAATCATGCATGTGCTACTAATGTTAAAGTGACACAGCTGGATGAGTCTTTCAATCAAGGAAACAAACCAGTTTGAGCATACGAAGGACTTCGTGAACGTAGCCAAGCACGGCAGCCTTTCATTTTTAAAGCAGTTTGTAAAATCTGAAAGAGCTCAAAGTGTTCCTTCCTGACACGGATTAGATGGTAACCCCGGTTGGAAGCATCGAGTATAAACCAGCCTAACGGTTGCACACAGAGTGCAGGTCAATGGTGCACAAATATCCTCTTAAGCAGAATGGCTGTACAGTCTGGCCACACACACTTTACACTCAATAGAGGAGCCCCATGCCAGTATCATGTATTGACACTATCGGCTGTGTTTCGTCATGTGACCTGGTCCCTCAGAACTCTCTGATGGTAGGGAGTTGGCAATATTCACCTCCCCGCTAGCCTCAGCCTGTGAAACCCCCCTTCCTCCCCCCCAAAGTAGGGCTGCCCAGCGCTGGCGCAAAGATGTATTATTGAATGACCCGCACCTTGCTGCTGTGTGCTGACTTCATGAATATACATCAAAGGGCTCATCTGCTGAGGGAAGTCGCCGAATTGCTGACACACAGAGCTTATACTTCAAGAACAAGATTCCGGTAATTTTTTAAAACGCGTTGAGTAAACACGGAAATCGACAGAGCCAGCGGGGGCCTTTGGCCTGGCAAATATACTTTGTTAATAAGATAAAATATTACATGTATTACACAGCTTATATATTATTTAGCTGCATATATGAATTATGTTCTGTGTGAGTGTGTGTGCATATACTCACATTTACAAATTATTTTTGTTGACTTTAAAAACTAGATAATACATTCTAGTGCTATAAATCTTTTCCTTATTCCATATGATATCCTGCTTAATTCAATTCTTATTAAAATATACAGCAAATATCTTTGCTTAAACATGAAATATGCATGAAAACACTCTGTAGGGTTTGGATTTACATCTCATTCACTTAGATGTGTAATATTTAATACTGCATGCTAAGGAATGATTTCTCAGGCCTTAAATATAACTCTTGCAACACTGCCTGGCTTAAATGACTTAATATCGATCCTTTTGCATGGCACATTGAGTTTGCTCCCCAGTAACATGTAGTTCTTTTGGAAAATTTCTCACTGCAAAGCCTTCAGAGTGTCCGTAAAGCACATGCTATGTTAAATTAAATTTTTAAATGCTGAAAATGAAGTTGGAGAAGGCAGGGCCCCCTTCTGACTGACCATGTAGGAATGGTGAGCATGAGATTTAATGTTGACAACATTGTTTACTCTCTAGGTGAAGGGTCACCAACACGGTGCCCACGGGCACCAGGATGCCCTCAAGGACCACAGGAGTCGCCCGTGAACCTGTTCTAAAAATAGCACAACTCACCAGTGAGCAGCATCTAAAATTTTATTTTATCCTGTTACTACTCTTCTTTAATCACACTTGTATTTATATAGATTTGAAAATGACAATATCTAAAAACATGTTTATTATGCATGAAGTTTAGATACGTTTAGAAGGGCATTTCAAACTGGTAGCCCCTTCATATGGCTCAGTACCTGTGAAGTAGCTCTCAAGAAGGTTGGTGACCCCTGAGTCTAAGTCTTAACCCTTAGCAGCTGTCTACAGCATAGCTACTTCCATAAATGGAGACCTGACCTCTGACAGGATTGAGTCCAACGCAGAGGTCTGTTCCCCTGAATAGGTTAGGACCAGAACTGACGCTGGCTGAATAGCGACCCTCTGAAAAAGGCCTGTGAAAGCTAGCTGAACAACCTCTCTGCTCTCCCACGTCCCTGAGGGGCAGCCCCTTCATTCTACCTTGCTACATCCAAAACAGCTTTCTCCTCCATCTTCCTCCCCTTGCACTCACAACCTGCCGTCACTGATGGGCACATGAGACGCAACCTGACTGAACAAAGGCGGGGCTGATGTTTCCTGACTGAAAAAAAAAAACATTGCAGGTTTCCGGCCGGAGACCAATTTTAAGTGTGGGATGAGGGCAGGGGGTTAATCAATACAGATTTACAGCAATGACCTGTCATACACCCGGAAATCTGGACATTGTACCTCTCATGCTTAAGGTACTATCGTTAATCTGCTTTAAACACAATCTGTGACAGTAAATGGATGTGGAGGTTTGAATGTTGATTTCATGCGTGCCAGCAACACCAGAACATAGATTATTTAAAAACTGAAACTATTTATCACCACTATTTTGTTATTTTGCTTCTGACAGGGAATTGCAAGAGATGCCTAAACTTACAAATTAAACAATACAAAACAAATAATTTTATAAGCATTGTGAGGCACAGTAATGGAAACGGGCAGTCAATGGGATTTCTCTCTGCTGATATAGCATTTGCTTTTGCTATATTTTTGTGAATTTTTGCTATATTTCTGTGATTTTTTTTAGCTTCTTCCAGTTTCTATTTGCTGTTGAAAGGACTTCCTCCTTATTCTGATCGAATATTAGTGTGGTAGAGTCCCTGTTTGAGTAATTCCTGCTGATGGTGTCAATATTTTAATTTGGAGCACTAAATGAAGTCAAGCATATGACTTTAAGTTAAAAGTCTGTAATAAAAGTTTGTAATAACTACGGTGCTTTATGAATGTATAAAACTCTTTCAGTGGAGGGATGTGAAAGTGGCTTAACGAGAATGTACGTGTCCTTAATTGGCCCTGTTCTGTCTTTAGTCTCATTAAGAATCAGTAGAAATGGTTTAAAAAACTGCCTTTCATGGGAAAATCCCCAAGCAACTTAAATCTGCTCCAAAAGATGGAGGGAAAATCGCACTAAGCCTGTTTGCAGCAAAGATTTAGCTAAAATTCTCCAGGCTGAATGTCACTGCCAAAGGTATTTCCATCTTCCAGGTTATTGAAAGAAGTCCAATTTAACTGTGTATCTAACTGGGAGAGTTTTGTGTAATGTACTTTGGGAAGAAAGTGGAATTCAGCCCAAGCCTATAAGCTTTGGATGAACAGGAAAACCCCCTTTAACCCAGAACTGATATAGTAATTAGGCTTCATTTAGTTAATACTATTAGACCAAAGTGATATCATTCAGTATTCAATGGCACCTACTTAGAGATACAATGACATCCAATCAGCATTCTGCATGACCAGCAGACCCAGGCTAAAACATTGTAATCATCACACACTCATAATTTCTTGGCCTGAGCTGCCAGCCTACAGGTTACACATTGCCATGATAGGTACACTACCAGTCAACAGTTTTTGCACAGACTGAGATTTTCTACATTTGCATGTTACTCACTTAACATTTCCGAAAAATACCCTCAACATTCATTGCTAACAAATAAAGTTATATTATCTTCACCATTTCAGTACCTATTTTAGCAAGACAATGTCATATCTTTGAGTCATCAAAGTCACCTCTTCTAGCAGTTATAACAACAGTGAAAATCTGAGGTATTCTTTCTAGAAGGGACATTAAATACTGCTCTGCTTCACAGGATGAAACAGTTAACTAGTGCATTTAAAGTTAAAGTACAACCTATAATTTGACTATGGCATACTGTAACTATACAACCAGTTAACAGGATGTCAGACATGCACTGTTACATAATCTTTCCATGTTATAAACGGAAGTTGTTTTATTTGACTATTTATTTATTTATTTATCCTTTGTTTTACCAGGAAGGTTCCACTAAGATACAATATCTCTTCCTCCAGGAAGTCCTGGCCAAGATGGCATCAAATAAGATAAAAAGTTTCATATACATACATACAGAGATGATTACTCAAAATCTTTGAACCTCTCAGCTGGAGGAATGGACTTCTCTGTGGGTCTCCAGCATCGAGGACTGAGAAGCTTCACTCGGAGTTAGAGCTCTGGACCGGACAGTCCTCCTCGGACACTCCAGGGGGAGCCCTGAGTGAGAGCACCATCCTGAACGTAGCTGACAGCATTGAGTGTGGCAATGTAACATTGACAAGAAGGCAGGGGGGCATTTCATATCGTTAGTTTGAAGAGTACTTGGTGGATCTCTGTCGAAGGTGAGGAGCAACTGTTGTCTGAATTCAACAGAGGTCTTCTTCACTTTCACATTTGCCACCACTAGAATAACAGGATATGGTGGTGAATCCAGGGGGAAAAACCAAGCCTTGCATTTGACTTGCATAAATCGCCGTTTTGTATATAGGGTATACCTACTAGCCTGTAGGTGTTTCTTTCTCTGGGACTAATTTCGGAGCACATCCAGTTCCTGGAAGCCATTAAGAATCACAGCCGGGGCTTGTGGGAAGTGGGGGGGGGGGGGGCTGCCACAAGAACCACCTGACACACTGTCAGAGAACCCCATTCCGCACGAAGGCAAAGGCCGCAGGAATTAGCGGCGTCATGCTATGTGAGTCGACACAGAAGTTCACCTTGAATTAACATGTGCTCCGGGGACAGCCGAGCGTGCTGTAATACAGAAGTGAGTAGATGCTTGCTAAAGACTTCCATGCTGATTAAAAAAACAGAGGGAGTGTTTCCTTGGAAGATCTTTTGAAGAAATGCTTCAAAGTAAAAGCCTTCAAGACAAAAAAAGCAGGGCTAGCATTCCTTGTGATAAACCTTTTCGGTGGACATTGCATCTTAGCACAGTTTTCTCAGAATACTAAGAATCAGCTTCCATATTGGTTATTTTATGATTCTAGGGTCAAATTTCACTATTTCCATTTGTAATTCTACGTTAGGCTCCATGTGTAGTTCTGCTTACCGCTGCAAACACAATCCACCATGATTACTGGACTTGCTGCTTTTGTGTGTAGATTTAGTCATGGATTTGAGAAAACAAAAAGATTGATCGAGAAAGACTGAACAATATCTACTATTTAGGGAATCCTAATGTTTGCGGAGTGTAGGGGAAAGGGGATGAATGGCATCACCTGAGCGGTTTATCTCCTTCCTCATGTAAAATAAGGATGGGTTGGTAGAAAAAAATCGCAACGAGCTGATCAGCACTGAAGGATTTGCTCTGAGAAGGACCCACCTGAATGAACCCCGTTATTTACTGCAACCTTTTAGATAATTATTCAGGCAAAGATGAACCGTCCTGGGATGATAAACGACGCTGGGGGAAATGGCATTCCTCACGACGGCGGCACGAAGGCAGCAAAACGTTGATTGCCTTTGAAAACGGGTAAAATCACGCACAGGTTCCTTCGGTGGCTCAGGAGAAGCGGCTCCCGACGAGGAACGAAAATTAATGGCGCCTGAAGCCGGCCCGTGGCGGTTATCGATGTGCCGTTAGCTTGGAGGTTTTTCTTCATTGGTCATACGCTAGAGAAAGGCATCTACATGGAAAGGGCGTGGCGGCTCGTTACCCCCGCAGCCCATCTACTGCGACCGGCATCCGTCCCGCATCGCCTCCTGCGGCTCGGAGTGCGAGTCTGCGCCGCGCAGGAATTCCACGTTTGCGTACCTGCGCTCCAGATCTATATTCAATTTACTTTAAGCATCTGTGGAGTAATTGAACTATGCTGGATCCCTTTAAAGCCAGGTTTTCAGCACATTTCTTATATATGTTTAAGAGACAGCCTCTCAAGGATTCGGGTGCCTCAAATCTGGCTGTGCAGAGCCTGGCATGCAAACTAAAGGGTGTGTGTCACAATGACTGATATATAATGAGTGTTAGGGAAATGGTTTGAGAATGCTATTAGTTTCCTTCTCTATAAAAAACATTGTAAAGGAAATATGTGTCCTCTAATAACCATATAATGCATGTTGTGGATAAAAAAGATTTAATTCCTCAGTTGAGGATATTACTCATAAACTATACATCAGATTTATATTGCCTTTATGTAGCTCCAGGTTTGCCCATAAAATATTCTAATGTCACGTATCCTTTGTTTTTCAACTCATAAAGTGTCCAGAACAGCCTTCTGTCATTTAAGGAAATTGCAAAGGCAAGTCATCCACAGTGCACACTTTTGCACTGACCAGATTGTCACCATTCAATGCCTGCTGGCCAGTATGGGGTTTAATACCCTTTAGCTTTCACAAAACCGCATAGCTCCAAAGCCCAAAAGGCTAGCAGATTACTCTCACTCTGGTCACACTCCACCAGCCAGCTGCACAGTTCCAGATGCACTTAAAATGACTGCTATTGATTTAAACAGATTTAAAAAGGACTCTGCTTGGCTTATTTACCTGATTGTCAGGATTGCTTTGCTCCCAAGGGTAGGCTCTCTGTAATTTCCTGTGGTCCAAAAAGTAAAACTTGTGCTAGAAAATACTCTTGGAGAGCCCCTCGAGTAATTTGAAGTTGGGGAGAGGTGCCACCTGACTTATAAAGGAGAGTCAGGTGATAGAGATTATTGGAAGTAATCGGGGGGGGGGGGGGGCTGTGTCTGAAATAGACTTATTTTGCTGTGTGGTACTGTAGGCAAACTGTAGTATTCAAGGTGAGCAGTATATCTGAATCAGGGACAGTAGGTGCATGGTATGCTGATGACATACTATATTCTGCGAGATTCCAAAGTATGCCACCGGTGGAGGCTTCCCTATTCAAGATGGCGGAGGAACAGGCTGGCACTATGACACTGGAAAACATGTATAAAATACATGTGTACAATATGGTGACCACAGTCTGTTCAGGTGTACTATGCATATATATTGTACATACTACGTACAATAAGTACATACTACATCAACGGTGGACTAGTAGGCTTCTAACAAAATTCCATACTTACTGTGTAAGTATTCAATTTCAGATTCACCCACGTTCACCTGAGCTCGTTTCTGAAAATGCTGCATGTTGCTCCAGATAAGTCCCAAGACCACAATTTTGTGTAAAATTGGTTGATTTGTTTTTCTTGTTTACATGTGATGTTATGCTGATGCCATTCTCACCCTGTCACCTTTACCCCATTAAGGAAAAACCTCCCTTAGTGAACCTGCTGTTAAGGTGTAAGTGCTACAAGGGCAACAGACTAGCACTTACCAACTGCAACTATTCAGTGTTTATTACAAAGATAGCACACGCACACACACACACACACACACAGAGGATGACCCAGATGCCTACTTACTTTGTCTTTAACAATAAATCCTGAATATGGCCACGCCTCACATTTAAGTCGGCACCAGGAATCGCCACAATATTAAGAAATTACTTCCCACCACTTATAATGGCTTCAGTAAATGCACTTAGACTGAGTACTAAACCAGCAGTGACTGTAATGTTTATGACAGTCATACCCCTTTTTCAATTTGCCCCATTTTGTGCATAGTTTTCAAATACCTAGAAACTACTAGATGTGTATATATATATATATATCATGGTGAAAGGAGACTCAGGAGACTGCAGAAAGCTTATTGCAGAGCATGAGGAAGTACTATAGCAAAAAGGACTTCTGCATTGAGACGATAGTGCCTCTGGGCAGTGGTCCTCCAGACCTCATGCAGAAAGAACTCATGCTTGCTTCCTTTTTCTCTTCCTCTGCTCCAGCCTAGACTCCTCCATCCCCTGACCACAGACCTAATCATTTGCCAGGTGCTAAGAAAACCAGAGTTACCCCTGGCCAGCGTGCTGCTGATCACCATTTGCTGGTGTGCGGCGGCCTCCCAAAAGACCACTGCATCTATGCAGGACCAATCAGAAGTCTGGACTAGCCTACTTTAAGTGGATTTGTCTCTATTTTAGCTATACCATTCACCTTATAGTAAAAGGCCTCTAGGCAATCAAGTAATACATATCAAATATTGCAATGACAAAGAGAATTGTTCAACATCTCAAAAATGTCTTTTTAAAGCAGTTCCCCTTTTTTTTCAGTGACAGCAATGCAGCTGCATTCTTCCAGATTCTTCTCCAACAGTCCTGAAGGAGTTCCCACACAAGGTTTGCTTTTTACTGTTACTCTTCGATCCGTCTTATTGTATTTCAAGCTCTATAGCTCTATAGCTCTGATTATTTCACTGTGAAACTTTCATGGGAGTTTCTTTTGACAACATGTGCATTAATTTTCCCATTGAAGCAAAGCTAAATACAGGCCATGGACGCCCATTGATGCTGTGCATATCTAGCAGTCTATGGAAGATTCACATATGCTTTGTCTAAATGGAGAATAGACAAAAGCTTATTGGTTAATATGCTCAGATCGTGTGATTTTGCCCACTGTGCTTTACTGGAAGTCTATGGAAAAGTATAGTTTGTTTAAACCAGGGCTGGCCAATCTTATCCACAAAGGGCTGTTTAGGTCATCTGTTCAATCCGAGGTGTGAGGACTCATCAGCCAATCAGTCCTCTAATTAGTAATCTAATAAGGGAGCTGCAGCAAAAACCAGCACATACACAGTGGTTTTGGATAAGACTGGCCACCCCAGGTCTAAATAGAAATTAGACAAAAGCTTATTTGGTGAATAAGCTCCAATGACCTATTTTCTGAGCCCGTCAGGATGCTGTGCTTCACTGGGTGTCTATGAGAGCTTCATATATAGTTTTTGCTTAGGTGGTGTTGATTAGACAGTAGGGTGCCACTATTTGGCCTACAATTTTATGTTTTCTTTATTTATTTGTCTCACCCCAGAAAACTGTTTGATTTGGTGTGAAAACATCATATGTGAAATTTCAATAAATTATTTTAAAATCTCCAGGTAGCTCAATGAGGTTGAAGTTTGCTGTCTTATTGTCGGAATTTGCAGAAATGCATGCGCTCATGTAATCATAAGTCAGGAGCTATGTAACATACAGTACTGAAATTTCTGGTTATCAAGCAGTAATACATATATTTAAAATAATGACCTTTAAGACTATCTCGGTTGTATGCAGACTTTGTTTTAATGAATTTATACAAGGCACTTTCACAGTTTGACAGTAACACCGTTAGTCTGTCAGAAAGTGGATAACACACTACACTCTAGTGACTACAGAAATGAACAAACAATATCACTTTAGATGTGGACTGTCATTCTTACTAGCTGAACAGTGAACAGTTTACAATGCTTTCTCATTCACTTAAAGTCTTCTTTAGTGCATCCGGATAATGCCGATGATGTTCCTCTACAACTTGAAGAGGAAACTTTTTTTGTTAATTGTCCGCTGCAGTCCTGAACCAGTGCAACCCCACACTCTGCATGATCGTTGACGACTGTAAGAGCATGTACTGTTCTCTTGGCCAACTGGTAGCGCTCAAGCGTGTTCTACAAGGCAGGATCTTCTATAAGAAATGCTGTTGGAACAGGTCGAACAACACCAGTGACCTTTTTGATACAAAGCTAGACAACTGCCGGCCTTTTATTATCTTCAGGTCAACAGTTGCCTTCTTTGAAGGTTCATCACTTGGGGAACTGTCCTCAATGGCAAGCACCATGGCCGCCTTCTCATGGTTAGATGTATGATCATCAAGCAGCGACAGGCAAACTCGTTCTTCTGAAAGGTACTACAGATGTGAAGAGAACTTGCCCACTGAAGCTGTTGCAATTTGTGTATGGACTGCTTCATATGTAATGAGATCCTTAAGGAATTGTAGGTCACATCCAGGGGCAGCTGCTGCATGTGGTGCCATGAACAAAGCTTTGATGTAGAGACGGACGACGAAGATACAAATGCCACTAAGACCTCGTTGTTCCATTGAAGTGACCGTAAATTAAGAGCGGAACAGCCAGATCTTCAAGGCGTATATAACTTTCTGCTTTACTGTAGGGTGAACTTTGAGGCGTTTGAGCTACCTCTAAATGTTTAACAATTTACAGTACCTAAAGTTTGGCGTTTTCTCAATTACTGTACCCTAACAAATGAGGAGGGTGAGAGACGACGATTTCAAAATTAAGTGCCACCCAATTGGACAGATAGACTTGCAGTCAGACATTTTTGACCCGCCTGGAAACCTGGCTTCTCTGCATGGTCATTGGCAGGTGGACCGGATAACCAGCAATAACATTAATGCTCACAATTGACTGTCGATGGCTGGTAGTATTCATTCATTCTCTCACATGCAGTGGCACAGAAGCATTTCCTTGCAGTCCAGAGTCTCAGTGTATTGTTCCGTATGTCATCTTTCACCAATGGCATTTGTGAACATTGATATCCTTCAGCTTGACCGTTTGTTTAATTTTCAGGGAAAGTTCACACACCATTCAGTAACTCCAATTAACCTTAGTATATATTTGGACTTTGGGGGGGGTCGTGAGTTCTCAAAGGACACCCCAAAACTCCACAAAGAGGCAACCATGGCAGAGACTCCAACCCTGGTCCCAAAAGTGCAAAGCAACAATACTAACCACTGCACCACCATGTCAGCCAGGAGATACAGCATCGCTTACAACAATAAAGGAGAGCAGGACTGACAGCACAGTAGCTGACCGATTAAAATTAGAAACAACAGTTAACTGTCGACACCTATGCATTCCTCATTTTAAAAATCACCATCCGCCACTGGGGCCAGGTCATCTACTGTAGCCCTCCATCTTTATCTTACTAAGTAATACTAAGATAGTACAGCACTTTTACAGCCTTGAGGTAAGCTTAGGGTTGTTATCATGTTGATTGGTTTTATGTATGTATATATGTATGTATATATAAGTATATACAGTATAACATACAGTGCTAACCTATATAATATTTATATACTGTATGTAATCCTTTATAATGTTTTCCTTGTACATGGGCCCAGAGAGTCCGTCTCCTCTTCCTCCTCTTCCTCCTCTTCCTCCATCCTTGCTGTCTTACTATCGGCACCGCTCCAAAGAATTGATGTCTTTGTTGTCGCGTTCTTTCTTCTCCACAGGAAGCTCCCCAAAGGACGAATGCACTTATTGTTATGGAAATCAATGTTTTTTTGAACAGTAGCAGGTGCAGAACAAGGCTGGTGGCTGGGAGCACGAGGAGTTTCGTACGCGCCAAAAACACTCTGCGTTTGGAACCAAACGACACTCAAGTCAGACAGTCGGGAAACACACACATACACGCATGTGCTGTATGTACATGGAAACAAACTATGGAACTGCAGAGATCAGTGCCGGAGAGCCAAAAGTTAAAAAGCCTGTAATTGTAATTTTAGAGGCAAATTTCTGCTGAGATCACAGAGCCAAAGGGAGGTGTTGAGATGAATTCATGCTGCTGCAATGTTGAAAATTAAGACAAACAAAAGTATGTTACATCTATTAATCATTAATGGTAAATATAATATGGGCAAATCTAAGTGAAACACTCATCTACTTATAGTCATATTTTCAGTGTTGTATCCTGATCAATGTTCCTATTATTTAGAAAATAATCTTCTCCGACATGGAGGTTATGCTGTGAATTAACTACAAAAAATAGAGTTGATGCATTAAACAAGCTAACGCCCTACCGACAGGCAGGCCACTTCAAGGAGAGAGTTGTGCTCGGATGAGCTTAAGCCCAACCCCTGATTCATGACTCATAACCAGATATCTGCTGGTCTTGCTGATTCATTATGTTCACGACTAGGCTGCTGTGACTCCTTACTCACAGGGCTACCACCTTGTTCTGTCAAACTGCTGCAGATGATTCAAAATGCGGCAGCACGTCTGGTAACAATCAGCCTAAATGCTCTCCACTGCACCCTTCACTGGCTCCCGATAGGCGCTCACATCAAGTTCAAAGTCCTTGGTGTTGGTCTTCAGATCCACTATTGGACAGGCACCCATCTCCATCCAGAGACTCCTTAAATCCTAAGTCCCATCTCACCCCCTTCAATCAGCAAACCAACACTACCTTGAGAACCCTCAAACGTGTGAAGCCTCACTCCAGATGTTTCGCATGAGTGGTTTCTTGATGGTGGAATGAGCTGCCCAGCCACAACTGGACATCACATTCCCTCTCCGCCTTCCATTAATGCTTCAAGATCCATCTGTTCTAGAAGCACCTCAACTAGCCCTTCAAACTACTGACCTGTTCTATGTTCATCATTGATTTCTTACCTGGCTTTTTTTTTTTGAAACTCTGATTTGAATCGCATCCTATTAGCATTTTGCTGTATTCGTGGTAGCATATTGAATTGTTCAATGCTAACACATGCTTGTTACTGGCTATTCATTGGAGGCTCAGCCTAGCCACACTTATGCTTGGCGGGATCCTTGACAGCTGTATGCTGGTGATGTATTATCTGCATCGCTTGTACATCGCTTTGGAATCTGCTTAATAAATATAAATGCAAAATAACCACCTTCGGACCTAATTAACGTTGCCTGTTTGGAAAGCCTTTGTGACATCGCACCAGGGAATATTTATTTCCCACCGTCACAATTAATGTCAAAGATTTTTCTTTAGCCCCAATAGTCCAATAAAAGCAGAGAAATGCCAAATAATTTGCATATTCTGCCTTATAAGTTCAGGGCTGAGAATTAATACCAACAACAATGAAAACGTGGACCAGTAGTTGGACTCAAAAATTAAAGCAACGCTTTTAATTCTTTTTTTTTTTTAAACATCAGATATTTTTTTGTGTTTCTTCATTTTCATGGCTGAAACGGAAAATACTCATTACCACTGGCAGAGGCTGAGGAAGAAGCCACTGTCTTATGGCATGAACACCCTGTATGTCTAGAATGAACAGTGCAGTGAGGGCAGTCAGCTGACGGGCAGCAGAGCTAGCTCAGCGCGTCAGATGCCGTCGCTTGCCGTTTGCCTCGACGGGCATTTCCTGCATGTTCATTAAATGCTGCTCATCAAATTTTGATTGATTTTATTGAAGCCGTTCAGGCTTTTAAAAGTGCAGCGGAGTACTTTGAGGAGTCTTTGGCTCTATGGATTAAAGGATTTGCGCAGGTCTAGGCAGCGAGATTGGGCTACAGTGGTGTATTGGGCCTAATTGACCAAAGACATGGTCAAAGGTTTTTCTGTAATTTTATGCATTGACGGGACCTGTCTTGCGATAATTGAATATCCTGTTTACACCCAGCTGCCAAATTACTTACTGAGAGCCCCTTTTTTAAATCAGTCGCCTTTTCAGCTGGAGTTTTTTTTCACATGCTTAACAGTAATTCGTTTCTGTCCATTTGTCATTTATCGAAACTGCTGATTCTAAATGTCATTGCGGAGAAACACCCGCCTGTTATGGGCAGCAACATCAATAAAAATCAGACCTCAAAAGCAGGAAATTGATATTTGGTGAGCCTTTTTTCTTGAAATGGAAGTAAGCGTATTTTTAGCAGTAATTAATGCTGAATAGTAGATGCCCCGTTAAGATGGGAAGATGGGGTATGGACATCGCAGGCTGGTCAGATGATGAGGTCTTTCATTCTCTGCACCCCTGCCTTACCAAGCATATGAGGCTTGGCTCTTGTAGACAGAAAATGCACACAGACACTGATGTCCTCCACTTATTGGGGCCCAAGCCACGCCTCAGAAAATGTACTATCTTTCCAAAACGGTCTTTTTTTTCCCTCACTATCATTTCCTTAAACCCGTCATCTCACCACCAAAGAAGTCCCATTCACTCCCCTCCCCCCTCACAGGTCACATGATTCCCTTTCCCTGGAGCCAGGACATTCTCCAACATTCCATTTAGTCCATTTAGTAGTATAGCTACTGGAAGAACTGGTTAATTCTGTGATTTTAATAACGGGAATAGTTGAAATTTGTTGGGGTGAGTACAGCATGGTTTTTAATTGGGTGATTAGAGCACCATTCTGTTCACGGGTAAAACGGTGAGTGGATTTCTGTGAATATGAATGAGGAAAACTGAATCAGGATCACCTGGGAAAAGGTGGGCTGCTTAATCATTCATTAACACTTGATTTCAACAAATGTGCTCCAAAGAGATCAGCAAAGCAAAAAGCAGCATGGGCTAAATAGACCTTACAGCTGGCAATCCGCCCCTCTGATATCCAGATCTTGAAGTCACAGGATGGTTTTAGCCGATAAACACAAGGCAATGAAGGAGAGGAAGAAAAACTGAGAAAGTCATTATAGGATAAAAGCTGGGAGCCCAGGGGATGCTAACCCTAATACAAGTCGATGATCGGTGTGTCTGTGCCGTGTGCATAATAATAAAGAGGGTTACTGTAGGAATCCAGCCGGCCCTTTGGTAGGTCAGCCAATGAGGACGGGTCAGCCAACGGGATGGGTCAGCCAATGAGGGCAGGTCAGCCAATGAGGGCAGGTCAGCCAACGGGGGCGGGTCAGCCAACGGGGGCGGGTCAGCCAATGAGGATGGGTCAGGCCACAGCAGCACCATGCCTACTACACTGAGGTCAGTTGCAGTGTATTCTTTTCTCTGTAAACCACCTTAAGCACTACTGAGTCATTATCACACTGCATGATCCGGCACAGAGAACAAGACAGGAATAAAACGAAATATGAAATGCGGTTGCTGCAAGTCTGACGGCGAGCAGGCTGCTCCCCCTCTAATGGGACCTGGTGTCATTTGCTGGAAAGACCCGTACGCACTCCGAAAGTGTTGTGTCAGCCTGGGAACTGGGAGGGCTCCTGCTGCCTGTGCTGTTGACGGCCACTCCTGAGAGCGTCGGTGGTAAAGCGGCAGGGAGAGGTGCCAACTCGGAGTGTGAAACAAATCTCAGTCCATGCCCAGGCTGGTTCCCTGTCCGTCAGTCATGTTTGCAGTTTCTTTGTGGATAGGAGGGAAATCGGAGGCAGGGATCACCTTTTAACTTCCGAAGAGCCAAAAAGCTGTTGGCAAAATGGCAGTCGAAATACAAATAAGACTTTCGCTTTACTTTAGACAAACTGTGATGTTAATCATATTGATTTGTAGAAAAACTGCAGCCCTAGATCTGCCTCACGCAGAGTTTAGAGAAGAGTTTAAAGGCTGTTTACGAGAAACCTAGCCAGGACTTAATTGATGTTTCAGGCTTATTACCTCATAAAGCTTGATGTCACATTTCTGTCAGTCTTTTTCAGGGAACAGAAGCAGCATCCAGGCTTTGATTCTAACGTGAGCCAAATTCTAAATGATCTTACCGCCTCAGGTCACATGACCCATTTCCCAGCATGAAAAGGGAACGTCAACTTTAAGGTTTCTGCATCATACGCCTGAACTAGGTTGACCAAGTTTTTCAGAATTTCTAGTTTGTTACAATGTAACTATGATGTTTAGTGAGATGAATATTATTCAGTAAATTTAAAGGCAAACTTTTTTGAGCCTTATATCTGATGCAGATATGTACAAGGGTCTGATGAGACAGAGGGGAAATGATGGGGGAATATTTGTTTTTTTGTTAATTTGACTTCCCATTAGGTGTTTTTATCATGAAGGGTGGGTTTATTCATGACACACAGATAATGCATTTAAGGGTTTCAATGGTCCTGCATTGCTATCTGCCACTAAGTATATAAAGTAAATTAGTTAATTTTAATTGGTGATGAAATTACTCTCGTAATGAGCGCACTATCTTTAGCACAGTTCTTAAGCCAGTCTTCTTACTTCAGTATGTTTTATGCTTGATCATTTTCATGCTTAATCAAAGTATTTAAATGCAACCATGAATCTCACAAATGAGCGTGACTCAATTTTATAGTTAGAAAGCCAATCAAATCTGCTGATGCATTATCTGTAGATGCCAGCCTTCCTCACTGCCGCAGCTTAGGGAGACCTAGATTTATGATGTCACAGCCATGTGAGACTTAAACGTATGATGTCACGCTTCATGATATTTGAATTTATGATGTCACAGCCCTCCATTACTGCAACGGCTTTCAAGGAAAATCGCATGCAGCAGAATATTTAAAAAGCCGCACGATGAATAATCAGGAAGTAACACTGAGGGAAGGTGGCCTTTGAAGGGCAAGAGTGATATTGATCTGGGACGGAGGGCAGGGAGGAGGAGGAGCAGTTGTTCAGCATAAATGAAAAGATGCCTGGAGGATATTGGGGAATAACAGCTCTGGAGGGAGAAGACACGAGTTACGGTGAATGTAGGTGGGGGGCAGTTGGAGCTGGAACAGGTAGGGGCGTGGAGAGCCATCGCTAGACTGTAAAAGAAGGAGGCACCATTCAGGCTGCCTAGAGGCCCTGATGTTCAGGCAGAAGGGGAATTATAAGATCAATAGGTTTCAGCCCACATTAGCCGTGCCGCCGAAGGGGTGGACAATAAAGGGAAGCGACAGGGACACCTTAGCGCGGCTAACAGTCTGGCAGCATGACTGAGGGAGACAGCAGAGAGAGACGCTACGGCGAGTTAGCAAGGCAGGCCCAGGAAATACAGCTGAGTGAAGGAGTGAAGGGGGGCTGTAGGAGACGGGGGGG
>JAODKF010000045.1:10406591-10417275 GCA_026779585.1 Mormyrus proboscirostris | reverse complement strand
GAGTGTGCCCTGCGATGGGCTGGCCCCCTGTCCAGGGTTGATCCCTGCCTCGTGCCCATTGCTTCTGGGATAGGCTCTGGACCCCCCGCGACCCAATAGGATAAAGAGGGTTGGAAAATGAATGAGTTCCCTGGCCACCAGTCCATGTTTTGGCTTCCTCTGAGTTCCCTGCCAGGCAGTCCACGCTTTTTGCTTTTCTTTTTCTTTATTGAAAAACGTGGACTGTCCATTGGTCCCCAAGGACCAGACTGAGAAACACTGACCGGCATCATGAGGTGCCTCTTCCGTGTGTCAGTGCTTTATGAAGACAGTTCTGACCCATAGACATATTCAGAGAGGACTGTCCTCTCTTAATACAAATAAACATCCCAGTGTAATTCTCTATATTGAATTGCTGTATTATCTTCACTTACTGACTGATCGACCTCATTGTTCCACGTCTGCATAGCGACGTATCTGGGCCATTTTTTCCTGCAGTTCCCATTTTATCTTGTTGGGTTTTCCATTCACTCTGTGTCTGAGCACCACACCTACTCATACTGGGAGGCTTTATTTGAGTGTTTGCGGTTCAATGGCAGTGCTCAAGATTATTTCAACATTACTGACTCCTTTCATTGAATTTAACAGAACATGACTCTAACTTATTACTAGTGCCGATGAAATGTCAAAAGCACAGACACTATTTGGCCATTTCTGCCTCCCCTACAGAACTGCAGGACTGCAGAGAAATCTCTCAGGGGCAGACAGATAGACGAAAACACTGAGCAAGTTGTGAAAATGCCACCCTGTCACCGTAATGGCACTCCATACCCATTCAGCAGCCTAGCTAATAGATATCACAATTAGAAAAATAAGAGGAATCACTGAAGTGGCAAGGTTTGTTCAGGGGATAATATACAAAAGGGTCAGGCAGGAAGCAACAGCCTATTCAAGGTCATCCCCCAAGATTCAGGTATGCAGGAAGCAGACAACCAGCTGGAATTCCCTGTTCCTCTCTCCTTCTTCCCATGTCCACTTAGGGAAACCATCGGCTACTGTAAGCTGGCATGGTGCGGATCACTCCCCTGCTGGTGTACAGTGGATTTCTGGGAGTTCCATCCATCCATCCTTCTGTCTGTCCATCATCCATCCATCCATCCATTCATTTTTCAAATGGTTCTCCCACTTTCTCAAGAATGCTGTGATATACAACATCAGGCGTCCAGTTTGTCCATCAATGCAACAGGCCACACTTTAATCGCCACAGTTAAGCAGTGCTAATAGAGCATGTAATTGAACATGGGGAAAGACAAGAAGGCACTTGCAGTATTGATACACAAATTACTGCATCCATTTGATGCAGGTTATAGTGCAGGCTCATTGAGAACACATTCTGCATGAGATTATAATGCATGCAATAGACCAAAGGCAGGAAGCATTCACTGGTGACTAACCCAACGGCTCAGAGGGGCTGGTCTTCCTCGTCTGTCAACGACTGCATGGAAATGAGGCTTCCAGAAAAAAAATATTACACCACAAGTCGATTTATCATGCACCGTAAACGGTGTTTACTCATGCAATTTTCAGCAAAAAGAGAGGAAATGGTTCCTGATTGTGTGCAACCGACAGTCACTTTTTATTTATGCAAAATAACAAGAAATAATTTGAAATCTCTCCGAAAAGATTCAATAAAAAGAAAAGACCATGTAAAAAATAAGCTATAAAATGCACAGGGTGTGCCCAAACCAAATGCAAAGATTTATGAAAATGACAAAGGTTGACCAAAATATAAAGGCTGGCTATTGAAAACGAAACAAGCACAATGTGACACACAACAGAGAGGGTGAGACTGATCTCAGCTTATTTTGTTCTGTCACTTCAGGGAAATCAGCATATAGAAAAGCCTCCATTTGCCTTCCCCTCAGTGCAGTGAGGGACTTAAACAGCAGCAGTGTGACACTCACTGCAGTCACTGCTGTGCAGTATCCGCAGCTGCTCACTGCACTGCACTGTACTGAAGCTGCTTAGCTATTCAGGACACTCAGGTCACCTCTGATTCTCAGGGCCGGCACCCTGTGCTGCACTGGCAGTCACTAACAGACTGTCCCGTTATATATAACAAATCGTATCTGCGAACCTCACATAGCGCCAGGAAGCTGAAAATAAAACGGACTTCTTGTTCGTTCACTGAAATACTGAAATCATCCCAAGCTGTGGTTTCATTTGGAAACGTGAGAATCCCGTCTTACCAGAGATTTAGGAAGAGACCTATTAATACGTGCCATCATCGCCGCCGTGACCAGGAGTCCGTCGAGTCTGGCTGCACCTCGGTCACCTGGTCCATGGCGAGGGGCTCCGAAGGTCACGTGTTGAGAGCAGCTCTGAGGAAGAAGCTCTGCTGATTAGCATGTGTATGGGAGAGGGGAGGGAGGGAACCCGCAGAAGCGGAGTGTGCCAACGCTCACGCGCCGCTCATACCCCACGCCTTGGAGCGGCAAAGCAGCACCCCGCTGAGGCACGGCACATATGCAGAAAGGAAACAGAGGAGGTGATATGAAATATCTTCAAAGAACCTGGCTGGATTTTAAAAATGATTTTCCCATAATGCACTCTGAGGGTCTCGCTAACTAGCACCCAGCAAATTGTACATTGGCTAGAAATGCCTAATTATAGGCAAAATACTTGAAAATTGCTTACAATTTGCTTATTATCTTCCATTAGCTATGTATTTTTTTTCTATCCAGTTGCATTATCAGAGATGGCAACTAAATTTCTGTGTCTGGGGTAGTTTAAGCAATAAAGTCGAGTTATTGTAGAAAACAAAAGCTTAAAAAATAAAGATTCCTTTTATTTATTGAAACATTACAATGATCACAGCTCTATGAATACTGTATAAAAGGCTTGCTTGTATTTGTCAGGGTTTTTGGTATGAGTTGTTTCTGAAGATACCTTGGTAGTCTTAGTAAACTTCATTGTGTCCTGCACAGATTCAAGGTTCCCCGTGCCAGATGCAGCAAAGCAGCCCCAAAGCAAAAGCAAGCCCCATCCCTGTTTCAAAGTAGGTTTGTGTTCTTTTCTTTTAATGTTTCATTTTTCCTTCTGTAAACATAGAGCTGATGTGACTGGCTAAAAAGCTCCAGCTTTGTCTCATCCATTCAAAGGACATTCTCCCAGAAACCTTGGGGCTTGTCAACATGGATTTTGGTGAATTCCACTCTGGCTATTTTATGTTTTTCTGTCAATAGTGGAGTCCTCCTGGGTCTTCTTTCATGGAGCACATTATTGTTCAAAATGCGGTGGATGGTGCCATCAGAAAGTGACATACCTTGACCTTGGAGCTCAGCTTGATTGATCTTGGATGGTTTACTTGGCTTTTTCTACCATCCACACTGCCCTTCTGATCAATCTGGGGCTGCATTTCTTCTTGTGTCCATGTCCTGGGAGGTTATCCACAGTCCCATGAACCTTGTACTTTTTAATAATATTGGTAACTGTGGTCACATGAACATGAAGCTGCTTGGAGATGGTCTAATGATCTTTACATTTGTCATGGTTATCTATAATCCTCTTTCTGAGCTCCTCAGACAGCTCTCTCATTTGCGTGTCTCTGGTCCATGTTCAGTGTGACGCACACAATGGTACCAAACAACACAGTAGCATGTTCTTTCCCTTTAAATGGGCTGATTGGCTGATGAAATGCTTGAAGGCACCTGTTATACTTATTAAGGTTAAACAATTAGTTTAAAACATGACTATAATGCAAGGATAAATAGTCTCTTTATGGGTACTAACAAATCTGCCCATACTATTTTAGCATATTCCTGTAAAATAAACAGCAAATCATTTTTCCACAATTTTATTGGTTTACTCAATCACATACTAAAGAATTGCAGGTATACATTAGACAATTGCTTTTCACCGAATCACTTTTCAGGAGAAATGAAGCATTGATTCAATGAACTATAAGGGAACCAACAAATTTGTCCACATCTGTAAGTTATTCGGGCTTATGCACAAGCAACGCTCATGGGAGTTTTACCTACACAGAAAAGCTCTGAGGGCAGAACCAAAAATGACTGGTTTAGAGAGATAGCCATTCATATTGTATATTGTACAGGAGGTGGGTCCAAGCAACTAGAGGAGGCAGGACCAGCCAATCAGATATCTTGCTCCTGCTTCCTTTAGTTGCTTGGACCCACCACCTCTACAATGTTATTGGTTATCTCTTTGACCCAATCATTTTCCATTCTACCCTCAGAACATTTTTATGTAAGTAAAACTCCCACACGAACAAGCAACAGTGGACAAAGAAGAAAGTTATGTGTTATTACAGGATTCAGACTATTATGAATGGAGACTGAAAAGCGTTGAAAGAGTTGAAAATGGGAAATACAGTTAGCCAGTGTGGAGCTGGAAGCTGATATCAAACTGGAGTGACTACTCAGCTTTTGCTGAATCCAACATTTCAAACGACCAAAGAGTCACCCATGGACATCACCAGATGGAGCACATACAAACAAAAAGGACTGCATTCTCAGTGCCAAACGATGGAGCTCAATTTGAATAGAAAAGATACAGCATGCAACAGATTGCAGGACAGATCATTAACTACTATGTGAGGCTAAAAGTGACTTCTACAAAGGGACCTGGAGAACGTGCCCACTGGCTTCAAGGAAAGCATTAAAAGCCGATCTGAGATGCTGGTTCTACTTAATAGAGAACTAGAGTAACTGTTCGGTTTTTCAAAATGAAAGAGGCAGAGAAATCAAAGCAGATGACAGAAAGTGTGAACGAAGAGAAAACAGGAAATCAGAGAAGATAAGGACCCCTTAAAAGTACTGAATTACAAATCTCAGAATGCTACCTGGAGAGATCAATATTACAGCAAAACGGAAGAAGCAAATAAACAGAAAAACAAAGGGCTCTTTGTCTAAAGATCACGAGGATCAAGAATCCAACTTGGGATGAGGATGCTGAAGGATTTCAATGGGCAGACAATTATTGATGGAACAAAGAAGATCAGAGTCAAGCAGAGCTGAAAGGAATACACAGAGGAGCTTGACAGCAAAGACATCAACAAACAAGATATATGAAATGAGATTTCAGGAGGATCCTTCAGTAATAGAGGAGGAAGTCAGATCAGATTTGCCTAGAGACCTCTGGCTAAAAATAAGGCCAAGGAAGAGATGACATCTCTCGTTTTCAAAACTGCTTATTCAGAACATCTTGGACATGATTCCAAACCATCAGAGGGTACACACACCCACAAACTCACACTATGGGCAATTTAGAGACACTAATTGGCATAACAGCATGTATTTGGACTGTGAGAGGAAACACATGAGAGAAAGGAGGAATGTGCAAATGGCACACAAATTTAGCGTGGGGGGCAGATTCACTGAGCCACAGAATGTGTGAGAGAGTGTGCAAACAATCACAGTATTTCCCTAATGTCAAATGCCAGTGAAATTATGCAAAAGATCAGTGTAGAGCGGAGCCCAACATATAAAGGGAAACACCAAACGCCCAAGCTGGTTTCAAAAAAGCCAAAGCTACAAGTGACGTCAACATATGCTGGATAGTCGAGGAACCAAAGAGTCAATGAAGGAATTTCAAATGTGCTCTATGTCTTATAACAAATCCTTTGATTGTGTTGACAGGGTCAAACTGGAATGTTCTCAAAAACTGGTTGTTCCAGAGGATCTTACATAAATGATGTAGTACTGGATTGCCATACACTCTTGATGTGACTATGTTGGGAAAAGCTATATGTAAAAATAAATTGAAATTAAATTGAAATCTTATTCAAATTTCAACACCAGACAAGAAGCCATTATCAGAATGAAAGATGGGGAAACTGACTCATTTCTGATCGAAAAAATTAGTTAGAGAAGACTAAAGGTGACAGAGGAAGAGGATGACCAACAAAAAGTTGTATGGAATCAATTATCGCAACTATGAATATGCCACTGGAAAGCCTCAAGACACAGACAGAAGGCAGAACATTCTGGGAAGATTCTGTCAGGTGTTGACATTGACTTGATGGAACATGATAACAATAATAACCATCCTAAGTCATGTAGGGACATGTAATGACAGAATATATGTAACCTATAAAAACGGTCAACGATGACGTGAACAGTGAGTCTACATAGGCAGTTCGTAGGAGCATCATTTAAATGGTGGGCAGTACCCGGTCATTCATGCCAAGAACATTTAATGTTCTTGTTCACTGATGTGGAACAGGGGTAACATTGAAAACAGTAACATGATCTTCAGCCAGGGTGGAAGGGGTGGGGGTAGCATCCCCAGGCCTGTCTCTGCAGCACTATGGAGAAAATTGTGATTCCCTCATCTCACAGGACCCACCTCCACAGCTCATCTCCACAAAGATAAATAAGCGGGGAAATGAGCGGACATGGGGAGGGGGGCACTCGCACTCCGGGATCCAAATCGTTTGTCAATGTCAGAGGGGCCGTAGACGTCCCCCCACACCCGGATACCATCCCAATCTGCCGATGACAGAGCAGTTAACTCACAGGCTGTGACAACTCAATCCTCCCTGACACCTCCCCGTCAGCACCCCCCTCCGGCCGACCGCGTGACACCGAGGCCAGACCCCCCTGATTGCTGCTGTCATGTCAGGTGAACACCCACCGCAGACCCAATTCTGATGAGTCCCTGTCACTGGGCCGGTCCGTGCTGTCACCGATTCAGGTTTCCCGGTGAGTGCTGCTGCAAGACGCGTGGTCGTTAACGGAACGCCTGGCAACCTTCCTGATGAGTGATGTCACACAGCTGTAACTCATACGTATAAAAACCTTCAGTCTCCATGGATTCCACTGGGTCCAAGGCGCAAGTGCAACATTTACTATAACAGATAATATAATGGCAGCCCACTACCCAGGGGCAAATGTGAATGGATTTCAGCTTATTCTCAGTTTGAATCATTTATCCTTTTTAAAATGACAAACCCCTTTGTAAAACAAAGTAAATTATTTATATGGAATTATTAATGATGACAGTGACTATGAATGCACTGACGGGAGCTTCTTGACATTTATAAACATGACTCAGCTGTAACGGCAGACTATTAATAATCACCGAAGGCACTGCTTTCCGCATCGGAAGATGGGTGTGAACGTTTTTCCCCCACGAGCTTAATTAATGGCACACGACCTCAGGAATATGCCGGAATTAACATTCCTTTGCTGTGCCTCCCAAAGAAATCCATGAATCAATGTTGAAAGCACATGCCCCGCCCCCTCCCCTCAACATCCTACACAGCATTGCTCAGGGATGAAGCAAATTGTGCCATTTATCTCTTTATTGGACAGCAAAGCGGGAATAGTTGCTTTGGCTGTTGCATTACTGGCTGGCGTGTCGCCTGCCTATGTAGTTAGGAAGTCCCTGTATAAATCAGAGCCCAGCATTGGTCTGTCATAGGCAGCAATGTGTCCTGAGAGGAGGCTCCTGAAGGGGGAGCCAGTGAGACCAGAGGGCGCATGAGCAGATGCACCTGACAGCCTTGTGGTTCAGCTGAGAATTAGACCCTGCTGATCTCAGACCTCCATGATTGCTTATCAACTGCTTAATTTTCAGACACTTAAGTCTGACTCTGACTAATTACACAGTGCTAATTGGCTTTCTGGGGAAATCTGATGGAGGCCTAATTGCATATTGACATTGTGCAATGACCAGGGGAGCTGGATCACATTTCCAGTTTCAGCCACTAAATGACGGTGGTGGGAGGGGGCTGCTCATGCATGCTTTCCTTGGCCAGTTAGCAGTACCAGTTTAACCAGTATGTCAGAGAGGTTCTGTGAATAAAACTGCAAACACAGACACGTTACACATTTGACTTCAGTTCAGCTCCTGTTCACCATCGTCATAACCCACCAGGAAGGAACCCGCAATGCAGTGTGTAAGGAAAGGGCAATTTGAACTTTTAAGATTAAAACTCAAACTTTCAATAGTGAAATGACTTCATGGGGACTAGGCCATGGCACTGCGCTGTATGTCATTACTGGGCACCCGTACCCAAGGCAGTCATGCAGGCAAAGCTGTTTTCTTAAACAAAACAAAAATAAACTGTTCTCTTGCTTGTCTAAAATCTCGGTAGCTGTCTAGCTAGCAAAATATTTTCAAGCTGTCTACCTATCTAGAGGATGCAACTATATTCGTAGAATGAAAATAAATGACACATAGAAACAGCACATTAACCAGCTAACTGGGCATCTTAACCTGGATACCTTTCTGAGGGTGGATTCAGTTTGATTTTTGTGTTTTTTGTATCAGGAAGTCCTTATTGATGTTTCCACCAGAGAACCTCAGAATCTGATACTTTAAATTTACTTAAACATATTTACTCATATGAGAGATAAACGTTCATGGGGATGTAGGGAGGATCCTCTGTGGCTGCAGACATTTAACAGTTCATTTTGGGGAGCTAAGATGCTCAGTTCACAGTTTTAGTCAACCTACATCCTCACCATCTATCTACTGTGAGATGCTGTGGTTAATGAGCAGAAGAACAAGACTGCAAATACAAGAGGCTGAAATGAGGTTTCTCTGCTGGGTATCTGGCTCACTGGGTGTGCGGTGTCGAGGTTCAGAGGCACGTCGGAACAGAGCTGCTGTTCCTTTGGATCTGGTGCAGTCAGCTGAGGTGGGTCGGGCATCTTGTAAAAATACCACCTGGTTGGGGCACATCATCCTGGGCAGGGCCCTTGAGGGAGGCCGATCAAGGGTTTATATCTCCCCAGAAAGAGCCCATAGCCTTGGAAAGAGAGGTCCAATCAGACCTTTGCGCAATTGCCAACCTTGCAGAAGCAGTCTGATGATGGGGTGGATGGTTGGATTATAGCTCATTAAACTTTAAATAACAGGTTATGCAGAGGCAGGGGTGAACATTTTAGCTCCAGAAAGTACAAATCCAGACTGATATTTTGTTTCAACCAACCATTTGAGTATAATACAGAGGTGAGTAACGCTGATCCCAGAGTGCCGGTATTCAGCAGGTTTTCCATCCTACCAGGTCTCTGAAGAACCACACCTGATCTCAGGCAGAGATAGGCAGGGTCAGTAACTTATTTGGTAGGAAGACAAGCATCTGAGAGTAGTAACAATCTGACTTACACCTGGATTTAATAAGAAAAACGGAACCAGCAGATTTGCCCAGTTTGTGTTCCAAGTTTGTTCACACTGCCCGCAGGTTCCAGAGTCATCAGCAGCTGTTTTGTATTGTTTTATTCAGTACTCTAGAAATGCTCTTGACATTTCGAGGTTATTTGTGTCCTTGGGCCTCAGCAAACAAGCTGGTCCACTACCTGACAGGAACTTCACAAGGTCTTTTCACACCAGCCAGGTCTGTGGAATCTACCGAATTACCGCTTTGTTTTGTCCTTACCTGCTGAGGTGGAACGGATTGAGTGGCCACGTTCTGCTGAACTGCTTTGCTGGCATGGAGAAAAAGTCATTGTCTCTTCACCTATTTTCCCTAAGTCGAGGCTTTTTATAACTGGAATCCAGACCAAATATTCAGGATCTCCTTCACCATAAGCTTGCTGTAGAGGTCCAGCACGCTTTGCATGCTGGGAAATGCAAGCAGGAAGGCAACATGCTAACTGAGAGGACCTGGTGAAGAACAGGCAGCGCCGGTTAATCTAACACTTTGGCTTCTTGCGTTCTGACAGGCCTGCGATGTGCAGATAGGGGACATCGGCATCACTGGAGTGTAAATAGAGCAGAATTTAAAAATGGGCTGCCGGGGTGAGATTTTCACACTCTGTCCTTGTCAGCCGGGAATTACTCTTACTTGCCGTCCCCTGACTCTCCATTCCATTTGCACGAATCCCGCACATGTCCGCCGCGTGGGTGGCAACAGGGGAGAAACGCTGCGAAAACATCTGCAACAGGTATAGGTGCCGCACGTCAAGCCGTTGCCATAGTGACCGAACATCAACTCGGCTGACTTTGTCTTCCCACGGTGCTTTGCAGTGTCTGGAGCTCCTCCAACAGAACACCGCTACACCGCGAGGCCACTGGAAATACAGACCGGCACAGAAGCGGGGCTATTTACGAGTCTACAGAAGCAAGGGGCATCCTTCTGCCGTAAAACTTTTTCACAGAATTAGATCATTAAAAAAACTTTTACATTTATTATTTTTAAGATGCACAGCCGACGGGTCAAAGTGCAGCTGATAATTTCCTGCAATATCCATACGAACAGCTGGATATTTTGATTAAAGCGATCCGAGGTAGCGCTGACTCGGGAGAAAACCGCGGCGATGTAAATAATGGCTTCTGCTGACTCCCCCAGGACCTTCCTGCGGCAGCCTTGCCCGTCAGCCCGCCACACGGCCCAGAGAGCAGGATGCGCCACGGCGGCGCCCCCTCCCCCCGACTAGGGCCGCGTCGCTCGCTTTCCTCTGAGCCCTCTCGGCCGGCCCGCCGTCATCCCTAAACAGGTCATTAGCAGAGTTAATTAACACAAAGCAGATGAGACAAGGATAAGGCCGGGATGTAACATAACGGTCCGGCATCTGCTTGCCTCCATATGCTGCGCAAGCTGTAATGACATTAATGTAAGAGTGTGTGCAATGTGAAGCTGTCCTGGCCCTAATGAGCCTGCCGGGCCCGGATCAGGGCTAAACAGCAGCACGGAACTCTGTCTCCCCCAGCTGTGCCCCCCCCTCCCAACCCC
>JAODKF010000045.1:10378241-10389152 GCA_026779585.1 Mormyrus proboscirostris | reverse complement strand
GTGCCAAAGTCCCAAGTGCTTCATACATGAAATATCCTAAGACAAGACCCTACCGTATATGACGTAAGATATAACTAAAAGAGAGAAAGATGAGAATGGTAAAGATCGACGTGTTTATGCACTGTTCAAGCAACAGCGGATCAAGCAACAGAAGATCGATTGCATTAAAATTCCAAAAATGCAATTAGAGATTGACTGTAAGCACGTCCTTGCTTTACAGAAGTCATGGGCAGGGACCTGCACTTTAAATGGACGGGGCAGTTTGTGGCTGACGGCGTGTGGGTAACTAGGAGAATGGGAGGAGGGACGATGCCAGAACAAAAAGAGCCAGATTGTTTTTGTGGTCAGATGGCACACGGGGGGGGGGGGAGTGGGGAGGACTCCACATCGAGGAATTCAGGCTAAGACAGGAAAAGAGACAGCAGAAAAAACTCACAAACAACAAAAGTCACCGGCACTGTTTCATTACCCAGCGCCTGGCTTGTTCTTCCTGAAACATGCTCGTTATTTCAGAATCCGCTCTGTTTCTCCGTTTAATTAAGTGGCGGGATCCAGAGCGGCTGGAGTTGGGGGGGGGCACAGAAAGAGCGTGGCCAGACGTGGAGTGTATACTCATCACACCACAGCAGCATCTTCGTCACAATCCCCCAACCGAGACGGTGAGATGGAGAGTATAGCTACACCAGTGTGTTTCTATGTTGTGAGATGCAGGATACAGCCATATGAGGTGGTAGCAGTAGACAGAGATAAAGCTCTGTTATGAAAACACCCCTCCCCACCATCATTCGGGCTGCCTGTTAGCTGAGGGTGTTCCAGAGATCTCAGCATTTACAGTCACTGGTGCAAAGTCGCCCCCCAAATAGGTCTTTGGTGTCAGGTAAACACACAGAGCTGCTCCAATTTCCATGGGATGGTCTTATACCCACGGCCCCTACTGCTCCTCTTTTTCTTTCCCGGCTGATCTGACTGTGCACTGTACAGCACAGAGAGCATCACTGTAATCCACACCCCTCACATCCCCATCTGTGCACTGCACTGACCGGATCACTGTAATCCACACCCCGCATGTCCCCATCTTTGCACAGCACAGAGAGCATCACTGTAATCCACACCCCTCACATCCTCATCTGTGCACTGCACTGACAGCATCACCGTAATCCACACTCCGTACGTCCTCACTGTGCACTACACAGACGGCATCACTGTAATCCACACCCTGCACGTCCCCACTGTGCACTGCACTGACAGCATCACTGTAATCCACACTCCGCACGTCCTCATCTGTGCACTACACTGACGCCATCACTGTAATCCACAGCCTGCATGTCCTCACCTGTACACTGCACTGATAGCACCACTGTAATCCACACCCCGCACGTCCCCTCTGTGCAGTACACTGACAAGCATCACTGTAATCCACACCCCACAGTCCTCACCTGAGCACTGCACTGAGAGCATCACTGTAATCCACACCCCACACATCCCCTCTGTGCACTACACTGAGAAGCATCACTGTAATCCACACCCTGCACGTCCCCACTGTGCACCGCACTAACAGTATCACTGTAATCCACACCCCTCACATCCTCATCTGTGCACTGCACTGACAGCATCACTGTAATCCACACCCCTCATATCCTCATCTGTGCACTGCACTGACAGCATCACCGTAATCCACACTCCATACGTCCTCACTGTGCACTACACTGACGGCATCACTGTAATCCACACCCTGCACGTCCCCACTGTGCACTGCACTAACAGCATCACTGTAATCCACACCCCTCACATCCTCATCTGTGCACTGCACTGACAGCATCACTGTAATTCACACTCCGCACGTCCTCACCGTGCCCTACACTGACGCCATCACTGTAATCCACACCCCGCACGTCCCCACTGTGCACTGCACTGACAGCATCACTGTAATCCACACCCCGCACATCCCCATCTGTGCACTACACTGACAGCATCACTGTAATCTACAGCCTGCACGTCCTCACCTGTACACTGCACTGATAGCATCACTGTAATCCACACCCCACACATCCCCTCTGTGCACTACACTGAGAAGCATCACTGTAATCCACACCCCGCACATACCCATCTGTGCACTGCACTGAGAGCATCACTGTAGTCCACACCCCACATGTCCCCATCTGTGCACTGCACTGACATCATCACTGTAATCCATACTCTGCACGTCCCCTCTATGCACCACACTGACAGCATCACTGTAATCCACACCACACACGTGTCCGTCTGTGCACTGCACATTTGGTCCTCACAATATAATATACGATTCACACGTGCACATACACACAAACACACACATGCACATGAACACACACGCACACTAGGGCTTCTTTGAGTGACACCTCACATGCATCTTATCTCAGACAAGATCACTCCTAGTTTCCGGATAATCATACGCGAAATTGCCAAGAATGAGCCCTCCAGACACACAGCATTTAATCTCTTAATTAGCCACGGAGCGTGTTAGCAGCGGGGCTGCGCAGAGGGGGAGGAGCCATCACTGACGGCAGCGTCATGAAGGTTATTTAAAGCAAAAGTGATGAAGCGTAATTATGCTTCACGATGACAAAGCGAGATGAGCCGAGGAACAGCGGCAGCTATGCGGCTCCGCGCAATCCGGGTGCCATGGCAACAGGCAGCGTCTCCACGGGTTTCAAGATCTCCGGCGGCCCCCTGCGACACAACACAGTCTCCCCCAGGAGCGGCTTGACCGACTTGTTGGGGGGGGGGGGGAGGGGGGCGAGCTAGATCTCTCCTTCCTTCTGGCACTCTGAGAAAAGGGAGATTAAAATCAGCCCACCATCTTTTGGGCCAGAATTGACGCATAAGTGTGATCCGATCCACCGTGGTGGGATTAAGATAGGCGCTAGTGGGGTGGCCGGGGGAGGCGGGGGGGAGGGGGGCGGTAAAGACATTACAGCTGGAACATTATCGGGTCTAATGAAGAAGCTCCAGCTGAATGTTAATTTTCCAAATTGATTGACGCAGGCGGCTGGCAGCTCCCAGGGAAGGTAGGACCGCCGAATCCCGCCGTCTAGCCTCATTAACCTCTGGGTGGCGATGCGGGTCAGGGCTGCTTCCCGTTGAGATTTCAAACCCCGAAAAAACAAGGGGGGGTGGCAAGATTTCCATCAGAAATGGGCATCGACACTCACTCTTTAAGATGGTAATTAGATTCAGATGCTCTTCATTTAGGTTCGAGATCTCACGTGACGATGTTAATTTATTTGCAGGAGCCTTTTACACATAATTGATCGAGCTGTGCGAGAAGTGAGTCTATGAACTGGAACTAAACAGAGGGATCAGAGGTGAAGCTGCCTGTCTTTCCTCCAAGTCCAGACTGATCACGGGGAAACTGGTTGCACACGGACTAAGGACCTCAGATGGACTGCGTTCCCACGCTTCAGCATAGCCCTCGATGGAACATTGCCAAAGTCATTACCTTAAGAGCGTGATTGTCATCTGATACCTCCAGGCTAGAGGGTCTGAATCTTGTCTCCTGTGTGTGTTTGTGTGCAGAGATTGCATGTTATCCTGTGTCGCTTGGATTTCCTCCCACAGTCTGGAGGACTATAGCTAATCTGATTTATGTCTCTAAATTGCCCATAAAGTAGACCTGTAAGCATGTGTGAATGCAATATACGGCCCATCGAGGGTGTCCCCCCTACCAATGCCCAGTGCTGCCTGGGAGGGGTGCCAGGTGACCCTGACCAAGATATGGGGCGAGAAAATGGATGGATGGATGGATGGATGGATCATGCAACTATTTTAACACAACTGATTTAAAGGGACAGACCAAACGTACGGATGGGCTACTTAATTAGCTAGCCTTATAATGGCTGCCTGGCTGGTCTCAGTTCTTCACTGGGGAGTTGATCTTTGTGAGCAATGGGCCAGGAAATGCCAGGGTAACTGTGCTGCCCTGTTGGAGCTCCGTGTTCCCCAGAGCTGCTTTGATAACCACGTGGTACAGGGAGCCAAATGGACAGAAATATGCATTTGACATTTCAAGCTGATGTCTATAACCATTCCCACCCCGTGCTCATATATAAGCCCCCTGTCTTAAATCCATCATTAGGGAAAATGCGACATGTAATATTAAGTAGAAATTAACTATCTGGATAACTGTGAAATAGGCAGAATTTGACGTGTCCTCATCGTAGTCAGGAGAAACTTTAAATGCAGAATTCTAATAACTTGGTCTCAAATGGTTCAGCATCTCACAAGACTGTGACACAGAGCGCTGATGTGGAACATTTTGGCACAGATCGGTGTTTACCAGGGACACGGGTTACTGCTGGGGTATCAGCCCGAGTTGCTGTCACCTTCAGCCATGCACACACACCGTCATACCCCAAAGTCACCTCAGCAGAACATTCCAGATGAATCATAGCTCTCTACCAATCCAAGTACACTCACCATTTCCTTACTCATTTTCAAAACAATCACACTGGGCTTTCATCCGCATGGATAAAACATATGGCTGTTGCGTTCGCCAGGTTGGGGTGTGAAATTATCCGGTGAATCGAGTATCTGTATGACACCTTGCTTACACTTTTGGATAACCAGTTGTTTAAATGACCTGAAGGCAGCCAGCAGTAATTAACGAACCTGAGGATGTAGCACTCTACAGGAAAATTTGGAAATTACTTCATCAATGCATCCTTGCAGTATTGAGCTATTTTAGTAAGGATAAATGAATGAAAACAGTATTCTTTCCGCCTGTGCATATATAGTCAGGTAATCTTTTGGTCAGATTTGTTCTTTGTCACTCTGTAAGCATGTAATAACACTTTAATGAGAATAATCTCCATGTAATGCATTTTGAAATCAAATTTAATGCAGTGATTGCCATTGCATCACTCGCGAGATACTAGTAGTTGGCAGGGAGCCAATGCGTATCTCGCAAAACACCTTTTACAAATAGGATCAAATCTTTTTTTGTTTAGTATCTTGTACACAGATGCTCCTCTGCTTATGAATGAGATATGTTCCGAACGGCCGTTCATAATTTTAAATGTTCATGAGTCGTGATTCAACATCATTTTAAGGGTAAACGCAAGTACAAAGAACTAGGATACTGGGAGTACGCACGCTACACTGCTGCGCGGTGGGAGTACTGGACAGAAGTCGTACTAGGAAGAATTGGCGTGCAGAAAAAAAAATTATGTTACAGACAGGAATCAGGAGCCCAATGAACCCAATGTCCTCTTTGGTCGTATGCCTGAAAGTTCGTAAGTTGAAAATTCGTAAGTAGAGGAGTGTCTGTATTAGGCATGTAAGGAATCTATGTAAATCTATGATGATTTAAACCGGCTGATGTGGAAAATGAATCACTACTTTAGGAGTACTTTAACAGAAAAACTGGTGCAATATTACATTTGATTTCATGATGTCAGTTCGACGTCAGATGTCACTGCGTATTCACGTTAACGTCATACATCAGTTTTTGGTTTTGACCGATTGGCGAGCGAATTTGAAATTGAGGATGCACGGCCGGATGGCGCGGTAGCAGACTCTCAGCGTGTTTGCCTGGGTTTTCACCGATCCAAAAGCATGCAGGATACTGTAGGTTGATTGGTGAGTCTAAATTATAACTGTAGTTGTGTGTGTGAGTGTGAGTGCCCTGTGGTGTGTTGGCGACTGTCCAGGGTTGGTTCCTGCCTGCACCCATTGTTCATGGGATAGGCTCCAGTCCCCCCGATGACCCCAGTTGGGATTAAGCAGTTTCAGAAAATGGATGGATGGACGCACCACCCGATCTCAAATCGGCAGTGTGGCATTTTAGCTTTCCTAATTTAGTAAAGCACAGACGAGACAAAAACTGTGTGCAAACATTGTAAAAGACTGATAACATACACAAATATGTGTATGAGATAAGTTCATCGTATCTCATTGAAGCACAATGAACGTGCTTCAGTATGTCTGCTGGCACCACAGTGAGCTCAATTCACCACCGCCAGAGCAAAGATTATTAAAAGGCAAAACCACGCTAAAAAGCTCCACATGTAAGCCTTAGTTTATTTATTTGAAGATTTTTTTTATTTACTTATTTTGATTTGGGATGTTCTTAAAACAGTATTTCACTCATTTTCAGTTGCACTGTTAAGAAGAGGACACATTTTGCACAGTTTAGAAAGATAAATATTTTTGAATAAATATGTCTGCAGCTCATTCTGTTAAAAGATCGTGAGAAACTCAAATGGACCATGAAATGAATCGTGAATCGCAATGAATTGTGAGTTGTTGTGAGTTACCCTGTTGTATATACATGTATACATTGTGGTTCACATCTTGTTGGCTATCCCCCCCCCCAGCTGATATATATGTATGTGTAAATGTGTGTGTGTGTGTGTGTGTGTGTGTGTGTGTGTGTGTGTGTGTGTGTCAACACATTGTTCACCAGATTATTTTCTTTGTACCTTCTTTGTAGAAGCAGACCTCTGATTTAAATGAATACCTGAGAGATACTAGGCCAAGATCTCCTTCTATATCATCAGATATGTAGAATCACACCCACCCACACACACAGATACACCAGGGTTCCCCCAATTCTGGCAGAATAAGTTTTTAAAACTAAAGAAGATAGAACAGTATTTGTAGGCAGTTAACTATTGACTTCCGGTCGTACATTTCTGAAGCAGGAAACAAAAATGACCAAGGCTAGTTTCCAAAACTTCTCCTCTCTATCCAAGAATTCCAAAACTTATCCAGGGATTGGAAAAATTATTTCAAAATTCCAAAACTTTTCCAGGTTTTCCATGACCGTGGGTACCCTGACACACGCAGTCAGATTCCAAGGCAATGGAAGGCCAGCGTACCATGTTTTATGGCCATGAAACCTGGGAATAACAACCTGAGCCTTGATTCAAAGGATCCAAGCCTAGAGCAAGCTGGTACACATCGTCTAGGGGGGATGCCTGCTTAGGTACTGATGAGCGTGAAACAAAGAGTGCTGGTCTTCTAAGAACTTGCACCTCCCAAAGTGTGTTGCTAAACACAGATATCACGTTACTGTAATAATCCCAAATTAACCACAAACTGTAATTTACAAATGCTGAATTTAAACTGTTACTCTAGGAAACTGATGATCACTCATAAAATCGACATGGAATTAAGACGTGCTGTGAGTGATTTGGAATTGAACTTCTGTAAAACTTATCTAAAAGTGTCAATACCTGATGATGTGCAACATAGCCGCACAAACTGCGTACTGATGCAAATAACCAACATGTATGATGTAATCAAAATTGTGAATTGACAGAGAAATTCTCATAATGGGTCACGGATTAACAGGTAATTGCACCATCTAAACTTAATACTTTAAACGAAATTAGCTCTGAAGTTGCTTCAATATGCGGTGGTAAATCCATTGGACCGCTATACACATCCCTCAATATTCACTCACAATCACACACCTTGGATTTCTCCAGGGTGGAGCAGAACCAAAGGACGGAAGATACCTGCGTAAAGTACAGCCACACGGATGGGGGTGGGAGCCTCAAGATAGAACCTCGAGGAAACTCAGATTAACACACTGCAGACCTCGACCCCCCCAAACTCCATCTGTCGATCATCATCTCTCCAGCAAACTTCTGTCCACAGCCACATAAAGTCACCTTCGTTCAATTGATAATCTAACCTGTGCTGTTCATCTGTTTTATAATTTTGGGTCGCGCTTTAGGATCAAAGGCCTGCTATGCACAGCAGTATCTCCATTAATCGTTACCCATTTAAATTAAGTTACTGCTTCCCCATATTCTATCTTGCTTTCTGATTTAATTCTGTTTTATTCTGTCATTTTGTGTTTGTTTCATGTTAAGTGTAATGTCCATTGTGTGTTAGTTGTAGTGTTAGAAATAAATGCATGCATTTTATAGATCTTAAATCTGGGTCTGAGTGAATGCTCATAACTAAGCCACTTTACTGGTGTGAACTGCCCTAAGCTTTTAAAAGACTACAGTCTAAATTCTCTCTACGGCAGTGAGCAGAGTTTTGCTAAGGAGTTGCTACATACTGGATGAGACTTACGTTTGCGGGACGAAGGTTCTAACCCAGACTAAGAAGTTATACTGTAATTAATGAACTCCATTCATATCCTGGAACTAAATCTGAACAATAACTGAACAATTGGGACTTCCGTAATATTGTTTATTAGAGAAACAAACCATTAAAGCATAAAAATTAATTAAAAATCAATTAATAATTAATTTCCCTACATATTGGTGGAGACCTAAATTATATGAACTAATTTTTCCTACACAATGTCTCCCTGTTTGTCTTGTGGGACAGAAGGCCTCACCTTCATCTCCAGGATATCACCTGGCACGTGTACTAGCATGACCCGGAGCACCTCAGAGACCCGCCCCCGCGGCCAGTTGTCAAGCGGCTGGGGCACACGCCCCCCGGCTTCCTGCCTGATGGACTGCCCCGGCACCGAGAAACGCATCAATCAGCCCCTGACAGCTGTCTGCGCTCGGCCACGGGGACCGGCACGCTCGCCGCCATAGTAACAGGGTCCTCTTCTGCCAAGCGCAGGCCTGAGGAGGATATTAACGAGGTAGAGTCTGTCCCCCGGCCTGCCAGCACCCCGCTCTCCCAAACGTTCTTTTACATCTTGATGAGGGAAATCCATTTTTATTTTTCTTGGCCATTAAAGTTGATCCTCAGATTTAGCGCCACAATGCGACCGTTTCACGAAAACGCGCCCTGAGACGCCGAATCGCTGCCTGAGAAGTCTGCCCGTCCATAAGCCCAGACCGCCGGCACATCGCATTAGTGATGCCATCTTTAATCGCAGAGGCACTTTCACGCATACGAATGAGACGGCCATTGCCCTCCCTTATCTTTCCGCCTCGCTCCCTCCATTATTCTGGGCAATGAAGCCTATGGACCAGTTTACGCTCCGCGCTCCAACTCTCTATACAGAGAATTGGAATTGCTCTTTTGCTCCACATCGAATCGCATCTTCTTCCTGTTTCCATTGATGAGCCACAACCTATTTGTATGAGGCACGTGCGAGCAGCTGCGGAGGCCACGCGCACGTCGTCGAGACTCCTTGCCAGACTGCATCTTTTCTCCTCGATCTTTTGTGGCCCATCTTCCTGAGAGCTCAGGCAGCTAAACTGCTTCACAGAGGCTGTCAGAGTCAGAAAGAAGCCTCCCCTACCTTGGGTCTTCATGCAGAAACATTTAATTTCATCCCTCTCCATACAGTAGATTTTCTGTATCTCTCTGTATTTCACTTTCTAATATTGTTATTGGGCTTTGGCTTAACCAAGTTTTCTCTTGGATGCTGACAGCATGCACAGAGATTCTTTTTTTTTTTCTTTTTTTTTTTTTTTTACACACATATGCTTTTTGATCCAGCAGCGCCATCAGTGTATCAGGGTGGCATTAGGTTTCCGCCTGTGACGTCCAAGAGAATTTTTTTCAGCTGATTGGACGCCGGAAGTTCTTCTCAACCAGCACCTACCAATGATGTCACGTCGCTTCAGCCCACAAAGGACCCAGAATTCCAGCTCTCACCTGCCCGTGGTAGTTGCCTGTGGGAACACCCAGATTTTAATCGCTCATTCAGCTGCCCTGCGCTGCCCTTTTTATTCTCCAACCAGCAGCGGCCTCCTTCTCAGAACCCTACAGAGCACTTAGTCCCTGGTGTCCAAGTATCTCCTGCCCCACTTTTAGATCCTAAATCTGTTTTATTGTTCTAACTTATAACTGTCTCGTCGTTTGGCTTCCCATGCAGCGCCTTTTAGTGGCTGCTCTAACCTTGTCTGGCCGGATTTATTCATCGTGTGGGCAGCCTTTCAGGGTGCCCGTTCCTCCACACAGCTGCCCAGGCCCAGCAGCGGAGAAGAGAACTTATTTCACCGATGCATTGGCAGGCAATCGAGATGCTCCTGGTCACCAGCTTCCGCTCTGAAATATGCATCGTGGAACCATTATGGAATACCACCTGGACCCCCCCCCCCCTCAGGTCGCGCTGTTCCTGAATATCCGGAATATTTTTATCTAGTATATGTTTATAAAAAAAGATATTTCAAGTCCTATTACAAACCTCCTGCATTCTCAAGCATGATTGCTCGTAGCCAGCAGGTAATTTGACAGCTGATCTCATTGCTGACACCGATTTATGTTACTGGCGTGACAGAGTGCTAGCAAATACAAAACAACCCCCTGCTTTTCTCTTTCACAGCTATGACTCTTGTCCCTCACCGCGCCCCCTGTCTGTCAGCGGGCTGGGGTGGTGTGTGGATCTCTGGGTTAGGGCTTTGTGTCAGCAGCGGGGGGCGGTCGAGACTCATGCGCCACTCTAGGCAAGTTCCAATGCCAGCATCTGCTCACCGCTGGCAGAAATATGGGAGTAACTAAAAAAAGATTGTTTGTTGTTTAATATTACATATTAATGCAATAAATTGTTTGCTAAGTTACACTTTACAATGAAAAAAATCATTAACTGAAATTTAAATGAATATTTACAAATAACAACAACAAGGACAACGACGACAATAATAGTATCTTAAATAGCAGGGGAGTGTTCCACGAAGCAGGATTGCGGGAAAGTCTGATATATTTCGACAAGTCGGGCTCATTTAAGCGGGAGTTCCGTTCCATCAACGGGTCCGAATCCCCGCTGAGCTACCATGGTAACTTAGGTGAGCGAACAAGTCTGCTCCGGCCCAGGGTAACTGTCTTGCATAGTTAACCGTTGCCTCAAAGAACGTCCGACGTGTAGGAACAGATTCCCAAAAGTTCGTTAAAATAATATGAAAAGGAAGATATTTTTATATACTTAGCTGTCAAGTATCCCGTTTTTCCCGGGAAATTCCCGTATTTCACCCCTCATTCCCTTCCTGTATTAGTATTTTCATG
>JAODKF010000045.1:10345324-10355781 GCA_026779585.1 Mormyrus proboscirostris | reverse complement strand
CCCCCCCCCCCCCCCCCCCCCACTCTGCAACCAAATAAACCAGCTTCCTCTTATTCTAACAACCTAAGCTGTTCTGTTAAACTGCTGTATGACTTTAGGGTCGGGTTTCCACAAACTGGGCTTGCTTTGCAGAACAGTATTTCCTTTTTAAGGTTACTCATTTAAATCTGGTCATTATTTCCATAATTACATTCTGTCTGTTTCTATTCTGTTATTTTGTGTTTGTTGTTTGTGTTAGGTGTAATGTCTGTTTTTAGTTGTAGTGTTAGTTAGGAATAAATGCATGTCTTTTACACATCTTCAGCCTTGGTTCATTGAGTGCTCACAACAGACCCTGCCTCTGTGTGATCTAGCTACAAGCTGTGAAACCTCAAACTCGCCTGAAATATCGCGAGACTCTCTCTCATCGGCCGTGAGGGGAGCTTCGCTACCGATGGTTTACTTTACCTGGTGATGCAGCTCGCTGGACGAGCCTTCTTACCCAGGTTACTGAGCGATACTGGTAATTAATGAATCCTCACATTAACAAACTCACAGGGATCCCGCAATTGAGTTTTGAGAAGCCGACCATTCAGCATAACAAATGGTTAATAATCAGCATTAAATAATAATTAATTAAAATTTAATTAATTTCAAAACATATTGGTGGAGGTATTAAAATTTTCCTGAGCTAATAATTCCTACACTAGTGAGATTGTTATGGGAGGTTTCCTACTCTAACGCTTCAGCTTTGAGGACCAAGCAGACAAGGCTGTTGGTTTGAGACGCTTAGCAGGAAGAAAGAACTGAACCACTCTCTGTTCCAAGGACTGCAAAAATAGTAAAATCAATTTCGCATTCATCTCTGAACCAATAATCATCATAAGTACATTTTAAATACCAGCGGTTTTCAGCTGTTGAGATGTTTTATCAGTAATGACTCACAGGCCAGACCAAACGGAAACAAGTGGATAAATTTAGATTAAATGCGCATGCTTTCAGTATCACTGCAACAATTGAGCCACCGGCCCTGTACAGAATTCTGCAATGTCACACACTACACTTAATGCAGACTTTAATAGTCTTAAAGATGACAAACTACAATAAATGCTCAGTTGGGAAATTACAACATGGCCCGTTTTTGTGTAATTATATTTAATGCTGGGGGATTTCAGTCCTACATCTGCTTTCTATTTGAGATGCAGACTCACCTTCAGCTCAGGGACCAAGTTTAATCATATTAGCCTGTTTCCAAAGATTTATGCCACTCTGAAGTTTCGAACTTTGGATGAGTTACATTGTCTCCCTGATGAGCTGCTGTAGGGGTACCAGAGCTCATTCAGCTCCTGATTAGTTTGTAATTTACATGGACTGGAGCTTCTCAATAATTAACGCCATCATTTAAAATAACGGTCTCCATAATTGAGCAATGCACATGAGACCGGGGACCTTTTTTCTGATTACTGCCATGCCAAAAGTAAGCTGAGCTGCTGGTGGGGCAGATCACTGCCCCAGGGTGGCTGCAGGAGGAGATCTACTAGTGACCTCAAGATGGGGGCGGAGCTACAGCATCACTCCTGAGGTCTCTAAGCTGGAGGTGGGGGCGGAGCTACAGAATCACTCCTGAGGTCTCTAAGCTGGAGGTGGGGGCGGAGCTACAAAATCACTCTGAGGTCTCGAAGCTGGAAACAGCTGCCTGACAGGACACTCTTTCATTTTATTTAAAATTATACCCCCATCCCTCTAATGACAGTGGCTGGTTTCCTTGATCACATTCCAGCTGCAGTTTGGTTTGTTTGCATTATCCTGCACACAATGTTAGCCTCTTATGTTTTACATTTATTGAAAAATAGTCATTTCTTTTCTGAATATATACATTGATTGCACTACACAACCAAGGAGTAATATATATATAATTTTCATAAGGGTAAATTCAGTAAATACACTTCATAACACTGTAATTCAGCAGTAAGATAATATGAAATACTATGTGGGCTAAACAGTATTTTCACCACCGTCAGAATGTTGTGCTCCCCCTCAGCATGAGAGCCGTCAGAAACTGTAATTGTGAAGGAGGTCACTGTGTTTACCAGAAGCAACAGCAGGCGCTGTGATACGCAGCATGTTTTCATCCACAATATCTAGTGAAGTGAAACTTCCCACTCCCACTGTACATATTAATCAAGCAGCAACTGCGCAGAAGAAGAGAATTCAGTAATAAATCAGACACAGAAGGCCGGAGTGGGTGCTCATGGGAGGTTTACCTACACAGAAATATTCTGAGGGCAGAAAGAAAGATGATCGGTTCAGATACATAACCAATCAGATTTAAGGGAGGTGGGTGCAAGCGTTTAAAAGAGGCCAACCAATCAGATGTCTTGGTCTCGGCTCCTGCCCTACCGCGCTTTGGGCTCTGGAACAAGACCCAAATAATAAGGTCAGTTATTTTATTTGACCTCTAAATTTAATTCATTATACTAAGATACATAATTAATTCCATCCAGGTTTAGTCAGAAGACAAACCATTATGATGAGATCTAGTATATGTCTCTAGAAGAGTTTGGGTATATATGTAAATGAGGATAACAGAATAAAGACAATAACTTTGTATAACTATTTCTTTGCAAAGTTGTATTCTATTGCTTGAAAATATAATTGTATTTCTTAGAGAAAGTTAACTATCACTCCTATCATTGCAATAAATGTTAAGTCAGGTTGCAACAAATTCTGGGAATAAATGTTTAATATTTAAGTACATGTTATGTTCTTCAAGGAATTCCATCATCAATCTCTCAGTGGAAAGGGCAGTCAATGCTAAATTAACTGTGGAGATTAATTGTTTGGCCAGATGACGTCAGGGATATTGAATTAGCGGGTTATGTGTGGCATCAGGGATGTAATTAGCGGAGCAACAAGGCCTCTGTGAGACGAATTAACAGCAGGAATATAAACACTCCGAAGGCACCAAATCAGCTCCGAATTGTAAATTCTGTCTCACTGACAGTTGAGGGAAATCAGAGTAGCCAACTAGAAGGGCTATGTACTTCCCGAATTATTGGATGTGGACAGTGCTGGAAACACTTCACAAGGCTGGCGGCCATTTGCTGGCCAATGAATGACTTCTGGGGATCCTCATTAGCACCGACCACCAGGTTAGTGCAGGAGGCCACAGATGAAATCTCATTGGCTGGGGAAAGGGGTGGGCCAACTGCCTGAGATAGAAATGATTGGCCAGCTACACCTTAAGGGACAATAGCAGGGCTTATTGCTTCATCACCACCAGTACTTTTTAGTTAATTCCCCTCCGGTCATCCAGGGGGTGCCATAAAAAAAGGATTAAAATGAGTTTAAAACTACAGTAGCTTTTACATATAAAATATTATACAAAATGTTTTTTGGTTAAACCATATGAACAGCACCTTACATGGCCCTGTTTGGCCCTAGCCTCATTCCTCAGATTAAACTATCTGGAGGGGTGGGAGTCTGCTGAGGGGAAGGTTCCTTTGCCATGCCCCCTGGTCTGTACACAAAGTAATACTCCTTGCGGGGCTCACTGTGATGCAAGCTGGACTTCACAGACAGGGGCAGCTCGTCCGGGGTCAGAGGCCGGTAGTGGCCGTCTACCAGCACAAACAGTCCGTAGGACTCCGGCTCCAGGACGTCGAACTTCTTTGCGCACTGGGCACACAGTTCCAGGGTAGTGGTGTTGGCATGGGCTCCCAGCGTTTTTGTGTTGGAGCCAGCCTCTAGGAAGGACACATTGATGAAGTCCTGCGACAGAGAGGAAGGTGAGACATAGATGGTTAAAAACTAGAAGCCATGTTTCAGTTCCATTCTGCAGATCTTGGGTCTTATGCTCACCTATCAAGACTCAACCCTACAGCCTTTCCCAGTTCCCCCCTACATCCTAAAGCAGTGTTTCCCAATCGGACCCTCAGGGACCCACAGCCGGTCCACGTTCTTGCTCCCTCTGAGCACCCTACCAGACAGTCTACATTTTTCCTCCCTCCCAGCTCCCAGAGCAGAGGTGATCCACTCCCGAGGTCCAGATTGGGAAACACTGGCCTAAAGGCACAGCCTCAAGCAACAGCTCAACCCGTGTCAGCCCACATCGTGAAGCTCTCCTACACAGAGCACGCATAGTAGCAGATACCTGGACAGAGGTACGGGATCCTCGCGCTTTGTTGAGGGTACGGCGCCTCTCCCAGCGGTGGATGGAGTCTTGGATCTCCAGGCTGAGCTGGCCCGTGACCTCCAGCTTGTCATAGTTCTTTATATGCTCTAGTGCTCCATAGGTAGTCGTCAAGTAGTAGGAACCTAAATCACATATAAGTGGAACATGATCAAATTGGCTCCCAGGCACGGGCAGCAAAGCCACAGATGTAGTGGTAAAACACAAACAACCTTTTCCATCATATCAAGTTCCCATGGAAATGATGCAGAGATTACAGGGAATCATGTATGCTGAATGAGACAGTCTCCAGTTCATTCTGCTTTAGGGTTGTTTTACAAGAAAATCACAATTCTAAAATACAGTGGAGCCTCGGTCCTCGAACTTAATCCGTTACAGGAGGCTGTTCGAAAAACTGATTCGGTCGAAAACCGAATCAATTTTTTCTCATAAGAAATAATGTAAATAGGATTAATCCGTTCCAGACCAACCAATGACTGCCCATTTAAACCTGTGTGTGGGTGTGTGTCTGTGTGTGTGTATATATATGGTTCTCACAACATTCGTTTTTGGTTTGCTGCTATCAATAGCCTCAAGTTCCATAGTGGTTTATTTAAAAACAAAATAGAGCAACAGAAGAACAAAACACAAGAATATCCCCAGCACAATTCAGCAGAGATGTTCACCACGCCAGCATTAGTGGTTGACTGCCTCATATACACGCCTTATCTCCTTTGTTTATACGTTAACCGGAAATACGTGACATTGCCCGCTGCTGGGTTAAACCATTCTGACCAGTGCCCCCACCTTCCCCCAGTTGCAGTGCAGGGTCCATTAGCTCCATCATGTACTCCACGTCCAGCAGCAGGGTCGTCATGTTGCAGCGCACCAGGACGTACATGAGCACGGGCAGGAAGTCATCTGCACCGTGGGGTTTTCCTGCGGGGCAGAAGCAGGCGTGCGGTAGGGTTACTGCAGGATATGTGAAGACACCACATGTATATAAGCAAAGGCAAAAGCTCCTCCGCATACTGTACACGGCGACTGGGGGAATCTCAGTAGAGCTGGCCTTAGACAGGGGTGATTATGGTGTTCTTTTGGGAAGGGGGACATAAAAGGAGATGAAATTCATACAGAGGGGCCAACCAATGATGTGTTTTGAATCGGTGACAGTGGAGGAGGCACTGTGGGAGCCAATCAGTTTTCAGCTAGAGCCAGTTCCCCTTTGGCCATGCCCTTGCATAATGCCCGTAATGGACTTGCATTAATGGAATTGAGGCATCGCCACAATTTCTAAGATGCAGTTGGTTGTCCCATACCATACCCGGGCTGCTCACAGACATGGACTCGTAGATAATCTTGCAGGCCTTCAGCAGGAGAGAGATCTTCTTCTCAGGGGAGTATTCCTTATGCAGGGAGCCCAGCTTGACCTGGATCTTCTCCATGGCAGGAGTCTCAGGCACGCTGGTGGTGATGCCCAGGTCGGTGGTGGTGGTGCCCAGCACTACCTTCTGGTGTTCCCGCAGCCGGTCAAGGAAGCCGTCCTGGGTGTGGAGGTCTCGCAGGCGTAAGTACACAGCTTCACGCAGGGGCTTCAGCACGCTCTTGCACAGAGCTGCCTCGATGATCACCTCTGCAAGCCCACAAAATGATTATTTTATATGTGTACATATAAAGTATATGCACATATGCAGTATTATATAGATGTCTTAGGCACCCCCAGTGTTTGCAGGAACCACCCAATACACCCATGTACTTCTTGGCTTGACCCTTAACACGCCTTGTATGGCTAATCAATACCCCATTGGCTTTAACACTAATTAAACCAATTATTTAAGCGAGTCGGTGGTGAAATTTAACTAACACATGGAATAGCTGGGGTGTCCCAAAGGAAGGGTTTGGGAACTGAAACGGTGTTCTTCTAGCTATCTGACAAGAAATCAGTAACATTTTAGAGAACAGGAGAAATTCGTGTTAGTTCTTATTACGTTATTCTTAATTAGCATATATTATAATTAGGACTGTCAAAATGAATACATTTTTGGGGTTAATTAAAAATATTGAACACTTTACAATAAATTTACACAACTGACATCATCACGCAGTGCATTATGGGGCAAACATATAAACATTATAAATCATTGCAAGACACTTTTTTGTACCATTGCCATTCATGGCCTGCTACATTGTGAAATATACACCCTTTGTGATTATTCTACATTAATTTGGGAATTGTTTTTACATTTTAATATGCAATATAACAAGTTTTATTCTTAAGAAGAAAATAAAAGTTTTTACGATTAATTCTTTGAAAAATGCATGATGAATTAGTCATTTATTAATTGATTGACAGCCCTAGTTAAAATGTTTTTGTTATGGGCAAATATACACTTACAACCCAGATAAATACCTTTTCACATTTCCTATGATGATCTAAGACTTTTGCAAATGCACACACCCTGGAAAGTCTTATTTTTAGTATATGCAATATTCAACCAGCCTCCCATGTCATTGAGTATGAGACTATAGTTTTGTGAAGCTTAATGAAAACATACAACAAAAAACATGCAGTAAACATATTTATTGATTACTTATTTGATAACATAAACTGAGCGCTGTAATGCCCTTGCTTGGGCAAAGTGTTCACTCCTAGTTGTCACACAGTTCTTAAAAAATGTTCTGCTAAGGTGGACCCAGAGTAACATTATAAATTGATATCAAAGTAGTTATTACAACATTGATTTATTGATCGGTTAAATGCATGGAATGGAGTGCATACCAGCTCACTAGCTGAAGAGTCCAATCATTGGCTTCAATTTTCCAACAGAAGGGATTATGTTCCACTTAACCTAGTGTTTCTGGGAATCCACGATGCCACAGACATGGTCCAGATTGTCAGTTCTTCCCGCCGAAAAACATCCCTACATCATCAGTGCCCTACCTCCATTCTTGACCATGGTGGAATTCTTCTGGTCATGAGCCTGGCCTTTCTCACCCCAGACACTGCTCCAAGTGTCCAAACAGTTCCAGTTTAGTTTCATCAGTCCATACAACTGTCTCGTCAAACTCTACAGGCCTATCCAAATTCTTCCTGGTATATTCTAGCTGACCTATGATGTTCTTTTTGGCTAAGAATGGAATACTTCTGAGAGTCCAGCTATGACGTCTTTGTTTTTCCTGTGTTGCTCTACTGTTGCCTCTGAATCAATTCCCCCAGCCTTCATCTGGTCTTCCTGTAGAACTTTTGCAGTAACATGCTTTTTTTATTATTAGACTTCCTGATTAAGTTGCTAAGGTAACTTGAAATTTTGGGATTCTTTCCGCAGTCTGGCAGGTTTGCGGTTGTGCTATAAGCTTTAAATTTCCATATGATGCTCCCAGTTGTGTCTCTTGGAATGTTAAATTTTCTCAAAATCTTCTTATAGTAATTACAATTTTATTGAACCCTGTGGGGAAATTGTTTTTTACGCCTCCCTCAACATGCTTTTTGTAGAACAAGCTGTCCGCGAAGGGCAGCCACCTGTTGGGGCGCCCAGGGAGCTGGGGGTTAAGGGCCTTGCTCAAGGACCCACAGACATGCTGAGGCTGGGTTTGAACCAGCGACTTACAGGCACATAGGCTTAGCCCACAGAGCCACATGCTGCTCAATATGTATACTCAATGCCCTTCAGGTGCAATGAAATAATTTGTTCTCTCAGCTTTTGTGAAAGCTCCATAGTCTTAACCATGATTGCAGCTCACCTTCACCGTATTCATTGATAGGATTTTCACAGCTGAAGCAAATTAAGGATCATTATTGCATTCCCAAAGGCTTAATTATGTTTTAACTCCACTTTAGGCCATAAAAACTAGGAGAAGGTTTTAACAACTGAAATAGTCTTCCTGTTAATGTAGCGCAAGCTAAAACCTTGGGTTCCTTTAAATCAGAGCTAGATAAGATTTTGACAACTCTGAGCTGTTAGTTAAGTTCTCCTCAAAAGAGCTTGATGGGTCGAATGGCCTCCTCTTGTTTGTAAATTTCTTATGTTCTTACAATATACAGGAGATGAATAACTGTGACGTGTTACAGTTCCTGTTACACAGGAACACTATGTCATACATGGTCTTTGTAGATTTTCTGTATTACTCAACTGACAATGAAATCATCAAAAAAGCAAAGACTACCTCTTCTAAATAAACTGGATGGATGGATGGATGGATGGATGGATGGATGGATGGATGAACATGTATATATTGGATCCTTGTTTAAATGTTATACAGGTAAGGTGATGACAGTTAAATAATAACATTGGTCACTGGGAAATCTGACCCACATCTTTGCTTCAGGGATGAGGGAAATGGTGAATTCAGCAATGTACTAGTAACGGAGAACACTGGAGCAGGATCCCAAACACTGCAGCAGACACATGACTGAAGACCTCGAAAAAGACGTAATTTTAGAGTGGTCAAATCAGAGTGAAGACTTATATCCAGCTGAAATGCTGCATTAAAGGAACTCTTCAAAAATTATCCAAATGAAGCGGTCTGTGGTCTGCTAGTGACACCACAGTCATAAGAAACAGTCATTTTGCACCATTGAATTTAGTGCTGTATTTATTTTTCTGCCCCAAGCAGTTTTGTCGCTTATTAAATAAACAACATAAAATAAAGTATTGCAAAGTACAAATATCCATTGACTAGCATCCTATCCAGCGTGTACCCCAGCCCTGTGTTCTACACCTTCCTGGGATATGTTCCAGATCCCTGCTCTTCGACCCTGACAAAGATGAACAGTTAGAAGACAGATGACTGTAAGGAAAGGTCCATTGTTATTTGTTAAAAGGGGTCACTGTAACCTATTGATGGCATTTAACTGCTGCTTAGATATCTTGCTGAAATATTCATTCATTAAAATGTCAAACCTTTCCATGGGGTGTACTCACTCTGTCACACTACTGTATACATATTGTTTATAAGTGTCCTTATATATCGTTTTATCTGTTCAAATCAACAAGCTTGTGATTTCTACTTGAAAACACAATGAAGGACATCTCACACATGACAGCATCGTCAGCATGGTCACAGCAAACCTGAGTGTGATTAGAACCCATGTTCATCGCTCTCTTTATCATCAGGATGGAATTTTTTTGCTACATTTAGTCATCATGGTGGAGGATGCTTTACGTGTTTTGTCATATTAGAATTCCTGCGCCGGAACATGCGTGCATGCTCCACGAGCGCTGCTCATAAACGTTTCCTACAGCGTCTGTCGACATCCGGAAATAAAAGGTGATGCCACAACAGGAATCGGCTACCACATCAACCATGCATTGGGAGACCAAAATAGTTTTCTTATTTTTATCTCTGAACAGATCTGAGCCCTCACACTGCACAGTTCATATGCTATATATGAATTATTATAGTTCTGCAACACAGAAAAGAACAGTGAAAAGACAGCAGCAAGGCAAGGGCTGGCTTTTCAAAGAGAGTTCCAAATGACTGGTGACACTGCAATGATTAATGTGAAAATATTTCACTCTCTTGCATCCTAGTTATCAATGTTATACAAATGGTGGGCGCTGCTTATGTAACAGGTTGTGCCTGCTCTGTTTGGCTCAGACTGGTCTCTGAGAGTGCAGATTGTTACACGCACCCTTGCTGACCCTATCATTTGTGACAGAATACAGCCAACACTGTTAACAGCAAAGGTCTGAGGCAGGAGGGGACCTTCCATAAGGCAAGTGTAGGTCCAGAGAATTTACAGAATTTACATTTATTTATGTAACATTAAATGATCATTTAAATGATAGCAATATGTCTGCTATTTGGATTTTTAGTGACGGTTTTCAGCGTAGACAAAGCTGCCCCTCCCCCATCCTGTGATGAAATATTACAGCTTTGAGACCCCACCACCCCCCAGCTCATATTCACACTCATGTAAATATTTAAGACTGCCCCTGGCCTGGTGTTGCTTAATTTGTCAGTTATACATGAACTGCTATGGTTTTAAGCATTATGTATGTCTTTCTGGCAGGGGAGGAGATTATGACACATTTAACTCCTTCCAGCAACATTCTGTGCTATGTGACATCCTTGAAAAGAAGGCTATTCACACATACACACGTGCACACATCCATATACACATACAATGGATATTGTGATGAGACCACAATAAATCGTTAAAAAAAAATCTAATTCCGTAAAAATCCTTTGTACCCTCCTCCTGACTGACACCTTTCAACAATGAGACCCCTTTGATGCTTTGTAAGCTCTCTGCAGACCATGGCTTTTGCTATAGGATGCAACTGAGTGAATGTCAGGAAAATCC
>JAODKF010000045.1:10332470-10345224 GCA_026779585.1 Mormyrus proboscirostris | reverse complement strand
CGTGGCCGCATCACCACCTCGGGTGTGCATTATTTTTCTAATAATTCAACGGCCCGTCGTCAATTATTCCTTACTTAATCAGAGTCACGTTAACTGGAGGCAGGTGTCCAGACCAAAAGACTAAATTAAATCAAAAGGCACTTCAACAAAGTATTCATTTAAGGGTGTGCTAACTTATGCGACCAGCTTATTGTATGTTTTTCATTTTTTTTATGTGTTTCCTCCTAACCGGTTTCTTTGCTTTTCAATTGAAATGTGTGGGTCACATTACAGGGCGGTATATTTTGAAATTATCATGGTAAATTTTTTTAAATCACAAAAACCTGGCATTTTAACAGGGGTGTGTGCACTTTTTATATCTACTGCGTGTATGTGTGCATGTGTGTATATATAGATGATGAGGAGGGATGGATGGATGGTATGTGCTGGAGATCACTGTTTAGAATGGTGTGAGCTCTAAGCTCCATGGTGCGTGCCCAAGTTGTTCCTTACCTAGTTTTTCCTCAGAATGAACCACTGGTTCCAGGATGGCCTTCAGCTCCGCACTCTGGATCAGGTAGTTCTTCAGCTGAGTCATCATCAGCCTAATCTCCTGCAGCATCTCTGTGCTCGAGCTGTGATGGTCCATGGTCTCCAGGGTGAAGGCTCGGTAGTCCCAAACCAAATTTCCAAAATAGGACTCGCGGTCTTGGGCCAGCTCTACGATGCGCTTCTTCAGCTTCCTGTCGGCACTCATGAAGCTGATGAAGATGTGGGACAGATTGGCCATGGAGAGCCTCTGCTTGGCCTTGTCCAGCATGACGGTGGAGCTCTTCTTCACTGGGATCACTGGGCTGCCAGTGACGTCAGTCTCCTCTTCTGTGCTGCTTGTTGAGTACGAGTCGCGGTCGACCTGAGTCACGCCACCCTCAGGAGAGTACAGGGACACATCGGAGCCCTGGAGGTCAATGTTTGAGATGGAGCAATGCGATGCCGTTGGGACTGGGAAGGTCTGGGAGGGAGCATCCTCTACTACTGTGTCCAACTGCTCCCCCTGTGGTTCTTCTCCTATTGTTGGAATTGCTGGAGGGAAAGTAATGTGGGATTGCCTCTTCTTCCTGGGTGGGGGGACGGGGAGTTGTTTCTTTATCAGGGCAACCGCAGGAGCCACAGGGTCAGTAGGCTTAGTCGGTAGGGTGGATTTGGTAGCTATGGGAACCCCCTCATCTGGAGGACCTGTCTCTGAGACTGGCGCTTCGTCAATGCAGACCAGGGTAGCGATGGGCACCGAGCAGACCTTCTCACCGCCATCGCTTGGCATGGCCCCCTGTTCCTCTTCCTGCGCCAGGGGCTCTTCAGGCTGCTTTTCCAAATTCCTGCGACGGGGCGGGACGCTGGGGATGCACTGCTGGGCTGTAGGCAGCGCTGCTGCAGGAACGCTGGAGCTGCATGGCGGTGGTGGCGGTGGAGGAAGCTGCACAGACACACTCGGGCCTTCCCTTACCGCACGCCCCCTGGGAGTGTAGAGCGGGGGGTTAGTAATGTGTTGTAGGGCAGCAGAGGAAGCAGGCCAAGATGCCTGGCCTCTTGCCAGCTTGGCTGACACTGATTCCTCTGAGAGTTGGGGCCGTGGTGGAAGAGGCGGGGGCCTCTTGTAGCGAGGCGGGCCCTGACCCGGGGTGGTCAGGCTCTGGCTCCTGGAGATGGGCGGCGTGTGGGACAGGCTGCTGCAGTACTCCTCGATGAAGATGGGATTAACGTACCACAGCCGATCATCCCCTACGGATGGCTGGAGCTCGCATGAGCACTGGCTAGCGTGGCCCTGGGTGGAGTCCCGGGATCCGGGGCAGACCTTCCCCACCTCAGGGCACCGGTTCAGGGCCGAGCCCCAGAATTCTGCAGGGCAGTGATGGTGAGAATGCAGGTCAGAGCGAGACACTCGCTACTGAAAATTTCACAATGCAAACTCAGACACATTCAGAATGGGAAAAGTCTGTACAGCCTTAACACGTCTGCAGCTGGACCAAGTACCTGACTCAAGGCTTGGTGTCTCAAGTCTTGCCTGTTCTGCCAGTTGTTAAGCTACATCACTACTGCCTGCTTACCTGAGCCCAGACTGGAGATCATCTCCATCTCCTCATACTTGGTTGCCTGGACAATAGCCTGGGGTAACTTCAGCTTGAATGGAAGAATATCTCTGTAGGAACAAAGGAGCATGATGCTTAATGGCAGGATGGACTAGATCACTACGATTTAGAGCCCAACAACAGATATGCATAGACCACGGGAGAACATGGACGATCATGGACGATGCTCTGATTGTTGTTGACTACTGTTCTGCACTTCAGGAATGATACCCTCTTTCAAAACCTTCCGGTAACACTGCATACATTTCATTTTACGAAGAGACGAAAAAACTCTAATGGCAGTGACACAAGTGACTGGCAGGTGTTAATAATCCAGTTCTGGCTGTGATCACAGCTTGACAAAGGAAAAACCTCAATAACCTTTTAAGTTGAAAAATGCCAGTAGAGTATTGATGTGTCAAGCAGGAGGGGATCCCGGAGTGTTAAAAAGTCCCACCCATCACAGCGACCCGACAAGGGACGAACACAGTGCCATAAACTGCAGAGTGTTTGACAAATTCCCCCCATTGAGAAAAGTGATATCGGTTCTCGCAGCTGTCAGAAACGCAAATGGATGTACGTGGCCAAAGAGAGTAGAGCACAGAGCAGGACGTCAGGACTCTCTTACCGACTGACACAGTAGAACGCGATGAGTTTGAAAATGTCATCGAAGACTAGGACTGAGCCATCCACGTAGATCACTGCATAGAGGACAGGAAGGGGGGGGGGGGGGAGGCAGGTGGTAGTGAGCACTGGGCTTGTGATACAATGATGAGGTCTTCAGAAATACATAAACACAAACACACATTCGCAGGCTTATAACCACACAGAACAGAATTTCCTGTTTTGTCACGGTGGGAACCGTAAGCTTGCACAGGACTGCACAACACTTTGCCCAAAGCACTGCTGTGGCTCCACTGTATTACTCTGATAGCATTACGCGTCTCCTCCTGACAGACCGGTCAGAGGGGTCACGGGTCTCTTGGTTCTCCATATTTAGAGAAGAAAGGAATGCTGTCTCTGGCAGAGTCATCAAGCAGGAAGTGGTGCTATCACATCAGCTCAGAAAAGGAAGTGGTCACTCCGTGAAAAATGACCCAGACAGGTTTGCACATCAAGCTTTCATGTGCAGCCTTGCTTGACGCCGGAGGACGAAGGTGCGGTTTCAGAGATCGTGGAGGCAGCCGGAAGGAGTCAGAACTGACTGAAAAAAAACAAATGTTAGATAGCCAGATGTTAGCCAGGTGCCCTGCGTTTTTGGCCACTCACATGACTTCTGCTCCTTGATTAGCAGATCCTGGACTTGTGGCACCCCCTCCTGGTCAGGGAGGCGCACTGATAGGACCATCTTCTTCAGGCATGGATTTTTCCTCACTAGAAAGACCTAGATGTTGTTTTTTTTAAAAAAATAAAATAAAAATCAATGTTGTTGTGACCCAAACATTTGGTTTTAACAGCTATCTGCCAGTGCCTGCAAGAGAATTCTCCTACTGCAGCACTGGGTGCATTATTTTTATAGCTTACTGAATAACTTTAATTTTACTCATTTTTATATCATTTATATATTTAACTGAAACTAGGATACTGCAGCAAACTCACCTCCATGTCCTCCAGTACCATTTTACTGTGTGAGAGCCTCACTCTGCAATTCAGTACCATATATGGAGTGTGGGAGCCTCGCTCTGTGGTTCATATGTAAAGTATGAAAGTATCACAGGAGTAAATCACTCCTGTGATTTACCCTGTACCCTAGAGACCTAATAGTCTCATTCCTGTATGGAGTGTGACACCATGTACTGTACCCTATACCCCTTATAGTAATTACAACTTTATTGAAATTGAAATTTTGAGAAATTGTTTTTGTTTTTGTAGAGCAAGCTGTCCGTGAAGGGCTACCTGTTGGAGCGCCCAGGGAGCTGGGGGTTAAGGGCCTTGCTCAAGGAGGCTGGGTTTGAACCTGCGACCTTGTGATTACAGGCACACAGGCTTAGCCCCCCGAGCCACGTGCTGCCCCCTGGAGTGTAAGCAGTGTGATAGCCTCGCTCTGTGGTGTTCCCTGCAAGCAGTGTAATAGCTTCGCTCTGCAGTGTACCCTATACCCCGTAAGCAGTCTGATAGCCTCATTCTGTGGTGTACCCTGTAAGCAATGTGATAGCCTTGCTCTGTGGTGTACCCTGCAAGCAGTGTGATAGCTTCACTCTGCAGTGTACCCTGTATGCAGTGCGATAGCCTCGCTCTGCAGTGTACCCTGTAAGCGGTGCGATAGCCTCACTCTGCGGTGTACCCTGTACCCTGTAAGCAGTAAGTGAAATGCTGACTCACCCCAGGAACCTCTTTCTGTAGGATGAGAGTAGCACGCTCAGGCGCCATTCCCAGCTGCAGCCACACGGGACATGTCTTTATGAGCCTCTCCAGAACGCTGATGCTCAGTGGCACAAATGGTACCGAGGGCTGCATCAGGGTAGGGGGGGACTGGGATACAAAGTCCTGAGGAGGCGAAGAAGTCAGGTCCGAGGGGGAGGAAGGAGTGGCTGGTATGGAAGGAGATGCGAGGCCTCCATGAGACGTGGGCCTATGGTTCTTGGGAGGGAGTGGTCCAGGGCAGGAAGCCAGAGAGGGCTGCAGGTCCAGCAGGGACATAGACCCCACCGGTCTGTTTGAGGTGGTCTTCAGGAAAGCAGATGGGGAGGAGGAAGCTTCACAGGGGGAAGCTGGGACAGCTGACCCGCTGTTGGGGGGGCGAGACTCTAGACTAACCCTTTGGAAAGATATGGTGGGGGGGGGTGTTACTAATAGGCATACTGCCTTCCCATGCACGCCCTGACTCATGCTGACTCAACCCTACATTGTCTCCCTGTTCCTCCTTCAGCACTTTGATTCAATCCCAGCAGCCCTGAACAGCCTTGTCTTTCGTTTCACAGATAAGGGAACTCCATCCACAATATATCCAGACATCCTTCAGTTTACTTTTAAAAAACACTCAGAGTGATAGCCTTGTGCAGTAGTGTACCCTTAACCCAAAAAGCAAGCCATCGAGGTGATGTATTTATACATTTAGTGAACCTTACACCTTGTTAACAAACAGTTCTCAGAAAAACGCATCTATTGCACCAGGTCTATGTATCAAAGCAACATGTTTACTTATGAAGTAGCGCTAAATTTAACAAGCTACTTAGCTGAAAGTTTACATTTTTATTATTTGTCTGGTAACTTCAAATGAATAACTGAAAATATACTTGAATTAATATTTTTAGATTTTTTTTAGGTACTATTTATACGCTAAAACTTCAAAATATTTTAATTCTCTTTCTTATTTTAAACAGGTTTAATGAATTTTCTTTTTTGTGCCATATCTGTTTTATGCTGTGATTTCCATTTGACACAATGGAAAAACCATTATAAATGACTGATTTCCTGATTTTATACCGTGCCAAAATTCTGGAATAGGCAGGGCAGCAGTTTGTGACTTAAGCCTGTGTTGTTATTCAAAAGGTGACTGAGTTAGTTTTCGTTTTGCCGCTTTTTGTTTTGTTTCCCAGTTCCCCCGCGACCCTGAGCGGGCAGCGCCAACAGCGGCTCGGGCCGCCTGCCTTTGGGAAGGTGAAGCGTCACGTACCGTGTTTCCTGAGTGACACCGGCCGTTCTCAACATTGCGGTGGCCATCGGAGCTGCAGCTGCACACGCCCGCCGTCCTTCGCGCCAACTCACACGCCGGTCCGCGGTGCCTGGGCCCTCTTCGGGCGGGGGCCAGCCTCCATCTTCCACTCGCCAGTCTTCCTCCCGGATTGCGAGATCCTCAGCCCTGAGCTGAGAAACAACAGAGGAGAGAGAGAGAGAGAGAGAAAAAAGAAGCACGGAAAAGGCTGCCCCCTCTTCTCTCGCTCTCTTTCTACTTCCTGTGTTTCTCACAGCAGCTCTGTTTCTCTGAGAACTTGTCCAGAGTGGTCAACAAGTCTGCTAACGGCACATCCCCCCTCCCACTCTGCTCGGAGCACAGGGACGCGCCACACCTACCGGCCCCCGGCTTGTTGTCAGTCAGCTCCCCCCCCTCCCACCCCCACCAAAAAATCAGCCATACCGGTCAAAAGTGTTCATCTGCGTTTTGGAACACCTCCTCCTCCACCCTTCAGCAGAGACCTTACTAATATATAACATCTACCCCCCCTACATGAGATTTGTTGTTCTTGTTAGGAAAAGCAGCCTGTGCAAAGCTCAAAGCGTGTGCGGGGCTAGCAGAGTCTGCCCCCTCCCCCGCCGCGGCCCCCCTGCTTTCCTGTGTAGATTGAACAGTTCCAGATGTGTGCTCAGAGCACAGCCTGTGGTATGCAGACGCTGGTCACCATGTGCAGCCGCCACCCCCACCTTACTCTAAACACTGCCTCCTCCCCCCACCGCAGTAAAATGTGTTTTCTTCATAAATGCCCCCCCCCCACGCGTCTGGCACTGTACGTTGGGCAGTATTTAACTCCCTGTGTCGGCATTGACCAATAGCACCTCCCCTGTCCAAGTGCAGTTCTGCAGCGGCGTGTGGGTTTTCGAGTTGCGCACATGACTGCTCATCCATCTGAGCGGCGACACATCAGGCCTGACGGAGCCGGGCCGTGCCGTGGTAGGGGGGGGGCGGGGAGTAGGACCCGGGAACTCCACGCCGGAGCAAAGCGGCGATCAGGGATGGGGGACTTCGGTTCCAGGACATGGCAGCGGGACATGGTGGGGTAATACAACACAGGGGACACACTTAGGTGCTTTGGAAAGAGAGAGAAAAAAAAACGTATGGAGATGGAGCAAAGTTTACTGTGGAAAAGAAAAGCAAAAATGTTGTGTTTACGTTACCTTACCAGCAGACGGGAAGACGGCAGGTGTTTATCCATATAAAAGAACCCGGTCATCTGACCCACCTCCCTGACAGAGCCAAGCACAAACCAGTACATATTCAATATGCTGTACATATTCAAAATATTCAGGGTAAAATTAACATATCGACATTCCCGGACCCATCCTAAAATCTCAGCAGCAGCTAGGCAGGACCAATCTTGTCTGCAGTATGACACCATTGCTGTGCTGCGCTGTTATTGTCGCACGTGCGACCTCCCTGTTCCTGGCAGTTCTACTCTGTCCTCGTTCCTTAACGAGGTTCTTCTTGGACTGACCCTGACTGGGTATTTTTCTTGTTTATCGCACCTTTCTTTGCAGTGTGAAAACCAGAGGAGCGTGAGATGCCACACGTCCGACACCAGCGTTCACACTGCATGCAGGATCACACAGATCACACGTTGAGACTCACAGAGGCCGTACCTCTTTGATCTCTACCTGCTGTACATATTCAGATTCACCCACTTGCAGGAGCAGGCCATTTGCATTAACGAGCAGGTATACCTTAATAGTGTGGCCTGGCAGCTTAAAATTACAAAATGCTTAAGACATGCAGCCCTTAGTGATTTGTTTTCTATCTGCTTTAAATGACTGCATCGATAAACCAGAAGGGATGACAAAGACCTAAAAGAGCTGGTCAGCTAACTATGACAGGTACAGCCAATTGGCCAAATACCCTACAGATAAAACCTGAAACCTGAGAATAGAATTTAGAATTTGGTGATTAGTGGTCATTGTCAACACACCACAGCACAGCACACATTGCGCAACAACGAAATGTGGACTCTGCATTTAACCCATATGTGACTTTCGTGACATAGCAGGGGGCAGCTAATTCAGCGCCCGGGGAGCAGTGCTTGGGGACGGTACCTTGCTCAGGGTACCTTAGTGGTGACATGCTGGTGGAGGATTCGAACCTGCGGAGTAAATGAAGACAAGAAGTTTCCTTCAAGATCAATAAAATTAACTATTTTAAAAGTTATTTTTCCATCTATCCCCCCTACAGCGTTTTCCAAAGGCAAAAAAAAAGTCAGTCAATGTCCACTTCCCATTTCCAAAGCCCAACCACTCACTCACACAAGTTAGTAAAAGGCTGTTTTGGCGGAATCGAATCTTAAATATTTACACCGCAACTACAAAGAAGTTCCCACCCAGAACAGTCGACGGAAACAAAGTTTACAACCGTTTCATTTCTCAAAAAGGGATAAAGGAATCCCCTGCTGTCCACATCCAGCTCACATTTCAGAGGAAACATTCATGGTGAAAGGTAGATGAAGCTGGCCGCGAGAAACACAAACCCTAATGCTAAAGGCTAATGCTACAGGCCACTGAGGCGGCGCACCTCTCCCCAGTGCCAACGGGATGTAGGACAGGGCCGAGTCCTGCTGATTTACCTTCATCTGTGAGCCAGGTCTGAAGCCTCTGACCAATTGGAATCTGTAATTCTTAAACTACCTGGGAGAACTGAAAACAAGGCCTGGATTTGGAATTGAGGGCCTGAATTGAATAGCCCTGATGTAGAAGATGGCCATGCATGCCACAGGCATTATTGTGCATGAAAGAGACAAGACAACACTGTGTATAAATGTTTAATTTGATCATACAGCCCATATTTTTAAACAATTGTACATCAGCTGTTTTTTTGCCAATCATTAACTATTATTCATTATTGCTTTACAGTTAAATGTATCATTGTCCACTAACAGCAAGATACAAGAAGTACATTCAGAAGGTATACAGAGGTCAGTATGCTTCAGCTAGATTTTATATAGTTTTTTTTTTTTTTTAAACCATTTATTTTGACAAAATGACCCTACATCACGTTGCCCTCACAGTGTGCAAAGTCACATTCATTCATTCAGGCTCACGCATCTCTCAGGTGTCTGCACAAAAATCACTGCATTTGCAACTGAACGTACACACAGGAAGTCCAGTGCACACTGGCCACTAGTTTGTACACGGAGAGCTTTAGAAGCATCTGGGGAAAATAAGTTACATTGTGTTTTTTTGTGTTTAGTTGCAGAGATTTTTATTTTTTTTTTAATGCTCCTCCAAGACCTGAAATTGACCACACGCGACAACCTGGGGGGTGGGTGGACTTTCACCTCTGGCATGCAGTCGCTAAGTACCACATGAAGCGCATCTTCAAGACACCAGATTGGAGGGTCAACAGACGTGCACTAATCAACTGGCAGCAAAGATCACGCTCATCCGCAACAGCTGATGGGGAAAAGGGAGCGTGCTGTGCAGCGTGGTCATTCCCTCCCGGAGCGAAAATCGCAGCCTGAGGATTCTGGGATACAGCCCACAAAACATCAGGAGGACCGGAAGCCTCCCACCTCTGCACCAAGCAGCATCGATATTGCACTTTTAAGCTGAAGATGTCCACCTAAAGAATGGAAGCACAGGGTAACGGCCTCACGTATTCGCAACAGAGAGGACACAGCCGCATGCAGGAAATGGTTCCTCTCTGAGCACTTCAGATATTTATACATTTCCTGGTACTGAAGGTCAAAGACTAGAGCATCAAAGCTGTGGAAGGTGAACTACGAAATGAAAACCTCTGCACCGTGCACATGCAACTACAGCAGAGTACTTATTCCCAACCTTAACGAGGAAGAGCAGATTTTGGTTCATTCATGTCCTCACAGAGAATCTCACCCCACAGTGGGTCGGGGACTGAACATCGACCTGCCCGTCTAACTTTGAAGAAGCAGATACAGGTACAGACAGGCTACTGTGGTGCCAAACCAGAGCAGATGTTTAAACTCCTCACAGGCACTGCGACCCCTTCCACTCCCATGAAGGCCAAGGTCCCAACTGTGGTTTGACCGGCAGCTGCTAGTCTCTCTGCAGCAAAAGCTCCACCTAGTGTTCATGCACTGCATGTTCCAATTGATGTTAATCGCAGATCCTGTGAATGCTATCACTGGGAAAGGACTCTAAAATTGTGGGGGGAGAAACAAGGAAGAAAAAAATAAATAAACCCCACCCACAAACGCAGGCAACAAAGCCCTGCCGAGACCAACTGCACAAAAGGAAGCACTGGTTCAAAATGGGAGGACAGGACAGCAGCTGGGTAAAAGTGCAATAGTCCCAAACAAAGTCCCTATTAGTGCTTTATAGATCCTGCTACAAGAAGCACCAAGTAGCCCAGATGGCCAAACACCTACACTTGGGGGTCACCGCGACACACAGAAACAGAAACACACAGAAAGTTAACGGTAAGAGTCGAATGTAGGAGTGACTTACACACAAAGAAGGTCAAATTGTCCTATATGAAGACACACACACACACACTGCACACGCACAGGATGCAAGGCCAACCATATTCTTACAGATGGAGAGAGTCACTGACACGCGCAGAAAGGGCATGGTCTCTTGGTGTCCTATGTCCTTGCCACTCAACAGGCTCTTTAGGGGGGAGTTCCCTTCCAGTGCCCACGCAGTGGACGGATTCATGTGCAATAGACATTGTGCAACCCAGTGCCACAATGGGAAGTGAAATAGTCCCTGAATGGAAACAATGAGCTTTCAAGCAAATGCCCACACACTGACCCTGGTGTCGTCTTGCCACACAGACCGGTGGGGAAAGGTTCTCATGCAAACCAGCCCCACCCACGCACAGACACAAAAATGTGAATCCTGCTTCTCAAATTACGATCTGCATCACACGGGTCCCGTCAACAGCCCAAGTCGATGTGGGGAACCTGCCCTGCTGTTCCTCTCCCCAACTACACAAGAGGTCCAGACACCCTCCCAAGCTCAGTGCATCACAAGGTATCAATGTTTTAATCTAGCTGTCAAAGTTTTGATCCTAGGAAATTATTCTTAATTTTTTTTTTTTTTTTTTTTTTTTTAAAAAGTACACATCATGCAGTCAATATTATAGTTTAAACAATCAACTTATGGCATCCATTCAACGTTTGAGCTGCCAGATTGCATTCTCGTAGAATTTTAAGAGTCATTGGCAATCCTCTGCAGCAGAGGTCGAGTGATGGAGCTGCAGGGCTCCCACGCTAGAGACACGAAGAGGGGCGGAGCGACGGTGGCGGACAGAACGCCATCTGGAGTCCCATCTATAAGAGGGAGAGGAAGAAAGCTGCCACGGAGAGGTTCCTGCGGGCCTCAGCGGGGAACCTGGGCAGCCCTGGGGCTGGAACCCAGCAGGATCTTCTATGGAGGAGTCCCATTTCCCCAGGTGGAGAGGAGGTTCAGAAGACCATTCTTCTCACAAAGAATGGCAGAAATTGGGAGGGGGGGGATTACAAGATCAGGAACCAGACTGAGGCTCAGCGGGCTGGGTCAGGTCAATTGGAATGGTGAGAACAGATGGGAGGTATGGTTTGGACGGGGATGGACCCAGCAAATCTTAGTGGTCCTCTTGGCACATGGGCAGGTTGACGAAGGTGAAGACGTTGTACTCGATCATGATGGAGAAGCAGAGGAAGACGGCGTAGAGCACTATGACGTAAACCCCCAGCTTAAAGTCCAGCTTCCACTTGTTGACGTGGATCCCCAAAACCTACAATGTAGTTGCAGGGGGAGCATGAGAAAAACATACACAGGAGGAGAGGAGTATGAACAGGTCAGCATGCAGCGTTAACCAAGCGGGACTGTGACTTACTGTGAGAGCCACAGAACCCAGGAGAAGTACCACAGAGTACACGAGCCCGGCGCTGTTGATCCGGACCTAAGGGCAGGAGGAGAAGGAGCTTGTCTACTTCGTCATTATACTTAAGATTCACGCCACATGGGCGTGAAAGGTCACCAAAAATGGACATGCTCGCAGGATGAATACCTCAGAGCCGTAGGACACAGCCATGGTCTGCAGGGCCCAGGGCACACCCAGCCCCACCAGGATGTCAAAGACGTTGCTGCCGATGGTGTTCGAGACCGCCATATCCCCCAGGCCTGCAGAGAGAGAAGGCCAGCTAACCGGGGGTGGGCACTAGCGCCCGACGGAGCCAAACCATGGATGCACATGGATGAAATGCCAGAAGCGTGTAGGGTAGATACACAAGTGTCAGGACGGAGAGATACAGCACCTTGTCGGGCTACGATGAGACTGGCGATGCAGTCAGGAACGCTGGTGCCAGCTGCCAGGAAGGTAATGCCCATGATGACGTCAGGGATTCCCAGGGTGTACCCAATTATCGTGACCTGCATATGGAGATGCCACATGCACCAGTGTAAGCATAGCTAAATGTTCAGGCATAAGTAAACAGCTTATGTACATTAAGGCTGCCCTCTAATGGTCAGATCAGGGTACTGCTGCTCGATCATTAATCCTCACTATATAGATATCGCGATGCACAAGTCCCTGCAGATAAGCTGTCCATCGTATACAAACAAACCCTCTCCACTCACCATCCACACCATGAAATATGAAAAGACAGCAATCCAGAGTGTGGACAGAATAAAGGTGAGCATGAAGAACTTCTCCCATCGCGGCTTGGCACAGTTTGGCACCGTAAAGAAAAGCAGCAGCAGAATCGGCCAGGAGATTATCCATTTTACCTTGTTCATCACACCCCCTACAGGAATGAGGAAAGACTGCAGCTTCAGCGGCAATATGCTCACGCCCACATTCGGTGTTCACAGCAGAGATCCACCCAACAGACGTGAGGCAGCAATATCATGCATCACAAAATGGTTAATAAAACTGGTTTCAGTGAGAAAGACCAATGGAATAAGGGGCGATTCAGTGATCAGTGTTGTAGTAGATGCTGTTGGTTGCGGTGATGCAGTTTCGGTAAGGGATGAAGATGATGATG
>JAODKF010000045.1:10287902-10308371 GCA_026779585.1 Mormyrus proboscirostris | reverse complement strand
ATGCACAGTCTCACAAGCAGTTTCTCACAGTCTCTCACACAGTCAAACGCACAGTCTCACATGCAGTGTCTCACAGAGTCAAGCGCACACGCAGTCTCTCACAAGCACAGATTCTCAGGCACAGAGTCTCACAGAGTCACACGCACATGCAGAGTCTCTCACAAGCACAATTTCTCACAGTCACACACGCACAGGCTCTCACATGCAGTCTCACACAGTCACACACACAGTCTCACATAGTCACACGCACACAGTCTCACATGCAGTGTCTCGCACAGAGTTACACGCACACACAGTAACTCACTCTTTTGCTTGCTCCAGCTTCTTTGCAGCCTCTTTCTTCAGCCTTTCCTTCTCCAGGTATTCTTCCAGTTCCCGCCCTTCCAGCTTTACCCGCCTCCTGATCTAATTTGTGCACATTATATACATATAGATAAAACAACTCACTCACCCACAGAAATTACACTGAGATGAGGCATCGCAGGGTCCCCTGACAATGTCAACCTCATGACTCATACCTCATACCTCCTGCCAACTACCTCTACCTGCACACAGGCCCACGTCTCACCTCTAGGTCGAGGATCCTTTCACCCGGATTATCGATCAGGTATCGAGCCAGGGTTCCGGGCGTGGTCCGGTATGTTAGGATGACCGAATTCTTGCCATCACGACACCACTGTATGAAGAGCTCGCGGGAGAACCCAGACTCCAGGTCCGGCTGGCTGCACAGCACCACCTTGGGGCTGGACACGCGGGCCAAGTCGGCCAGGCTGTGGCACAGAGACAGGTGACGGAACTGGAAGGGGTTGTTCCTCTTGTCCTCGAAGCACCTCATCAGCTTGTCGCTCATCCATTCGACCTACGGAAAGGATCCCATCAGCCCGTCTCCCAAACCCAACTGAAGACCGTAACCTGGAGTCTGAGACAAGCCGAGGGCAGACCTGCGACTTGGAGAACTCCACCACATTGTAGCTGACGTTGTTGAGCAGCGCGAGGGAGTAGGCCCCCAAACCGGCGTCCTTCGTCCTCCATATCTGATCGAGAAGCTGTGCCAGCTCCAGCACCCGGCCCGCGGTGTCCACGGCGATCAGCACGTTCCCATCGCCTCGCAGCGTCTCCATCACATTAGCTGAAGAGCAGACAGTCACCATTTAGGGTATACGACAGGGGGCGCTGAGGAGAACGCGGCGAGATACCGGCGAGGCTTACTGAGGAGCTGCTCGTCACGCTGCTTCCGGCGCGGCTGCACGTACGTGGCGTTGAAGGAGTCCGTGATGAGTAGCGAGGGCCGGCTCACCATCTCCAGGGAGCAGCCGTTAAGGTGACTGAACATGCACATGAGCCCCAGTGACACAAAGCCAGGCTGACGGACGGGAAAAGCCCCAACGCAACAGGCGGCCATAAACGCCTTTCACCAACCGCTGCAAAACTACAACACTTACATCTCCCTCTTATGGTTGAAGTCCACTGCGTACACAATCTCCTCCTCACCATCTTTCACAATCTTCCAGATGGTGCCGCCGATCATGTGACCCGCTGGCAGGGGAGTGATGGACAGGCCATGTCCTTTCCCTGAAGGTCAAAGGTCAGTTGTTATACACACAAAGGCTCATGCACCCTGAATACAGTGAAATGTCTGCACTCCCTCACCTTTCAAATTGACGATCTGCGAATACTTTAATTGTTGGATTTTGTCAAACGCTGAATCCACATCATCCAGGGTGAACAAGGTGAAGTCCTCAGTATTGTGGCGTGACTGGTGAGACATTCACTTGTGAGTCGTACCTCCAAAATCAGTTCACATCTTACTCCTGTGTGGACTATTCATTTCTGCACCAAAGGTGCACATTTACATCTAGCAGATACTTGTATCCACAGCAGGAAAGCAGGGCCAGTCAATCCCTGTTACGAGTTAAAGGCCACGGTCAAGGACCAAACAGGCCAAAGGATTTGAACCAGGACCTTCTGGACACAGTCCTAACCCACAGTCACACACTAGCTACAGTATAAGCAGCCCTAAGCATTTGCATGTCTGCAAGCTGCTCATTACTTTTACCAAGTGACTTTGGCTCATCGCTCACCTGATATAGGTCATACATGAACATCTGTCCCATCTTGTACACCGGGATGGTGGCGTAAATGGTGCAATTCAGCCCCAGCTTTCCAACAGCATAGGGCAGAGCACCGAGATGCAGGGGGTCTGGATGAGATAGCAGCACGGCATCCACCTGGTGAACATGCCTGAGCAAGAGCAATGGGAAGAGGAGAGGGGGGTGTCATAGATTAGGTGGCATTTGAGGGCAACATGCCCAATCGGACCTGCAGGGGGAACAAAGGCTGGAGTTTCACCCCACCTTTTAATGGCATCGATGATGTCCATGGAGAAGCTCTCATCCCAACCGCAGTCGAGCAGGAAGCGGAACTCGTCGACCTGCAGCAGGTAGCACAGTGCCGACTCCTCCTGCACTCCCGACAGAGCCGTCAGCTTTATAATGGACGTCATTTTCCTCCACTACGGAAACTGTCACAATGATAAACAACAGGCTGATTCACGCAGCAGTATACAATCTCCATAAATACACTCTAAGAACACACAGGGAACTCGACCATTCAAGAGCACCGTCGCATCTCAAAGAGGGTAAAACAAGTTTCGCTCACACATCCAGTGTGTAAGGCAAAGTACCTCTTAGGTTAAATATATCCATCGTCAGGGACCCTCTTTCCTAAATGAGCCCGAATATTTTATATATACGTATGTTGATGGTCTAGCAATCATAGTACCAGGAGTACCTTTCTGCAAATTAGGCAACGTTCAAAATTAAGACACAAATACGTTATTTTACTATTTACAGTGGAGTACATTTCTAATACACCGAGACAAATAGTTAGGCAGTATACTAGCCAGTTATCTAGTTTTAAGGTTAGTTTAAAACTACACCTACAAACCTCAAATGGCTACACTAGTTAAATAAAACAAAACTTAGTGGGCATACAAAACGAGGTGGTAACCCATAATCAGCAATAGTAGATAAAAATATAAAAACTGTAGAACAATTCTCAGGTAGTTGTATTCCTAGCCGAGGCACAGGGCAAATTTGGTAACTAGATAACTCTTTAGAAGACGAATAAAATCAGAAACATACCATGAACGCTCATAGGGACAACAATATGTTTTTTATAAATTATATTAGAGGATTTTAAAACGAGGAGCCAACATGTTGACGATATTTGAATTAATACCCGCTACAAAGAACCGCACTTTCTTCTGTTACCGGTTCGCCATTACTGATGAGTCAAAGGTGAAAGGGTATTCGGTTGTACCATTCCTCAAAATGTCAATCAAAATAATATAGGTGAATAAAAATACATCAAACACATATTATCAAACACCGCCACACTATAATAAATATTAAAATCTGCTTCGACATTATTTAAATAACTGTTCGTTTTATTTCATGTCATTTAACGCACGGTATATTATGGAGCATCCCCAAAATGAGCTTCCTCGAGAGTTGGATCAGTCCAATGTCCTCCGCCGTTAGCGCTAGATAGCAAGCGAGGGTGAACTTGGAGGTTAAGGTAAAATTTAATTGCATATCTGCATTAATCTCACTATGCTCCATTTATAATAAATATAGTCTGTCCTACGTTTGTTGGCATGCAGTTTTGTGTGATTTGTAAGAGATGCATGACTATTCTGCTCGGTATCTATTGCTAGCTAGGCTGTCTATCGCTATCCAACCCAGCCATATTGATACGGAGTGGATTAGCAACAAAATATTATTAATTTGCAAAATCTGAATATACCAAATGTCCACATTTTAATTAGCTAGATTTGACTTGATTGAAATCAACAGCACATGATACAGCTAAGCAGATTTTTCTTTTAATGGCCCACTTTTAAAGTCCCTCGTGAAATCGAAGCTGCTTACCGATGTGTTGTTATTTAAGGCTCTTATCTGTAGTAGTTGAAAGTGATTCTTGTATAGCTGTGCAGAATGAGACGTGATCCATGAGAAATATCTGCTTTTACGGATTTGTTACCGCGTTCGACCCACATTAACATTTTGTATATCAAAGCCCTGAAAAAGAAGGCCCTAGATGCGTGCATTTTTGTCAATAATTCGTAGAAGTAAAGGAACTCATTTAATGTTGGTTAATTAAATATCAAGTCATTTGGAAATTCGGCACATGAATTGTGTCCAATATCGATGTTAGTCATTAGTGACACCTCAGATATCGCTGTTTACTGCGTGACATTCAGCATTAAATGTGTAAATTTACAGTTTTTTTAAGAAACATGGTTGTAAAGCTCGAGATCTTTTAATTTCTGGTACTTGATTGAATACAGAAATTATGGTGATCCTTCTATGTATTTGCTGTCTCATAAGCTGTGTCGATTTTACACTGACGTGCATGTAATATGAAATAATATGCATTTTATCATTTCTTCTTCAGGAAAGATGGTTAACTTTGCGTCCATGCTGCGGGACCACTGGGTCAACGTGCTAGTGCCCCTTGGATTTGTGATCGGCGTCTACTTGGACAGAATGAATGATCAGAAGCTCACAGCGTTCAGGAACAAGAGCGCACTGTACAGCAGGTTAGTGCATGTTTCGGTTGTGAGGGAGGCCTGTAAATATGCAACGTTAATACAGACCAAAAGAGCCTTTATTTCTCTTTTTAATTATAGGGAGCTGAAGCCAGGAGAAGACGTTACCTGGAAATGATTTGTCTGGACAGGGGAAATATTTAACGTTCACACAATCACCGAAGAAATCACCATTCCTGATTCCTGCTTGGGGAACAGTCATTCATGATTCTTTTCATTATGTAATTTAAAACAAAAAGTTTAAAATGAAGTTAGGTCCTTGGTGTATTTGGAAATTGTGAACGCTGTATATAAATCTTTAATTAGCCAAACCAAACTGTATTTGGTGTGTGTAATATTTGTCATTGCTATAAAGCAGTATACCAAGGAAAAGCGTTCCCATGAAACCAGTTTTACAAGGGGTGAAGAACATATTTAAGGGCTTTTATGCACTCTTTTTCTTCCGCAGTTCGTTCATTCTCAGCACTGATCCTAAGGGGCCAGCCGGGTCCCAGCCAGGCCCTTGCTCAGCACACGTGCCCTTAAGCACCACATTCTGCTCTGTTATCTGCAGGCTCGGAGCGCTGTAGTGATGTAATGGAGCTCGAAAGGCTTCTTCAGGATCTCCTGCCAAAGTGGTTCCTCCCCCACGCAAGCGTGTATGAACTGCAGAGTGTCTCTAATTGAAATGTAAAAATAGACCTCAAAGATAAGAATATTTTTATGGATCTTGCCCCCCCGGTACTGACGATGTATTCTATAAGCAAAGTGCTAGAAAGCGGTCAGATTAACACATGCTGTCATTTGTAATTTCAAAGAACTACAGCGATGTGAAGATATTTCATTCATAAAAAGCTCTTATTCATTATCCAACATGGGGTCATGCTGGAGTCTGGAGCCTATCCCAGATGGTATGGGGTCCAAGGCGGGGGACACCATGGATGGATTCCAGTCCATTCCAAGGCACACACGATCAAACATAAATATAGCCAAAAATAGAGAGGCACCCGTTAGCCCAACCATGTCTTTGGACTGACGGAGGACTCCCACGTGACGTTGGGAGACCATGCAAACTGCACACACGTGGTGCAGAGGCAGGATTGGAACCTCAACGCTGGAGGCGTGAGGCGATGGCACCACACAACGTGCCATCTCCATCAAAAGATGTTTCAAGTGGGGATGGGAGACTGACAGCATCATCATCCTGCCTGAGGGAAAAATATTCCAGATTCTCTAGCACAAGCAAGTCTGAAGAGGTTCAGCAGTTTTATAAGTTCAGAACCATGTTCGCCGTATGAAGAATACAGCAATGATAGAATGACATTAAATAATATATTAAAGCCATTCATAATAAAACATTTTAATAAGCGGGGAACTTTATGGGTCTAAAAATCAAATCCTGGTGTGATTTTATTCCACGTAAGCTTAATGTTCAATGTATGTGAGGTGGAACAGAGGCTACATTGCGCATATGTTTTATATTTAAAAAGCTGAAGATTAATATTGTTGGGAAGAGCAAACAGGTGTGTTATTGTGATCATAATGATAAATATGCAGGGAGAGACTGTAATGAGTCCCTTCTGTGTAAGAATACAAACACAGCACTTGGCAGTGCCCGTAACCAGCAGAGAGTGGACTACGTTTTGTTAGCTAAGCTGGGAGGACCCTTGGGAACGGGGGGGCTTGCTTATTTCCAAACATCCAGCCTTTGATTCTAAAGTATTTTATGGTGGCAAGGGCTGCACCCTTTCCCAGAATCAGAATAATTGCTTATTTGCATTTTTGTAACAAACTACAGGCTTCAACATTAAAGGCACGTTAGTTGCCGACTCAACTCTTTCAAACTTCTGAACCCATGAATAGAATTGATCTGAACACCTGTTCACCTCCAGAGGCCTGATCTCGTTAAGCAACCAAGTGGGGCCACCTTGTGTACTTTAGTGCCAAGATGAATATTCATACATTTTATAAAATATAAATCAATAGGAGTAACCCAGCTGCTGTTTATAACGTAAATCCCCAATCTCACACTGACATTTTAGGCTTTGCAGCCCCAAAAACTGCTGAAGCTTTCCCGTTGACCTCACTTATGCATTGGGTTAATCTAAGTGTTATTTCGATTAGTCAATCAGTACCCTTTTGCTTTTCTGGAACATGAGTTAAGAGGTTCAAGAAACAGGACCCTCAATACCCTTTTTTTTGCCTGGAATTTTATTATATGACCACATACACCACAGGAGGAGAGACTTCATGAGAACTGCAAGGCTTCGGAAGTCTGGACCAGTCCTTTCTCGAACAGCAGCTCTGCCAGGGACAGCTGGAACAGAGGGTGAAGGAGACGGGAAGACTCGTATAAAGAAACCATCGAACCCAGAGATGACAGTGCAAGAATTTGGTGACATCAACAAGGGTGTGCAGACAAGCTGTATAGCACGGCCACTTGAACGGATCTGCTTTTAGCATAGCCGCATGCTATCGAAATCACCTGGGATAAGACAGCCTAAACACCACTGGTACCCCTGCCTGGATCCAGGGACACACTAGCCTGGAGCTGGCAAACTTTATTATAACCCAAGATGAGTGAAGAGTCACTGGGAAGGCTGTCATATGAACAAATCTCACCTGCATTTGCAATAAATGTTTTGAAGCCACTAGAAAGTGAAGCAGGAGGTGATTAGGTGGTCTTAAAGCCATTTTTTTGCCTTACTCATACAGTACATCCTCCTGGTGTACGTCACACCCTCCCAGATCTACAGCCGCCCCTCTTTGACAGGTGAGGTTGGTGACAGTATGAGCCCCATGATAAATATTTACACACCAGATCCAGCTAGACTAACACAGGGCTGCTTGATTATGGCAAAAATCATAATCGCGATTATTCTGGTCAATACTGACATCACGATTATTTAACTCATTGACCTTGGAAATATTGTGCACTTTTTAAAAGTCTAGTCTTTTAAAACGGTGGATTTCCTTTAAGTATATAATTCAACTGAGAAACGAATAAGGGACTGGAATGGGGTGGCTGGATTTCTAACACAAGACAAAATGTAGCACAATAATCGTTTTATCTTGATTTTGTTTTGATAATCGCCAGAAGCCAAAATAAGTGAAATTAAAATTCAATCAATTGCCAAGTCCTAGTGTAACATAGGCAAACATCATTGTGTGTATTTCTCTGTGTGTGTGTGGGTTTGCATAGACCACATTTGAGGACCAAATTGTCCCCAGAGTGTAGTAAAACCTGAAATTTCCCTACTTCTGGGGGCATCTTTTGAGGTCCCCATTTGGATAACCTCAATTTTATAAAAATATGTGAATGCAATCAAAAAAGTACTTTGTATTTGGGTTGGTTACTTATGGTTAAGGTTAGGGATGGGTAGGGGTGTCATGATTGATAGGAAGACCAACTTGTGTGTGTGTGTTGTGCACATGCATACAAGAGTCATAAACTCTACCTTGTCTTCAATGGTGTCACATGGCAAACTGCCCACGGAGACAAATTTGGGAGAGGAGCGGATCAGGAACTCTACGCCATCCGTGTGCTGTTAAGAAAGCGGGCTGACTTCAGGCCTGGGAGGAGCGCTGAGCAGGCGTTTGAGGGACACCGATGGAGGGATCACTCACAGGCCATCTACAGCCATAATGATGTTACACTTAACCAGCACACTATCTGCCACGTGTGAGCAGTCAATATACACACATTTGTGTCTCTTTGTAGCTTCCGTTACATTGAAAGACTGATGATGCTAAAGGACGGTGCCTTTTCTGTAGCATTTCATACAGCATTCCAACTGATACTGCACTGCGTGATAAAATAAGAGGGGAGCTACCTCAGGGTTTATTTCAAAGCACTTTGGCTCCTCCTTGTGGTAAACCCTGGAATTATCCACAGTATGATGCAGAAAGACTGCGTCCCCCTCACTGCACAACCTGTTAAAGTAAAAATACAGACTTCTCAGACTACACAGAGAAAATCCTCGATAACAAAAACCTGACTAGAAAGAAGATGGATGCATATTTATCACTCTTATGCAAACTTCACATTTACTGGTGTTTGAGATGATAATTATACACAAATGTAAAATAAATAAAAGTAAAAAATGATAGGTACTGGTTGGAACATAGCTTAGAACTTTCCAGAAAGCTTCAAAAAGGAAGAAGTACCTGGCGATTCCATCCCGAATCAGCCGGATTTTGGTCTGAGCTTTTATGTGTGCCTTCACCTCTCGGGCCTGCCCATCTTCCCACCTGGTTGGAGCTCCCTGCACACTGCAGGCCTTTTCCTCTGCAAATGACAGCAGGCATAACCTGTCACTCAGCGAACAAGCTCCGCCCACCCAGCCAATTTTCCTGCAGCCCAGGCATAGTGCCTGCATAAGGATGGTCTGCAGAGAATTGCCTTTATATCTGACAAACTCCTGTTGTCCCAGAAAGGCTTGGGCAGGACAGAGAGGGGCGTTGGAAGGCAGTACCTGGGGTGAGCACCGGGGGCAGGCAGTCATGCAGGAATTCCTTGGCCTTCTGGTCGACCGCGGCGTCCACTGGAGCGTAGCTGGTAAGCTTCTTCATGAGGCCCAGTAAGTGCTCTGTGAACTGGGCTCTGCGCGGGTCCTCCTGGTACCATAGACAGACACAGAAAGCCCATTAGCAGGCTCAACTTCACCACAACTCTGTACGATTTGGAGGGGAAAAGGGCAGAACATTACGCCAAACCGGCCTATCAGCAACCGACAGTATTAAAACAAAGATGCTGAAATCATTTTCGAAATGTCACACTGTTCGCACCTTGTCGGAGTTCTGAACCCCCATGTAGGTCAGATAATCCAGCGGTAACCCCTTTCGAAATTCCACATCCTCCTCCATGCCCATTTCCAAGGCAGCTGGGACAAGCTGTCATTCACAATATGGCCATTAGGGGACACCAGTGATACACCCATAATTTTTCTATCAGTCACAGACAAGCGCATGCATGATGTGTAATCTCCATTTTAAGTTTAGCTGTTTAATTTCCTTTATGGTTCACAAATATTTTTGATTTCAGTTATTTAATAAGTGCACTAGTCCATGAAAAATCCTTTGCTTAATAACTAAAGCTGGATACACAGGGAAATGTCTCATAGACATAAAATAAAAATGAGAAAATGAGGGAGGATGGGACCTTGTGCAGAAGGTCACCCCAACTGTTTTTCTGGTAAGAGGAAATGGTGATGTGAAGCGAGTGATCATCGGGGAGACAGTCCCCCTGGTGGATAAAGCCGCGGGGGAAGTACAGGAGGTCGCCAGCTTCCAGGACCACTTCCAAAATTGGCTTGCCGATCTCTGATTGGCTGAAGTTGGCTGCAGAATGACATGAGGGCAGGTCCAGAAGATGAGCTTTTCGATAAGGCTCCATTTCATTTTTACAGTGTCACTGAATTTGTCTACAAACTCCTCTCTGTTTAAAATACATTGTTAAAAAACACCATGCTGTTTTTTTATATATTTTTATAGAAAATACACGGACGCTGTCTGATCTCCTTTGGCTACAAAAATGTGAAGCTCCCTTCATCTCCCCGTTAGTCTCTCTGCTGTTGGGTTTGACTGGGATCCACAAAGAGTATTTACGTCTTCTCTAATTCACCACAGGTCCAGCCTGCTCGGCCATCGGGGGGGGGGATTGAAAAAAGCAATTATCCTTTCTGTGTCGTAGCAGGCTGTGAAAGGGCTTAAATTACCTCTATGCACACGTGCTCGTCAACAGGAGCGGAGGTAACCTAGCAACAGGCGCCGTCACGTGCAGCTATCAAAGGACCCGTTTCATCTCGCGTCCTCAACTTTGCCGTCACGTGAACCTGTGACCCCGTGTTATTCCGCGTACACTGCCGCCAAATACGGCTATAAATAGTCTCCCGTTAATTCTAAATTTCACACCTCCACACTTTGGTGTTTGCGCGTGCGCTTGCATGCGTGTTCGGGGCGACAGAGTGCTTACGGCTGGAGAGAACAGGAAGCACTTCATCCTCGGACCTGTGGAACAGCAGAGGCTTCTCAGTCACAGGTGACACGCAGCTTTACTCTTCATCCACCTCTTGTACACTCGTCGCTACATTACATTATGTCCAGATCTGCAGCACTTCACACAGTCACCAGCCTCTCACCTGGGGTTATAAACCCGCCAGTGCTTCTTGCCCTCCAGCTGGATGATGAAGGCCTCGATGTCGTCGTAGTGGGGAGCAAATCCCTGTGTTCCTTGAGGCGTCAGGTACCTGAAAGAGAAGGCGGGCCTGACCCTAAGTGGCTACGCTAAACACAGGCCGCACGTCACCTTCTGGGAGGGACCCTCTCGCCAATTTGCATAAGCACATGTTTTTGTGCAGCCCAAACACACACAATATCCCATAATCAAATAACAGCAAACGGTAAGGTTCTTTTCACTGGAGAGGTAACCGATCAGCACGAAGTTTTCAGCAGAAAATAGGAAAGGTTTTTCCAACGAAAAAATATAAGGAATACAACTGAGGGGCCATGGCCTCCTCCGGTGAAACATCTGGGTCACGTTAAATGGACAGAATCTCACGATTCAATGCTAGGGGGCAAAAAGAAGCTGTCATGTTAGAGAATAGAACTCTTCAATTTGAAAAATCCTCATATCACGGGGAAGCAGAGGGTCATGCTCAGAGTTAGAGATTAGCCAAACCCCGGGGCGGGCGGCACTGCAGCGGGGCAATGCTGCCCCGAGCACGGGGCGCGGCTCTTGCTCAAATTCAGCCAGGGTCTGAACTTACACGTTGGCGCCGGCCATGGAGCCAAATAGCTCCTGAAGGATGGAGAGCACGTTCCACACGGTGGACGAGAAGGACTGGGGGTTCAGAATGCGCAGGGAGCAGCCGCGCTGTGGGGGGGTCCACGGCAGCCACCGGCAACGAGAGGGAGAACAAGGGGCCCATTTAGGAGACTCCAGGCGAGCAGAAGCCATGAGGAGCTCAAAGAGCCAAGTACAGGCATTATTATTATTATATGCGGGTCATTTACCTTGGAGGCTGGAAGATGGAGCTGGGAGTGACGTCACACCCGACTGAATTATATTCCAGTACAACAAACCAGAAAGCCAATATCACCGATACCAGCGGATAACGCATTACAAACATCGCAGCAACATATTCACAGACAGCGGCTGGACAGTACTGTGTGTATGACCGATTTAATGAGCCACCAGTTAGACGTAACTGCTAATGAACAGCTTTCACTTCTGTTGATGAGGGGCGTGGCGGCTGCAGATGTGCGACCGATTTTCCGAATCAAAATTCCGACTTACAGATAATTCTTCATACCGTCCAGACATTATACCACAGTATATGGTATTTTGACAGTACTCTCAAAAACATCATCTGGGAATTTTTGAAATTTTGCCGATAAAACATTCCAAGTATGACTACCAAAACCCTGCAATACAGCGTATTACCACATTACCACAAAAGCCTTGCACGAGTTGAACAAAGAAAATGCACAAGAAGCCAGGAAGCCATCAACATTTCAAACAGGGCTGTCAGCAGTGCGGGAAAAAGACCGTAACAACATATACAACACCCATCGCTTTCATTTCAAAATACGTACCATTTCTGATTATCTCATAATGAAAAAACAATTGAACGTGAAGCGGATGCTAGTCTGACAGAAATACCACACACCTCAGAGCCCAGAGGAAATGTCCGTGTGAAAGGGCCCACGAGAGAGTACCTTGTAGAAGTCCCAGACAGCAAAAGGCAGAGCTCTGCCGGGGGGGTTGTGTGTCTCTCTCCGGCCATTAGTGTAACTTGTGACGTCCAGGTTCACTCCAAACTGAACATTATCCTGAACGGTAAGACAAAAATAAGACTAGAATATTAAGGACAAAAATAATAACTTGGATGAAGCCGCCATCAGGGGGCAGTGTGTGGCTCAACAGATATTTCTCAAAGGAATAAGGAAGGGGGGGGGCATTTCAGTAAACCTGTACTCATACTTGTGCATCATTTGCATTTCAGTAGACTGTTGCTAATTGCAAACAATCGGATAAAGACTGGGAATGAACATGACATCACAGGAAGTTTTCCCATCCCAAGATGCCCAGCGAGGAGTATGACAGAGTAATTAAAATGACTGATTTCTTACATACTTTTATGTGTGATCTATAGAGACAATATCTCTTTTCGTCTGCCAATCTGTTTTTGTGGAGACAGGTCATACACTATTGCCGTCAGGCAGCTTGACATTTAATACAATTATTTTTCTAGACACGAGTCAAAGCCCAAGGCATCAGGCCCACAAAAAAATAAAAAAAAATTCAGACAAATAAAGACATAAGAAAACAATTATTTTTCAGTCAATTTCTTTCTAGCATCCAGAACAAATACTGAAAGCTGTGATGAAAGCTAATATACTATGGTATCATACAGTACTTTGATTTAAACCAAACTGCCACAGAAATATGGCGTAAAGAGAAAGCAGTCTAGTTTAGCTACCGATTAAATTAAAAAAAGACTACATCTGCCTATTTGCCAAAATATTTTTCCATATAAATCTCCTTGGCCTGAGCACGCTTTCGTCATCACCATGCAGATTTTCTGTGTTGAAGAGAACATAGGAAGGAAAGCACTGTTACAAAGCAGAATGGAATTCGTGATTGATGTCCTGATTTTGTGGCTGATTTGGAGTTTGTTTTGGGGCTAATGACATACTTCCTGATCTGTACAGCCTACCTGATCCGTTCCACCCAGGTTCGGTTCATGTATGGTGTGCACGTGTGCATGCGTGTTGTCAGTCGCATCATCGACATCACGTCTGTTATGCGTACCATGGTACAGATAGCGATCAGACTAGACGCACGCCATGCCCCAATCCAGCTGAACCGTGGACTTCTTCATGCGGGCCCAGACATAGTTTAGCAATCACACTAGTCAAGTGAACTAGACTTTGGGGGTCAAATGTGCTTGGCCACAGTATAGATCATCTAGTGTGAGCATACCCCGACGCTAGACGACCTTACTTCTCTCAAAATCCGATCGAACTCTGTGGTAGAAAACAGGCCCTTGTAATACTCGGGATTATGTCGTCTGATTAAAGCTGGCTTCTTCTCCCACATCTCTCTGAAAACCATGGAAAAACATTTCTGAAAAAAAACTACATTTAGACATCTATACAAGAAACATCTTCTAGATGCCCTGGGACGCATCCTCAGGTCACAAACAGTGATTATTCTTACTCCACTTTGCTATACAGGAGTGTTTATTATTAAATGAAGTACAGTACAGGAAAGATGAGGAATTAAATTTATTAATTTATCTACTGGGTAAAATCGAACACACTAATCCAGTTACACTAGAAACACACACCTATTACCAGAATACTCATAAATATACAAGAAAACAGTAAAGGTAGCAGGTTCTGCTTCATAGCTGTTCTGTGCACTAAAAGAACAGCCTGTTTGTGGAACAGTGGTCTACTGCCCACAAGGAGGAGAGACCTGGTCTTTGACAAAAAGGTTACCAGTAGTGAGCAGAATGTGCTGTTGAACCTTTGAACGAAACCCAATCAAAACCACATATACATTTTTCATACATCTAGCCAATCAGTATAAAGTGCATTTGGGGACGCAAAAATGATGTTTGTCCGGGGAGGTCAGGACCATAGTAGGTGGCGGACCGAGTGGCAGGGAACAAACGAATCACCGAGGGGCTCATGCTGGGACTGACAAAAAATAAAGGAGTACAAAAGAGGAGGAACAACAGAGAGAGACCAGGGTCATGCTGGGAAAAGCACAGCTGTAAACCTCTGAAAACAAGCAATGTGAGGCTGGCTACCTGAAGAAGCTCTGTGAGGGGATTGGGTGGATCAGCCAGTCAAAGAGCCGGTTGGCCCTCTCCCTGCTGCTCTGAATCTTTGCCAGATCCACCAGCAGAGTGTCCAGGGCTGGCCCTTCAACCCCCTTTCTGCTCGCCAGTGGATGTGCCACCTCCATAGCAGAAGAAGCAACTGATGATGCATGTTAATTTTTATTTAACTATCCAGTTAATCCTGGATCAGATCACATCTGCATCTACCTCAGCTTATTATGGATAGTTTTATACAATAAAGAACTGAGTAGCAATGACTTCCACCATATTTCACGGGAAAACACAATATAAAAACCTCAGATCAATATTTTATTTAGTGGGTACTTAATTATTTCTAACATGAAATTGATACCGTTTCACTTAAAGGCAGGCAGGGAGCAAACAAAGTTAGACGACCCAACATGCTCATTCCTTATATATAACTCATTCCTTTATAGCCGAGCAATTCCAAACATTTTAATTACTCAGAGAAGTGACTGTCATCTTTGCCCTTCAAAAATGCGACTGGGAGACTATAGGTTAATCCCCCCAAACTTACCGGTGCCGGCTTTGCGGTATTTTCTTCCACATCTCTCACAACAAGTGTGGAAGTCTGCTTTCTCTTTATTTTCTTACTTGATTTAGAATTCTGAGCATTCACATTAGGCCTTTTTTTCTTGTGTGCAACCTTGAATTATTGGAAAAAAGTTAACGAAAAACGGAGTCACTTGGAAAGATACGAATACACATTTTGGTTACTCAATGTTTGTACATTGTGCTAAAGAAAGAAAAATAACCAATGAAGAAGGACTGCAGAAATATTATAACAGAAATAAATAAGATGGTTCAATATTTTTTAAATTTAAAATAGCGTTAGGGTAGAACAGGGGTGGGGAGTACATGCTGACCGGAGAATCTTAGCCAGCAAAAAGTATAATGATGCATTATATAAAAGACGTATGCCAGACAGACGTCTCGAAAGAGTGCCCTCATGTCAGAGTACTTCACATACCTTTAACGAAGACGGATCTTTTTGTAAAATCGTCTGGTATAGAGCAAAAGCAGACACACGTGTTTTCTCCATCACTCCGTCGCAATTGTCTTACGTCATTATATCGCGACGTAAAATATGAGCGCTCCTTATGACGTTTATGTTTATGATCATTTATTTTATATTTTACGGTGAATTTGTCAACAATGTACGCTTGTGTTATATGGCAATTTTACGAATTTTACGCATAACGACTCGTATAGTTCATAGCTGCTGCCGCGTATTCAGTGAAATGCATATTTAATATAGGGTGACCAGGTAATCCATGTCAGGGAGGACAGCCTGAGCTAGGACAGGATTTGTAAATTACCATTTCAATTAAAAGGACCTGGATTTCACTTGAGCGTTGAGCTCTTGTTGTGTGCTGATTGGCCAGTCTCCTATAATCATGCATGTGTCACTAATGCTAATGTGAAACAGCTGGATGAGTCTTTCAGTCGAGGAAACAAACCAGTCAAGCACAAGAAGATCTGAACTATTTAGCCAAACACAGGAGCCTTTCATTTTGAAAGTAGTTTGTAAAACCCGAAGTAGCTCAAAGTGTCCTCCCTGACATGGATTATCTGGTCACCCTAGCATATTTCCAGCTATAGTTGTAGACTGGTTATGCACAACAGGATGTATCCTGAAATTCCTTGCGAAGTATTAGTTGATGTAAATAGTTTCAGTTCCTTGGTCCTCTTTGGAACATAAATGTATGTATTCTGTCTGCGTCATAGTTTACTCTGTCTTTGTCCCATTACCTGACCCAATACGTGCTAGTGAAGATAATGAACAATTGCCACTGTGTTTGCATGTAGTATGGAATAACTGAAATGGTTTAGAGCTGAACCAAACGATAGCTATATCATATCATATATGGGGCGGTGCAGTAGTTAGCGCTGCAGTCTCACGGCAAGACGGTCCTGAGTTCGTTCTCGGGTCTTTTCTGTGTGGAGCTCGTTCGCTCTCCCCGTTTTTGCCGGGGGCTCTGGTTTCCTCCCACAGTCCACAAGCGTGCAGGATAGGTTGATTGGTGAATCTAAATTGGCCCTGTAGTTCTGTGTGTGCTCTGTGGTGTGTTGGCGACTGCCCAGGGTTGGTTACTGCCTGCGTCTATTGTTCCCAGGATAGGGTCTGGTTCCCCCTGCAACCTTAGCTGGGATTAAGTGGTTTCAGAAAATGGATGGACTAAAGGATGTCTATTTCTGGTATAATAAGCTTATTTTCATTTCACAATCCCACCTCTGGGCATCACATTGACAAGGAGTAGGGTACACCGCCAGGTGCTTTTGGCAAAATAGAGTAGGATCACTATCTGTATTTCTTCAATGGATAACTGTAGACTTCCTCGGGTCTTCACTCTGTTCTGTATCTGCATCTGCTATCATTATTCACAAAGAGTTTGGATTCTGCCTTCCATCACTGATTCACCAATATTCATCCAAACAGCCTAATAACTCAATGTAACTTCATGCTGTCTTTGGAAGGTTACAAGGATGCAGCCTACAAGAAAGTCACCCTTTACGCAAGTTATTTCTAAGACAATTATTCCAATAATATGTAAGCTAGCAATGGGCAGAGATAAGACACAACTTGATATATTAATATGCGGAGAGAATATATAGTTTACTTTTCGAATTAGAGAAACAAGCTTTCCCATTGATCCTGAAGAACCTCAACACAAACAAATGGCTATTGTCTGTTATTATTAGACGAGTAAAATGGACCGAAAGCAACACGAGAAAAGACATTCTTAAATTAGTCCAAACACATTTTAACTGTGCTATGTTCCTGTAAATATTTTGTCAAAGTAGGCCTACATAAAAATAACTGGATTACTAGGTAATTATAGGTACAATAAGGTAACAATTACTAGGTGATTATATAAGAAATTATCTATAATGTCTTTGCTTTAACATAGTACAGTATTTATGGTAAGAGTAAAACTTTGCTGCCACGTAGCAAAATAAAAACCCTGCTTTTTTTAATGTCATATATCCAGAATTCATGTCCAGTTAAATGAAGTTTGTTATCTGAATATTATTAGACATTGTAGTGCTGCAGCGCATTATTTCAGCTTTTTTTCTTTTTGTGTCGTTGTTAAATGGGTTAAAATGCCCTTATTTCCTTCAGTGTTGTTCAGTATCCTGGTTCGCTTTGTCCTAGTTTTAGTGATAACAAGCATTAAGACATCTTTTCTAAAATTCCTGCTGTAACCTCTGCCAAATCACTAATTTACAGAACGTAGTTGCAATCAATAACAGAAACAATGGGGAGGGTGGACTTCCTAAAGCACTGTGAAGGGAATCAGGGTTCAGTAATTCATTTTGGCTCACATGAACAAAACATAACTTTCAAATGTCAGAGCAAAATACCTCAGTTACTGTATTTAAGGGGAACAATTAAATCATAGTGAGAACACTTTTTGTGTGTGCAAACATAAACATACAATTACACGTAACAGATATATTAACACTGGCTTCTCATTTGATTTCGTAGTCTATGATCGATAGAAGCATTTCATGAGGTCGTAATATAATAATGGAAAAATTCAAATAAATCTATAAAATTGAATGAGAGCAGTATTTTCCCTTTTTCTATTTACATTTATTGCTTCCACTTGAGAAATCTTAATTGTAACTCGTACTGATTTCGCTGATTTTCTTTTAAAAACAGTCTTGAATATCATGAGTGAGTTTCCCAAAGCCTTCTTAACGCTACATTGTTCATAAGATTCATGTTAAAATATAGAAATTGTAATTGACGTAGCGTTAAGAAGCCTTCGGAAAATCACTCCATATCAGTGTCCATTACAGTTATTGTTATGGCCCACTGGTAAATGATACACTTTATTTTCTGTCTAAAAGAATAATATTGGAGAACGAGAATCCGTAGTGCTGACATGGGAATTAAAAGTGTGTGAATGTGCATAGCCGCTTTCCTGGAACAAGAACCTTTTGCTTGAACAAGGGTCTTTTCTTTTGCTCACACCACAGGATCTCGGCCTGACTGTAGTTCCTCGCAGGCAGTTCCGGAACCCTTTTTAAGTACCTACTCTAGACCCGATACTCACCAAGGACGTGCTTACAGTGAGCTTGCTGATTGGTTGACCACAAACACCGACGCTAACTTGGAAGTTACGCAAAGTGCAGAAAAATAGTAAAAATGGACAGATGGAGTTTTTTTTTTGTACGCAGTCACCTTTAATTAATCAATTAATAATTTTTGCTTGTGTTTCCATATTTCTGCATCGGAAAATGTGATCGCTAACCAATACAGTGGTACCGCAGAACTCAAACTTAATCTGTTCAGAACTCTGGTTCGAATCCTAAAATGTCCTGATCGAATTTTCCACATAAGAAATACTGGAAAACCAATTAATTGGTTCCCAGCCACAAAAAAAATTACACCTAAATATGTTTTGTTTTTTTTTTAGCATTTAAACACAAAATGAACAGGATAAAAAAGCATTTTTTTCTTAATGGCTTCCATGAATGAATGTACCCCAGCACTATCCCTGTCCTGCCCCGATCGTTCGCTCCTTCCGTGTGCCACGCCCCATTCACCTCGTGTGGAATCCCAGTGTGATCAGCTGTTTCTGCTAGTTGTCATTAGTCCCCTGTATTTATTGCACGTTTCATGCCTTGTCCACACATACACGGGTATTTTTTTTTTATTTATTTAAAAAAAAAGTACCTTTTTCTATACGTCTTGGGCTTTTATCCACACGTAAATGGCGTCTTAGGTCACTGAAAACGGAGCTTTTGCAAAACTGGTGAACATTTTAAGAAACTCCGTTTTCAGTGTCGACATGTAGACAGGAAGAAGTTTTTGGCTCGAAACGTCACATTGTGCGCCATTGTCCATTTTGTTTAACGTCAGAGCGTGCACGTTTTCTGTATACATTAGGCGAGTTTGAGCAATGGTGGACATAGCCGAAATAATGCTTGTGCTAACCTTGCTAACAGGACTTCTTACATGTGTACAGATAAATATTGTCACTCTTGCATTATATTGATCAACACAGGCGTCAGAATGTGTGCCATGGTTTTCAACTTAACAGGACTGGCAATTACAATAAGCTTCTGATTGGCTAACATGGCAGTACGGTTAGAGTTATAATGCCGCCTGTTGGTCTGGCATGCTATTGACAGTGCATTTTAGCGGTTTCATGTGGACGGAAATATTTTAGAACACAAAGTTCGTGTGGACGGGGATTTTTTTAAGCCGTTTTAAAAAGTACCCGTGTATGTGTGGACAATGCATCAGTTTCCCCAGTCCAGTCTTTGTAACGTCATTGTGTTCTGCCTGTTCTTAATTAAACCCCGTGTTTCCCGATCGCTTGAGTCTGGTCCCGGCTCGGCAGATCGTGATCGACAACCCCAACTGCCCCAACACTAGACTATGCTATGTGGTCCATTGTTTATTTTTATTATTGCTCTGTATCCGTTAATTTGTTCGTAAATCGCAAAATTTTAGGTTGTAACATTTGTACAACTGTTGCGTAACTTTTTGGTGAGCAATGGCAAGATGATATAAAATACAATGTATTACCTGATATATTTTCAATAAAATCAGTTCTATCGCCAACAAACGATGCTATCACAGCGCATGTGTGGGTGAGACTGAAGCGTTACCCTTTGTTTCCGCTGAGAGACGTGCCGCCTGACTCATTTCCCTGTGCATACAAGTTATCTTTGGTCGGCGTTCATGGTTCGACTTATGAGATTCAAGCTCTAGGTCATTTTTTCGAACCGGTTGGTTCGCCTTTTAAGAAATTCGAGTTTTAATGAGTTCGAGCACTGAGGTACCACTCATATACTTTTGTGTAATATCATTGGTGCCAGCAGCGAAACTTAATTGCTAACGCTTATCAATGGGATAACGTTTCATTGTTTTTATTCCGTCGAAAATGAAAAATCGATCTGCTGGCCAGATTTAATAAGAATCATGAACTTGTGGCGGGTCATATATAAGCAAAATAAAAATAAATTATCGAGGGGGGGGGGGGG
>JAODKF010000045.1:10255181-10278795 GCA_026779585.1 Mormyrus proboscirostris | reverse complement strand
CAGGCGGAAGATCAATAGACCAGGTGGGGGAGAGAAGGCGTCAAACCAATGAATTATTCAAGTGAGTATGCTGCACCTGATCCCAAGCTCAACCTTTCTCAGAATGAATGCAAAGAAATCCATTTGTTCAGGAGAATTAAAAGGGGGAGCAGAGCAAGTGACCAAGTGCCTTTATGGGCTTTTTTCATTATGGCTCCAACCATATTTTGACCGATAGTCAGTGGTTTTTATCGAGAGTCCCTGCTTCCTAAAATGAAGCAGGACCATCTGGCAAGGTCTGGGGAAACGAAAAACTGAATGTTCTTCAGAGAGGATTTCAGAGAATTTGGGAATTTCAGAATCTGCCTCTGACTGGTGTGTTCATTTGCTGTGATGTTTCAGAGGTAAAATGTATACGAGTTCTTAATTGACAAGCAAATAAAAATATTTTGATATAAAATTTGATGTGAAATGAAGTGTTTCAACGTGATTTCAACATCAAGTGATTCTCAGCCAGTGCTGGAAAGGAAATTAGTTATTTAGCTTTTGCCAGTGTGGTAGGAGCAGACATGCATGATTCCCTGCAGCAGAGTGCCAGAACGTGCCGGAAATAAACTGAGAAAGGTTCTCACTGTAAGCCGTAAGGGCAGCGCTTGCCGCAGGCCGTTGGCTGACACTTCCTGGGTCGCAACCTGCAGCGGCACACTGGGCAGCTCTGGGATCCGGTCTGGAAGCCGAAAGGGCAGTTCAGGGCGCAGCCAGTCATCATCTCCCTGCACAGTGTCTTCCCTGGCAAAACATGTAGGCATGAGACGGAGGGGGCATTTAGTGTGGGAAGCAGGCACCATCTGAACCAGCACCTTTTGAAATATAAGATAAGATAGATCTTTATTGTCACTATTACAGAAACAGTGAAACAGTTTAGCAGCTCTCTGTTAAGCAGCATAAGTTAGAGTAATAAATAAGTGAAATGAGAACAACACATAAAAAGAGACAGTCATCCGATTACAGTACGAGTGTCTGAGTACAATGTGTACAATGTGTCAGTCCGAGGGAGTGTGTGCTTGATGACCTGCCCTAAGCATAGCATTGCGTAGAAGACAATCATTCTATAATTGTTCTATTATGTTTGATTATATTTAAAGATCCGTCCTATTCCACGACACAGGGCAAAATGCAGGGCACACCCTGTCAATCAGTCACAGCTAGAGGACATACTCCGCACATGTCGTTAGGACTATAACTAGAGGACTATATGTAAAATCCACACATGCACACGGAATTGTAATTACAGTTTGTATGTCTTTGTGGGGACTATCCATTCGTTTTTATGGGCAAAATCCGAATCCCAACAATGACAACCTTAACCATAAGTAACCGAACATAATACAAGACTTTTGGCATTTTTAGTTTTTTGATTGCATTCAAAGTTTTTTATAAAATAGAGTTTTCCCTTGTGGTGACTGAAAAAATAGTCCCTACAATGTAAATGACAGGTTTTTATCAGAGCTAGTAGGAGGCTGCAGTGTTAGCCATTGTGCCACCTTGCAATTAAATAGTATTAATTAAATCAATTCTATGAACAAATGTTGTTTTGGAGGGGATTATATAAAGACAGCAAACATGCTACGCCCCCAGCTGCAGATTAGTTTTTTGTTTATAAGTTAACATTTATTCAGCTCGATCTCTTTGTCTGTCTATCTGCCTTCACCAGTAGCTAAGGGAGCTCAGGCTTTCAGCTTTATAAAGGTTCCTAGACATGGGAAAACTGGCACGGAAAATTTCCTCAGCAGGGTCTCATCTTCCGTCAAACCATCACGATTTAAAATGCCGAAGTACGCATATATTAAATTCAACAGTAATATTGTCCTGCTGCTCACTGGTGTCTTCTGGGTCTAAATATGGTGAAATAAAAAATTCTGGGCGTCTGTCCCATAGAAGGAGCAGAAACAACAGCTCACATCTAAAACACAGTAATTAAAAAACACAAACAAGAGCTGAAAAAGCAGATGGTCCCTTAAGCCCAGGCATTCTAGAGTGTCTGGAAAAGGCCGTAAAGCACAATATATAAAGTAATTGTGTTTTTTTCTCACGTGTCCGGCAGTGGCAGGAGCGACAGCCATTAAGATTCTGCTGAAATCCGTAGGCGCAATCCCACTTTGTCAGATTGCAGTTCTCTAAGGCTCCACAAGCAGGGGGTGCCAGAATATCATCGCTGGGCTCTGTGGGATTGGGGGGGGGGGTGACATTTGTTGAGTTTCTCAAGGGGATTGGCTTCATTTGGCTGCGGCTTTCTGTGAATATGATAACCACTGTCAATGTCACTGAAAGCTATCCTTAATTTATTTCCTTGGCTTATGCCGTCAAGCAGTCCTTCATGCTACAAATAAATAAATAAAATCAGCACCCCGTACAGACTGGCACTCTTAAGAGGCATATTGCCTGACAGACAATCAGTCGGCAAATAGCATAATGTGTTTCCCGAGATAAGAGACCCTTAAAGAACAGCTTCAAAGAGATGTTTCCATACATTTCCCAGTTTAGCTATTTCCATGTTTTTGAGCAATTTCCAGGCAGTACAAGATGCACCAAGTCTGCAGGTTTTATCTTCCTACACGCGACACAGACACACTAAGGGACAGAAACGTAGCCAGGACAGGGAATAAGAGGCAGAGACAAAGTCCCGGCAGTTATATGTTCAGTAAGAGGAACAGGATTAAATACAGTTGTAATGGAGGTGCTGATCCGTCTACTGGACTTCCAGAGGCGGCTCTTCGCCTGCTGCTGCTGTATCTACATTCTCACAGCATATTAACGTCGCTTCACCGCTTACGGTCGCACAGTCCGGCCGATCGGCAGTTTACACTCCGCAGTGAGGAGTTTACGCTCCGCAGTGAGGAGTTTACGCTCCGCAGTGAGGTTTTACAGCAGGGCCTCACAGCCGCATGTGTCGTGACTGGTTTGGCGTTACGGGGGAACATCATACAGACCCAGTACTGTGACTCTCACCTGTAATGTATAGTGACAGACTGGGCTCCAGGATTCAGGTACCGGCTATAAAACAGTCTCAGTACAGCACCTGGGTAGCTAACAGCAAGGGATCAGTGTTTCCTCTATGCTGAGATCCAGTTATACTATGAAACTGCCCACTTCTTTAAGGCTTTAAGGCTTTGTGCTTAGGGTTATAAACACCCCTTCTATCCTTCCTTCCTTCTACATGAAACCTTTATTTATTAGCACTTTTTAGCTACAAGCATACAAAGTGATTTACAGAATAAAATAAAGCCAATGAAATTGCTACAAAAATGCTGCAAAAACACAAATTAAGGTAAAAACACAGTACAGAAGGAATTCTATCTCTCTATCCATTATGAACACGAATTATGATCTTAGCCTGCTGGAGGGGTTTGTGTGCTTTTATGATCCACAGAGACATGTGATCTGGAGCTGGATCATCCAGTAGGGCTTCCCCTGGCAAACAGTGCAATGGGAACAGGCCGGATGTGAAAAAGCAGATTATCCTGTACAAAACAGGTTCACTGGGACACAGCATTGGATCCAGGTCCGGTGGTTGGGATGTGACCAGACCGAGCTCACCCCAAAACGGCTACATAATGTCATCTTGTTGGCCTGATACACATGGGGAAAGGTGGGAGCCAGACATGGAGCACCAGCAGGAAGAGCCCAAACAGAAAAGACCTTTGCAATAGATCCTGGCTTTGGGAACGTGGAATGCCACCTCTCTGATGGGGATGGAGCCTTATGTTAGAGCAGGCTTTATATCCCAGAAGACAAATGGCAGGCACCTCTCCTGCCAGATACTGCCCAGATCTTTACACCCAGGACCCTGCTGCTGGTTGCCGGCGATGGACAGTTAATCCGAAGGGGAATCTCCAGAGATGGACCAAAGGCACTAACAGGCGAGAATGGCTACAGCAAAGGAGGTCAAGGAGGTGAACGCCTGTCCATGGGAGGAGCTGGATAAGCCAAGAAGAACCCGGCGGAACATTTACTTGGAGCTTCAGAAACAAGGATGTTTTTGGCCACATTCGGCAGTGAAAGAAAGAATCTCGGGAGGAGAGCTCAAGATCATGAGGATTCTGTACCGGGGTAACAGCTGGTGAAGCGTTAACATTCTCTTAAGGTACTTTATGTTGCTGCTTCCTATATTGTGGTAATTTCCTGTACGTACATATTTGTGCATGACTCGTATAGCGGAAGCTGATTCTACTTTGATGTTGTTGTTAAGGAGAAATACTTTTTACTGGAAGGGGATTCCTTTAATAAAATGTAACAGCTGCCCTAATTGTAAACGATAATCCTTTATGGAAAACAGCCAACCGTTTCCTACATCCTTACATCCCAGCGGCATCATCAGAGCATTTCACTTGTTTGCTAACAGGTTGAAGAATATGTCACTGCAATTTAGATCTTGTACTCTCAGTTGCTGCTTAAGAAAACTGCTGTTTTAAGTTTGTTTGTGGGGGGGGGGCACTTTTCATGCACGGCATAATTGCTCCTCTAAAGGATTTGAAAGAGATTAATTGAATGAAAGAAACACAACCGTCCATCCTAGTACAGCACAGCCTGGAGGCAAACAGGCTCCCTGCCTCCATTTCAGCACTTTGACCACCTGTGGGTTTCGTTTTGAAATAAAAAAATCCACAGTCTTCTCACCTTTTCAATACGGCTGTTTGCATTCAAATTAAAATGAACAGCAGGAGACAAATGTACAGAGGGATATGTCCATTTCCTATCTCTGCACCTGTTCATTTTGAGGGTAAAATTTCCTTGCAGGTCAGGTTTGAGTTGAGCGGCGGTGAAATCCAAATTCTGTCGTGCATTCGTGTAGGGTGGATGACTCCATCTTCCTTCACCGCAATGCAGCTGATGGTTCGGCCCCCTCTGAAATCATCTGCCTGGTACATCTCCTTGAGCTATAAAGGCCACAGAATGTTCCAGAACACATTGCACTGGCATGTTGCTCCTCACAGGAATCCGATACATTTTGACATCACTCCCATCTGCCGAGTGCCGCTATCTATAATTGGGTGCTTAGAGAGATCCCTGTGATTGGGACATACAAATGATCCCCCCTTGGACTCCCTGTATCAGCATCAAGATGGCATCTCGCCTTCTTTTCACCTGACGCAGCATCCTTTGGAGATCAAGGTCAAGTGGGCTAGCAACACGAGGGCTAATTGTAGTGATCACTTAGCTAACTTTGTTATATGAAGCAGTTTAAGGGTAGGTTCCTCAATGGATTCGCCAACCTTCAAGATAAAAGGCCATCTGCATGACATCGTCCCTAAACCTCCACACCACTAATCAGCGGCTGATTCTCTCAGACCCAGTTCAACTATAGCGGCATAGCAATGTTACTCTTATTAGCTTGTTTTATTAGCTATTTTGGTGACCAAGCTGGACATCTGTGCTCTTTTAAAAATTACACCAAAATATTACCGGAAAATGTCAGGAAAGAGTGCTATTTGAAGGGGATGAAATGTCCGGTGATTTCTTACTCAAGTGAAGAACTATTCAGGACTGTTCATTGCAGGAGTGGATATACACAAAAAGCTGTGGCTATTGGAAGATATACATTATACGCACCGGTAACGATACTCCAAGTCATCTGCAAATTCATCACAGCAGCGGTATAATGGTAGCCATTCAACTATAGAAAAAAATATATATTACTAATATCTGACTGATGTCATACTTTTAAACATAAAATACTGCTGATCATTTACAGCTTTGCTTTAAATAAACTGCATTTAGGATTTTCCGATTTCATGATCCAGCCTGATTTAGGAAATGATTAGTTATACATGGGGATCAATGAAGTATCAGTTCATTTATAACACAGGGACCAAAGAACAAATGGATCACACCAGACAGATACCATAAAACACTGTTTCTTAACTTTTTTTGCACCACAACCCAATTCTTGCCACGTCAGCTCAGTCGCGACCCTATAGCAAGCACAGGTTTAAATTGACACTATGATCAAGCCTGCAGTGCACTCTGCAATTTACACCAATAGATGCCCATTGCACAGATCCCATTGGATGTGCCAGTGAATTTTACATTAAGCATCTTTGGTTTGGTTTCTTGGACTGGTTACGTGTTCAGTAGTTTTGCACTAAACTTTTGCAGACCCAAGATCTGTTTATATAGATTAATTCTAGGATCGGGGCTGCGAAATCTGAACCTGAAACAGTATAGGACAGGGGTGACCAATCTTATCCAGAGAGGGCTGCTATATATGCAGGTTTGCACTGCAGCTCCCTAATTAGATTACTAATTAGAGGACTAATTAGCTGAAGAGTCCTCACACCTGGGTCTGAACAGCTAACCTAAAGATTACCCCTAAAACCTGCATGCACACCGGCCCTTTGCGGGTAAGATTTCCCACCCCTGGCATAGGAGCTTCCAGGTTCCAGGTCTATGCTACACAAGAATTTAAAAAGTTGACTGTAAACACCCAGTCCTGCTTCCTCCTGCAGTCATATCAGGAAACATTGGTATCTCACATGCACCTTGGACTGGACCTAACATTAATACATCTCCTGCTCTGATATCCCTCTTTCACAGCAAGAGGAATCTTCCGTGTTGCTGTTCTCCACTAACAGCAGGACGATTGATCCACAGTGATTAGGGTAATTAGGACAAACAGCTTGTGGTTTTTCTATTCACCATGGGCAGGCATTATCTTATTTCTGACACGCAATGTGGACTGGAAAAGTGTTATTCTAGATAGGGCCTCATTATCAAATGTGTCTTCAGCCTGGTGGATAAACCAATGATAAATTTTGCAATAAAACATCATCCACTGCCAGGCGATTTGCCGGATTTTGCCAAGAAGTGCATCTGTGGAAATATGAAGGAAGCCGTGGTAAATCCCAAAGCTATGAAGTGATAATCCATAGATACCACTGTAAGATTGATAAACCTGACATTTCTGTATTGGATCTCAGAGCTTGTATACTTTGGACTTAATATATAGTGAAAAACAAGCTTTAAAAATGAGATACCAGAGAGTGACATGGTAAATAATTAAAGTTTCAAGCTGAGATATAATCAGTGTCAGGACAACCGGGGCAGGAGTTAAGGCATTTAACATCATCACGTCTTGAGATCAATGTCAGTCGATATGAGACTCCTCAAGAATGGGCAAATATATGCTGCCTAAGGTGCAACTAATTCTTGCGTGAAATTCAGAAATGATTTCGTACCATGATTACCCATGAAAAATGTGAATTAAAGTAGGTAAGTTCACTGTTGTGTTGTGGTGGTCTTGCTTTTATCTAGGAAAAAAGACAAAAAAAAAATAAACAGAAAACAGACCTCAGTACAAATTTTCCTCTCCTCTGAATACCGGTAATTTCTGCGAGTGTCATAACATATATTAGGCTTCAGATACGTCATTGATTAAACAATGTTTCTCATACATGTTCCTGCTTAGACACTGTTCCTCAAACATTCTTGGCTAAACTGCAGTCTTTAAACTGTCGATCATCATTGTCACCATGGGATTCAATAATGAGAAAATTTCACAGCTATTTCTGCCTGCTGTTTCTTGCTGAATTTTTCCAGGAACAAACATCAGCGCTCAGGACATTATGTAGATGATGTTGAAACTGGCATGGGATAACATCACCACATAGTTATTGGCTAGATATTTCTCTTTCTTAAACTTTAAGGGCAAAATCAGCTGCATCACAGATTTATGATTTTCACATGGGGAACGCAAGTCCTGCTGCATTTCAGCATCAGTCTCACTCTCATCCTTGTGGCTCATGGTGTTAAAGGCTGTGTGCCTTAGTGCTGAGGGATTCATGGTGACTGAGGCCACATACAGTAAGCATAAGCCTTCTATACGGGACAGCATCACACCCTCAAGTGCAGCACTCTTCCTGCGCTATGAGCTATCGTGCCCTTCACCCAGCGGTGGTGAAATTCAGGACCCCTTCACAGGCTGTACCATTAATGGAGCCTAGTGTTCTCACCTGACTGTCCCAAGCAGGTACAGAACTGACAATAGAAGGGGGGCTCAGTACCTCTGATGGGGAAGGACTCCATCTGGCACATCGGAGCACAGGTAAGCTGATTCCCTGCATCAGACATGAAACACACAGCGCCCGTGGGTGAGAAACAAACAGTGCGTCCTGTAAGTCACCCAGTGAACAATGGCAGTCTGAGTGTGTCACCAGCTTCGCCCGATGTTTGCGATGGTCTTAAAAGAGCCTGATTACATTCAAGACGCAGCTGTTGAGGGCCTTCCTCAAGGGCCCATTGGTGACGTGATAACTCCAACAGCCATAGGATTCTAACCCACAACCTATAGGAAAATGGTACAAATCCCAATGAGTGACATACCATCCCACAGAGGCATTGCAATAGTTGCATCAGCACATCATGCACTTAAAGCATACATTTGATTTCTAGAGCACTGATGGCCAAGTATTGGAGCAAACAGTGTCCATCAGAAAAAGAAGAAGCACCTTCAGGGAATCGTTCCGACGGATCCGTCAGCGAGAACAGCACAGGCTGTAAACAATAGGGGATAAAAAAATAAGGCCCTCACGTCAACTTCAGGCATACAGGAAATAAGCAAGACTCACTGCTGACACACTTAAACACATCACAGTGCTTTCCCGGGGCGCCGTCGCCATGAGAGACGACACGGGCACCGTTTTCCGCAGGGAGCTGGCTGCGTAAACACTCACATCTGTAGGAGATGGCTGTCAGATTTCCTGCCTCTTGGGTAAAAAAGAACATATAGACACAGGCTTCCCTGCTGAAGAAGGGCAACACTTCCAGTGAATTACGAGCCCCCTTGATTTTATTGGTGATTTATCTCGACGGACGTCCTGCTGACTCCGGCTTGTTCTGTTTTGTGTCTCTCGGCTGTTCCCCTCTGTTCTCAGCTGCTGTTTAACTACCAGCCGTCCCCCGCATCACTTAAAAGCACACCGCCGTGAAAGTGCATACGGGACGCTATATCCCCCTGGGCCCGCCTTCTCCTCCCTGGCTCCTTGCCCATTTCCATGCGTGGGTCGCATTTGCATCATGCACATGTTTTTTTTTTTTTTTTTTTTTTTATAATAACGGTGTAATTGAAAATTCCAATTATGCCAGTTGTGCAAATCAGCGTGAGCCACATGTTGCTTAAAACCCTGAGGATTTTCAGACAAATTCAGGCTAATTGTGCACGTTATTGTCTGAGAAGGGAGGCCCCTGAATGGAAGACAATTTAACCAAATGCTAAAAGGAGGAGCTTGGTGAGATACACCATATTCTCGTAGATGTAGGGCGGGGGGGGGGGGCACTTTGGTGGCTGGGAGAGGCACAGATCTCAGTGGGGACAGAGTCAATAAGTGGCCCATGGATAAAGGGGTAAGCACCAAGCACATGCTCATCCAGCCTGCTCTAATGCCACTTAGCCAGGCGGAAATGAGTGTGAGTACCCCAGCCTGCTCTAATGCCACATAGCCAGGCAGAAATGAATGTGAGTACCCCAGCCTGCTCTAATGCCACTTAGCCAGGCGGAAATGAGTGTGAGTACCCCAGCCTGCTCTAATGCCACTTAGCCAGGCGGAAATGAGTGTGAGTACCCCAGCCTGCTCTAATGCCAGAAATGACTTGATTAAAATTTCCTCTGTGAAGCCTCACAATGTCACCAATGTCCCTGCCTGCCTGGAACCAGTACCTGAACCTGAAGGCCTGCCCCCCAATCTACTCACGTATATATTTACTTGTATTATGACACATTTACACGTAGAGCACTGTGTCAGAATTGGAACAGCAAGCAAAATCACAGGGGTCGGAGGAGGAATTCGGATTTTCATTAGGGTGTGGGGGAAAGTAAAAGGTTGCCATTTTTTTGGAATGGAATGGAATTTTCAATGGAAACGGGGATGCAATGTGGCTGTATCTGGCCACAGATTCAGGCACCAAGGCCCAGGTCTAGGACAGATGTTCCATTAATATGAGTAGTAATTAGTCACAGGTGGGTGAAGAGGCTCATCATCTGATATCAGCCTCTTCCTCAGGATGCCCACCACCTTTATACGAGGTCCATCTGGGTGAAACACACAGCCGTCCAATCAGGTGGCGGCACCCCTTCCTGTGCCCGGCTGGCGCTGATAGATGTTGCTGCACTGACCCGGCCCCCCTGAGCCCCGCCACACCAGCAGGGGGGACATGACCCGGCGGGCACATCAGCGGCGGACGTCCTTCACAATGCCCCAAGAATTCCACCGCCTCTGCTGAAGGGGGGGTTGGAGAGATCAGGAAAAATCGCATGCGTGCCGCTCTGCTCTTCACGGCCTATGAGGCTTTGAGGCCACCCCATGGTCCTCAGAGCTTGATTAGCCTGGCGTCACATTTGCCGTGCGACCTCTGGAGAACACTCCAGAAACCAATCACCACCTCCCTGATTGCTCCGCCGCCTCAGCAGGCTCGTTTCGCCTTCCTACACACGAGGCACATTAAACGCCACTTGAGGTCTCATCTGTGTTGACCAACAGGAATTGGACGCCCGGAATCGCCTGGCAAACTGATCACACATGCCAGCATCATCGCAACACGCCCTAAGGTGGCACTGACAGTGTAATACCCTCTCACAGCCATAAATGGATTTGCTGTTTAACTGAGCAAACACCAATAAGTAAAGCGGGTAATTGTGCAAGAAGCAGACATGCAGCTAATCGTGACTGAAACTCCTGCTAATTGTACATTTCTGCCTTAATCGTAGCAGATTTCAACTGTCCTGCTGATGCCACCATCTTACAGTGATGTTCTGCTGAAGGACCTGTATTAACAACTCAGAGCTAGAGGCAATGTGAGCTATGTGAGTCAATGTGGATGCATTCATAGCCATTCAGAGACAAAAGGCACACACATGTCCACACACACACACACACACACACACACACACACACACACACACAGCTCCATTCATATCCAGATCCATAAGTGTGAACTTCACAGTCAGTAGAGAGAGTGTACTGTTGTTATTTCCAGTTATCTATTTGCTTGGCATAGACTGGCTATTATAACTGCATTAGGAGACTCACAAACAATATATTTGTGGAGACTAATCCTCTTAGTAAATTTTTCTTTGACAGAGCTAAACAAAGACATTCCTGCAGTGAAGTACTTGGTAGAGAGGCAGACCAGAGCAGGCAAAGTAGAACGAGATTAGAATAGGAACATTTAGTTTATTATATTAGAGCCCTATTCCTAATTAATGTATCCAGGCTACTTTAATTTTTTCATGAGGATATCAGCAGTTTAAACCTAGCAGCATTTTACAGTCTAAATTAAACATTTAAATGATTGACAGAAATCAATCATTTACATCAAATTCTTTAGTGATTTAGATTTTTTAATATATGTCTATTATTGTCATATGTAAATTCAAGATGTAAGTGAGTCAGAAGGAGGTTGTAAGACCTGCCTCTAGTCCACGGGCCAGCGAAAACACACCCACTAGACCATGTCCAATCAGACCAATGCCCAGCCAGACTACGACCAACCAGACAGCGTCTGGCCAAACCACACCCAGTCAGACCACGCCCATCATACCATATGCACCAGACAATGCCCTGCGTCAGACGGCACCCAGGATACGCCAAACCAGACTGCACCCAGCCACACCATGTTCAACTAGATCATGCCTAACTGGACCACACCCAACTAAGCCATGCCCTCGTTCACCTGAGTACTACATGCACCTGTTGACGTTCTCCTAATTAGGCTAAAGCAAATATAAAGTCCACTTCAGTGACACCTTTGTGAGATATTGTGCTTGTTCTACTGAACAATTGTCATGCTTAATTGTGTTTGCCCTTTATCTCATCCTGACCTATGCCTGGTGTGTTGACCCTGTCATAGGGTGTTGCTGATTTGGAGTTGGAATCCCATGCACGTGACTTGTTTTCTGGCCCCTCTGAGAAACTATTGTAGATTATGTTTTGGGATTTTGATGTCCGATTTTGTTGGATTCTGCCCCTTTCGCTTTTCATTTAGATCTTTGCACTGGTTCATTACAGAGGTAGAACAAAAAGAAAGGAATTCCGTGCTTGAAAAGATACAATATAGTGTCATGCACACAGATCATTATGTGTTTATACTGTATGTACACTGCCTGACCCTTGACCCAGAATATGAAGTGTGCACATTCCGCAGGAGCGGTGCCCAAAACCATTGAACATTTGAGGTGCATGCAAATAAATGGAAAACATGTGGTTTTATGAGATATAAAGTTTGTGATCTTGCTACCCACCATCATCCACAAATCTGAGGAATACTTTCTCCATTCTCCTCAAGCCTTCATTGTCACAAATAGAGGTTGTACACATTAATCCTCAATTTTTATATTTCCTACTAAAGCTTAAAGATGGTGATGTGGCCCACCTATTTTTTTTGGGGGGGGGAGGGGGGGTATTCAAGTGTTCATGTCAGCAATTCCATGAAGATTCACTCCACCTGTGCCTTATTCCTGACTACACATCTTAAACTCCCGACTGTTGGCCCCCTTCATAAGCGCAACCAAATTCCCAAAATCTCACTGGTATCTTATATCTCCCCATCACATATGAAATGATACCTGCGTTTTGCACAAACCTTTCCCTGCCATTTTTATTGCTTTCCTACCTGTATCGTTTGACTCAGCTGAACCAACTAGAATGGATAGGAAGTTTACTATTTTTACAGGAAGAACTGTAATGTTACTCAAACTGCTCAGCTGTGCAGGATGGAGCAGGCAGGTCAGTCATAAAGCCCCCCCCCCAAATGTGTTGGGATGCTGAAGTAACACACCCCTGATCACAGCTTAGGCTAATAAATCACATGGCAGAAAGCGAGCTGGGGGTCAGTAAAGAACCAGGCAGTCATGAATCAGCCATTAATGGAGGCAAGTGGCACGGCAACCACCACCACGGCGACCGTCGCCACGGCACAGACTCCTGTTTCCACGGGTATGTATTCAAAGCAGCATTCTAGTGAGATTGAAAGAGGAGATTTAAAAAGCACTTTCACCAGCGCTGAGGCTATGAGGTGGTGTCACACGCTAATTACAGTCACATTCGTCAGCTGGCATGGGTGGTTTAAAGTCTTCTAGGAGCTCCAGGAAGAAAACAAAATGGTGAAAGTGCTGCTGTTTCGGGAACTGCCAGGTGATCATTACATGTCTAATTGCAGTAAATCATCCGGTTAAAATTAAAAGGCACCGTAGCTGCCAGGTGTGGATTGTGAAAGAGGGAATTGTCCGGTGTGGATCAGCCGCTCTGCCTGTCTAAATCGCATCACACGGTCTGGCAGCCTATCAATACAAAAGCAGAAGCAGAGTTTGTTTGACACAGGTGATATAAATTCAAAACAAAAAAGGAGTAAGTGATAAACTAATGACAGGTGTATGTGCCGGCTGGGGGCTGATGAGCAGAGCGTTTTCAGTGAGCAGCGCATTGGTAGTGCTGTCTGCAGGCATCACAAGTAAACCACAGAAAACAAAAGACACAGAGCCGGCCATCTGTCACTCGCATGTGCTTATCCTGTACAAAGTGAACAAAGCCAATAGTGAAAAACTGATATATACATAAATGAATAAGAAAGATTGCATGCATGTATACAGACTTGTATCTTACCCAGTTACTAACTATGTCATAACAACTACGGCATAGAAAAACACATAAAAAGCATTTCAGCAGCTACATCAAGGCTAGACTGTGGCTCAGGAGGCAGCGCTGTGAACTTAAACATATACCTTTAACTTATTTAGCAGACAAATTAAAAAATGTAGTTGTTAATTTTTTTAATTATTTTAAATGTTTATGTATTTTTATTTTTTGAATTGTATTTATTTTACAATTTTTATTTCTTGACATTTTTTTAATTATTATTTTATTTTTAAAAAGTTCTTATTCCAAAGCAAGAAAGCATGGTCAGTCAGTCCCTGGAGCAATTTGGAGGGTCTTGGTCAAGGGCCACTCTGCTGGCCTTGGGATGTGAAACAATGACCTTCTGATCACAGGTACAGCCTCCTGATCTGCTGATCCAAACACTGGTCTCAGTCCAGGGTGGTGAGTTTGAACCCCTCCAGCTTTCTGTGCATGGTGACACATGGGATTGGGCTCATTACTCCATTCCATGTATGAATAAACATAATAAATTTTTCAAGAGGAGTGAGTATGTGCCCTGTCACAGTCTGGCATGCCCCCTACCTTGGCCTTCCTGGGAGGGGCTCCAGCCCCCTGAGATATTGTACTGAGGAAAATTAATAGACAAAAAGGACTCCTTATCCATAATGGACAGGTGTTTTTTTCTCTGTCATATCAAGGTGCTTTTAAATCCTTCACCAGGAAACAGAACACATGCGGGGAAACCTCACTGGACCCCCTGTGCGGAGAGACCTCACTGGACCTCCTGTGCGGGGAAACCTCACTGGACCCCCTGTGCGGAGAGACCTCACTGGACCCCCTGTGCAGAGAGACCTCACTTGACCTCCTGTGCGGGGAAACCTCGCTGGAACCCCTATGTGGGGAGACCTCACTGGACCCCCTGTGTGCTTTCGCATGGAAACCGCCATCAGAGAATGCGAGTCTGCAGTTAGTTGGGCCTCCACCGAGAGCCTCCTGTGGGACATCGTCACTAATTACACACTCAGCTCCAGCAGAACAAGCATGAGGCACAATTACAGCTCAGACTGATTCACGATAATGCGAGGCTACCGAACCGGCCGTTCGAAAATTACAGACTTTCCCAGCAGGACAGCACCGATTTCAGCAATTTCTGCAATGCTTTGTTTCCACTGCACAAAAAACATCCATTTACATGGATCTTGGCTGGGAAATAAGCTCAATTTCTTAGAATAGTGAAGTAATTGAAAATGCATTTCCGGGACAGGGCAGGCTTAAGGAGCAATGGAAGTAATTACACAGTGGAGAGCAGCTGAGGGTGACCGCGAGGCTCAGTCCTCCTCTGGTATGCGCTGGGCAGCACTGACATTCAGGGGTTAATATTCCACTCTTGCATTTTCTTTTTGAGCAGTCAAGGCAGGGCTTAATTAAACTAAAGTGTGTTTGTGTTTTTTCCACAATCAAACCAGGAGAATGTATTCAAGGCTCCTATAAACCTGCAACACATCTTGGTTTTATTGATCAAAATATAATTAAATGCTGCACACTGTAGTCATTTTTAAAGAATGAAATAGGATAATTGAGAATTTATCTACTCGCTTCATTTTACAGAGTGACTGGTTTCCCATCCAAGGTGTGCTGCCTGGGATTGACTTCAGGCCCCCCTCCCCTTCCCAAAACTCTGTATTGGTTTAATGGTGGGAAAATGGATGGATGGATGGATGGATAATTCAGAGTACAAGTGCTCTAGAAATATCACAGACTCACGGAATCGGGCTTAGATGGTTAAGTCTTGAGGTAAGTGTCATTATTCAATCTACACCTCTATCGTGATGAATTAAGGACTCAACTGGGACAAAAACCAGCACAGGGCATGTCACAAAAGACGGGAATAAGATGCCCTGGCCAGCAATATCACCCGAGAAAGGACAAGCAGCCTCTCTCATCTGCATATCTGCATGTGGCCCCCAGCTGGGAACTGCTCTACACCCTGAAATCTGGGCAGAGGTTTCTCAGCATCAGAACGGCAAACACCAGATTCCAGAGGAATTTCTACCCTGAAGCTGATGTCATCTAACAGTTAAATCTGGAAAGCGTTCTCATTTCCTAGCCAAGGTCCATAGAAACTGACACATTTTTGTTCAGCCAAAGCAACATGCATTTTATCCATCCATCTCCTAACTGTTTATACTGGTCGGGGTGGGGAGACCTGGAGCTTATCCCAGGCAGTATAGGGCACAAGGCTGGGTGACACCTAGGACAGGATGCTGGTCCATTGCAGGGCACAGACATTCACACGCAATCATATGCTAGTGGTGATTTAGTCATCAAGTAACCAAAACAAAATTGTTTAGATTACAAAAGGAAAGCCACACAAAATGAAGAGAGCAGGAAAACTCTACACCGACAGAACGGAGGTGGGATTTGAATCAATGGCCTTGGAGATTATAGTCTTACTGGCTGAGCCGACACGCCACGCCACGACACGACACGCCACCCCACTGGTCCCAAGTGCTATGCGACTCACCATGCTCTTGTTTTGTGCATATTCTCCAAAAGTTGGCCTGTATTAGATTTTAATAATGTCTATTGTCTAGTTGTTTACTGTTAGCTGTCCATAGTGTTGGGTCTATCTGAGGAAGTAAACATTCCAAAGCAGCTGCTGCTGATAACATCCTGGATCCTGAAGCAGCTCTAAGTGCAGCAACCATGGAGTCATTTTACAGAGCTAAAGGGGGGCCTTAAAAGTAAAGATCAAACACAAGGGTCAGGTGGGACCTGTTAGCACCACCCTGTGCCTGCACTGAGACAGACAGCACCTGTCCCCCTAAGACTGAGCCTTAAAAGGCAGCAATAAATACATCAAACAAGATAGCCACTCAGGTGTACTGTACAGTGGTAGGATTAAAGACAATGAGAGCAGATCTCACACATAAATAAATCCGGTTAATGCAGGCCAGCAGTCCGCATGTGTAGTTCCCACACAGAAATGTAAAATTACTTTACATTCTTATCAATGTAAACTAGCACTGTTGTAACTGGAATGGTTATAGTGTCACAATGTAATTCTTAAAGGTAGTTGTGGATAATAAGTTACTGTAAGGGTTCTTTTGTAGTACATATTTGTGATGGTTTCCACCCTGTCTGTCCTCCTGCTTCGTACACTGGACATCCTGTCTTGTGTCAGATAAGCAGTTGGAAGATGGATGGATGGATGGATGGATGGAAGGATGGATTTCACCATTGGTGTGTACGGGTGCACGATTCCTTACTAAACACGTCATGGTTGTAAGGGTGTAGATTTGGGTGTGGACGGTAGGGACATGTCCCTACCAATATTATGGGGAGTAACCATACTCACGGATATAACTAGAGGAGCAGGGATGCTCTGGGCTGGTGTGGTCCCTACCAGTGTTGAAACCAAACCTACACCTTGGTTGCCATGAGCAGAGTGGTACAGTCACGTATAAACAAGACATATGGTTTGGCCTTACTTCTTACTCTCTAATACTTATTTTTACACATAATTCATGTTCTACAGCAAGACGAACTTGCCGCTAATAGCAAAAGGCCTTTGCTAATTTTCCTGCATGGGTTGTGAACAAGGCCAGGTTATACAGCAGGTGTTGTGTAGTTAATAAGACAAAAAATAGGATGGGAATCGCTTCAGGCAATTCAGTAAATAAACATATCAAGGTGGCTGGGCACGAACATCCGTGACGAGGCTGGGCCAGGCTAAGGTGACAGATCCTTTCATTCACCTCAGCTGTGTCTTATTCCTAATCATAACACTGGCTTCTGTGTTCCCTTTCAACCAAATGCCTGTTTTGTTTTGTGGGATTCCCCAAGCTGCTGAACTAAAATGTATTGCTCAGACACATACATAAAAAAGAAAAATAAAGGAGCAGTATATAAGCCAAAGATTAAAAAAATGTATTTTCTTTCAGCCTCCAGGCCCCCTGCAACCCCGCCCGGGATAAGAGGTGGGAAGATGGATGAATGGGGGTATGAATGGAATTTTTCCCTTCCTGTCACTCAGTTACTCACTCACTTAGGCAGAGCTGCTCCCATAATCCATCACTCAGCAATAATAGTGTAGGTTCCCTTGTCCAACAGCCTTCTGGGAAATGGAGGCACTGACACGCTGTGTACACCATGAGGGGTACCGGACAGTGTCCAACGTGTGCCCTCCTACATCACTCATGGAGGGACGCCTCATTTGCCTGATCGCCATGGCAATTAAGGCTGGCACGGTGAGCACCGGGGGGGATGGGTTAGGAAAATGGAGAGCCCATTTCCGGTCAGGTCTAAGAAATTTCGCCCCCCGCTGCTAATTACCACACCACGGCTCATCAGCTCCTGTAGGCTACATGCACCATTTACTGCACGATTAAGGCGGTTATTTAATCAACAAGACATCCCGATTAATTGCACACATATTTACATTTAACACACATATGCGTCACGGCGTTTTCCACATAAATGCCGGACCATCACAAATACATTAGGGGTGCATTTCCAAGTTTTATTTTCCAATAGACTGCTGCTTGATTCTCTGCATGTTGCGTCTGTGTACTGTACAGGTTTCCTCTGGGTACTCCGCTTTCCTGCTGCAGTCCGGCGACTTGTGCTGTAACTGAGTCGATATCTCTAAATCGCCCCTTGAGTCTGTACCCTGTGCTGGACTTGGGTGCCCACGCACTGTATATCCTCAGGTAGACTTGCTGCCGTCCTGTACGGCATAGGCAGATGATGGATGGATTTCACGTGGATTGGCAAATCGTGACGAAAAGAGAGGAACTACTGGCCGTCACAGAGAGGGAGTCTGTGCTCTGTTTTGGAACCAAAAATGTTTCCGGCCAAAAGGATTCTGGCATTAGGGGTGTAAGCAAGTTAAAGAGAGCAGCGCCGATGTGGGTCACAAGTGGGGGCTGGCAAAATAGCTGGGATGAAGGGTCAGTGTTGGAGTCCTATATCGCTTTGACTTGTTTTATCACTGTTCCCTTTAGCTGGCGATTTTTGGTCTTGCTCTAAAGACCACAGAAGCTGTTCTCACTTGTGTGTATGAAGACTTCTGGTATTACTCCGATCTTGCTGTCCCATGGCTTCATCTGCCTCATAGCCTGAGTCTAAAACACAAGCTGCTCAGAATCTACACTAAACCCAAGGTCTTCAGAAAATAAAGTCAGCCCTGCACAGGGATGGCTGCAGGACACTCAGCCTTCTACATTTCTCCTTCATTTGTCCCCCTACAGTGTTATGGCTGGCCATCACACGCCCCGCTCCGGCGGTGTCTACCCAATGAGAAGCTGTATGCCCACATTATGGGATGGCCCATTGGGCACGGGGAGAAGTTTAACACCATGGGTCCGTACACTGTCTACATCACACTCTCAAAACACATAAAATGAGGAGGTTTGCGTATGCCTGGGGGCTGCTGTGCCCTCTGCTGTCTTTTCATCTCTCCATCCAGCTCCCAAACAGCAGAGGGTCACTGAAGGCCTGGAGCCCCCCAGGAAGCCCAGGGCAGGGGGACACCCTGAAGGAACTCAGACCCATCTCGGGGCACTCATAGGGATTATGGACTATTTACACATGCCAATTCACCTGACAGTATACAGCCATGGAAAAAATTAACAGACCTATATTTTTAAACAAATCTGCATTTTTAAATCCTGGTTTAATCATGATTCTGCTGGCAAAGGCTACACTGAGCAGCAGGTTGCTTCCAGGTTCACAATTTCTAAGACAGCAGGACACAAGAATAAGGTGAAGCAGGAGACACTGGGAATGACCAGATACCAGCCAGGTAAAGGGTGGAAGCGACTTTCTAATACCAGAGATGACCGTTAGCTTATCCAACAGTTTCTCATGAATTGAAAGATGACATCAAGTGACCTTCAAAATGAATTTTAAGCATTAAGTGCAGGTGTGAAGTGCACTGCTAGGGCAGTTTGTAGCAGGCTCCTAGAAGCAGGACTGAAGTCCCATAAAGTTCTTATGTCTGAATACTGTTCAACCAAATGACTATTTCAATATTAGTTTAAATACTATAACTTGTGGCCATAAGTGGAAATTAGTGGGAGAACATTTTAAAATGAATTTGAGAAAGCACTTCTTTACACAGCGTGTAGTTAGAGTATGGAATAGTCTTCCTGCTAGTGTAGTGCAAGCTAAAACCCTGGGTTCCCTTAAATCAGAGCTAGATAAGATTTTAACAACTCTGAGCTATTAGTTAAGTTCTCCCCAAATGAGCTTGATGGGCCAAATGGCGTCCTCTCATTTGTAAATTTCTTATATTCTAAAGTAAGGAAGAAGCCCTTCATTAAGGAGAAACAGAGAAGAACCAGGCTGCAGTTTGCAGGAAAATACATATTATTCACAGATGCACAGCCATAAATTGAGAAATGAGTGAAACAAAAAATTATTTTTTTCCACAGCTGAATTTTGGGAGAACAGTGAAGTTCACCAAGGAAACCTGATCAACAAAGGAAGAACGGGATTCGAACCCCTAAGCATGAGGGTAATAGGCAAGTGTGATAATATGTCAGTGATAATAGCTACCGACAGCTAGGGCTACGCACTAAATGGACATAATCCTTCACTGGCGTAGGGTAACATTTACCCAGGGATAAAAGGTTCCTTTTCCTTCAACATGTTCACTAACTGGTGTGATTTAGAGGCAGTGTGAAATCACCTATGGGGACTTTCACAATGGCAGATCAGATCAGGAGGTAATGATGGATAAAGCCAGCTATCAGGACCACCATCCCATTATACCAGTATCTTTATCCCTGGCCAGCCTGCCAGCGTGGAGAATCGATTCCGGCGACAGCAGGAGAGAAGGCAGCGGCTGTTTCACCACACCCTCAGAGGTCATTGAGGAGAAGCTTCAGAAGACAGGGCTGGGGTGCAGGGCTCCTTGTGGTGGATTGCTGCTGCTGTGTCGTCGTTATGACATTTGGGTGCTTTCTGGTAACGCGCAGACACGAACACGGAGCTCGCCGGGGTACCGGAGCAGAGATTACAGTTATCACAGAGTTGTGGGACAGGGTGTTTTTTTTAAGATGTCAAACAAGATAAGAAGGAGATAAGGGAGTGTGGGAGGGGAGAAGCCTCCTATTCCCACAGGCGCGTCATTAAACAGTGCACTTTTAACATGTCATTCTTTCGATATTGTCAGTATTTTTACCATAGGGGGTAAACAGCCCATGAATAAGAAGACCAACAGCAAAGGCACATAGTGAACCTTTCAGTGCCACTGAAGTTCTCCTCCTCTGCGCTGCTCCGTCCCTCCAAAGCCCCCCTTACTTGCCTTGGTCTCCTCCAGGACTCTGCTTCTCCCGCCTGGACCACAGCAGCACATGCCAGTCTGCTGGGCGGCCCAGGGACAGTGCTCATCAATGGAACATACACACATAAAGTAGAAATGTAACTTTCGAAAAGCTTATTTTAAGCAAGCCTTAAAAAATCATGAACAAGCTTTTGTACCTGCTCAAGCATATAAATATATATATATTAATTAAGTATGCAGTTAAAAAACATCCATCCATCCATCCATCCATCCATGCACTTATTCTGGCCTTTGTGTCTTCAGATATTTTACATTCTGTTCAATAATTTGTTTTTTGTAGTTTGTGTCCTCCTCTCAGTTATGGTTCCACACACTGCAATGTGCCACTTTGCCATTGGCTGCTGCTTCTAGTTCTGGCTGGTTCTGTCCGGGACTGTTCCCAGCTGGCCACAGCTTGGCTGGTCCAGGACTGCTTGCACAGACAGATGCTTCCACGTGGCACACTTTCCCCAGCCTCCATCCCACTGGAGGGACATTCCCTTGGACCGCTGTCCTCCTGGCCCGGCACCTGAGCCACTGACACAAATCCTGGCATGGCAGGAAGCCGACCTGCTCTCCGGGGTCTGTTTGGGTTTTCAGAGGGATCACACCATGGGGATTCGTGGAGGCTGGACACGCTACATGCCACGGGAAGTCGGGGGAGGCAGCACACATCACACGCTACACGCTACAAGGCCTGATAAAATAGCAGAGCTAAGCAGATAAGCCACAAAAGAGGCTTATCTCTGTATTTCAAAAATGCATTTCAGCTGAAATCCTGTTTCCATCAACTAAAGGTAACTCCTAAAAACAGCAATAACTTCATTACCCGAAACAAATTTAATATCTTTGCATAACATCATTAGAATATGCAACCAGTCAGATACATTTTATTGATATTTAACTGTTAAACTAAATGGAAATGTGTATTGTTGCTTTTACGTGTGGATATTTTACGATGTCTCCGAACATCAGCAACAACAGAATAAGCAACAAAACTTCTAGTTGAAGCTATTCTAGTTGAATGAGATTTGTCTGTCACTATTGCCATACTTGCTCCAGTTGCACAAAACTTCAAGCCACACAAATCACATTTCATCCTGCTCATGAAAGCGTTCCCGCCTCACCCACTCCCGGATCCACTCCCGGATCCACTCCCGGATCGGCTGCATGCCGACGGGGCTCTTTACAAGCAGGACGCACAGCTGAGTGACATGGAATTGACTTCCCAGATCAGGTGATTCACGCCAGCAACAACTGGAGAACTAACAGGAATGGTGGCATGCAAGACCCTACTGAGGAAGGTGAAGACGCTGCCTCATGTCTCAAAGACCCAGTGACAAAATCAGCAGCCGGGCCCTATGAGTCAGTCGTGCCCCAGTGTGTAAATTTTGACTGATACTGATAACGAAATCCCTCGCCTTCACTATGGAAAATGGGTGATTGTCCAGTGCAATCGATTCATTTTAGCAGTTATGTCTTTATGTATGGTGCTGCTAACATTGATTATTGATAAAGTTTAAATATTGACCGAAACTGACACATCGGATCGATGCTGCTATTTTGATTTTAACGAATAATTTACGTTACCGACAGGTTAACCGATATACCTTGCATATCTTAAGAATAATTTTGAATATAAGAGATACATGTTTGTTTCAGTACATTTAGATTTATTCTGGAGATGTTTTTATCCAAAAGGACCTACGGGTCAATGCAAATAAGTAATATACTAAGTAACATACAAAGAGCACACGCACAAGCACATAATGGCTATGTTTCGCAGGGTGTCCTGCAGGACGACTACCTATAATGAAGACCACACATTACCGATACACCCATTTAAGATCCCTGGAGACTATTATTTTTACCATACTGCACCCGTTTGCTATACCACTACTAGCACCGTTATTATGATAAAAAGAATACCATCAATAATGACGTAATTACAGCTATTAAACAAAACACCATTAACCTGAACGAAAATAATATTTTTCTCAATCTTAGTTCAACAAAGAAAGCAGTAATTACTACACAAACCAGCCCATTTATCTGCCGCTAAAATCAGCCTTCGTGTATTTGTGTCTGTATCAACCTTGAGGAAAATCGATAACGTCGACCTTTTGCGGTTTTACTGAATTTACTGAAAACTCCAGCCAGGGATCCAACACGGCGAGTCAGCAGCCTCTTCCCAGATCCCCGGAAAGCCAGGAGAGAATCAGGACGGCTTTGGAAAGCAGAAACCCACAGTACATGCCCCCCCCCTCCTTCAAGCTTCCTTCGGTTGCAGGTAGAGAGCACCATGGATCAGGGTTAGGGTGTCATACAGAGTCCCCAGGGTGCAGCGGAATAGTTAACCTTAATTCTATCTGTCGTTTGGAACAAAGGAATCTTTTGCTTGAGTTAGCTGTGATCATTAACCCTATGTATACGTAAAGGTATCATTAGGTAATAGGAAACAAATATGCCAGGCAACGACACATTAGTACTCTTCAAGCTTCAAAAGAACATAAGAAATTAACAAACGAGAGGAGGCCATTTGGCCCATCAAGCTCGTTTGGGGAGAACTTAACTAATAGCTGAGAGTTGTTAAAATCTTATCTAGCTCTGATTTAAAGGAACCCAGGGTTTTAGCTTCCGCTACACTAGCAGGAAGACT